>LR990294.1:6896571-7560643 GCA_905147355.2 Apotomis turbidana | reverse complement strand
CTATCACCGTTCTTGAGATACAGCCTGGTGACAGACGGACGGACGGACGGACAGCGAAGTCTCAGTAATAGGGTCCCGTTTTTACCCTATGGGTACGGAACCCTAATAAAACGTCATTCGCTTGTTTTAAATAGACAACATAGTAATGTACCCTTCCAATTTGTCATAGTTTTGAAGTTATTGCATTTTAGAATGAATATATTTTTATAAAATATTGAGAAATCTTAGCAAAAATATGAAATGTTATTAATAGCGGTTTTTATATTTGTATGTAGAATCATGATTTGTGTATACAAAAACCGCATGGTACAACACGCCGACTCCGCATCTACGTGCGGACGATTTTCTATTACTGTCCGCAAATCGCAGCGGTATACGGCGCCAGTGCGATAACCGCCTAACATTTTATCTGAACTTTTTAGAACTTTAGTAAAACTTCTTTCTACTATTCTTCTGAAAAATTAACACGAAATCAGATGCTCCGCTGGCCGGATTGAGACGTTCGGTTGATATTATTTAATTTTCAAACCTAGTGCGCCACCTGGAGTGAGTAGAGAGCTGAAATTTCACACATTTAATACGACAGTTTGCCAATTGGTAGTATAGTAAAGTTGAAATTAAGAAAAATTTAATTCTCGCTTCACTCTAGTCTAGAGAAAAAGAGGGAAGATACAACTTGATGATGAATCAGATAAGGACGAAGTCTCTCGTCATAATGGCCGCGGCTTAGGGCCGAAACAGAATTACAAGATACCTACGCGATGTCGTGCCACGAAGCGATGTCGTGAAGTTCAAAACCGTATTGCAATTTTGAAACTTTTTCCATGAAAGTTGATTTTGGATTTATGTATTTCCACGACACAATGTCCTACCGTGGCACCATGTGTTGTCTTGTAATTATGTTTTGGCCCTTAGACCTATTTATCGAAGAAATTTTTTAATAAATAGGTTGGAAATGTAATTATTTTGTCATTTCACTTGTTTTACTGCACACTTTCTATTTAGTGTAAAAACATTTATAGGCTTTTTTATCTTGGCACGGATAGTAGTCACCGTCAACAATATCTTCGGAAAAGTACAGGATTCTTACAATCGCATTCTTAATTCATCATTTTTATGCAACTATGCGTCAATACATTAATACTGATTAAACCATAAAAACGCTAACTCTAGCGTGAGTTCAGTACGCAGTCGCTAGCGAGTACGGTCATTGTAAAATCATGGTAAAGGTACAGCGGTCCAGAGAGTCAGTCCAAGAGGGTTAGACTATCGTTTTCTCATTTAAATAATAGTAGTTTTTGATACAAGTGTGGAAAGTATGTCATTTTGAACGAGTCCCGAGGAGTCTTGGCCTGAGCCGCAAGGCGAGGGTCAAGACTCGGGACGAGTTAAAATGACACTTCCACACGTGTACCAAACAACGTTTTTTAATACATTTGCGAAAAATTGCAATAATACAAATTTAAAACAGCAGCAGGGCAATTATATTTATTTCTGTATGATAAAAATTAAGAGTACATACATACCTACAATTTTTAGAGCAATTGTCAAGGGTCGCATTTAAGGCCTTTGCTGGTAAGTTTAAAGTTTTATTCAATTTGTTAATAATTCTCTTTTTCTCGTTTCCAGCCAATAAAATGTTCATAGACGGCCATGTAATTTTTCTTTCGATTTTGCGGGTAAAATACTCTCACTTGCAATTTTTGCCTTGGCTCGTATATAGGGCGGTGTTAAATCTATTCTGGTCACATCAGAATCCATAATTTTCTATCAAAAACTCTTATTTACCTTACGTGTCATTTACACATAATTAAAACAATCTTCAATGAAAAAGAAAGTTTTACTTTTAATAATATTTTTTTTCAAGATGGCGTCGGCTGTCATCATTCAGCCAAATCAAAAGAAATTGTTTTAATATTTCAGAAGAGATATGATAATGTTTCATATAATTGTAATAGTAGTTTTTGATACAAGTGTGGAAAGTATGTCATTTTGAACGAGTCCCGAGGAGTCTTGGCCTGAGCCGCAAGGCGAGGGTCAAGACTCGGGACGAGTTAAAATGACACTTCCACACGTGTACCAAACAACGTTTTTTAATACATTTGCGAAAAATTGCAATAATACAAATTTAAAACAGCAGCAGGGCAATTATATTTATTTCTGTATGATAAAAATTAAGAGTACATACATACCTACAATTTTTAGAGCAATTGTCAAGGGTCGCATTTAAGGCCTTTGCTGGTAAGATTAAAGTTTTATTCAATTTGTTAATAATTCTCTTTTTCTCGTTTCCAGCCAATAAAATGTTCATAGACGGCCATGTAATTTTTCTTTCGATTTTGCGGGTAAAATACTCTCACTTGCAATTTTTGCCTTGGCTCGTATATAGGGCGGTGTTAAATCTATTCTGGTCACATCAGAATCCATAATTTTCTATCAAAAACTCTTATTTTATAAATCTTACGTGTCATTTACACATAATTAAAACAATCTTCAATGAAAAAGAAAGTTTTACTTTTAATTGTAATATTTTTTTTCAAGATGGCGTCGGCTGTCATCATTCAGCCAAATCAAAAGAAATTGTTTTAATATTTCAGAAGAGATATGATAATGTTACACAGTAATTCAATGATTTCAAACAATAAATATCGTGAATCTGTTTTTAGTTCTTTACGTTTCATATAATTGTAATAGTAGTTTTTGATACAAGTGTGGAAAGTATGTCATTTTGAACGAGTCCCGAGGAGTCTTGGCCTGAGCCGCAAGGCGAGGGTCAAGACTCGGGACGAGTTAAAATGACACTTCCACACGTGTACCAAACAACGTTTTTTAATACATTTGCGAAAAATTGCAATAATACAAATTTAAAACAGCAGCAGGGCAATTATATTTATTTCTGTATGATAAAAATTAAGAGTACATACATACCTACAATTTTTAGAGCAATTGTCAAGGGTCGCATTTAAGGCCTTTGCTGGTAAGTTTAAAGTTTTATTCAATTTGTTAATAATTCTCTTTTTCTCGTTTCCAGCCAATAAAATGTTCATAGACGGCCATGTAATTTTTCTTTCGATTTTGCGGGTAAAATACTCTCACTTGCAATTTTTGCCTTGGCTCGTATATAGGGCGGTGTTAAATCTATTCTGGTCACATCAGAATCCATAATTTTCTATCAAAAACTCTTATTTTATAAATCTTACGTGTCATTTACACATAATTAAAACAATCTTCAATGAAAAAGAAAGTTTTACTTTTAATTGTAATATTTTTTTTCAAGATGGCGTCGGCTGTCATCATTCAGCCAAATCAAAAGAAATTGTTTTAATATTTCAGAAGAGATATGATAATGTTACACAGTAATTCAATGATTTCAAACAATAAATATCGTGAATCTGTTTTTAGTTCTTTACGTTTCATATAATTGTAAATAAATATATTATTTAATACACAAAAATAGCGATTATTCATAATTATTATGAATTTATAAAGCAGCGCGTGGGTCACGCTTAATACTGTATTTTCTAATCTGTGACAATACTTTTCTTTTTAATTTTTTTAGGTCACGCATAATACTCATTTGCTCATTAAATAATAGTCACTCAAACAAATTATTAACACCGTTTTTGAGTTTTTTTTAATAGATACCCTTTGATTGATCCAATATGCAATTTAAATATTTTAAGCATAATTATGAGATATACACCTGCAATGCTGCATGACGTAATAAATAAAGTCAGAAAGTGATTGACCTTTGTTTGGATGTATGAGGTATGACGCGTTAGTACAACAGAAAATTAAAAAAAATTGAAAAGTAAAAAGCACTAGTTCGAAATAACCAACTTTTCGCACGATTTGCAGCTACGAAAAGTACCACTTTTTGAGCAACTGTATTAAAAATAAATATATTATTTAATACACAAAAATAGCGATTATTCATAATTATTATGAATTTATAAAGCAGCGCGTGGGTCACGCTTAATACTGTATTTTCTAATCTGTGACAATACTTTTCTTTTTAATTTTTTTAGGTCACGCATAATACTCATTTGCTCATTAAATAATAGTCACTCAAACAAATTATTAACACCGTTTTTGAGTTTTTTTTAATAGATACCCTTTGATTGATCCAATATGCAATTTAAATATTTTAAGCATAATTATGAGATATACACCTGCAATGCTGCATGACGTAATAAATAAAGTCAGAAAGTGATTGACCTTTGTTTGGATGTATGAGGTATGACGCGTTAGTACAACAGAAAATTAAAAAAAATTTAAAAGTAAAAAGCACTAGTTCGAAATAACCAACTTTTCGCACGATTTGTAGCTACGAAAATTACCACTTTTTGAGCAACTGTATTAAAAAACAATTTAAACGGATTATATCGCGTATATTACCTAATTATATGAGCCTCACGGATGTTTCGGCAGCTTTACAGTTACCGTTGTCAAAGGTTGTACACCCCAGGCCAAAAGTATGGAAAAAAGCTTATATTACTATACAAACCTGTGATTTCCTTACGGAATCACTTACAAAATCACAATATAAAATGACTATAAACATTTTAAAAATGAATAACGCAAATTCGGCTAATGAAAATTGCCAGTGCAACATTTTGTAGAAAGGCAGTAAAAAAACGACTTCATGCACTTTGTCCCGGAGTTAGGTAAGTATATATTTTTACAATATATAAATGTTTTAATAGTGGATGTTCTATTTTTTTTTCTTTTGGGGGTGGCCTAACGGTTACTAACATTTACACAAGGAATAATTATTGAAAACTTTAAATATTCAAGGAATAAATTTTGTTTCCATACTTTTGGCCTGGGGTGTATTATTATCGTTTTCTCGTCATTCCGACTAGACTGATAGATTGAGGCTAGACAGAGCGCGTGTAACCGCTGTCTTAGGGAGATGCCACAAACTCGGTGTTACGGAGATGAGATGAGAGCGAGAGATCCGAGCGCGGCGGCCATACGAGTGAGCGAGACACATATACCTACACCGCTGTCACTGCCGTTGGTCGCGCAAAGTTGTGGCATCTCCGTTACAAATATCGAAGCAAGGCAAAATATTATTGACGGTGACAGTACATTAGTGAGTTGTACAGTAATCGGGAAACTGTTAAGTTACTTGAATAAACTCCAAATTATTTTGCTACTTTATATTATGAATTTATGACATTACTAACTGATTCAAGTTATTTTTTATATATTTCATTTAAGAGTATTAGACGATTCGTAGTCAAATTTAAAACACCAGTGCGCGTATATTTTATCAGATGAATTCTAAAAATTGTGTGTTGTGTCCTGCCGCGTACAAAGTATCTAAAACTGAATGAATTGTGATTGATTAAATGAAGACCAAAAAACATTATACATATATTATATTGATTTTCTTTTTAAAAGACGTTAAAGTGAGAATGTGCTTTTCGGGAATTGGACATTTGTGAATACAGTGCGTCTTATGACGAAGATTGTGGAATAATGAAGACCCTACGGCAAGAGCCTATCTTGTGCACGCAGTATATCAAGTAAAATATTATTTCTCAAACATGCAATGAATCACGTTTCGGGCGGAACAACTCGAGATAACTGTAAAGGAATTTTATACAAAATTAAAGGCCTAAGCCTGAAAGTATTTTTTTTAAACATGGCGTCTGTGTTCACGAACCGGCTAAACAGTTGTTTTTTTTTGGAGTGGTGTAATTTTTTGTATTTCCTTAGCCGTGAAAAGGGGCTTGCCGGCTTCGTATCAATTTCCATCTTTACCTACTCACCCGGCAAGCCATCCTTTTGCCGGCGTCTGTACTTACTGTAAAGCACTATTGAATAACAATACTCGACTCTTTCCGCGTGGTCTTCAAATTTTATAAAATTATAGACTTATCAAAAATACTAAATAAACATACCTACTATTCAATGTCTATTCTGGTGTTCAGACTTATTAAAAACAAATAGAATAGTCGACGATTTAAATTTTAATTTTGACTATTTTTGATGAGCCTATAATTGTATTCTAAGTACAAATATACGCTGGGGGATGTGTTTAATAAAGATGTATTTATTTTGAAATTGTGTTTGTATTTAATAACATTTTGAATGCATCCCGCGGCAGAACTTTCCTTGACTGTTTCGCTTTAAGGGTCAATTGCAAAAAAATTGTACATAGTTAAGGGCTTTAATTAAAACAATGTTAATTGATTCCTTTGTGTGACGAAAGTTACCCATACATTTTGTATGACTAACTTTCGTCACCCAAAGGAAGCGATCGTATTTAATGTTAACTAAGCCTTTAACTATGTACAATTTTTTTGCAATCGACCCTTAATATTATTTCACAGGAGTTTTGGACCATTTATTTTATTAATGATTATATTTTACTACCTTTTATGTGCGAAATAATCGTAAGATCCGTTTCATAGCGAATTAACATGTTTTTGGAAAGACTGCTTAGAAAATTAATAATGCTTGTTGGATCTGAGAAACACTTGAGGAAAATTCACCTACCTACTATTTTACTTCTTAGTGTTCAACTTGACGGTATTTTAGCCCAGTCTTCGTTTGTAAAATATGTAGTAATACCATTCTAGGGTATAATGTTTATTTTTATTTCTTAGTTCACGACCCTTATACATTTTTACAATGGTAACACTGCATCGATATACATAGATATACTGCAGATATAACTGTTTCCATTGCAGGCAACTGTTCGGACGCGAAACCTCAAAATTTTAAACGAATAAAACTTTTTGAAACTGAATTATTTGGGTGTGTAACGGTGGCTATAACAGCTCATCATATATCATCGTCATATATTATTATTGGTCAGGTATGTATCAAGGGACATAATTAAGTGACGATATAACAACGTTTGGTATAATCTCATATGGCATTACCTATTATCCAGTGTAATGCTCATTAGATGTAATAGGTTCTCTAGTTTTACAACACACCCGAATTGCTTAACAAAAAAGAAAAACTGTCAGTCGGTCAAGGTTAGGTGCGACGACGAGCGACGCGAGGAGTGTTAGGATATCTTGCGAATGTAAATCTTACATTAAAATTATATTAATAGTAATTAAATTCAATGAATTTATGCTCATTGTTTTTGTTTTAAATAAAACATATCAAATGTTTTTATATCCAGTGAACATTGTTATATGCATCAAAACACACCCGAATTGTTTTTGTTCCATATTTTGGTCGAAAAATCGTCTGTTGACAACCAAAACTCACTAAGTAACAAATAACTATAGTCTGTACTTTTAGGTATTTGAAAAAATGTTAACAAACCGGAGCTGTCAAATTGAATAGCAAGCAAATGGCGAATGTCAAGCCGACAAAGTTAAAAATCACGTAAGGTATGTGTTGTTACTTTAAACCTGTGACTTTCTATTTTAGTCGTGTTACTTCCAGTATAATGCAGCCTTGCGTTTTAACCCCTCGTATGCTTAGACGCGTATCCGTGCCAGTTCATGAACTGCCTAAGCACGGATACGTTCTAGCGGGCAGCATACAATGACGTAACGCGGCCGCACCGAGGTGTCAAATTCTGAATTGGTTGCCGCATACGAGGGGTTAATCCTCTGAAAATTTGGGTACTTTTTATTGACGATTTACTGAGTTTTTTTTTTTTTTAAATTTGATGTGATAAAAATATGTTTGTATTCGTGAATTTGTATATATTCGGTAAAATTAAGCGATAACACATGTTATTTAAATGGAACGGACTACAGTAAGTGAGGTCAATTATTTTATAATATAAAAAATTTAACAGGAACCAAACGTTATCTTATAAACAACCCTTTTAATGGTTTGTTTACATTATTTTAATACCTAAAAGTACAGACTACAAAAAGTACTCACAACAAAGCTTGTATTTCAGTATCAACCTACAAAGATACTACTACTACTGCTAGATACGAGGTTTGAAGAGTAGTGACAGAAATTTTAGTGAGTTTTGGCTATCACCAGGCGAAATATTGATTAGGGACACTTGGGCTACTCTGAAGATCCAAATTCGAAGTTTGTACCGTGGATCTCGATCTTGTAGCAAATAATCTTTGAATGAGCGGGACGGCACATGGAGTAAACCTCCAGGCTATGGTACCATGATACGTGATCGTCAGTTAATAGCAGGAACTCAATATCCAATATCATCGAAATCCTTTATCATGTTATTGCATGGAATATCTGAAGATCTCTATGATAATAGTTCCACCTACTATTTCTAAGCATTAATTTTTTCTATGATTTTTCCTACCGTGCTGAAAACTTAGGAGTATGAATTTCAGGCTGGATTTAACCAACGGGACAAGGTATTGGAGACCAAATGACAAAACTTCATTCAAATCTGTTACTCTCCAAATTAGCCGTATTCCTGATTGGTTGAATTTAACGTTGGCCCGGCCATGACTAGCGAAGCGGCGAACGGCAGCTATAGGAGTGAGCGAGACCGCGCTCGGACCTCCCACTGAAAAAAATATCCAATGGAGCCTACTGACATTACAGTAAGACTTACTGCAATAACAGTGAGGCCTACTACTGACATTTCAGTAAACCTAACTTTAATAACGGTTACGCCTACTGTAATTTCAGTAGGCTCCACTGGGTATTTTTTTCAGTGCCCGCTCCCACATATGACCGCCGCTCGGCGCTCCGCTGGCTGGGCCGTAACCGGTTAATATCTGGTTGAATACCAAAAAGTTTGCTGCCTTAACTCATTTCATTAAAATTTGTATAAATTTTTCCATATTTTCGAATAATATACCGTACCTTAAGGTACTGTTTTGAGGTTCATTATTGTGTCGTTATTTTTTGTCGCACTACCGAACTTTTTAGTTAGTCTTAGAAAAAAAGCGATCGGAAAAAGTTCCGTTGTGCGACAAAAATTAACGACACCATAATGAACCTCAAAACAGTACCTTAAGGTACATTATTTGATGGTTAATTTGTCGTCGTACTTAAATGAGTTAAAGGCAGCAAACTGTTCGGTCTTTACCCATTTGCGGATATATGTTGCTTGCCAAACTTGTAACTATCGGAAGACTTGAAGTTTTATGTGCTAAGCCTTCGTTTTGTTGAATCAATTTCTAAGTATTCTACTCTTTACGTGATAGTACGTCAATGTGGACTTGGGTCGGTGGATACTAGAATTTAAAATTACATTTACTTGTATTTAATTCCCAAGTATTGTTAAGTAGTTTTTACACTTATTTATTTTACACTGCTCAATCTTGTATCCAATTTCTCTTTTTGTTATTTGTTTCAGAGGTGCAAAAAAATAAAAAGCATCCGTCTCTTTCCGACTAGTTTAGTGCGAAAGGGATGGTAGTTCGATGCGAAAATATGATAGTGCCCAAGTTCTTTAGATTTGTTTTCTTTCTATACCACGCTACTCTATGTGTTATAATTTTAAATGTACATTTTATATAGTTATGGTCGGATGATAATATTTGATATAGTTAACGGTGATAATGTCGAACCGTTAGACGGCTTTAGATGCAGGAATAAGCGATTTGTAAACAAATTAAATGATTTATTGAAGGCTATTGTTTTTATATATATTATCCCCTTGTATGACTATGACTTACTGTTGAGTTTCTTTCGGCTTTCTTCTCAACAGCGGTCTCCTCTTGCGAAATGCCGGTAGATTCATAATCTGATTTGTAAAAGTGCCCCTGTGGCCTACTTACTGAATAAATTATTTCATTTCGTTTCAGAATAATAAAAAATAGTTTGACATACTGAAAGTCCACGACGACACGTATGTGTCAAAGCTTTAAATAACCTCAATTAAAAATTTAAAACCCCCGACACAAGTATCTGGTCATCATGAGACTCATTCAATGAGTGATATAGAAAATGCTACTAAAACTGAACATAACTTCAAAATTTCTAATTATTAGTTTCAATATTGCCTGAGATCTTGTCACTTGTTCCAATTAAAACTGAATATCTTCAAAGTACTGGTCTTTTTTCCACCAAACATAGCTCAGAACCATCTCGACGGAAATTTCTTCCGGTTAAAAAAGCCGCACTCAAATTCGTCCATCTGTTTGGGAGCTACGGTGCTGCAGACAGACACACAAATACACAGATACACATGTTACAGTTGCCGAGAAACTTCTTGAGCCTAACCTTGACTGCGCAGTAGCCGATTTACGTACAAATATGCATGCGCAGATCCGCCATTTTGGGTCAAGAAGTTTCTCGGCAACTGTAGGTACATGTTAAACTTATAACACCACTCCATTTTCGTCGGGGGTTAATAAGGCGAGATTTATTGGCAAGGTGAAGCGACATAGCGGGAACACGATGCTACGGGCTTCCACACGTAGCGTTGCTGGGCGGTACAGTTGCCGAGAAACTTCTTGACCCAAAATGGCGGATCTGCGCATGCATATTTGTACGTAAATCGGCTACTGCGCAGTCAAGGTTAGGCTCAAGAAGTTTCTCGGCAACTGTAAATGGGTTAATACATTAAATATGGTGTTATTAATCAAAACTTTCCACTTTGTTACTTGCCATAAGATTCCATTGCCAGGTTATTCCTATAAAGATGCAAATAAATTTAGACTCGATTTAAAATCGTCAAAGTGTAGACCCGTGACGCATACGTGTCGTCATAGGCCTTGAATGGGTTTACAGCACATTTTAGTGCATTGCCGCACGGGATAAGCCCACCTACCATAAAAATATCTAAAATTACAGATGTTAGTTGCTTAGTTGCATTCAACTAAGTTAGTTGAGTGGTTCTAAGATGGCGTTAGTAGGTAGTGTATTTTGTATTTCGATATTTTTATGGTGGTGGGTATGGGATGGGTATGGTAGGTTATCCCAACTCACCTTATTTTCCTTGTTTGTCCGCCACGTCCTGCGGTCCTCAATCATCTGCAACGTCCCCAACGGCTATTATGTGTGTAGGTATAGCATAACTTTCATACACGACTCTTTGTCGTGCGACAAATACTATTTGTCACTTTTCTTTTAATACCGTGCGAGTAAGGCAGGTGACGCTGAGTCGCGCGACAAAGGAAGTCGCGGCAAGATAAGCCAGCCCCGCTGGATTTGTCGTGGGATTAAATAAATTAAAGCCCGTCACTTTCGCACTCACATGCTTCTCAGAAAACGTCATGTGGTGACTTTGTCTACTGCTTGATTACCGTCAACCGTCATGTCGTAGCAGTCGTCTCGTAATCCTTACGGTTTGTATTAAAAACAAAATGATCACTAATAGAGGTAAGTAGATGTTGATGTAAAGGAAGTATTTTCATAGCAAGGATTACCTAGGCTCTATACAAATAGATACCTATACTTGTAAAACGTAATAGTAAATCTCGAAGGTTCTTTTGTTCGGCTTTGAGTGATTCAAGCCTAAATGTAAATTACGGGAGCCCTTTGTTCCCTAGAAACTTATTTCCTCGAATACTTTATTTCGCCGAAAAATCATTTCACAGATTTTTATTCTCCTGTAGTCATACATTTTTCATAATCCTTGCAATTATGATCATCCTATTGATTAGGTCCGGTTCAAGTTAAGAGGCCTTATTCCTTTTAAAATGCTGATTGTTTAGACATTTTTCTCTATGATCAAACATGTTTCTTAACATATTATTGATGTTACTACCTAGAACAGGGCTATTGGGATTTATTGGTATATATTTGAAACCTACAGTTTGAATTTTTCATTGATAATTTTTGTTCGAAAAACTACTCGAAATTGACAAAATTCACGTCGAAAATTCGTTTTTTCAACTTATTTTCCACTGCACGCAATGAAAGCATGAAATAGCTACGTTACTACCTAGAACTCGGGAAAAAGTATTATTCACTCCAAAAAGTTGGTTGAAATTATCAATATATCCGTCATAATATGAAAAAAATAAATTTTAAAAGGAATAAGGCCTCTTAAGTTTAATAACAATTTCAAATAGATTACGGCTGCAAAGAAAAATGCTTTCTACGAAACGATTTTTCGGCGAAACATTCGATGAAAAATAATTCTAGGAGTCAATATAGACCTATAAATTGCCTACACTTTATTGTAACTAATGCGTTATGAGGTTATGCGTTAGCGTTATTTAGGTATACACGTTTTTAGCAACAACGAATATTCCCTTCTTGCCCTAGATAGATCTGTTTGCGAAACAAATGTTGATCCCGTCATCCATCATGGTTGGTTTATAAGACATATTGCGCCGTGTACTGAGCGCGGTCTGAATTCAGATAGCTGCGGACCACATAGCGTGCTACAGATTAGTACAGCGGGTATGTTATGACCAAAAACCGCGGGAGTTATTGTAAAAGATACCCGTAGTTATTTGAAGAGGGTCCGTAACGTTTAATATGATATTTTTTCATACATATTTTTTTATGTATGGGCTACAAATTGGATATGTAACAAAATTATCATACCCATATTGATTTATAATATAATGTTACATAATAATATAATGTTATAATGTTAGTTACATTTTTGTACACCCTAAAGCAGTAGACACAGTATGCTTAAATACAGAAAACAGTTTGGTATTTTGTACTAAATACTATACAAAATTAAATTAAATTAGAATAAAAAAAGGCCTAATGTAGCGTTTGATATAACTAACACGTTTTCTGAAACTATTAAAGTTTCTAATAGCCTAACCTAACCTATCCCAACTTTACCTAACCATGATCTGGCGAGATTTGAAAGGAAATAAATTTAATTTGAAGAAAAAAAAACGGTTATATCAAACGTTACATTATGCGAAACGTTATTTCAAAAAACGTTAATACCTAACGTCGGGCACCCATTTGAAGAGTGTATTTTAACCTCTTGACCGCCCCGCTCATTGACGGAAAACTGTGTCCCAGACGCCAAGCAGACAGCAGATAGTACTGGCATTGTATAGCGGCAAATTTCTTCCCAGATTTCAGAAGCTAGCATAGCATGATGCGGTATCACGCAGGCTTGAGACATAGAAATGTGAAAGTTTTTTTGTGCAAGAAACTAGGCTGATGTAAGCTGCACGGTATTCTTGGATCTTTTATGCGAATATTAAACCAGTCACGTATGCTATAAGTCCTTTGTTTTCAGATGAATACTGATTAATTGCACGAATAATCTAGAACCTATTTAATTGTGATTAGTGATACATATGAATTACATACTAGATAGAAAGTCTTAAGGCGCAAAATGTTAACATTGAAGCGCGAAAAATGTAGGGTCGGGTTGCCAACAGTGGCTCGGATTTTTTCGAACGCTCGAATTGTGAAGAAAAAGTCGTGGTAGCGGGCTGAAATTCACACTCAACGTGCTTTGGTTATTAAACTTTTTCCCAGAATTATCAGTTTTTCAATCAAGGCAACAATAAAGTAGTCAGACAATGTTTTAAAAAAAATGGGAAATGAGCCACTGTGTACGGGTACTGGGCTATTGTGACTCGCCCCTGTAGTACACAGAGACTCTAACAGTATACAGTGGCTCAAGTATATAATATTTAACTAAAACTATAATTTACATTCAGTTTCATTTATTTGTTTGAGTAGAAATATACTCTAAGCCTCATATCTATCAATATCAGACACATAAAAATTATAAAATCAAATCTCTTAGGATATTTGAGATCAACCTCTTTTCTGACTTTGTTTCTTTGTCGTTAGAGATCTAAAAATTAAGAACGAGTTTAATTTTTATTCTTAGTCCAAGCAAATAACATAACAGTTATCAAGATACATTAAAAGGATAAAAAATCCAGAAAAATAACCAAACAAAAAGTAGGTTCTACACTAGGATAGGTTACACTCGAGTGCAAAAGTGTTTCATGCATATAGGTTTATTCTTATAAAAAAAAATACAGTTTTGTTTTATGTTTTTTATTTTTATTTTATCAACTAGATGACCCGGTGAACTTCGTATCACTTACCTTTTAATATAAACCATATGTATTTCAGAGTCGGTAACTTTATAAAGGCATAATCAGTAGTCTAAGTATCGGCTATGTATGTATGCGAAAAGAGTGAGCAAATCACGCACGTGTGCTTGCATGTGTACATGTCCAGCACAATGTTCATAATTATTTTGCATGTCACATTATATTAGATTATAGACACTTATGTTAACAAATAAGGTACCAGTCTACTTTTTTTCGGTCTGTATCGACTGCGCCACATTACTAAACGTAATAGTAGTATAGTAACCTGGCAACACTGACTGTCAGTGTCACTGTCACCAAACTTTCCAAGAAAATATAATTGATATTTCAAAACTTTTTCAAAACTTATAATTGATTTTTAATAATGCATTGTCCCTTTTGTAAAAAGTGGATAGAACGGCAGAACAACATAAGTAACTGTCCTAGTTGCACAAATAAATTGTTGAGATGCGACGAATGTTTCACAATAACCACTGATACGCTCAAGTTTTCTATCAAGTGCGGTCACAATTTGAACCGAATAATACGAATTAATAGGGCTAAGGAACAAAAATATTGAAACTACAACTGTTATTAAAACCGAAATTCGTCTCAACAATGCCCATCATCATCTGAATAATTTTCAGAACTTAATAAGAACAATAGTCACCCTATGTTGTACAACTAAAAAAAATAAGTCCATTTTAGAATTAAAGATGGTTGATATCACTGCTACACATATCGACACCCATTCCAAAAAGTGACGTCCGCCATCTTGGATTTCAAAATGGATGTCATTTTCATAATAGGAACAGGAACCGCGAGGAACCTTGGAGATGACACCCATATCGATTTTTAAGATAAAATAATGTCCGCCATCTTCGATTTCAAAATGGATGTCATTTTCGTAATCGGCACCCCGAAGATCCTTGGAGATGACACCCATATTGATTTTAGGAAAAAATAATGTCCGCCATCTTGGATTTCAAAATGGATGTCATTTTCATAATCGGCACCCCGAGGAACCTTGGAGATGACACCCATATTGATTTTAGGAAAAAATAATGTCCGCCATCTTGGATTTCAAAATGGATGTCATTTTCGTAATCGTCACCCGAGGAACCTTGGAGATGACACCCATATCGATTTTTAAGAAAAAATAATGTCCGCCATCTTCGATTTCAAAATGGATGTCATTTTCGTAATCGGAACCCCGAGGAACCTTGGAGATGACACTCATATCAACTTTTAAGAAAATATCATGTCCGCCATCTTGGATTTCAAAATGGATGTCATTTTCGTAATCGGCACCCCGAGGATCCTTGGAGATGACACCCATATTGATTTTAGGAACAAATAATGTCCGCCATCTTGGATTTCAAAATGGATGTCATTTTCATAATCGGCACCCCGAGGAACCTTGTAG
This sequence comes from Apotomis turbidana, assembly GCA_905147355.2. Taxonomy (NCBI): domain Eukaryota; kingdom Metazoa; phylum Arthropoda; class Insecta; order Lepidoptera; family Tortricidae; genus Apotomis; species Apotomis turbidana. The sequence goes on along the minus strand of LR990294.1, from coordinate 7,545,316 downwards.
ATGACACCCATATTGATTTTAGGAAAAAATAATGTCCGCCATCTTGGATTTCAAAATGGATGTCATTTTCGTAATCGGAACCCCGAGGAACCTTGGAGATGACACTCATATCAATTTTTAAGAAAAAATCATGTCCGCCATCTTGGATTTCAAAATGAATGTCATTTTCGTAATCGGCACCCCGAGGATCCTTGGAGATGACACCCATATTGATTTTAGGAAAAAATAATGTCCGCCATCTTGGATTTCAAAATGGATGTCATTTTCGCACATTTGATCGACTTCGACGACTACAGTCCGATCAAAAAGAGTAGAAATAAAAACTGCCAATACTGTAGTGTCGTCCCCTTTTTCTTAGATCGATTAGAAAGGAACGATACTACAGTATTGCCACTTTTTAATTACTACTCTTTTTGAACGGACTGTATGTTAGGTCGTTTTCTCCTCGGCATGGTTAACAGAATCATTTTTTTTTTATTGTCATTTTTCGTTTATTCTTTATCTTATACTGATTTAGATCGTGTAAACCAAACTTTACTCTTTCAAGTATATTTCTGAACGCACCGAATACAACAACCATGTGTCATTATAGTATTGTCAATATTTTGCATGTTTTAAATCTAAATACGCGATAATCTGACTATTATGCATATATGTTGTCGATTCCAAACCCTTATTTAGTCTAGATCTACATGTAATTATTCTAAAAATACCGAACCGACGGAACAAACATCATATGTTTGACAGGTAAGTACGAACAGTTTGTATTTGTATGGGAAAAGAAAATTGTCGTTTTTACTATTTTCCTCTCAATTTTTCCATATTTTCTCACCGTTTAAACCTTCCCTGGACTTTCACGAATATTTCAAGACCAAAATTAGTCAAATCGGTTCAGCCGTTCTCGAGTTTTAGCGGGAGTAACGAACAGCAATTCATTTTTATTTATATAGATTAGTTGGCATTGAACAGTAGCATAACATAACATTATCCAATAGAAATAATATAAGTAGCTACACAGTGGCTCAAGAAAGTACATAGTGACTCACGAGTCACTGTGTACTTCTTAAATTTGAGCCACTGACCACGCCGCAGCCATTTTGAATTCACCGGCGCATAACTATCACGTGGCTTGCCGAAGGACATGCGAATCTATGTCATTGCCTAGCATAATAACGTCACTTTGCATCAAAACAACAATACTTGTCTTAATGCTCAAATTTCTCTACATAAAAACAAGTGTAACTTACCTTAAAATGTAATTTTGCACCCTCGGCCACACGAAACACTTTCCTACACATGTAAACTGCGCGGGAGCGGGCGAATAACTGGTTTGTACGTGTTTGGGTGTCGAACGCTCTCGGCTAATGAAGGAGACAGATAGATATTGTTGCTCTATCTAGGAAATATAGCCGCGAGTCAGTGTACCCGACCGAGCCACTGTTGGCAACCCGACCCTAATTTAATGGTTCAGTCGAGTCCGCGTCTCTAAGGCTTACTTACTTACTTAGGGGGACCGGGGGTAATGGGGGCCAGCGGGTAATAGGAGCGGTGCGACTAGAGACAAAACTATAGCTCATATTCACTCATTTAGCGCTCGGGCGTTTTCCTTATACTGTGGTGCGGCCGTGTTCCCCTGGCTCGCTCAGCTCGCCAGTGCCACGCATTATGTTACCACGGACGCTTATCGGATTTTTGCTCCGCGCTTATAAAAAATGCGATATTTCAACGGCCAGCTTAAGTTGAAGTAATATGTGTTATAATGAAACCTGTTTTATTTAATAGCTAATAATATATGTTATCAATTTTGAGTATCTATTCATATCATTTCATTACAAGCTAAATTCGGAATATTATTTTATGAAATTTCAAGATGGTGGTACCTAGTCGGGTAAGCAGAGCTTATTAAGTTATTACATTATTAGGCTATTATTGTTTGGATCCTTAAAGTTTATTAATTTACGTATACGTTTATGTTAATATTTATATGAATATGAGATTTTAGGCTGACATTTAATGTTTAGACACTGACTCAATAATTAAGTAGCTCCCATTACACACATGGGTATCTATAGGCTCTCATTTCCCGCAGTCGGGTAATGGGAGCGATTCTGTTTTTTTGAAAAAAGTTTATCTGTCGCCAAATGCCTGATAATGTAACGGTGATGCTGTAATTAAATGATAGTCAAATAACTAAGGATTTAGTTTCTATTAAAAAGATCGAAAAATACCCATATTACATTTGCCTTATATTGAACTTATGCCTTAGTAGGCTCCAATTCCCCCACGCTCCCCTACTACGATGGCTCACCGACCCGAAGCGAATCTTGGCCTCCAACACCAGATCACGCTACTTTTCTCGATCCTGCGCCAGCTCTTTCCAGTTGGAGGCTCTAAGGCTACCATCAAATTTTCGTGATATTGTATGGTTGAAATTGCTAGTCAACTATGTATACTCTTTACTTGCAGATAAAAAAAGCAATATAACAAAGACATAAAACAATAGATAATGTACAAAGGCGAGCTTACCCCCGTAAGGGATTTCTTCCAGTTAAGCTTGTACGGAAATCAAATTTAGTGTTTATCTCTCAAACAGGTTTATTTTTAATGCTACGGTACAAGGCAGTTGCATTTTGACTAAAGCAATCAGTGACCGGAAAATATATGCGTTCACTGAAAGCAATAGAATAAAACACTATAAATTAATTACAACCTACTTCTAATTGTCGTATCGAAATGAATCTTTGTATGTATGTATATATCTGATGATACAATCATTTGGTATCTTGGAGTTTTAGTATAATGGAGACGGAAGGTAGCGTATACGAAAGTATAATGGAGAAGGAACTCCTAAACGACAGAAGAAAGGCTCATCGTGTTTGAGCTCATTGGATTTGTCTTCACGAGTAATAAAGTACAGTGCCCTAGTGCAAGAAAGTACAGTTGGCAATAAAAGCGTGTTTAGTTTTTTTTAGATAAAAACTTATTCTTTGCAAGACCTGTATGAACATGTAAATCTTCTGTATCTGTATGATTCATTCTTTACATACGGGACAAAAGTACCAATAACATAGGTACAGTCCTTGAGCTCTCAGATGGGGATTCGGGTTTGGGTACTTATCTGGATAAACTGAGAGGTACTTATCTGGATCGCGTAAGAGCGAGCGAAACATGTATAAAACTCGAATCACGTTCAGTCAGCTGTATTTTCTTTGAGAAGTACAAACAATATAAATCCAAATTACTTACGCTAAACGCCCACATTTGCCCAGGTTTTTATGAAACACAAACAGCGGAACAGAATGTTCCAGTAAGTTTTTGCCTAATTTGATCAAAGTATAAGGACGGTAAATGGGCCATAAAATGCTTACGACTTAGCTGGTTATTCAGTACGTTAGGCGCTGGAAAAAGAGTTTTATTACGATGGTAAGTGTTTTCCTTAGATATATAATTTGTTAACTTCACTAGGCAATAGGGTAAACTTTAAGGTTCAGTACCTACTTGCAAAAATTATCATATCGTAGGGGCATCATGAATACGGCAACTAAGTAGCTATGATAAGCTGTAAGTCATTCCCGATTTTCAGAACAGACAGAATATCTTTTTGAAATTGATAGTGGCTACTTGGCTATTTTATTTTACACTGGATAATTGGCAGTTAAGGCTTCACAATATCTAGATTTAACAATGTCATTAACTGAAAGATAAGCCATCAAGTGAATCCCGATATAAAAAAAAACATACCTACTACACAAGATAGGACGACTACTTACAGTATACATAACGTGGAAGTGTGTTTTGGTCTGTTTCCGTAGAGGCAACCTTTATACAGGCAATACCCAATTTAATTCCGCCAATAAAACAGACGTTCGACGATCCTTATTTGCGCTCAATTTTATTGCAACCTTCTAATTTGATTCAAAGGAAAACGCGCCGTTCTACGCGCTGTCATTACAATTCCAAAATGTGCTATGAGCCGAAGGCACTCACATTAGTCTAGTGAAGAATATTATTATGACTATAGCGCAAGGTTGCAATTGCAGGGAAAATCGTTTTCTTTTGCTTTTTTTATCATTTTTATTTATACGTATGGATTACTCGTATAACCGAACGTCAACGCTCAACGGTCGGAATATCTTTGCTATCATATTAACGGCTCGAATTTTAACCATACCAATTCTGATACAGGGATGGCCGATAGCTTCTCACTCTTTACCAAGCCCTGGTTCGTTCGTGTATGGAGTACTGCTGGGTTAGGTTCTGTCTTCGCTCCGCCAAGTTATAGTTAGCTGCCTTGAATTCCGTCGAATGTCGTCATAAGAGACTGGTTATGCTCGACCGGGTGGATCTTTCAGTCTCGAGCATTGCCGCAAAGTTGCCAGCGTGTCAGTTTTAGCCAGGATATATTATGATTTGTGTCTCTTCGAGGTAATAGTGAATAGGTTTTTGCTGAACTAGCGAGCTACCTACATCTTATTTGATCCCGTACTTATTTACCATCAGGTGATGCTGAGGACAAACATAAAAAAAACCGGTCAAGTGTGACCGGTTGACATGGGTTGAAAATTAAAGCATAAAAGTTAGTAGTACGGTCACTTTATTACGCTTGGCCTAATTTTAAAAATATAACCTAAATAAAAAAATTAAAACACGCCCGACAGAAGTATCTGGTCATCATGAGACCCTTTTTTAATGTGTGACATAGAAAATGCTACTAAAAATGAACATGAAAACAAAATTTGGAATTCCTAGCATCAATATTGGCTTAGAGGCAGTCGCTAATTGCACTAAAAGCTGAATATCTTGGAGACGAGAGCTCCGATTTTCATCAAACGAAGTTAAGAACCATCTCCACAAACCAGGCTTTTGTTTAAAAAAACCGCACTCAAATCGGTTAACCCGTATGGACGCTACGATGCCACAGACAGACACACATTTACACAGATACATAGATCCTCTTTTTTCGTCGCAGGTTAAAAACGCAGATTAAAAGGATCATGTCACGTTTTGGAGTTGTACCGCTTCGTATATTGGTTTTGGTGTAAAATATTCCGCCTCGTTACGGTACACGAATGTTTGTTTTACGCGTTCCGGTTTAAGGTTGGACGGAAAATGTTTAAGTTCTTCATTTTCATTTAACTTATTTGTTTGTAAAATATCGCTTAATCACTAGACATTGTCTTTAAGCATATTTTTTTCTATAGTCTTCATTTCTTTTCTTTACGCATAACTTTTAACTGTCTTAAACCTACTTTTCTGGCAGAAAGTTATCTTCTATTCTAACCTAAGGCCTATTTGGTTACCTATCGTTAGTCCAAATTTTGTTTCCCGTCTGTAACGTTTCGCCAAATTTTCATTCGACCGAAAGTCATCATCATTCTCCTAGCCTTTGTCCCGTATCATTTGTAGAGAATGAATTCTCAATTGGGGTAGGCTACCATTTTTTTTTAATCCGCTCTAATTCCAGAATAATTATAAAACAAACTTAACCTAACCTATTGGGTTCTTTAATTCCATGTTTATTAATCCCTGAAAATCTTATGGGTTACAGCACGTTACAGGAAAAAAAACACTTTCAGAGAACTGGAAATTTGATTCGGAGTTGTGACAGGATACCATTCTACTTACGTTGCGTACTTCCAGTAATCACCACTCAAGAACCCGACAACCTCGGCAGCCATCGATTCTACTATTCGTCGTCTACATCGATTCTATGTGCCCGCATCAGTTTTACAATTCTTCGAACAAAGTCGCATCAGTAGCTTTGGTTCTCCTCTTTATTCATGATTCGATCTTGAGGAGAACCTCCGAATAAACTCCTCTATTGCTGTTTGGGGATTTTGAGTTTTTTTAGTTTTTAGTTAACGCATCGCATTCACTGCCTGGGGGGCGTGGCCTAGTAACAAACTGCAATCAATAGTAGCAAAATGCAACGTTGCCGGCAATCTAATGTGTATTGTGTTGGCAAGTTGGCATACTTTTATAATTTTATATAAAAACAGCTTACGCGAGTTAAGTAGGTATGGTTGTCTCTATAATGTACTAACACGCATTAAAAGTACTTAACAAATCCCCACTACTCAATCCGGCGCCGGAAAGCTTCTCACTAGTAGCTCTGCGCGATCCGATATACGAGGGATATTCATCGTACAGTAGCGAAAAAAACACATATTCAAACATCTTAAATTTAACAGTCTAGGACAGGACCCGAATGAAAAAAAACCCAATATTTTAATAGGTAGATGGGTAAGGACCAAATTCTTTGCAAATACTGTCATACATTAATGTCCACCTCAAACTGCCTCATCTCAAACTAAAAATAGAACATTTATCGTTAATTTGTAGAGTAGAAAAACACGCCAAATAACAGTTCCTATTAACCCAATCATCAATAAACGAATTGATGTTCAGAATAGTTAATAAAAAAAAATACTAATGTACCTACAGCTCTGACGTACCCACCACCCGCTATGGAAGCGTCTTATCTCCGACCCTTTTCCTTGCATACATAAATGACCTTACAGATCTGCAGCTTCCCAATGGTCAAGTAATTTCATATGCAGATGACACAGCGCTTCTATTCCACGGTGATAGTTGGGAGGAGACATACGCCAGCGTTGAGGCCGGCCTCTCAAAAGTAGTAACATGGTTACAAACAAATTTACTAACCTTGAATACCAACAAAACTAACTATATAACTTTCTCCATTCTAAATTCTAAACAACCTGACAAAACAAAATTTACATTAAAAGCCCACTCCTGTGAAAATATTTACACTAACACCTGCTCTTGCCCAAATCTCAACCATGTTACAAGCACTAAATACCTGGGTATCCATATTGATCAGCTGCTCTCGTGGACTCAACATATAGAAATTACAGCTAAGCGAACTAGGAAGCTAATATGGTTATTTAAATACCTGAGAAATATTTCTGACAAAGAACTATTAATATACATCTATAAAACTCTTGTTCAATCTGTCGTTTTATACTGCTTACCAGTATGGGGAGGGGCACATAAGACTAAGGTATTGGTTCTCGAAAGGGCACAACGATCAATTTTTAAAGTACTCTTAGGTAAGAATATACATTATGGCACTAGGGATGTTTACGTTGAAGCAGATGTACTCACGGTAAGGCAGCTATATATATTAAATTGTATCCTAAGGGTTCATAAAAATACTAAACCGGATAGTAGGTAGATTAATAAATAAACGAAATCCTATCTCTGTAATCAGGCACCCACATTTAGGTAGAACAAAGTTTGCTAAAAGACAATTTAGTGCAGCATCGATTCATCTCTATAATAAAATAAACAGAGCGACTACGATCTACAACAAGTCCTATGGAGAATGTAAAAATCAAATCACGTTATGGTTAAAAACTAAAGATTACGAGGAAACAGAACTAATTATGCAATGATAACTAGGTCAATATCCATTGAAAACGTTTCTTATGCATACCTATATCACACACACACAGGTATTCATACGGACTCGAATGCACACAGACATACACATTCAAAAATAAGTTGGAACTTAAACCATATGTTAACTTGTCTAATAAGTAGGTACCTACTAATAATGGAGACACTGATAACTGTATATTTGTAAGCAAATATAAACCTTACTGCATTGAGATAAGATCTATGGGTGTATAGTGGACGGTGTCTTCGTTCGTATATCTTAATCGACAAGCTGATAATAATTACAAAAATATATTGTTTATATATAGTAATTAAAATATACATACATATCTACCCACTAAATCAATTAAGTATAATACAGCAAACAAATATATTTAAACTTCAACCATATCCCACATATGCAAATAGTGTTGTTTCACCAATTTCTACATCTAGATTTAATTAGATTAATTATAAAATGTTAAAATCAGACATATATTTGTTACGTTTAATAAAACTTTAATGTTAACTATTAAATAAAACCTGGAGTGAAAGAGCGAATACCTCCTAATACAAGTATTAAACTTAAAAGGAGGATTCGACAATTTGTTGTAAAACTTACAGTTAACAATAAATGATTTTGATTTTAATACTCGTTTATTTTATTGAGTGTGAAACATTTCTGGTTAGGTCGTGAAGTATTTTGCCTCCATTGTGCGACGAGTGACACAACATTGTGCGACGAGTGACACAACATTGTGCTACGTGTCACAACGGAAATTCGTCGAAACGAAGACAACGTTACCAATTGTGCTTATTACAAGCTTTGATTTAGTTTCACCTGTCCCGATGTTTATTTATTATTCATCTTCAAACCTTGTACACGTACATTTACAATTTTATTGTGCTACTTTTTTTCCGGTGTGACACATTCCATTGTGATTTCCGTTGTCCAACGATGCAAAGAATTTGGTCCTTACCCAGATAACAAATATAAAATATGTATTTTTTTATGTAGTTATAATAATAATTATTATATTTACGACGATGATAAATTTATAAGAAACTTCCAAATTGAACTGAATGTGAAATTATAGAAAAACGCGTGTTTTTGTTCTGGCTGTTTGGCATCCTACATACAAAATACACACACACTTTTGCTGCTGCTGTATAAGTAGGTACTCGGGTTGATCCTAATTCAAACTTTACCATAAGGACTAAAATATTTCCACGTTACCTCGTGACCCGGAACTTTGCGACATGAGTAAAAAACTTTATTTTAGAAGAAGATGCGGTTAGAAATATATATCCTCATCTTTGGAATGTAATAAAGTTTATATACATTTATGAAACATGTAGGCTTTACACGCTAAGGTGTAAAGCCTTTCAAATAAACAATGCAAAGATCTACACACAAAGCATAAGGAAAAATTCGAAAGGTTATTTGGCGTTAGGGTGGTGGAAAGGTTTACACGTAGGACCGGTAATCCAGAGATATCGAGGGGGTTCGATTCCTGGTATCTGCGCGTACTCATTTACATTTTTTCGTTGTTATATGAGGAGATTAATGAATGTTGATGAAGCGAAAGATGTATGTCAGGACCGAGATGTGGCCTCTGCCTACCCCGTTGGGAAAAAGGCATGATTATAGTATGTATATGTATGTTGTTTTATGATAAAATCAAACTTTTATCTGTGTATCAATGGTACAATATAAAGTTTATACGTTAATTGCAATAGAGTTACCTAGCTTTCTCCGGGACTTGTTAAATGCTATTGCGATTTATTAATGGGGTGGATCAACTTTTCCTTGTTCTTATTCTGTCTCGTGGCCCATGAGACAAAAGTTGTTAAACTTCTTAGAAATGTGTTCACAATTTATATTATCGGTATTGTCAGGAGATAGTCTACATAAGAATGGGCTTATAACTGTTTCAATAACAAAGTTTGTGGTAAATATAACCGTAGTATAAATCGTAGTTTTTAAGACCGTGGCAACGAATAGCAAAAAAAAGGTGATTCACCTAATTAACATAATTTTCAAACATTTAAACTTTGTTACCATCATAGTGACAGATGAGGGTAGGTCTCTTCTTCTTCGTTTCGCTCTTGTCAGAGCGGTCGTGGTCATCATGAGGGAGGCTTGGGGGCTGCTGTCGCCCGCCTAACGATGTCCCGCCATCTCGTCCGGTTCGCAGCACTTCTGGTACATTCATGCAATGGTTTGCCCAGAGCAGATTTTATCTGGTCAGTCCATCGCATTGGTGATCTACCACGTGGTCTCGTGCCCTCCACTCTCCCCTGAACAACTAGGCGCTCAATGGAATCACTATTCCGCCTCGACACGTGTCCGAAGAACTTGAGTATGCGTGATTGTACGAGAGCAGATAGACGCTGCTTGATGCCAAGTTCCTGAAGTATGGACACATTTGTACGATATTCGGTCCAAGATATCCCCAGCATTCGCCTCCAGCACCACATTTCCAGAGCATCTATCTTTTTCCTTTCTATTTCCCGCAACGTCCACGTCTCAGAAGCGTACAAAAATATGGAGAAGACAAGTGTTTTTACGAGCCGGGTCTTAGTTGCTTTGGTAATGTGTCTATTCCGCCATATTCTTTTCAGCTTATCCATTGCGTTTCTTGCTACCGCCATACGTCTTCTGACTTCATCCACGCAACCACCACTACTATGTATGAGAGAGCCAAGGTATACATAGGACTGTACCACTTTGCAGTTTGCAATTTGAGTCACTTCTGGCAGGTTATTGTTCGCTCGGTCGACAATCATCATCTGTGTCTTGGTGCGATTGATTTTAAGACCAAATTCTTCACTCACTCGTTCCATTTTAAGAAGTAAGTCTTCCATATGATGTTCACTGGTTGCAAAAAGAGTGGTGTCGTCGGCGTACCGCAAGTTCGCAATCTTAAATCCACCGACTGTTACACCGTCTGTCCAATCCTCCAAAGTAATGCGCATGATGAGTTCTGTGTATACATTAAACAAGAGCGGTGATATGCATCCTTGTCGAACACCGGCGTTGGGATGAAAATCAGTCGACAGGATGTCATCAGTCCGGACAGAGGCTGTACCTTCCTCATACAATCGTCTTAGAAGATGCACAAGATGTTTTGGCGTCCCCATTGTTAAAAGCGTATCCCACAGCTTTGACGATTTCACTGAGTCAAACGCTTTTGAAAAATCAACAAAGCAGATATAAGTTGGCTTGTTATATTCTCGAGCTTTTTCAATAATTTGGCGAACTATGAGAATTGTTCCCGAGTGCCTTTTCCCTTTACAAAACCGGCCTGTTCGGGAGCAATCTCCCTAGACAGGTAGGCTTTAAGCCTTTCGTTAAGAATATGTAACAAAATCTTGCTAGAGTGTGATATAAGAGCAATAAGACGGTAATTGTTACATTTCTTTGTTGACCCCTTTTTGTGCAATGGAGTGAAAATTGTATGAGTCCACTCACTGGGCCATACTCCGGTTTGCCATATCTTATTACAGATGGTGTGTAGAGTTTGAATGCCGTGTTCCCCCATTGCTCGTATGGTTTCGATGGGAATCGCATCTCTGCCAATCGCTTTTCCACTTTTCAGGTGTTTTATGGCAGCTTCTACTTCGCGAATAAGAATGGGGGGTTCCAGTTCTTTATTTTCTGGCTCCGTGCTGGGATAGTGCAGATGTTGTGAGTCTTCAAACAGCGACTGGCAGTAATTCCTCCAAGTTTCCGAGATATGGGCTAACTCTGTCACTAGCTTGCCATTAGTGTCCTCGATGGCCCATGCTTTGGATGACAGTGTCTTTGTGATGAGGCAAATCTTGTGGTACAGATCTCTGGACTCGTGTTTGTGCGCGTGTTGATCTATATCTTCGCAGATTTTCCGAAGGTAAGCATTGTGATCGCGTCTACACTGCGTTTGGATTTGGGATGAGAGCCTGTTCAACACTTTAGCCTCCGCGCCACTCGCTTTAAGATTTCGCCTCTCTGTGACAAGCTCAAAGGTATCGTCAGTCATCCAATGTTGATGCTTGCGTGGTCCAGTTGGTGATGGTCGTGATTCAGAATGTGCGATCTTGATGAGGTTGGTAGCTCTGTTCCACAACTCGCCAGGTGTTTCTGAATCATGGTTAACTTCAGACCATTTTTCCCAGTTTTGTTCTATAGCCTCCTTGAACTTTCCGCGATCTTTAACTACTAGTAGTCTATTTGGTTACGGTAGTTACCGTCTGGCGATGTCCACGTATAGAGCCTTCTCGGATGATGTTGGAATTGACTGTTTGGTATTACAAGGCTGTTTTCCGTTGCAAACTGTATAAGGCGGTCGCCTCTGTCGTTGCGTGTGCCAAGTCCAAATTTCCCTACGCAATCGCTCAGACGATGAGAAAGTGCTCCAATTTTTGCATTAAAATCTCCCAAAACAACCAGTAACTCTCTGTTCGGGATCTTGGACAAGGTTGCTTCCAGTTCAGAAATGAATTTCTCTACGATGTCGTCAGTTGCAGTACTGGTTGGGGCGTAGATCTGTATGAGGTTTATGTTCACCGGCGAAGCTTTTATTTTGATGCTTAGTACTCGGTCGCTCACTGGTTCATAACCCAACACACATCTCTTAAGTTGCAGAGGAAGAAGAAACGCGACCCCGTTGCGGCTACAGGTGTCATTACCAGAGAAGTAAATTACATGGGTGTCGGTCACTTTATAGCCGCTATCTTTCCAATGTGTTTCGCTCAACCCACATATGCTTAGACCACATCTAGTGACTTCTCTCTCCAATATGTCAAGTTTCCCTGGGTAGAGTAAGCCACGGACGTTCCATGTTCCTATCGTTAGCATTTCTCGTAGCTTTACGGATATTCCAGTAGTATTGTTTCCATCAGGAGCCTGGTTTCCTACTCCTCCATGGCCAATTTCACACCGCGTGCCCCGGTCGCAGCGCGGCGCCGGTTGCTAAGCGGATTGCATGGCGATCGTAACTCTTTATCTTGTACTTTCATGATGACTCTCTTGGGAAATTAGTGCACTGGTTTCCCCTTGCCTTGTGCACCAGACATTTTAGAGGTTATTTAAGCCTCAAGGTCGCTGTAGCCTCTTCCAGCTGGTTGTCCTGCCAGGTGTATGGATATAACGCCATTGCTCGGTCGCCAGAGCCTCGTCTGTTGTCTAGCAGGGAGCACCACGACGACTACGAAGTCGTCACCGCCAGCTATTCACACGAACCACTGGCGCGTGCAGGTGAGGTTGACAATTGGATCGGATTAGATGTAAAACCCGTTCTTCCCTTACTCCCCTCCCTCTCCCTTGAGGGTAGGTACATATAAGAAATATATTACATTTCTAACTACTACCGTAGTAGGTAGCTTAGATTATTTTAATTTTGTTAGACGGAGATAGGTACATTTTGGTTAAATTTTTCCCGTTTCAATGCCTGCGATCATTTTAGCCAATGTTATTAAAACAGCACGCGTACTGTACCGAGCTTGTGTAGGCTATAACTATCCCAACAACCTTTAGGGGTTACGACAATTAATTTTCGTAATTGGAATTTCATAGGTAACTTTGTCTTCTAATGCTTTCTTGTTCAAGGCCAGATTTGTATTTATAAGCGGTATATCCTCTAAAACCGCAAAGCCTGGCCAACGGAAGCACTGCCTTCCCTCAGAAGACTGTAAGAGACGCCATGTTCCTCTTAAGATACGACGTTCTAGGTAGGGTTGCCAAATTTTTTGACAATAAATAAAGTAGGTACAGTAGCGATCAAAAGTATTTTGACAACGGCAAAAGCTTTGATATTATATGCGATATATTAGTTTTTCCAACTTAATTCTTGATAAAGTATTTCATGGCTTAAAAGCTTCTCGAAACAAGTAAAAAGTTTAGTTTCATTGAATTAAAATATAAACATAGCCACAAAAAATATTTATATACCGGTTCAAAAATATTTTGACAATGTCTCTTTTCCAATTTAACTGAGAAATAGGGCTGCAGAATTTAAATACTTTGTAGGAACTACAACTTGAGGCTTTTCTTAGCATGTCTCGACATAAATAATATTCGGAAGATTTTAAGTAACCCGTTGCGGCTGCATTTAAGAAGGGTAAGTCGCAAGCTGAGATTTCGCAAAGTTTTGGTATATCACGGCGATTCATTAGTGTCTGGAATAAGCAGTTCAAGGCTCGAAACAGCGTCACAAATAAGCCTGAAAATAGTCGTCCTCGAAAAACGACTTGTACAACTGATTGTGTAATAAAAAAGTAAGACGTAGAAACCCCACGGAATAATGCAATACCAATTAAAGATGAGCTAACAGAAAACTACAACACAAATGTTCATATTTTTACTATTAAACGACGCCTTTATAGACCATGGATCACATGGTCGACGCCCATTAAAAAAAACTACAATGTTCAGCAAAGAATAAGGCATCCCGATTAGCATTTGCGATTCGTCAAAAATCATGAACAAGTGCCGATTGGTCAAAAATTGTATGGAGTGACGCGAGCAAGTTAAATTTAATCTCGTGTTAAAGATTCGTGTCTTTCGTGTCGTGAAAGATTAATAACATATATTACAAATCAATCGCTAGACAGAGAGTATATATGTTTTATTTGTAAGTAACAGGGTATGAAATTAGTGAAAATTAATATTAAGCAATATTAACCTATACTTTTCTGTTTCTTTTTGTTTTAAATACGTACCTACATATTTTTAGGGCTTCTCGCACAATTTATCAATTTAGCGAGATTTTTTAAAACTTCGTAAGCCTCAACCTAATCTCGTCCCTCTCGGGATGTAATAGAAAAATGACTATGGATTTTTTACTTTAATTATTTTAAAGATAATACGTTGTCAGCGAACAATGTTAAGGTAAATGATAGGGATTGCGATCGTGATTCGATTTACGTAGTAAGCTCTACATACAGGTCTATGGATACTTGTGCCCTATGATGCTGAGAACAGCATTTTATATACTTTATTTTTGTTCAACAGTAAAGAGTATCATGTAGTGAAAAACAGTATAATACTGAAACATGTAATGTCTAATTTTGTTTAATGTGGGCACACCACAATTTTGATTAAAATCATTGATGCGAAGATCAAAGCTTAAAGAAAAATTGAAAAAGGAGTTTCTTGATGGAAGAGACCGGGAATCGAACCCCGCACCTCTGGATTAACGATCCAGCGCGTTAACCACTTCGCTACCCTAACTCCAAGTAACCTGACGAATTTTTCCCAATGCTTTGTGTGTCGATCTTCGCATTGTTTATTTGAAAGGTTTTTACACCTTAATTATACTGTTTTTATTAACAGTATGGTTGACAACCCTAGATCTAGGTAAACAGCCATGTAGTGATCGCTGACCGCCCGCTGCCTTTAATGGGCTGAATGGAAAACCTTTTAGATCTCTATACTATACTCAAAGTGTGCTCCGATACCCCTTAGGGGGTTCCATCAAAATAATATCCTTAAGAACAAATTGGAGCAGATCGGATAAGAAACACCGAACTGCGCTCCAAGATACACGTATTCTAGATGTGGAGGTAAGACCGCAAAGGTGAAAGCCCCAGTCAAGCCCAGGATGGACAAGTGTGCCAAATATATCCGGAAAGAAGGGCCAGAAAAATTATCCAATTGTTACAACCGGCTACCGGTACAGAGGCAGACCAAAAATAAGATGGCGGGACGACTGGGATGCAATGAATAACGAAATTAAACGCCTCCTCGTCTCTATTGCGGCCTTGACGACGCGTTTGGCGCAGGTTGTAGAGTACCTGCCTACTGAGTCGACGGTACCGGGTTCGAATCCCTGCCAGGGCAAATATTTGTGTGATGAACTCAAATATTTGTGCTTGGATCATGGTTGTTCTATGAATTTAAGTAGGTACATATTTAGGATGTTCAGTTACCCCTGTACCAAAATATTTGAAGTAGTATGTATATCATCGTCTAACACAAGCCTGTCTTGAACTTAATTTGGGACTAGATCGATTTGTATGAGGTTGTCCAAAAAAGTCGCTTTTTCAAGTCGCTTGGTAATTAGACCTTTCGTCAGTAAATTCTCAATATCATGCATCTTCCACGGAGCGGCACCAGAAAAGGAAGTAACATTTAAAACATGTCGATATTTATGTAAAACGCATAGGTTGCATTTTCATTTAAACAAATTTTATGAAATTCGCCTCCTGGCGGTTGCTGCGTAGGCAGTTTGCAATTGACACCTAAAAAGAGATTATTCCCTTGTCTTACTCTATCACTTACAACCTTTTTGACTTAAACCACAGGAAACAAGCGCTGCGGCTCTCAGCTAAAACGAAATCAACTTAATGCTCCTTATCCGTTCAAAAATGCTAATAGTTTTAGACATTTTTCTCTATGATCAAACATGTTTCTTAACATATTATCAATGTTACTACTTAGAACAGGGCAATTGAGATTATTGGTATAATTTGAAACCTACATTCTGAATCTTTCATTCATAATTTTTGTTTCAAAAACTACTAGAATTTGACAAAATTCACGCAGATAACTGAATTTTTAACTTATTTTCGACTGCACGCAATGAAAAGCATGAAACAGCTTTGTTTCTTTCTAGAACTCAGGGAAAATTATTATTCACTTCAAAAAGTTGGTTCAAATGATCAATATATTTGTCATAATCTCTCTCTTCCCGACTATCATAATATGAAAATAAAATTAACAGGCGTATGGCTTCTTAAGGGTCGTCGCTTCTAATCTCTGAATCACACTCTCGAAGATTAAATTAAAAAAAAAATATGCTAAATATGTTCATCCATAGCTTCTTAAATGCTGTTATTTTTTTCGAAATTGGTCGTATACTTTAGTCTTGCAAAGGTAACATACAAACTACTTTCGCATTCACGCTAGTAAATGTGGAACTTCAATGTGCACACACGGCACATTCTCTTTTTTATTTTTTTTTATTTTTTTTTTATTTAGCGTGTTTGAGTGTCCCACTGCTGGGCAAAGGCCTCTCTGTTAGATTTCCACAACTCCCTATTGGCTGCTGCTTCCGGCCAGTTGCCTAGGAATGTATCTAAATCGTCCCGCCATCTCCGTCTCGGTCTTCCTTGGCGTCGCCGCCCATCATTCTCTTTTACTTTTATAATATTTACCCCCGACAAAAAAAGAGGGGTGTTACCTCTATAAGTTTAACATGTGTATCTGCATATCTGAGTGTCTGTGGCATCATTAGTTCTCCAACTCTCAACATAATAATTTGATTTATGGTAGCAAACGTTACTGTGCTTTAATAAAAAATTATCAATCATATTGCTCCTCCAATTGCTTTTCACAGTTGTAATAGTTATTTGCGCCCTTTGTAATTTCTATAACATTCTAAGTTCAAAGGGGACACAAATTACTAGTCTAAATACTTTGCATTTTGTCGAACACCATTTTCATCATCGTTTTCTTCAATGTCCTAACATTTAGTGTATTTTTAGAAGAGTAGGTACCTTTTATACATGCAACGAAGAGCACGATTCGTCGGCATAACAATAAAGAAAAGCGATGGCCCTTAACTGTCTATTACTGGCTTTAATTGTAGAAGAGTTGGCAAAATTACTTAACAAAGCTTAGAGCAAGCAAAGTGCCACTTCCCATGAAAAGTTGGGCGACGGCTCTTAAACGAGCAATATTCGTAGCAACTTCATTTAATTCTTCTAAAATTATTCTAAATTTTAAAGCTTTCTTCTGAAAGTCGAAAGTAATTGTCAACTTTCTGTCATCTTTAATAATAACTTTCACGTAACAAATGTTTGTTTGAAACGTATTTAAGTAAAAGTTTGTTATACTTATAATCTCAATTGAACGGTTAATAACGATAAAGCTAAGTAACTTATTAATGTTTTTAACTGTTAACTTCTATACAAAAGCCAACAAAGTAAAATTAAACGAAACAATTAAAAAAAATGTTTCTATAATTTTTATATCAAATAACAGCTAGTGTCCTTTTAAAATAGGAGCGATAAGGTTATTGTATTAGGTATGGTCCCCACCATAAGACCACAGATCATATAAGACTAACATAGTTTATTGTCTGATGGGGTAAGTCGAACAGTTAGTTAGTTATAGGACTGTGGCAGTCTTCCCCCGGTGATAGTCTACCCCAGCTACCCCACCTTACCTTAGCTTATTAAATACAACATGGTGGTGCTGTCATAAAGAGTTGCCTAGAGTAGTGGCAACATTTTGATTTGCAACAAGGTTAAATTAACGTGTAAACATTCATAAACCAGATTTCATTGAATAAACAGTTACTCGTAGATGCAGGGATTTGCAGTGGGATGTTTACCCGTTTTGAAGTGCAAGCTAACACACTCGTTTATGTATACAGGGTGAGTTCTTAGTCGCGAATGGTAGTGCCAGGGGTTGATGAGGAGTGTGACGCTGAGCAACTCACTATGGGGACAACCAGGACATCTCGAAAAAAATCTCCTAATTAAGAGTTAATTGATACTTTAAGTATTAATTAAAAGTTAATTGATAGTTTTTTTTTTTCGAGATTTCGTGGTTGTCCCCATAGATAGTGAAAGTTGCTCAGCGTCACCCTCCTCATCACCTACTGGCACTACCATTCACGACTAAAAAGTCACTCTGTATAAACGCGTCGTTCTATCAAGCCTTGATCAGTCTGGCTAGACTAATATAAAATGAAATATGGTTCACCCTCCTTTATTTGCTTTCTTGGGTTTCCAACTTTCGTTACGAAAATAATAAATGAATCCTTTCAGCTCTTGAGACGTGATACGAACATATTATTTACGTAACTACATTCTAAAATAAACCATAGGTTGCGGTTAGATTACCAACTTAAAATAAGTGTAAGATAATCACAAAAATATAAACTTTTTGTAATGGAACTATTTTACGGTTTTCGGACCTTATTGTTTATTGTGCTACATATAGGTACTCTCACGAGCAAATAAACGGAATCACTTCGCACGTTCGACTTTTGCACCCAATAACTTTTTCAATTTTCATGCAATGTTGATGAAAATTATATCAGATGTAAGCTGAAATTGTAACCTTTAAGAAAATTTATTTGTTTTACTCATATCAGGCTTGGTGAATGAAGAAAAGTCCTATTTTCTTAGAATAGCCAAAAAACGCCCGAACACTGAAAAAAATACCCAGTGGAGTTAGGTTTACTGAAATGTCAGTAGGCCTCACTGTTATTGCAGTAAGTCTTACTGTAATGTCAGTAGGCTCCACTGGATATTTTTTTCAGTGAAACATGTTTAACTAAAAAATACTTTTTTCTTAATAAGATTTTTCTTTTTACGAAATCAATACCTGGTGTTGCTACCCTTAGCCCTTCTGACACATGCTAGACGATTTTTCATGGGCCTAACCAAAGACTACAATGTATGGACCTAACCAACTTTTTGAAATAACTTTGCGGAATCGCCTCCCACTCTTCCTGTAACGCCGTTTTCTGGTCTTCGATGTTGGATGAGCCGGGTTGAACGCTTCCGAACATTCTTCCTCGGATAGTCCCATGCGTGTTCGATCGGGTTGAGGTCCGGGCTGCTTGCAGCCAGGTAATTGTCTCAACACCAACTTCGTCAAGGTACCTCAGGGCGTCCCCCGCGGTGTGACAAGGAGCAAGGTTCCAGATGGAACCCCTCGTTAAAATAATTTGCGTACGGTACCACATGCTCTTCCAGGATGTCCAAGATGTATCTTTTCTTCCTCAAACCGCCGCCTCGACCCCCACCAGGCACGAAAACAAGCTCCGTCCCTCCGTCGTGAGAAATGCCCGCCCACCACATGACTGACCCTCCACCGTAGGGTCCGTAGGAGACTGTTTCCCTGATACAGCATTGTGAAAACTGCATTCCTGATCTTCGGTAAGGTCTTCCTTTTCAATCGCAGCTATTCAAAGATATCCTGCACTCATCAGAGAAGAGTACGGACTTCCATTATTAAATGGTCCAGTCCTTGTACCGGTCAGCAAAAATCCGTCGAGCTTCACGGTGTCCTGCTAGCAGTCTGGGCCTGGTAGCGGGTCTTCTTGCATTCAGTTTAGCATCCTTCAGTCTTCATCTTACTGTCGACTTGCTGACAGCCACTTCTCGTACTTCCCAAAGCTGTTGCAGGACTTCAACTCCTGTTAGGTGGCAATTTCAGAGAGCGGTCGTGACGATTAATCGATCGTCCCTCAACGATGGGCACCTCTGGCAGCCGGTTCCTGGTCTTGGAGTGAGGCTTCCAGTTTCTTGAAACCACCGACAAACTTTGGAAACCGTGGACTCGCCTAAATTCAGCTGGGCGGCAACGGAGCATTGACTATCACCACGCTCCAGCAAAGTCACAACTTGGGCGGCTTTAACTCCGTGGTATGAATTTTCTTCAGGCACTTTTCACTGGGAAATAAGTGAAAATGTGTACCGGTCAACTTCTGATAAGCGACTGATAACCTCCCTTTTTATACCCCTTAAGGGGAGCTCAATTAGCGGCCCTTGCATGGCGTAAATATCCACATATCGGCAAAATGTCTGTAAACTAAAAAAATCTGAACCGATATTCATGTTCAGTGCTTTATTTGAAAGCTGAAGACTCCGGAAATATATTTTCAGCACCGGGTACTCGAGGAAAGACTTAGATTTCAAGATACGACATAAAAACCGAAAAATGTGAATTGATTCCGTTTCTTTGCTCGTGAGTGTAGATAGGTACTGTTGCTTCTTGCCAAATTTCATGATCAGGCCTCGGACTATTTATCGCATGATAAGACGTTAGAGAACCGTGGAGTCGATATTAACATTAAAACTTTACTCATATTCATACTTTACTTTTTTATGGTCCGTCATACTTACTTTCAACCCTATGTTAAAACTGACAGATCGAAAATGTCAATCGAATTTAATCTTATCCAATATAGTAAAAATATATGTATTTTATCTAGTTTTCCGTTAATATAGGACCTCCCTTACACCAGAAAATATGAAAAAAAATAGCCATTGTATACTCATTTTACAATTTTGAAATAGAGAATACACCCGTTAGATATACCTACCTTTTCAAGATTTTGAAGCACTCGATCCTGCATCTACGTGTCCTATGGATATTACAAACTAGGAACTTTGTTAATAGTGTTATTATTGTTTGGCCGATAATTTCGGTAGTAGGTATACATAGTGTGATAGTATTTTTTTTAATTTAAGATTCAATTCAATTAGAAATGTTTATTTCATTTATAATCAACTTTGGAATTAATTAACTGAGTTTGTATGAGTATGAGTAAAGTTTTAATGTTAATATCGACTCCACGGTTCTCTAACGTCTTACCATGCGATAAATAGTTCGAGGCCTGTTCATGATACTAGAGCAACTAGGAGTAACCTATACCTATAGGTTTATACCCTTGCTAGCGTCAACAAAATGCAGCATAAACGCTAGTATCTAATTGCTTACGATCAATAGAAGAGCGTGTCTTAGAAATGAAATCTTTTCACGGCTCCAAGCCCTAGCAGAGCTGAAAAAGAACACGCAATTAAATAGTAACTTGCGTTGCAGTCTCGTAAAATTACCCTACCATATCAGCGGGGACAGCGAAAATTTACTTATTCCCAATAAAACGCCGTGATAAAGTAAAGCCGACATATTACTTAATTGAAGATATTACGAAGCTACATCGAATGAACGCCCTGTTTCATCTCGTAATTGTGCGTAACCTTACCAATGAGCACTCAAACTTGATAACAAGGGTTAACTAAACAACTGCCTCTGAGGCTCATACTTCAGGAGTCAAGCCTCGCCCGGAGGCTTTCAGGGAATCGCCTCAAATTACTGATCGAATATGATCAGGGTATTCGACGTGGCATTGCCATTTCATACTTTCTTGTAGTTTCCATTTTATTATTACATTTTTCTTATTTATATCTTAAAATATACTTTTAATATGTTTTCTCCGAGGACTACGTGTAGGTACGCCTAAATTCTTAGTCTATACATTAAGTTAAGTTCATATTACTATAAATATAATAGTTAAGTAAGTTTCGGAAATACAACAATACAAATACAACAACACTTTATTGCACACCAACAAGAAAAATATTACATGAGAAATCTTAAATTAAACAATGGTAGACAATAGGCGGTCTTATCGCTAAAGAGCGATCTCTTCCAGACAACCTTTGGGTAGCGGAGAAAACAAAATTAAACAGAAAATAGTAGGTAATAAATAAATACTAACTGTTGAGTTTCTTTCGGCGTTTCTTCTCAACTCAAGTGGTCTCCTCTTGTGAAATGCCGGTAGACTCAGACATGTAAAAGTGGCCTTGTGGCCTACTTGCAGAATAAAGTTCATTATTTAAGTTTTTCATAATTTAGCAATCATATTATAAGTCAATTTAGATGCTTCTATACTACGATCATCATCATACATCGTTGTTTTCGGAGGACGAATGATTTAACACTACGCCGTCAGTAGGTGTCAAACCATTCGTGCTCCGAAAACCCTGATGTATGATGATCATCATATAAAATAAAAATAATCTATAGCAACAACATCAGAATTTATTACAAACTTAGAATAAGTCTAGAACGATAGTCTTCATACCACAGGTTCGCGAAGGATGAAGCCGGTTTTGTTTTCTTGTGTGCGTGTCTACGAACCAATCATAGAGACGTTTTGCTTGTGATATTGACGTTGTGACAGATGCGTACAAGGACGAAACTGAGCCTGTGCCAGGCCGTGTGCGGGTCCCTGATGAAGAGTACCTCCATACGAGTTCCCGACAATTTCACGTGAAGGTAAACCGCTTAATACAATAATTAAATATGTCTCACGGAATTTTTATTAGATTATTCGAATCCCGGCCAGGGCAAATATTTGTGTGATGAACTCGAACATTTGTGCTTGGGTCATTGTTGTTCTATGTATTTAAGTATATATTTATCTATATAAGTATGTATATCGTCGTCTAGTACCCATAACACAAGCCTGCTTGAGCTTAATTTGGGACTAGATCGATTTGTGTGAGGTTGTCTGATATTTATTTATTTATTTATTTATTGCCGTTTTACAGCTGGGTTATAGTTAAAATGCTATCTGTAGAGGTCTTTAGTGAAATTTGGGCAAGATCTCAGACACATGGCATTAGAAACGTCGTCTTAATCTTAAGGCCCTGGGCTTATACCTTCCTGAAAACCCGTCAACTTATATGAACAACGTAAAGAGATATGCCTCTCCTACACTAAAAGCACTAACGTACTCGTGACCTTCAGACAACCCTTCACTACTAAATATTGTGTCAAGATACATTACACGAGGTAGACATGATAAGTTTGAGTAATGTAAAAGTGTTTGAAAAGGGAAAATGGTTGAAATAATTTCCATTTCACTAGTTTTACAATGTATTAAATAAGTATATCGACATATATAGATTAATAATTGACGATGTTCTGTTCTGAATTCTGAGGAAACAAATGAAAAACGAATCGACTCTAGAATTTGCTCTAATGAAGCCGGTAGAAAATCCATAATATAGCTGCGAAATTAGTTAAGATATTCGTTGTCGGTCGTACAAATAATTTCGATTTCATACATCTTTTTCTTGAGCTTAATTTGGGACTAGATCGATTTGTGTGAGGTTGTCCGATATTTATTTCACACATCTTTTACTTCAATAATAATAATCCTAAATGCCGGCAACAACGTCTTCTTATCAATAATAATAAAGCTTTCATATAAATCTAAATTGAAAGGTAATGATGTTTGTTATGCCATGGAATATACGAGTACGAGTATACGCTTGCCGTCTAAATAAATCTACTTATTATTGAGTGAGACGAAATCTAATCACAAAGCTCAGAAATGGGCTCTCACTCGCTGTCACTGATTTATTTTAATATAATATA
Organism: Apotomis turbidana; assembly: GCA_905147355.2. Taxonomy (NCBI): domain Eukaryota; kingdom Metazoa; phylum Arthropoda; class Insecta; order Lepidoptera; family Tortricidae; genus Apotomis; species Apotomis turbidana. The sequence continues at coordinate 7,522,023 of LR990294.1, read as the reverse complement.
ATATTAACGTATATGTATTTTTATTTGTTTCATTCGTACTTAACAATCAGTAAGACTTACGATTAATTACCTACGACACAATAAAGATCGCGAAAAAGTTCGCGATACAATGGCTAGTAAACTCAGTTTAGAAATATATTTGAAATGGTTAATAATGATCTTACTAGCTCTTAAAAAAAGTCTTGTATTTTTGTGAAAGCTAGAAAGCTAAATTTTATCAATTGAAAATTAGAAATTTCATGAACAGTCAAAAACGCTGTCCGCCATTTTTGCTTTTTGCTGATCTGTGGCGTGACGTAGAATTACCTGTAAATATCCGAAATTCGACCGTCGTATAGTGCCATACCGCTCACTGCAATATACTTTGACAGGAGATCGAGAGGGACTGCACTATTCGAATTCGTCAAAGTAAACTTTCAGTTTTCTTTACAGGACCGATGACGTCACTATTATAAGCGAAAATGGCGGACAGTGTTTTAAGCATTTCAAAATACAGATTAAAAACCATATTTTCAAATTCAATGTTTTCAGCCATCTTTCACTTTTATTAATTGAAAAATATATATTTAGGTTTCCTTTGCTAAATACTATACGGAAGAAACATTAGTTTATTACAATTTGACATGAGTCAACTAGCTAGCCTATTGCATGCGTCATGGTCGCGGATGACCTGATGCGTCGATACTAAAGATGCTGGTTAAATGTAATAAATCGTCGGCCTAAATCGCAAACCTCGTAACACAATCTGACCAAATTTTACAGGAGGCACAAAAAACTTGATTACCAAAAATTTTGCATGAAGACTTGCTTAGTTCTTTTTTTTACATAATGTTAAGTTAAATTTAGCCGTCAGATTGCTAAAACCTATTTTTTTGTAATCACCTGAACCTGGAAAATTTGGAGTTACAAGTTTTTCTTGAAAATTTTAGAAAGCTAATCGGGAGTTAAGAGCTTTGCTATAAAAATCCGTATAAATAGAGGATAGGCTTTTGATCTGAACAAGGTAATTGTGGATAGAAAAAATAAAAAACTTGCAAATTTTTTTTTTATTAAACTTTAAACAGTAAAGCCTCTTCTGGCTTCAAAAATGTGGGTAGCTAAATTATGATTATAATTTTTTTTTTCAACTCTAAATAGGGCTAAAAATGTTATAAACTACAACTTTTCTCAAACAACAAAACAACGCTTCTATAATAATGCATCCCTAACCACCGGTAGCCAAGGCCCCGCCGGCGGCACCCTAGGTTAGGTTTTTTTTGATGTGTTTATATACTTTTTAATTTCTGTATTGTATTTTACTTTTGATATAACTTTACTCGTATAGAGAACAGTTTGTGGATAGTTGTTTATATCGGAAGGATCTCCCTTTTTGTACAATAACATTATTTGAGACTCCCCAGCTCCTTGGAGTTTTCTGGATATCCAAAATTTTATTAGATAGAGTTATTATTGAACCTATTAGTATTTTCTGCCCAATTTTTAGAGCTTCGTTTGGAATATTGTCATGGCCCGGGCTTTTATCCTTCTTCATTTTTTTTATTTTTTCTATAATTTCTCAGTAGTCAAAATGTATAATAGGTGTATTAAGCTGTGTTTCGTGGTTTTGTATTACATTTTCTTCGTTGTGTTCTTCGTGGTAAAGATTCCGGTAGAAGTCTGTTGCAATGCTTATTAGCTCTTTTCGTGTTTGTATCTTGCCTGTTTCTTTTTGCGCTTTCAATTCTGTATTTAGTTGTTTATACGCTTTCTTTTGGCTTTCGGTGCTGACAAGGTTTTTTTCGATCACTTCCATTCTGTAGTTTCCATAGTCCCTTTTTAACATTTGTTAGTAGTTTTATAGAGATTCGCTAGTTCTTTTTCTCTTCTTTAGTTTTGATGGTTTCGACTGTAGTAGAGTCCACCTTTTAAGTTGTTAATAATAATAATAATAATAATAATAATATATTTATTTGCATAAACATGGTAAGTACAAGGTAGATGGTCATTATAACAATTATAATTGTTTGTTTCACATGTTTAACCGATTATGGCATGCAAATTATAAGTTTTCACAATTATTTATTACATTAGCTACGCGTGCATATTATAACAATAACAATAATTGAATTGATATTTCAGATAAAAAAAAAAAAAATATATATATATATATATAAAAAATAAAAATAATGTCAAGTTATTCTTATAATTCTATGGTCTATCTATTTAACACTATATTATTATTCACCTGTCATACATATATTATTTATATTATTCAAGTTCATTATTACATCAACAAATGTCTATCAAATTATTACTCATTACATTCAAAAAATTCTCTTATCGTATAAAAACATTTTTTTATCAACCATTTCCTTAGCTTTGCCATGAATAAGTTATCATGCAGTTGGCGTAGTTCTTGTGGTATCTTGTTATATACAATAATACTCATGACATAACTGTTGTTTTTATGCAATGCAGTTGAGTATGGAGGCATTTTTAGCTTGTATTTGTCTCTTTCCCTAAGCCTTTCGTTCGATTTTAGCAGGGTAAATGAAGATGAATTTTTCCGCACATGTGATGCTACCTCAAGGACATATAACGCAGTCAATGTTAGCAGCCCTAGTTTTTGGAAAAATGGTCTGCAAGACACTCTAGGCCCTATTCCACAAATCGCTCTTAAACATTTTTTTTGTATTATAAAAGCCTTGGTTATGTCTGTTGAATTGCCCCATATTAATAAACCATATCTTAAAACTGATGTTACGTAGCCATGGTATGCAAGCAGAGCATTTTTTTCGCCTGCAACCAGTCTCAATTGTTTTAGAGCGTAAACAAATCGTTCCAACTTATTACAGGTTACTTTTATATGCGGCTTCCAGGAGCAATGTTGGTCTAACGTAATACCTAAAAAATTGGTTTCATTCACCTGTTTAAGTACATGGTGTTGACATAGTATCCTAAGGTCCAGCTTATGCATTTTGTGGTTCAAAAACTGAATATAACACGTCTTTGTCACATTAACATGTAAATTATTTTTATTTAGCCACGCGTCTATAGACTCTATAGTATCGTTAATTTTACGCTCGTATGTGGGTGTCTTATCTTTATTTGGTATGATGACGGCTATGTCGTCTGCAAATAGCGACATAGGGTATGGTATCTCTTTTGGAAGGTCATTGATATATATCAAAAACAATAGCGGGCCCAGAACACTCCCTTGTGGGACTCCACATTTATTATGTATATAACCTGAGCAGTAGGTTAAATTTTCGTTGTTTTTCCCTATTCTATCTATTTGCACACACTGCAGACGATTTCTTAAGTAGCTATCTACCCACTCCAGACCATTTCCTCTGATGCCATAATTCTCACATTTACGGAGTAGTATTTTATGGTCAACAAAGTCAAACGCCTTTGACATATCGAAAAACGCCCCTACTACCGAGACCTTTTTATCAATATTTTGCGTTATGCTTTGTACGAGTGAGAAGGCGGCATCTGTAGTGGATTTTTGCTTCTGGAATCCACATTGCTCTCTTGTGATGATTTTGTGTTTATCTAAGAATTGCGAAAGTCTGGTGAGAAAAGCTTTTTCAAAAACTTTTGAAAGAACTGGTACTAAAGTTATTGGACGATAATTATGTAGGTTTTGTTTTTCCCCTTTTTTATAAAGGGGTTTAACGATAGATCGTTTTAAACGATCTGGAAAAGTACCCTGTAGAAAAGATAAATTTATCAGGTGGGTTAGGATCGGAGCTAGACTATCAGCACAGGTCTTTAACACTCTTGTAGCAACGTGATCGAATCCTACAGATTTGGTATCATTCAGCGACCTTATTATCTTAATCAGTTCATTTTCAGTGCATGGTATTAAGAACAAACTGTTGTTAATGCTTTGGACTTTTGATAATATATCTCGAAGACTTGTAGCAGTGTTTTGTACATCGGTGGAGTCAATGAAGAAGTCATTAAATTTTTCAGCTATTTCCAAGGGATCACTCGTAATAACACCCCCAGTGTTAATACACTCGATATCATGCTTAACGTGAGTTCCATCATTTTTTCCCTTAATAATATCCCAGACAGCTTTACACTTATTTTTAGACTTCTTTATAAATTTACTATTGTTTTGTTTCTTTGAATTGATTACACAAGCCTTTAGTAGTTTGTTATACGTTCTATACTTTATTTTGTTTTCCTCAGACCGTATTTTGTAACATTTGGCTCTCAGTTTTCTTTTTGTTCTACTTGATTTCATTAGACCTTTTGTAATCCATTTAGGAGCTGTATTGTTAGCTTTAATTTTGATTTTGCACTCGGGAAAGCATAAGTTATAGAGCAGGACAAAAAAGTCATGAAATTTGTCAAATGCTATGCTTGCATTAGTGCAGTCAAAACGCCATCGCAAACTGTACTGAAGGGAGTGGCGGGGTGGGAGATACGAGGTATTTCTTTTACAAAATGGCGGTCGGGAGTTGCGAGGTTTTCTATTTTGCTTTTTAAACGTAAACGGTTTATTTTTGGTATTTAAGAGTTTTGCCGTTAGATGCGTTCAGAATAGTACTATCTAAAAGTGTCAAAACATGATATTCAAAAAAAATGGAGTTACGAGGTATGCGATTTAGGCCGACGAAATGTAATTGATGCTGGTCAAATGTAATAAATGTGAATAAACTCGACAAAATGATAATTAAATTAGGTAGGTAGAGAAAGTTCGACCTACTACCCGTTTGTTAATTTTTTAGGGTTCCGTACCCAAAGGGTAAAAACGGGACCCTTATTGCTAAGCCTCCGCTGTCCACCCGTCTGTCCGTCTGTCACCAGGCTGTATAACTCATTCATGAACCGCGACATTTGAAATTTTCACAGATGATGTGTTTCTGTTGCCGCTATAACAACAAATACTAAAACCTGAATCAAGTTAAATATTTAAATGGGGCTTCCACACGTGATTTTTTGCCGTTTTTTGCTTGATACTGTCACCAGGCTGTATCTCAAGAAACGTGAGAGCTAGACAGTTGAAATTTTCACAGATGATGAAATTTTGTTGCTGCTTTAACAACAAATACAGAAAAGTTAAAAATTATTTAGTTGTACGGAACCGTCGGTGCGCAAGTCCAACTCGCACTTGCCTGGATTTTATTATAACTGGTACAAAACACTTACCATATGGGAAGATATATCCCGCGGTCACTACTTCTAAATCACTTTACGTCTCCCTGTGATTTCCTGCTACGAGTATCTAATTACAAAAGATTTCACTGTTCGCCGCATTTAATTGAAAATCTACAAAGCACGACAAAACTCAAACTAGAAATTGTCAATCGCTCAATTTCTGACATCCGTTTAAGACGTTGAATAATAGACGTCTAAATGAATTTGTAAGTGACATTTTCATTACGTATTTAATTAAGCCATGGAAAAAGTTAAGATTCGTCACCAACTCCGTTGTAGAGAATTAATTACATCTGCCATATTAACATATCTTGGCAGCTTCATTAAAAGTTTCTACGCATTGTTTGGAATTGTTTTTCACCCGAAGTTATTAAATTTGTTTGAGCGTTTCCGTTATATGAAGCCTAGTTTAAATATTAGGTAAAGCTTGGCAGTGGGCTGGACATGGAAGAAAATGTCAGTTGTGTTCACTGAGAATGATGGAAATTATTATTGAGAGCACGAGATGATCTGATGGATGTTGTAACTTTGATGGAGCATAAGCCAGCCAAAAAGGAGATGGTAGTTCTGCATGGAATACATAGACAGACGCCGGAAAAGAAGGGCATGCCGGGCGAGTAGGTATAGACGGCCGACCGCAAGGAGGTCGGATTGTGATACGAAACTTACAAGCCCTTTTCACGGCTAAGCATGTGAGGGCTTTTCTCAAAACATATGCAATGAAATAAAAAAATACATCGCTCCAAAAAATATAATTCAGCTGTTTAGCCTGTTCATGAACAGAGACGACATGTTAAAAAAAAACCCGGCTTAGGCCTTAAATTTTGTATGACACTCCTTTACAGTTCTCTTTAGTTGTTCCATCCGAAACATGATACTTCGAAGCCTGTTATGATGACATTTCATTGTATGTTTGAGAAAAAATATTGTACTAAATAGGGCCGAGTGGAGAACGTTGGAGACGCCGTGTCCCCCAGAGGGTCAGCAACATAATAGGGTGTTGCATTGTTTTTTTCTTACTTTGCACAATTCAGGTATTATTATGGCACCAAAACTTGGTATAATAGTAGTTTATGCAACTGATACATAATGAGAGGCCTTAAAGCACGAGTGTGGTTTTATGAAACGAGCGTCAGCGAGTTTCATAATAGGATCACACGAGTGTTTTAAGGCCTAATTATGTACAGTTGTATACACTACTTTATCTACACACATATCATAAGTACTCTAAGATGGGTTCAGAAGCCATAAGGAAATGACCGGCACCACTAGTGCTACCTGTAAAATATCTAACACATATACTAATGCAGTAAGAAATAAATCAACAAACAAATGACAACAATAATGGCGGCAATTCGAACCTCCGTCAAGACGAATGTTTTTTTTTTTCTAAATCATATATACAAATAAACTAACATGTCCGTGATGAAAAAATATGCGTCGTATTACAACATCTTTGTTTGGAAGGAAACGAAGTTACAAATCCTAAATTAATTTCTTCAGTAAAAACAAAGTAACAGTAAATAAAAACTTAACACTACTAAATACTATGTACTAAAAAGCTAAAATTAACTAAACTAAAACAAATTCTAAAAACTGCTCCCCTTTGGCATGGTACCGAAAATGCTGGCAGCATTTCCTCGCTGAACAGCTATGCTGATACGCTGTGCGAGGAAGCTGCCAGCTCTCCGGTCCCCAGTGGTCTCTTGAAGCCTTTTAGAGAGCTCTTTGTGAAGTTTTTGGGCGCTGGGACCCCATGGACCTAGGGTCTCTACCCCAAATGGTACAAAATTGTATTCGGGGCCGAGACCCCTATATTTGGTGCTCTTTAGTTTTTCGGCCGCCTCAGCAGCCGCGCCCGCTCTACCCGAAGTTCCGTGAAGGTGGGACAGCGCCAGTGTGTCCACACAGGTGGCATCCCATACAAGCACACGTCCCAGCCTCCACGGAACCAGGGACATCCCGTCCGGTCTCTTGCCATCGTCACTGGCGATGCCCGTTGGCTCCAGTAGCGCCGGCACGTTGACGGTGGCAAGAGAGCGGCAGATAATGTCGTTAAGAGTGGCATGTCTCGAGAAGTGGCCTGCACTTTTCTGGCAGGACAGGCCATGGTGTCCCAGTGTATCGACCGCGCTGCCGCAAGAGCATCTGTGAGGCGCACAGATAGGCACCCCGAGTCGAAGGCAGGTGGATATACGGAGTGTGTCGGGCTCTAGAAACGTACCAGTGTTGGCAGAGGGGAAAGCGTGCAGCCAGTGACCCGCTTCTTTCGTGCCCGCTGCCAAAATTCTGGCACGTTCAGAGCCCGTACTTCGACTCAGGAGGGAGTCATATGTTAATTTTGATAGGATGTCGTCCCAGGTACTTTGCGACTTCGAATTTTCTGGGAAGTCCTCTCCCGGGCAGGCAATGGACCAAGCTCTTTTGGCCTCCGATAAGCCCGCAGTCTCATAGTTTAAGGCAGAGAATGCCTTCAGAATTTTGCCTATGAGAACTGCCGAGCTGTGAACAGAGGACAGAAAAGCTGGTGCGGATATGGAGGAAATTTTGCGGATCCCTATCCCACCAAAGCGAATGGGAAGAGATGCTTGGGTCCAGGATTCTTCGCTGAGCTGAATATTTAAAATAGATTCCAGGTTCGCTTTGATTAAGTCATCTAGTTGGGTTAATAAAATTTGGAATTTAGTGAATGGGCAGCAGCGAAGTACATACGTGAATTTTGGGACAAAAAGGCAGAATTTAAGGATAGTAATCGCGAAATGAGGACTAATTTCGAGTAGGCGATTTTCGTAGTTTTTGAATTTTGAAACACATTCTGAAATAAAGCTCGGAAAAGAATCTTCGAAAATAGGGGCCCCTAGGAGGCTGAGGGAATATCTGTCTACTATTTTTATGTTCGGTGTTAGAAGATCAAATTTGGATTTCACTTGAAGTATATTTAAGTTTGGGTTTTGTACAAGAAGTTCACACTTGCTAAAGTTAAGCTCTAAACCAATTAATTGAAATTCGCTTTTGATGGTCAAAAGGTCAGACATTAACGTATCCAGGTCGCCTTCTAGGGTTCCGTCGTCCAAGTACCAAACGTTAAATTTGGATTTTAATTTTTTAATAATGGGGTTAATAGCCAAACTGAATAATGCCGGCCCGAGAGGATCGCCCTGCTGGCAGCCAACTTCTGAGGACAAAACATTTTCAGGGTAGATGAGGTGTGAAGGATCTGCATAGCAAAGAAGAAGGAAATTGTAAATTTCGGGAATATTGTTTTTGACTTCTGCCAGCAGGGTGTCTCTATTTACAGAATTGAAAGCATTTTTTACATCAATTTTGACCAGTGCATCGCAGGGTTTGTTGGAGAGGTACGTACGCAAGGCATGGACGGCTGCCTCACACCCTCCCTTTACGCCGAAACCGAGTTGTATGGGTTCGAAAACGGACTGTAATTTTGAATAAATATACCTTACAGCAATTTTGGATGCAAGGCGTCTAAGTGTAGACCCAACGGCAATTGGTCTCACCCCTCCGTCCTTTTTAGTGAGGGCGATAAGGTTTGCGCCGTATAAAGTCGGAACTACCTGTGTGTTGACATTGCCTAAGTACATGGCATTGATCAATTTGGTTAATGACTCTACTAGGCGTTCACCCGCATCGCCCACGGAGTGAGAAGTTAAATCTTTTAAATGTTGGGGTGAGAGCCCATCCAGGCCTGCAGCGGAACCGGTTTTGAACGATTCGATTGCTTGGATGACGTTTCTGTTTTTAATTTGGAGGCAGGCCTGGTTTGCCGCTGGAGGATCGAAAAAATATGGCGTTGAAGGACCTGGGGGATGTTTCGTTTGTAGGGCCGAAAGGGTGTCAGGGGTATTAGGTGACAGCACGTCGTTAGAGAACAAAAGACGGGCAGCGCCTTTCAGATCTCCGTCGCTGATTTTGGCTTCCACAGCTTTGCGGCGGTTAAACGATGAGGTGGAATTTTTATGCACTATGGGAGGTGAGGAATGGTGCATGCAGTTGTTTTTAATCTTTTGGGTGAGAGATGTTGATGTACCGTCATCGTGGACGTGAAGGATGCGGAAAGAGAAAAGGTTATGCCAGTCTTCGATGTCATTAACCTCGACACATTTGTCTATTAAGTGTGATAAATGTGTCGCGGCGGTGATTCTCGCACCACGCGGAATTCGTTTTACTACCGGGGTGCTGTTTTTAAGATGACTGAGGTGAAGATGAAATGGTGTGGTTGGTTGGATGGCGGAAGGAAGGGCGGCCGGAGAAGAAGTGAATAGATTGGTGCTTGAAGGTACGGCATTTTGGCTGAGACAACGACGATGGGTTTTACTTATATGAATATTCAGGCCTTTGGTGGATTGAAATGATTTGTTACATATTTGACAGGTGTGTAGGCCAGTCGACGTGCTGTCTGAGGGCTGAGTCGCAGATTGCATTCACGCAAGATACAAAAACACAAAATACAACACTTACGAATACAAAAACAGAGTGTAAAAGCTACAAAAATGGCACTGACACAGAATGTGTTGAAGTATAGATCTGGTTTTCTGGAGCAAAAACGACACTGAATAAAACTGAGACCTAAGACACTGCACTGGTGCAATCACAAAACTATAACACTTGAGCAGGCTCAAGGCGATCTTCGGAAAAACATCATTATATTATTGTGTTTGTAAATATATATCCTTGAAATCTCCGTTGTCTTTTTTGACATCTGTCATTTCGCACGGGGCGTAGCGCACAGGCCCGCGGTGCAGTCTTCGTGTGCAAAGAAGGATGTGTCGGGTTGTCTATATCCCCTGATTATTTTAGGGATGCTCGCAAGAGTAAAAATTTACAGTAAATTAATTAAATTTACGGAATCTTGGCGAGCTTGATAAATTTTGTTGTTGACCCGTTGCTAGGCATTGAATTATGTTTGAAGTGTCATCCGAGTTTTAATTTGGGAAGTTTTTAAATCAGTGTAAACGGCACCTGCGTTCATTTCATAACAAGCTTTGTCCTGAACATTTAAACAAGAATTATCAGTAAATTCTCGTTAAATGGGGCATAGCTCCCATTTGAGCGAAAAGAATTTCAGCGCAGAGCAAAGAGCGAAATAATTTAAATTATGATGACGTTAACATGTTTGTTGGATTAAAAGCATTACGGGCCGCTAGGTACCTACGATGTTTTTTTTTTATACTTAATTATATGGCACTCAAGTTTTAGTTTATTCACCCCAGTGAGAAAGAAAACGTCTAACTACTTCGAATTAATAGAGCACATCGGTCAAGTAGATAAAGGAAGTGGTGATATTTCGGATAGATGACATTAAATATTAGCATACATTTACTTAATTTATTTATTCTTAAAACTCCTCCACTCTAACGCCAGATAACCTTTCTAATTTTTCCTTACGCTGTTTGTGTCGATTTTTGCATTGTTTATTTGAAAGGCTTTACCTTAGCGCATTTCATTTTGTTTGTGCTTTGATCTTTGTGTCAATGGATATGGTTCTAAGATATAAAAATGTGATGTACCTACAATAAAAATAATGAGACATTACATGTTTCACTTTATCTGATTAATTCGTATTCGTATCCTAGCGATGATTCAAACAAGTACAGTGTAGTCTTCTGCTGCTCGTTATGATACTTTTACGAGTGTGAATAAGGGTTAGATTTGAATACAGATTGCGACGGTTTAAGCGATAAATAAACCATAAACACGTTTTGTGTTTACTGTTTAGTAGTTTTGAACTCGGTCCGTAAACTGACGATCGTATAAATATGTCTAGAAACTGTTGTTGTTGTTGTGTGAACGTAAATATCTACAGAATTCAGAATTCCTCTTGAAACACTCTATCTATTAAAAAACGCATCAAAATCCTTTGCGTAGTTTTAAAGATCTAAGCATACTTAGGGACAGACAGTAGGAAGCGACTCCGTTTTATACTATAGTGATTATAATGATAATTATGAGTAATTTTCAAAATACATGTAGGTACATAGTTAAGGGCTTTAATGAAAACAAAACTTAATTGATTCTTTTGTGTGACGATAGTTACCCATACCTTTTGTATGAGTAACTTTCGTAACACAAAAGAAGCGATCGTAATTTTGTTTTTATTAAGCCCTTGACTATGTACATATTTTTTGAAAATTACTCATATCGCATGCTACGGCACAGACAACACTCATTCAAAGAGTTTCTAGCCAGAAACGGCATTTATTTTCACATAAGAAAAATATTAGGCTGTAGACGGAGTAATAGTATTTTATGCAATATTTGTATAAGAGGGGGCAAAAAACGCGAGTGGCATGGATAAGAAAGATGCCACGAGCGTTTTTGACCATTATTATTCAACTGTGTACTTATATAAACGTTGCATAGGTACCTATAATACTTTTTCTACGACTCAACATTTCATAAATGAAATGCAAATAAACAACAAAGAAAATAGTTACATGCTCGGAATCTACAAAAAAAATAGTCTGATAAACATTTTTTTATTGACGTCCATCTGTCAAAAAAATTGTAACTTATACCTAAAGGTATACGTTCACTATACTAGACATCCAAGCACTTTTTTTTAAGTTGGCAGCAATGCCTTAGTACAGTAAGTATTTTTAAATTGCAAATTGTGTGAATGCAGCTGTTTATTATGTAATCTGTTGTACTAAGTAATGCTTTTTTGCGACATTATAACATCGTTTAGCAGTGTTTTTTTGGGCAGTAGAGTATAGACTTTTATAGAATTTCATAATTTATGTCTTTATATTAGAGTTAGTACCTATATAAATGACAGAAAAAATTACAGGAGTGGAAAAATGATTTTCTAGTCATATCAGTTGTAGACAAGTAATATCTAAGCATGATAATGATATAAGTAGGTATCTCAAGAAGTTCCATATAATTATTTTATATCAATTTCGGTAGATTGGTAAAACAAAGGAAAGTACCCACCCCATGGGTGTGTCTGTGTGCCTCACAATTTAATATTTTAGAACATAGAAGTTGTGTGACAAATAATAGTATTTAAATTATTCGCAAAAATTGTTTCACAGTCATTGAGCAGTCAGGAAATTGTTTGTGCCTATAAAATAATGTCATGCTGTGTAGTTCAGTACAGTGCAGTGGGAAGACAAAATTAATCGCAATTTCTTTTCAAACCTTATCGATAAACTAACACAATTTTTTAAACACATCACGAAAGCTTCACGGGAAAATCTTTACTATTTCGGTGAGGACAAAACTTTACAAATGTGTATATTTACTCTAAATCCAAATACAATGTTCATTGTGGATATAATATTTGGATGCATGAAAGTTTATTAAATAAATCTTACAATTTCGATATATATTCATTTAAGTTAACGAAGAACATGTTTGGATTAGCCAAATATGCTCTGCATATAATTTATGCGCTGTAAAGTGTGTATCTCCCTAGAGCAATATTTGCATTCGCGTTCGTGCGTTAAGTTAAGAGTACATTTTGGGCTTCAATTTATTTATTTCAATGTTTTAGCTAATCTACCTTAAAATACCTACTTAACATGCTCACAATCATTACGCCGAGGGATGAAAGTTGTGAATCTCGTGATATCGCACCACGTCTGAGGTCGATGATTGTAAATTCAACAAAAGTGGCACCCCGTCGTCAGACGGCTATTTCTAATAGCTTCTACAGCAAGGTCACGTGTGCCGTAAAAATATTAGTCTTTTTATAGGCTTAGACACAAATAGCTAGTGTCACACACTCCTGCATGTCACACAAGTGCCCTCATGCACACATTGAAGGACCTCGTGTGGTGACACTACGTCTCTGGACGGACCATTTGCATACATGTGATTTCGTCTCCGGCCGTTAGTGCCGTAACCGTAACACACGTCATAGGAATCGCAAGATACGACAGTTCGTTTATAGAAGTGTTAACTTTTTGTTATACGAGTATGTGACTTCAAGGAGAAACTGGACAAGAGAGAGAAGAGGGTAGCTAATCTATCTCTATCTGTACAGTACAATGAGAGAGTGACAGGAGCTGGTCCGCTTGGCCCTGGAGACTCGTGCAGTGCTCACCGGCGCTGTAGACGGCGGCGGTGGCGGCGGTCCAGGCGGCCACCTGCCGCTAATAAGGCGATTTGGAAATTGATGCCTGAACCACCGCGTCCACTTACCACTTACTCAAGTATAACGAAATGTATACTCGTACTACATAGGTACTACTTAATGGCTTAGCGACCCAAAGCGAGTCTTGGCCTCCGACACAAGTTTGCGTCACTTGTCCCGGTCTAGCACCGTTTCCCGCCAGTTGCGTCATATTGGTCGTACCAAATATGCCCCTTTAACTCGCTTCGCTCATTCTTTCTACGACGAAATGTACCTTAGCTTGTTTATTTATAGTACAGACAGCGTATTCTATATAATTAAAGTTATTAAATTACATCACAAAGGAAACATAACAGAAATATCTGCCTCCAAATCAAGTGGTAGCATCTCAAAGGTACGACTTAAGTCATCTCCACAAAGCCCCGACAGGGGCCGGGGAAAAAATAATGCAATCCATTACTGGCCTAATGAGTGCTTCCTTTTATTTGCTGGCGGTTGTCACAAAAAGTGCCATTAATTCGCGTAGGAGTGGCTGATTATGTATTGTTTTGTTTTCAGCCGGGATTAAGGTTCTAAAGGATGCGATATTCTTTGAGAGCTGTTAAAAGGAATTCGTGACTTTCCGTTAACGTTTTTGCGGCGTTAACAGCATTTACTTAATTGACGAAAGATAAGAATAATGCGCGTAACATTAACCCAAAAACTTCCATGTTTTATATATATTTAGTACTTAAAATGGTCCGTTTACAGTGCTTTAAGCTAAGTTTAGAAAAAGAGGGCTTGTTGTGGGTTTGTGTGTCACGTTTCATAATTGTAGAAACAAAAGGATAAGAATAATGAAGAGTGTACCGAATGTACCGATTTTTTTATTGGAGGTTTTTTCTATTTGTCGTGTTATATACATACAGTAATTATAATGAACTGTTTAAACTCGTATTCAGGGACAGCTATCCGTACTGCTGCGCAAGTCCAGTAGGCCGTTCCTGTAAATTTTGTGTGAGGTAAACCGTTTGTAATAATTATTAAAGATGTTTTATGAGTTTTAATAATATACAAGTATGTATGTAATACGTATTTTTTTGGGTCTAAATTTTACTCGATGGCAATATTTATACACTATTACTATATCTGTATAGTGTTTTCACAAATGTACGGATTAACGTTTCCCGCGAATTTCAATATGAGGAGCATCCGGCTGGTTGCAGCCGCGGCTATGCAGTAGCATCGAAACGACGTAACCGACTTATTTTCACCAACATTTTAGGTCGTTTCATGTACATAGGTGTGTCCCACTCACATTCCGGTACGAAACGACAGTAGCAGCCTCCGAAATGACGTAACAGACTCGTGTTTGTTAACATTTTAGGTTATTTTACGTGTGTGTTTGTATAACTATCGTATCACGTTACAAAAGGACGTAATTTACAAATATTGACTAACACCTATATATTAGGTATTATTTTTTATTAAAGCAGTAACGTCTCCTAGCGTGACCCAAATGTTTATTGAAGCTACCAATTGAAAAATTGTATGCATAGAGCGGGATTTGGGTGACGGGTGAAAATAGCAATTTGTTCTAATAATAATTTAATGATTCGGACAGGATTCGAACCCGCGTTTCCGACGGCTTTCCGGGCCAACACGGGCGTCCTCCCAATTGGACCACCGAATCAGATGTCAGAGCCATTGAATTTTTCAACCAGTTGCTTCGACATGCCTTAGGGTGGCATCATAGCGCCATCTCGTAAAGATTTAGACTTTATCGTCGGCACCATCGTCTCAAATTTGTTGAGAATCGATAGTAGTTTTTTCAACTTTCGCTTCATTTGTAAACATTTTGTTTACGTTAGCAGACGATACTGCTTTAATTAAAATAAGCAATTTGTTCTATCAAATCCAAGAGCTATAGCATCAAAATTTTCAACCAGTTGCTTCATTTCTTATATGGCTTGGTAGCATCATATCGCTACTCTAGCAATACTCTATCATAATAATAATTTATTGTATTTGTATTATTTTTTTCATGTCGGTACTTACTTAACTGTATCACAAGTCGCTTTTGTTTTGTACAAAATACATACATACATACATATATACAATGTAATATAAATATACACATAAATATAAATACATTGTAGATCCAATTCACAAGTCATTGGAAAGCCATAACTTCTTAAGAAAAGTCTTAGCCACCAGATTTTAAACCACTAAGAACAATGAAATTGCAATAGGCTTTGTTTTAAATAACGTTCTACAAATAGTTCTTAAGACATTGCCATAAAGTGTAGTTTTGGCTGTCTCAAGACCCATCAGCGGTTCACCTACATCGGCGGCGCAACAGATACCTATCTGTTGCTGCGGCTTCTAGTGTTGCCAGCCATGAAGGTTTCCCTAAATTGGGGGAAAATTCCCCTAAATAACAAATAAATGATTGATGAGCATAAATGATCCCATAGTTATCATCATCATCATCATTAGCATCAGTAGTTACAAGCATAGCTTAGTTTGGAAATATATCGATTTGCAATCGATTGGAAATATATGAAAGAGTGATTTAAGGTAAATAATTTATTTATGTAAACTTTTTACAAATGGCCAACTGAATGCCTAATAAAGTTTAAATAATTAAATGAAATAAGCTTTGTGAGAGGCCTACGTCCAATAGGTAAATAATGTTTTCGGCTCAAATTTTACTACATAACTAAAAAAAATATTAGTAATACAATTTTTATAGTTATGTAGTTCAAATTGATAATTATCTATTAGTGTATTTGCACTGAAATATTAAACAAGTAACTAAACTGAAATGAATATGATTCCTTTGGTTTATGGGTACAATTTAAGTTTTCGCCCTGTCATCAGCACTGCAGTTTATGAAAGTATATAAAGTGGAAAACTGGAAAATAGAAATAGTTTCATTTTTATATTACGTTAAACCAGATATGAATTAATAGAGAATGCCTGATGAAAAAGTCCGCCTTAAATGCAATAAGGAAATACTTTCGTATTAAACGTAATTGCGACACTCTACAAAGGTCAAACACACAACAATATTAAAACTGATATTACTTCCGAAACAACTACCGGAAACAAAAACAAAATAACTTATTAATACGACCCCAAAAGGTTCAAAGATTAG
This sequence comes from Apotomis turbidana, assembly GCA_905147355.2. NCBI lineage: Eukaryota > Metazoa > Arthropoda > Insecta > Lepidoptera > Tortricidae > Apotomis > Apotomis turbidana. The sequence continues at coordinate 7,505,635 of LR990294.1, read as the reverse complement.
TTTTGGTATGGCATCCCCGGCGTAGCACCGTCAGTGTGAGTCAGCCATCGCGCGTAGCACCCGCGTAGCCCGCAACGCCGTAGCGCCTCGAGCCTACGAGTCTTTTTGTGGTATTTTCGAGTGAATAGTACTCTAAAGCTTGACACATTTACCGCAGTGAATGGGAACTTGACAAACTGCCCTGATTGTTTCCATTTAAAGTTTCCTTTTGTTTTAGTCTTTATTATAAAGTGAATGTTCACAGGTAAAGCACATGTGGCAGGTTAATGAAAGGATTTTATTTATTTATGACTAGGTTTAGGATCTCTGCCTTAAATGTGAGAGAGATAAAGGTTAAAGTTTAGAATCGTGAGATTTAACGTTCATTCTAATTTACTTTTGATATTAAAGTTAATGAGATTTTATATTTACGTGTACCTAGTTAAATAATTTCTTAGAAACCGTTCCAAGATTATTTAAGTGGTTTAATAAAACGAGGGTTATATAAATTTTTAATATCACCAGGAATCGAACGAAGCTGTATGAATTTTCATACCATGGGAAAGTAATGTTTTTTTGTTAGCCTGTTTGAATGTCCCTCTGCTGTCCAAAGGCCCCTCGGATAGATCTCCATAACTCTTTATTGGCCGTTGCTTCCAGCCAGTTGACTAAGAATGCATCTAAATCGTCCCGCCACTTCACACTTACATTTTATTTATTATTCACATTTCATTTATCTTGAAGTTTATTGTACCTAATAATATTACGAATATCATTTTTGTTTAACGATCACATTCCGAAGAGTAATTAAACTGACATGTACTTGTATTTATAAGTTTTTAATGGTGTGATAAATAAAATAAACTAAACTAAACTTATAAATATGATTATTTTTAGAAAGTATAGTATGGGAAGATATTGCACTTATCAAAGTAGATACGAATATTTTTAGAATCATTATCATCAAAGATAAGCTATACTAGTACTTAAATACAGGATTATGCTCAAACGAAACATCAATTTCAGTAGGTAGGTATATTATTTTTTACTACCTTCATTAAATAGGTTGCAGAATTATCCTTTTTTACCTATACGTTTTTTTAAACGCATTAAAAATACGAGGGATCTTGAATAAGTTCAGTTTTAAGATTACTTTTAGTAGCTCTGTTTGGTCCTACTTGTCTGGCTTTGCTACTTTGCTACTGTCTGGGTTGACTGGCAGAAAATACCATTTGGCATTAAGTCCACTATTTGTTTTGTGAAATAAATTAAGTCATGTAGCTGTTTCTTTTGGATATTTTTTTGCCGACATAACGCATACTTATTAATAAACAGGCGCAACTTAAAAAAAACCGGCCATGTGTGAATCTGACTCGCGCATCGAGGGTTCCGTACAAGCTTTCACTTATTCTGGTTGAGTTAAGTTTTCACCTGAAATGTATGGCGCCGCATACAAACGAGGTGCAAGCTTAACGCAACCCAGTTCTCCAAATATGATGTTTGAAAAGGACTATATTTTTTATGTTTTTATAACAAATGTATAAGTTTTCAGATTTTTGTAAGTATTTGTAGTATGTGTCGATATTACTTGCCAAATTTCATAGTTATAGGTCATCGGGAAGTACCCTATCATTTTGATTCCCTTGAGAGTGTCGAAATGTCCGTTTTTTGCGACATAAACGGCCGTATCTTTTTTTCACGTTAACGTAGAAGTTTGATTTTTTCACAGCTTCAAGAAACCGTAGACTTTAGTACATGATTGAAATTTCAACTCGATACCTCCACGCGTTCTTGAGATAAAGGGTCTTGACAGACAGACGGACAGGCAACAAAGTGATCCTATACCTAAGGGTTCCGTTTTTTCCGATTGAGCTACGGAACCCTAAAAATAAGTTCCATTTTCAATTAAAAAACAATGACTCAAAATGTTATATCTGATGATTCGATTCTTCACAATGCGTGCGATAAGTACAGTAAAGGAAACTGAAACACGTAACTTTTTGACCATTATTGACATTTTGACAAGAGCGAAAAAGGTCCATGCTTCAATTTCCTTGACTGTACCTATAGGACAAGGAAATTTACGCAATCAATAATTGAATTTAACAATAGTTCTATAAATGTAACTGGTTAATTGAAATGTTGTAGGGCTTCACTTATGAAACGCAGTGATTCGCAATATTATTTCAACAGAAACATCAAGTTCGTGTTTAATTTCTTTAGGTGCCTTAAATGTGCACCTTAAAAGTACATCGTTGGTTGGACAAACATGTTGTTGTTAAGACATACATGTTTTTTTTAATGGTGTAACGTTGCACGTGCATGTATTATTATTATTATTATATAACAAGATACTTATTCCCTAAAACCTACATAAATTACATCATTTAAAATAAAAAGTAAACTAAAAACATAAATAAACAAATAACTAAATCTATTAAACACTAACTATTAACTAAACATGATTAAAACAGCTATAAGTAACAAATAATTATAATAACAACTATAAAAAACATCGGACGGAAAACAAGCAGAAATATACTAAACGTTCAACACTTGTGCGCGCGACGATAAACTACTTTGAGTCGAGATAAGAGAATAGCGCACGGATTGGCTGTCGCCTATTTGACGAGTTCTGCATCTGAATGTTAGGGACGCTTTGCTAACGGATTGCGAATTATTTCTTTCCGTGGTACACCTGTGCCGGAGCGTTCACTAGTTTTATCTAAGTGTCGTCTTACGAGCCGGTACACATTAAATAGTACCCATTTAATTTCGCCGTCCTTCCTCCTACGTATTTGGACAAAAATTTTAATTATAAATAAATTCAGTGTTTGTGTCCGCACCCCGATAGGGGTGCGTAATTACGGCTTAGAGAATCCGACCTTACGGCCTTAGGGATAAGGTCCAGGGATTCCAGCAGCGCCTTATCGCCGCCTTACCACCTCGCAGCCGCGAAGTACATAACACCAGCTACCCGGTGCGCCCCGGTCTACCACCAGCTCCGCGACCGGTCAACTCCTCGCAGCCGCCTTCGCCGACTACGTTCGCCTTCCAGGAGAGTACCGAACTACGCGAGTCAAACCAGACGGGCTTCACCCCCACGACCAATATTTTAAATAAATTGTTATTTTGTTGTTGACTTCAGTTGTTTCCTTTAGCACCACATCCTGGGGAACTCAGTTGTTTCCTTTAGCACCACATCCTGGGGAACTGAACGTCACACTGGCGCCCTCTAACGTGGTCTTAAGGTCTGGTTTTACTCCGTAGAGTAGTTGTGTGTTTTGTGTTTTTTATTTTTGTGAACGTTTTCTATTTGTTTTTGGTTGCCCGTAACTAAAGTGTACGACTCTGCTCATTTATAATCTTGTTGTTTTTTTTTTCTTCCGGAAAGTTTCGAAATTTATATATATATATATTATCAATTGTTGTCACGTATTCCAAATTAAATCTCTTTGTACGCATATATTGCATCTTTAATAATTTATTTCGCACTCTTTATTGTGTTCATGTGGTACTACCAAACACAAAAGTGTTAACTTTATTAATTATTTCGCAAGGTGGTACACATTAGTTGCAATTTATTACTGCTTATTTTTTCTTTTGTTTTGTGAATGTGATTTTATTTTCATGCTTCATTTTTTTGGTTTTTGCCATTTTTACAACCATAACGTCTGTAGTCTGCTTTGTAACAGAACGGAGTCGTTTTTTAATACTTGTTCAACACCTTCCTTATTGCGGTGCATTTAAAGTTATTTTCTGGTTTTATTAATTTACATTTGGGTATAATCCATGGATTTCCCTGTAAAATTTTTGTCGCTCCAAAAGGCTGAACTGGAGTATGAGGTGCAAATTAGGGGCACTACTCCGGCATCTACTGTTCAGGATTTGCGAAAGCAAATTGCCAAATTAGGGCCGTTATTTCCTTCTGAGGATATTTTAGAAAGTCCATTTAAAATAGATGATGACTTGAAAGGAGCCAACGAAGTTCTCATGAAGATCAAGTCTCTCCTTGATTCTTCGTTGGATAGGAATGCCGTGCTGCGAGTGCAAAACTATTTGCACCACCTGTATCACCGACTTAAGCGGATGGGGGTGGAAGAAGCCTCGCTACAGGCACATGAAGCCTGTATAGACGAATTTCAGGTTTTATTTCGGAATTTTAGGTTAGATGTTGAAGTGGATAAGTTGGTGGCACCTATTATACACAGCAATCCTGAACAGCAGCCAGCTATGCCTCCTTTTAATATAAATGTGTCATGCGATCGTGGTGTTACTAGTGAACTGCCTAAGATTAAGTTTGACGGAAAAACGTGCGTCCGGGCATTTATACAACGCATTACGGAATTTAGCAAAGCTAGGAACGTCTCTACTTCCAAACTTCTTTCTTTCGCCACGGAAATTTTTACTGGTGACGCATTACACTGGTTCCGCGGTGTCCAGGGCCAGGTATCTGATTGGGATGATTTAGTCGAACGACTTAAACAAGATTTTGATCAAGCAGATTTTGATTACCGGTTACTCTCAGAAATTCGTGCAAGGACTCAAGGTGAGACCGAAAATATTACTATATATTTGGCTATAATGTCTGGGCTGTTCGCGCGCCTATCCAAATCATTGTCAGAAGAGGACAAGCTGGAGATTCTTCTTCACAACATCAGGCCTTGCTATGCGAGCACATTGGCCTCAGCCACCAACATTGCTGATATTGACAGTCTTAAATCTTTATGTCGTAATTATGAAAACATACAAGCGCGTCTAACTGGTTTTCGTGAACCTCCCAAACAGACATCTGAAACCATGGCACCCGAATTTGCATATTGTGGTCATTCATCACATAAAAACAATATCAGTAACACAAATCAAAATTATAATCAAAATTCGAATTGTAACTACAATAAAAACAAAACTTATCCTAATTATAAACCTAATAATAATAATAATAAATATGTACATGCGATGCATACTTCAAATTCTAAATCATTATTTTGTCCCAGGTGTCGTGTGAACACGCATAACTTGCGTCAGTGTCAAGCAGATAAGAACAGAATTGTTTGTTTTGTCTGTGGACGTGAGGGTGTAAAAACTCCTGAATGTCCAAATTGTAATAAACACAAGCCAGGTTCGTCAAAAAACTAGGGGACCTGCAGACTTGTGACAATTCTGTACAAAATATTAAGTTTGATAACGAAGATTGGGTTAAATGGTTACAAACAGTAAATTTCTATTTTAATTCGTACAAAATCGACACAATTCTGCAGAACCAACCGGTTAAAGACCCTCGGCCTTATGCATCAGTACGGATTTATAACTTGACGTTGTTAGGTCTATTAGACTCCGGCTCAGCTGTCACCATAGTTGGTAATAATATTCATCACAGTTTGGAGCAGCACGGTATTCAACTTCAACAGGGTCCTAATATAACCGTCACTGCTGCTGGAGGTCAATCCATGAAAAGTATAGGTTTCATGAACTTGCCAATTAATTTTGAGGACACTTTTCATGTTGTCAAGGCTTTTGTTGTGCCAGACATTAACATAGACCTCGTTTTAGGTATAGACTTTTGGCACAAATTTCAGATTTTTCCAAAACACTTAACTAGCATTACCTTTTCTAGTGACTTTGTTTCCAATGCTAGTCTCGATGTAAATCAACCCTCCTTTTTGCAGGACTACGATCATTTATCTGATACTGAAAGGCCTCTAGCCGACAATATAATTGCACAATTTAACGATATCTCTTCCGAATCCAAGGGGTTGGGTGAGACTGGGTTGATAACTCACCGAATAGATACGGGAGATGCGCAGCCTATTCGACAGCGTTATTACAGGATGTCCCCAGAAAAACAGCGCATCTTAATCGAACAGGTGGACGAAATGTTAGCACTCGACGTTATCGAGAGCTGTGAAAGTGCTTGGTCTTCGCCGGTTCTCGTTGTGACCAAAAAGAATGGCCAGCCCCGTTTCTGTCTTGATAGCCGGAAATTGAACTCCGTCACGAAACGCGACGCGTACAATTTGCCGTACGTGTCTGAAATCTTGGACAATCTCCGTGACGCTCGCTATCTTACCAGCATAGATTTGTCCAAAGCGTTTTGGCAGATTCCAATTGCACCGGAGGACAGGGACAAGACGGCGTTCTACATTCCGGGCCGTGGTACCCTAAGATTTAAGCGTACAGCATTTGGCTTGACCAACGCACCGGCGACCCAGCAACGTTTGGTTGACATGCTTTTTAGGGAATTTGAGCTCAAGGTGTTCGCGTACCTCGATGACATCATCATCGTCTCGAGTGATTTTAATTCTCATGTCTCCCTTTTGCTTCGCGTGCTAGATAAATTAAAGCAGGCCAATCTGACTGTGAACCTCGAAAAGTGCCAGTTCTTTCGAAGTCAACTTAGGTACTTGGGCTATGTTGTTGACAGTGGTGGGCTACGTACCGATCCTGAGAAAGTGCAGGCCATCCTTAATTACCCGACACCTACTTGTCGGAAGGACATTAAGCGTTTCCTCGGGACCGCTACGTGGTACCGTCGTTTTGTCCCTAGCTTCAGCACCATAGCCGGCCCTCTCAATAGGTTGACATCAAGCAAGAAGGGTGGCCCACCGTTCGTCTGGACTTCCGAAGCTGATGCTGCTTTCCAAAAACTTAAGGAGTGTCTCGTTTCCGCTCCAGTTCTTTCCTGCCCTGACTACGACAAGCCATTTGAAGTGCATACTGACGCTAGCAACTACGGCGTGGGAGCTATGCTAACACAGATCGTAGATGGTAAGGAGCACCCTATCGCTTATATGAGCAAGTCGTTGTCAGCAGCAGAAAAAAACTACAGTATTACGGAGCGTGAGACGCTGGCTGTAGTTGTAGCCTTAGAGCATTGGAGGTGTTATTTAGAGAACGGAAAGCCTTTCACCGTTTATACTGATCATAGTGCTTTAAAATGGTTCCTTTCTCTAAATAACCCTACCGGTAGGTTGGCTCGTTGGGGTGTTAGGTTGTCCGCTTTTCATTTCGAGCTGAAACATCGTCGCGGCGTTGACAACGTCATCCCGGATGCACTTTCAAGGGCATTCCCAGTTAATGCAATAAATACTTCAGGCTCGTTTTTGACGACAACCGACCCGTGGTACAAAAATATTTACAACTCGTGCTTAACAAAACCGCAGAATTTTTCTAATTTCCTCATAAAGAATAATTCTTTATTCAGACTTTCGAAGAATAAGCACGACCTGACTGATTTAACCTCTGAATTTTCTTGGAAGGAGGTTGTTCCGCGTGAGATTCGTGACCAGGTCATCCATGAAAATCACGCAGAACCTACTGCCGGACATCTTGGCATTTTTAAAACGTACCGTCGTCTTGCGTTGCGTTACTTTTGGCCAGGCATGCACCAAGACGTCGTAAAATTTGTTGGTTCCTGTCCAAAGTGTCTCGCTTATAAGGCCCAGAACCATCCTACCTTGGGTGAAATGGGATCCGCACCCCGATAGGGGTGCGTAATTACGGCTTAGAGAATCCGACCTTACGGCCTTAGGGATAAGGTCCAGGGATTCCAGCAGCGCCTTATCGCCGCCTTACCACCTCGCAGCCGCGAAGTACATAACACCAGCTACCCGGTGCGCCCCGGTCTACCACCAGCTCCGCGACCGGTCAACTCCTCGCAGCCGCCTTCGCCGACTACGTTCGCCTTCCAGGAGAGTACCGAACTACGCGAGTCAAACCAGACGGGCTTCACCCCCACGACCAATATTTTAAATAAATTGTTATTTTGTTGTTGACTTCAGTTGTTTCCTTTAGCACCACATCCTGGGGAACTGAACGTCACAATGGTTGTACTAACTAAGTACTTAAACCAAATATTTTGCCTACTGAGGCGGCGAAGGGAAACACACAATTAGATACCAACACAAAACAAATACGCATATGGGTAAATATACACACACATAAATAGTTAAAATTAAAAGTGGTTCAGAACTTGAACACGACCATTTATATTTTTATCGTACAGGTCTTAAGTAGAACAGAATCTAACCCCTAACCCGTCCGACAAATCATTATAATTCCATGATCAACAGAAAGATATCCGATCCTGGACAATGGCCTCCCCCAAAGTTTTCCACAACTATCAGCCGTTCGCTGTCTTCTTTTGACATCTCCTCGCGATCCTGGCCAGGCCTTCTGCACATCTTGCAGTACGTGGTCGCCACGCCATAACTTATTTGTTCCAACGAACATCGGTTCGACGAGCAATGTGCTCCGCAGTGCCGCTTAAGTTAGACAACTGGCTGAGCTGTGACATTACCCAACCCAAGTCAAGTGGCACACAGGCTGTATATAAGCTATCCTTGTCTATGCTACTGGTGTATTAACTATCGAATGAGACTAATACGGTTCGACCTAATATCGACATTGCCGTTACATGCCCTTTGAAATTCAAATTAACATTTATATTCATTTACTTTTTAATTTCACATCTTCCTTACACTTATAAAGCCGTTACACAACTGTAATAAGCTGAATAAGGGCTGCATAAGCTCCAGCTTGTATGCACCGTAGGTATGATGTACTCCCCGTATGAGACGCTAATAGTACATTAAACATTACATACCTAGGGCGGTGAATTCGTGAATGTCCCAGATCGCAGGTGTTTGTGGCCTGAACCGAAGGTGGCGGCCATAAATATGCGATCTGGAGCTTTACGAATTACCGACCGTGGTTTCTCTTAAGTGAGATTTTTCCCCGTATAGCGGGCAGTAAACCCACTTATGGCCAAGGGTGACGTAAATATACTATTTACCCTGTCCGTCCTCCTTTGGCGTGTCCGTCAATGGCGAACGCCTGGATGGGCCCTAATTCCACATATATCTGTCTGATATCTGGCGAAGGCTGAGGTGGCTATATACCTAGTAAATGATTACTTCATCAACCCGGTCGTGTTATGTTTGCGCCTTATTTATCAGGCTTAAATTTAACTTGTCAAGTGAAAAGTGACTTCATGCAGTTCGAATCGTGAACATCACATTTTAATGACAGTTAAAGGCTATAGCTGGGACATCGCTTATTTCGTGGTTTCTCAAAGTATACTAGAATGAACGCTCTGGCTATTTTCCCTACTCAGTGGATCTCGGAACTACTTCGTAAACGGTATCATTATAATCTGGGCCATTTACGTTTTTGTTGGAACCCCACATTTTTTTGATTTAAGATATTTTAGGTATTTTCTATTCAGAATCACAAGCTCTTTCGATCAAAATTGGAGAAAAAAAGTGTCCAAATATTTTTTATTCCATTCCGTTACGTAACGGAATGGAAAAACAAAAAATATATGAACATTTAGGGTACACTTTTTTTCTTCTAATTAGATTGAAAGAACTCGGGATTCTGCGTAGAAAATACGTACAATATCCAAAATCTAAACAAAGTGGAGTGTACAACAAAAAAAGGACGGGTTGCACTCCGGGAGTGCCGACAGAAGTGAAAACCTAAACATCAACGTTGTGCATTTTTCAATATTTTGGAATGTTTAGGGAATAATCTCGCACAAATTGTAAGTAAGTAAGTAAGTAAGTAAGTAAACACTTTATTGTACACAAAAACAGTTAAAAATACATCTATTACAAATAACATGGTACAAACTCTCACCACCTACTATTTCTGTTTAAATTTGTTTTCTCCGCTACCCAAAGGTTGTCTGGAAGAGATCGCTCTTTAGCGATAAGACCGCCTATTGTCTACCATTGTTTAATTTAAGATTTCTCATGTAATATTTTTCTTGTTGGTGTGCAATAAAGTATTGTTGTATTGTATTGTACAAAGGCGAACTTATCCCTATAAGGGATCTCTTCCAGTTAACCTTTGAGCAGAGTGAGTACGAGAAGAAGATAGACAAACTAACACCGTGTACAAAAAGGTATTAAAAAAATAATAAGACTACTAATAATTACATATATAAAATATTAATACATGTTATAATGTGGATGTATCACAATTGATACTCCTAATATCAAGAACCAATGAGTCACGCGCGCATTGGTTTAATGTATTATTGAAAAATAAACGATTTCCCTCGAATATGTCGCACTTCTGCTGCACCTACTCTGTATTAAGTTAAAATTTTCATCAATTTCACTACCCAAAGGTTGTCTGGAAGAGATCGCTTTTCAGCGATAAGACCGCCTGTTGTCTACCGTTATTTATAAATTGTATTTGTCTTGTTTCCTTTTGTAAACGTTTATTGGTGTGCAATAAAGTATTGTTGTATTGTATTGTATGTCGCTAAAATTTGTCGCGCATATATATAGATTAACGCTATAAAGTATGAAACATATTACAAGTGCTAGCTGTGCCCCGCGGTGCTACCCGCTGTTAAAAAGTAGCCTATGTGTTAATTCAGGGTGTCAGCTACCTCCATACCGCATTTCATGAAAATTGGTCCAGCCGTTTGAGAGCGAAGAAATAACAAACATACACTCACACACACCCACACACACTCACAAACTTTCGTCTATATAATATTAGTGAGATAATTAAAACCTGTTTTTTCACCGCCTACAACTTATCTGCTTTGCTCAAAGGTTGACTGGTATTGATGCCCAATGGCATTAAGTCCGCCTTGTGTGCGTTTGAACTATCCGATTTTATTCTATCTCACTGACACTTGATTTCTATTTTAATCTGTATTTCTTACTAATGTAAGTTTATGATTACGCTTCACCATCTGTCACTTACAACATTTTGTTGTTCGAAGGCCCCCTTTCTTTGAAACAGACACGGTTGCTAGGTTACCAATTGTTTATACATTATTTAGAAATTAAAATGTCACAATGAATAAAAAGTGGTGTTTTGTATGGTTTTTCATTTATTGTTAAATAAACCCTTTTATGAATGAATGCCCTCAAAATTTGTAGCCTATGTCCTATTCGGATATCTAAGCTACATTACTGCAGAATTTTACGCAAATCTTTTGTGTAGTTTTTGCGCAATAGTGGAACGTAAAGTCACCGTCAATTGAAATTGCAAATGTAGCGACTTTACATACAAACATTCACGTATTGTAATATATTTGTATTACATCTATTATGTGTAGGTACATATGTATATTTTTATAAATTACTCACTTATTTTCTTCCGCTACTTCTTCGTTAATAAATGGACTTTCTTCCATTTCCATCTTTGAATTCTTCGTCCCTTTTTTCCATAATAAATACACTTTCTTCCATTTTCATCTTTGAAGCACTTTATTTATATACACGAATGTCTCAAGTATACAAACGATTGACACATGAGCAGTCAACACACACGCGCAGGCGCTAAGTATATTACCCCATCTCTATCCGTCAAATCCGTCCTACGAGCTAAGCTTTTCGATCAGCATGTCTATCACAACTTTGACACGCGACTCTTTTTCGCCCGACATATACTATACCTGTCACTTTCCTGTCAATACTGTGTAAAAAAGACAGGCGACGCTAAGTTGCGCGACATGCAAAGTCGCGCCATGTTGTACTAGCCCCGGATCTGACGATTGACATTGTCTGACGCGAGTTTAACATTTTTTACCCATCTAAAAAAGTGCCAAGCGCCGCTAAAGAAGTTTTCACTTCAAAAAATAAAAGGGCCCAAATGTTTAGTCTTACACTGCCATAAGTGAGGTATATATATGAAGAAAACGTGTTACATCAGTGCGTAAGTGCACCGCTAGAAATTGAAAATGAAATCATTTATTCAGTAAATAGTCTACAAGGCCACATTTACAAGTTAGATGGTGATCTACCGATATTTCCTAAGAAATTGTTGTTCAGAAAAACCCGAAGCCGAAAGAAACTCAACGGTGAGTGTGGTGTTTTTTTTGTAAATCATATTTACAAGTCAACGTATGATGAGCTGGATGGCTTACACTGTCGTGAATAAGTAACCTGCTATAAGATACACCGATCTACGCCATTCTCCGAAGTAGGTCGTAATCGTTACGATAAGATATTACATTGTTGGACGATTTGATCTGCTAATGGGGCTGGAATATGACAGCTTACACTACGAGCACAAAGTTATATGAAGTTAGTTTTGGTTCTGTGAGGCAGGTTTCTCGTGTCTAGTTCACTTCACTATCACTACATAGTATAAAACAAAGTCGCTTTTTGCTTTCTGTCCCTATGTATGCTTAGATCTTTAAAACTACGATACGGATTTTGATGCGTTTTTTTCAATACATAGAGTGATTCAAGAGGAAGGTTTATCAGTATTACACTCGTGCGAAGCCGGGGCGGGTCGCTAGTCATGTAGTACTTAATTCTAATAAATACCCTGCTATGAGATACACCGATCTACGCTATTATACGAAGTAGGTCGTAATCGTTACGGTGAGATATTACATTGTTGGACGATTTGATCTGCTAATGGGGCTGGGAATGTGACAGCTTGCACTACGAGCACAAAGTTATATGAAGTTAGTTTTGCCCAAAAAGTATTTTGGCCCAAATAGGATTTTTATTTGCTAAAAGTGAAATGGCAGGTTACTGTTTTGTTCTAACACCCTTTACAATTGTAAAAGTGTGGCGTCTTTTATCTGTGTATTTTGTTCATAGATATGACAGATTTTTTGTCGCTACTGTAGGTACTTAACGGTGTAGGTATCAAAATACAGTAATATGTATTTATTTTAATGAGAAATAATATGAAAACTTTGAACTTTAGCCCCTGAGGTTTGAGTTACATGAAACTATGTAGTACTTCAGTAAATATTATACATAATTGGTTTAAAATCTCCCAAGTTACTAGGAATCCGCGAAGTTATCTCGTTATGCGGTAATTCTATAAGCTTCTATTAATAACAACTTATAATAACTAGAGTTCAGATTTCTCTGCGGATAATAAATAATTATGGATTTATGTTACAGCTGAGACTAACTTTGTTTGACTAGATTTTATCGCGCGACTCTGCTTCAGGCGGGTTTTCGGTTGATTTTGGCTTTTTAATCATAGTCATGGTCAACATTTTTTACGGTCCGGCCACGACTTTAGTCTTAGCTGCGAGCGGCAGCGGTGCGCGGTACGTGTCTCGCTCACTCGTATGGCCGCCGCGGTCGGATCTCTCGCTCGACCGCTTGCCGCTTGAGATGCCACGATTATGCGCGATAGCGGCAGCGGCAGCGATGCGCGGTACGTATGTCTCGCTCACTCGCGCTCAAATATACAGTCTTCATCGTAGTAAGTGCTTACCGGCCTTTACTGTGATGATTTGATTTACTTATTATTAATTTTTCTTTGAGCTTTGATCTTTGTATCAATGGTTTAATTGAAACAGATTTTTATTTAATTACCTCGTCGTTTGGGCCGTGATGTTACACACATGGTCTCGAAGGGACTCTTTGGGACGGGACAGCACATTTGAGACGGGAAGGATCATTTTTTTATTTATTTTTTCAAAAAAAGCATGGTACACATTTTATAACAAATTTCGCCAAACACGAAGTTAGCGAGTATTGCACTCACTCACTTTGTTAACATTAGTACCATTAAAAACTTAACTAGGACGCCTTTTAACGAAAACGATCCAATCCACAAAAAAAAACAATATCATTGAAATGATGATGTGAATTTTACACTCAGGGTTCAAATTTTAAATTTTGTTTTGTGCGGATCCTTATCCTTAAAACACGTTCACTTAACACTTAACCTTAAAAGTAGGTACTTAGGTAACTATTTGCCAGACACTTTAGATTCTTTAGAATCAAACTAAGTTTTATAATCCCTCCGAGAAGTTTTTTTGAATGTATTATGTAAAATCACTTCCGATAAAGAGAGGTAAAAGAATCACCTTTATGAATGCGATTAAGTCCTGTTTTGTTACAATAATGTCTGACAATCGTGTAGCTTAAGTCGGTAAAGCACATTTTTGAACCCATATTCGGAAAATATATTTCGGAATCTTTAAAAGTCCCCAATTTTGTGCCGTCTGTGATAAGCTTAAGTGGTTCTGGAAATCTGAAGGCTTAAGCCGTATAATGCCCTCTTATGTGAGAGGTCAGTGACCTCCATTTCCCGAAGACGGGTAAGGGCGAGTGACAAAATTACACAGAGGAACTCTGACAGATTAAACTGAAAAAAAAAAGATTTGTTAACAGCAGCTCAAATGTTAGCTGCTATTTACATACGGATACGTTAAGGAGGACGATATATATAAGTCTGTGTCTTACTGACAAACTGAGGGCTACTAGTAACCAAAATAAGTTGTGTAAAATGATCATAATTTGGTTACTACTAAGCACAATTGACTAGATTTCATATTTTTAAGACTGCAATTTGATTACTTTTCTGTATTCGGCTTAGAAAGTGGATGTAATCACTGTTTTTAGGGTTCTGTACCCAAAGGGTAAAAACGGGACCCTATTATCCTCCGCTGTCTTGATCTCTATATTTACACCTGTAAATGCCCCCGAAATGTTGTCAGTTTGACTATTTCTTAAGTAGTTAAACTAGTTGAGATATTTTTTTTTCAGTGCATTTGATATTTGAGGACCTGTCAATTTGATGATTTGATATATATATTAATTTGATTTGTTTTGTTATTGCGTTTAATGCATCACAGTTATTTTATTCACAACAACTTTGCTTATTTATACATTATAAATAAAAATTCTTTGTTGAAGTAAAAAAAAACTGTAAAGAATAGTGCGAGGTGAGTGCGATAAAGAAAATTGAAAAGCACGCGTATTTTTAGGATACTGTACGGCCATAAAAACGATTTAATAAGGGCCACTTTACGAGTGTGTTGAAAAAGAACTTTATACAGACCACTCCGACAGTTTATTTGTCTTAGGATTAATTACGAGGGTTTTCATTGTGCCCCAGTTCCTTTGTTGTCTAAAGAATATTAATATCTTAATATTTTCGAGTGCTTGAGATTAGTTTTTGTTTAGATTATAAAGGTAGATAGAGGATTGCTGGTAAATTTTTAATTATAAATAATTAAGATTCTTTGCGTATTGCTTTAGTCAGTTGTCAGTTTAGGCTGTTGTTTTAGTCATTTTATTTCTGGTCTACCTTTGTTCCACATTATTATGACAAAGTGGGACTTAATTGCGTTCAAAGAGGTGCTCTCGACGTTTCGGACTTGATGTTACGTTCTCCTAGATAATATAAATTACAAAAATACTTTTACTGTTTATATAATTTCCTTTAATTACACTATCTAAATATAGGTAGATATATGTAGGAGCATCTCAGCACCCCTACCAAGTTGGAAAAAATGACAATTATTGTATTATTACACTTGTGAGTTGCGCCGTGTTTTTATACAAATATCAGTCGCAGCCAATTCGCTCCCGAATCGCAAGTGTGGTGAGGCCCTTCCTTAGGTTTTCTCACGATGTCCGTACAAGGTGGGAACAATCATTTTTGGTATTTTTTATTTCTTTAAGCTGCAGAAAAATCTGTAACTTTTTCTTTTACAAGAAAGTAAGCACTCTCAAATATTAAAAATGCTGAACCTTTTCTGCAGACCGTAGGTACAGATAGCAGTCCAATCTACGCAGAAGTGTGATTTATGAATCCGTCGGTATTTGGTATGACAGTAGGGTCTCTGACAAACAAGGGCGCCAACCTTTTTAATAACATATTTCAACGAACATTTTTTTGAAACTCAACGTTAAAGAAACTTTTGTATGCAAATGAATAGACACTGATCATTGCCTGGGGCTAGATTTGATGTTTTTCATATATGTTTGAAATAATACAACTATATAAGTATATTTAGGTATGTATATTTAAGTGATATCCCATGATTACAATTTGCAAGAGAAAACAAACATAAAAAAAACATACGTTATTAACGGGTGTCTTATTCTTTAATTTAAAATTATTAAAATATTCCAATGGATCGGGAAATAATATTTATTTTACCTACCTGTTTGTAAATAACATGAGCAACTTTTATACTTCCATAAATTGAATTGAGCACTTATTCTAGGAAATGTACCAATTTTATCACCGTTGTAATAAAACATTACGTCCGGAAGTGCTTGCGTTCATTTTATTCTATTTGCGACCACTTTGTGTTTATTGCGACTGAGTTTGTCCCCAGGTGTTTGTTATTTTAAAATTATTAGCTCTAAAGTGCTTTAGGAACTACAAGAAGCTCCCCGCAATTTCCTCCGCGTGAAACTTTTTTCTTTATTACAGTCCGGTAAAAAGTATCCTTATATCACCATCTTCGAATGTTCAGCTATCTCTGTACCAAAATCCGTTCAGCCGTTTCGGCGCGATGAGTGGACAATTATTTTTTTACCTACAGATGGCTCTGTCCGCTTGCGCCGCGCGCCCATGCAACGCTACATCGCACTATTAACTTTTTTCCTGAAGTAATTACAGTCTAATCATCACGCATCTTTAAAATTCTCCTAAATCGTTCACTCTTAACACTCCTTGATTTGGTATAAGAACACCTCCCAAGCAAACAAGTTGTATAAGAGCCGTCGGGGATATTGCAATACCGCGTAAGTAACAAGTGTATATACGAATCAATATTCAAACAAATGCTAAGCATTTTATTGAAATGAGAACTTTATCGACAGCTGTTATTTATTTATTTTATTTATTTAAACTTTATTGCACAAAACAAAAGTCAGTACAAATGGCGAACTTAATGCCTAATGGCATTCTCTACCAGTCAACCATAGGGCCAAACAGAGATGCTTCAAGTGGGTGCAGAGTAGAAAATTAGTCGTTCGGAGAGTATTCAAGATACAAGTGAATACATGTATATTAAATAACTTAACTACCATAAATACAATGATACATATATTTACATACTATAAGATGTATATTATATATTATATAATAATAAATACGATGAAGTGTCTACTGCATAGGATGAGACATTATTCGAGCTCTAGTTCGAGCAGGTGCTTACGTAGCATGCGTTTGAAAACTACCTTGCTTGGGGCTTCTCTAATAGAGAGAGGGAGTGTATTCCAAAGACGACTTGCCTGGACGGCGAAAGAATTGGACATGAAGCTAGAATGGTGCGAAGGAATGGAGAGTTTGAGAGTTCGGGAGGAACGAAGTTTACCGCCTGGACGGGGAGATTGAAAAGTGAATTTACTTTTGAGGTATCCAGGAGCAGAAGGCTCAAACAGGATGGAGAACAGAGTACATAGGATCCTGAGGGATCTGCGACTACGTATGGGAAGCCAGTTAAGCTGACGCCGGAAGGACGAAACGTGATCATATTTACGGAGGCCGAAGATGAATCGTATCCCATTGTTAAGGAGGCGATCTAGTTTATTGAGAGCCTCTTGAGTGATGTTAGTGAGGCACGCATCAGCATAATCAATAAGGGGCAGCACCAATGTCTGCACAAGCAGCTTTTTGGTGCTTACTGGGAGAAAATTTTTAAATTTATAAAGATTACGCAACGTACCGGTAACTTTTCGACTTACCTCCGACAGTTGACCTCGCCATGACAGGTTAGAGTCCAAGACTAAGCCAAGGTCCTTGACCTCTTTGGATATGGGAATGACATCGCCATTGAAGAGGATCGGTGCAACAGAGTCCACAGAGAGTTTCGAAAGTTGCCGCTGGCTACCCAACACTATAGCCTGACATTTAGTAGGATTGACACTGATGCCAAAACTACTTGACCAGTTAGCGATGTGCTGCAAATCGTCATTGAGTAGCGAGATGGCACAGTTTATGTCTCTGACATCAGCTTGGGTATAAATTTGCAAATCATCAGCGTACAGATGGTAAGAACTACGAAGTTTACTGGTGATGAGGTTAATGAAAACTGAGAAGAGAAGCGGAGAGAGGATACCACCTTGAGGCACCCCAGAGTTCAGGTCGCACCAATCAGACAATGAACGACTGTCACGAACTGCCTGGGACCGGTCAGAAAGATAGGAAGAAAACCACTCTGTTGCTTCAGAGGAGACCCGCAAATGTCTAAGGATCGCAAGTAGTAAGTCATGGTCAACCGCATTGAAGGCATTGGAGAAATCAATGAGCACTAGCACCGTGACCTTGGTTGACTCCATACCATGCCTAATGTCCTCAATAACATTAAGGAGAGCAGTAGTGGTGCTGTGTCCGGGACGGAAACCAGATTGAAAAGGGGATAGAAGGACGTTACGATGAACAAAAAATGATATCTGTTTGTGGGCTGCCGCCTCAAGTATTTTAGAAAGAAATGGAAGAATAGAAATGGGACGAAAATGATTGAGGGCACTGGGGTTTGAAACTTTAGGAAGTGGAATCACAAAGGCCTTACGCCAACAGGAGGGAAAGACCCCAGTGAGTAATGAAGTATTGACGATATGAGACACAATAGGCAAAATGCAGTCTAAAACAAGGATGACCATGGTTCTACTTACGTTATCATGTCCGATAGCCTTAGACTTTATTGACATTATAATCTTGCGGATTTCCTCGTCACCAACAGGAGTGAAAGAAAAAGGCTGAATATCAGCAGACGGAAGCGACGCAATGAGAGATAAAGTTTTAAATTTAATAAGTGGATCGAGACAACAAGATTTTGAAAAATGAGTGTTGAGTTGATTAAGGGAGAAAGTAGCAGGGTCAAGTACGGGTTTGGATTTACCAATACCGAGTGACTTACGCGAGTTATTTACGCGGTATTGCACTATCAGCGACGCGATACAGCCATTAAAACTCTAATTTAAGCTGTATAAGCGCTTATGAAGCCTTTTCCTCTCCTAATCTTTCATTCAATCATCGTGGAAGGAATTCCATTATTTTCAAGTAATCGTTGTGTCGTAGTGGGTGTTCAAACATTCCCCTTCGGTTTCGAATAATCCATATCATATTTACCACTATTAATATTATAAATACGAAAATGTGTCTGTCTGTTTGTTCACGCTGAAACCGCTGAACCAATTTAGATGAAACTTGGTATTTGAGTCGCGGGGAAGGACATAGGATAGTTTCATCCCGAATAAATTTAGTGTTACCGTAGGATGAGCAGGTAACACCGTGGGGCACAGGTAGTGTGTAATATGTTTGAAATATTTGAAAATTCGTATTTGCACATACGATTCTTTTTTTGCTTTTGACTAAACCTTCCCCGTTCGTCCTTTCACGTGTCTTGCAATTGGTGTTGAATATTTTATTTCCAAAATTATCTTTTAGACGCGGGTATGAAATTCATACCCGCGTCTAAATTCATTGAATTGAAGTCCATGTGTAAAGGACCAAATATGCTAAAGTTATACTCGTACTTAGGATAAAACATGAATATAAAACACCTGGGGTTAAATTACATTTTCTTATATCATATGTCTAAGATAACTCAGGTGTATTATATTATATCTGTCAGTGGTTTGCTCTATTTGCCTTTTGATGAAAACTTGTCAGTATCACTTAATCCAGCTAAATAGAACAAAAATGATTTAGGCTCCAACGAATATTTAGGCAACCAAACGATTCTGGAGTTGAATCTGAATTTAGGAATATATTTTTAATAACTTTATTAGTTCCTGACCAGGTCATCCGACCATTTTGCGGGTGGCCGTCCTACACTGTACTTGCCGGTACGTGGTCTCCACTCGAGATCCTTTCTGCCCCAACGGGCATCGGTTCTTCGAGCTATGTGCCCTGTCCATTGCCACGGAGTTGCGGGGACTAGCTGGATGCGGATCGCTTCTATCCGGGCTTCTATCCGGCCCATGTGGAAGTCTATTGAGGAGGCCTGCGTTCAGCCGTGGACATCCTATGGCTGAAATGATGATAATGATGAATATTTAACAATTTTATTTATTTTTATTATTTTATTTTGTTTATTATGTATTACAATAATTAGCACTAACAGTTAAACCTTACATGCTAATCATAGTACGATACAAAACATATTACATTAATTATGATTATTGTAAAATATTATATTATTAGATCGGGGGGCACGGCAGTGCCCCCGCCAAGTCGAGCGCGAAGCAAACACTGCCGTACCATCCTTTACTGGAACCATTTCGCCGCATTTTCAGGCCCCTATTTGAGCACCTCTGGATAAGACCAGAACGCAGAAGTTTTTGTCATCCAGTAAGCTATAATCACATACTTAAAGTCCAAAATTTCAAGTCTGTAGGTCATTTAGTTCCGAAGTTAAGCGAAAGCAAAGTTTCGCATTTACGACATCACTCACTCACTCACTCATGATCATCAGTAAAGAACTAGTACTTCCCATAAATTCAGAGAGCTGAAATTTGGTACAGAGTTAGGGTTTAATGGCCACATAAAGCGAAAACTATAAAAATTGGCCAAGTGCGAGTCCGACTCGCGCATGAAGGGTTCCGTACCATAAAACAAGTTTGTTGTATGGGAGCCCTTAAATATTTATTTTATATAATTTTTAGTATTTGTTGTTATAGCGGCAATAGAAATAGATCATCTGTGAAAATTTCAACTGTCTAGCTAACCGTTCGTGATATACAGCCTGGTGACAGACGGACGGTCGGACGGACGGACGGACGGACAGCGAAGTCTCAGTAATAGGGTCTCGTTTTTACCCTTTGGGTACGGAACCCTAAAAACTAGGATAATCAAAGATCTGGAGTACTCTGATTAGAAAACACAAGAGCCCAACCAACTATTAGAGATCGACATACCGCCTTTACAAAAAATATTCAACTTGTTGTTGTGTTCGGTCGGCCGCCGTCGCGACTGATCATCTCTCCTGATGATGGATCGCGTACCGATTCGAAACATGTCGAGCGTTATACGACTTCTATGACGTGAGTAAACCCGTTTAAGTATTTTAATATTCAACTTAGTGGGCTGCTTCGTTTGATGTCAAAAATCCAAGGTCTGAAGTATTTTGACGACGCGTTTGGCTCGGTTTGTAGACACCTCCCTACTGAGCCGGCGGTCCCGGGTTCGAGTCCCAGCCAGGGCAAATATTTGTGTGATGAACTCGAATATTTGTGCTTGGGTCATGGTTGTTCTATGTATTTAAGTATATCTTTATCTATATAAGTATGTCTATCGTCGTCTAGTACCCATAACACAAGCCTTCTATAGCTTAATTTGGGACTAGACCGATTTGTGTGAGGTTGTCCGATATTTATTTATTTATTATTTATACGATGAAGAACCCTCAGCTGGTCTCAGCTGTATTAGAGATATGGTAATGCCCCCTTCTACTATTGGTACATTAAAAAATCTACTGTCATTGAAAAAATCCAGCGAAGTGGGTACACATCTTCTAATTTAATCTAGCCTATAGCGTCCCACAGCTGGGCGGGTTACGTATTACAATCCCGAAAGTTCATAATACCTAGTAGTTGAAATACCGATGGTCAAAATACCGAAAGTTCAAAAAGCCGATACTCAATAAACCAAAGCTCAAATTACCTATTTTCAGAAAATCGAAAGTTAAAAATCTCGAAATTTTATAATCCCGAAAGTCAATGAGCACTTTAAAAGTGTCAGGACACTAAACTAATCTGACTTTTCCGTGGAACCGATCTGCTCCGGCCTTTTATATACACTCTAGGGGTAGGGCAGACAAGACCACGTGGAATCGGGGTTGACAGCTTCGGTTCTGTGGCAAGTCGATTAAGAAAAGGAAAGAGTCCGGGAAAGTGGGAAATTATGACACTAAATATTCGATATTATGATAAAATATTCTGTTATGGACTACCAACCGAACCGAACTTGTTTGGAACCGAAGCTGTCAACGCTCGCCTCCGCAGCTTCGGCTTTTTGGTCACCTTCGGCGACCAGCCCCAGCTGCTGCGACTCGCTTGATGCCCGCACTTTCTAACGCTGCGCTGCCGTCAAATGGCAGAACGCTGCAAGTCATAAAACCTAGTTTCGAGAAAAGTGAGTTTAAAGTCTTGAACATATCGGCCTTGGATTTACCTATTATTTATGATCTTAAATGGTTGAAATTTATATAGATCAGACAAATTGATACACTTTGTACAGCCGAAAAAGAAAATATAATATTTTTATGACAATAAATTAAATAATAATGCAAACGCGTTTTGCCAGTAGAACCCTGAAGTAACAAGAATACTGAATAAAGTGGCAAAACGCTGTAACGTCTTAGTTGCATCGTTATGCCATATTATTCCCCAGCCATAATTTAATAATGTTTAGCATGTAAGTCATTTTGTATTATGAGTGCTAGTGAAAAAGTCATAACTTTACTTAAAATTTGACGGTCAACTGAATAAAAGTCGGACTATCGCACCGATGGTTCTGTGCGTACTATGAAAGTACGGTAACCACACTCTAACGAAAAGATAAACTGCACTCAGCGATGAAGTTAACTTTACCATTAGAAAACAGTTTTACGTACTCTATGTTTTCTTTATATTTACTTGTAGTATAAGACGGCACTTACTTGCCAATTTTCATAGTTATAGGTCAACGGGAAATCGTCTGTTGACAACCAAAACTCACTAAGTAACAAATATCTACTAAAAACAAAGCTCGTATCTGAGTGCACGCTTTTGGAGAATGAGGACTAGTAGAATTACCCCAAATGATTATTCTGTATGCCATCAATGAATGGAAATGCGAAAAAACACAGTATTTAATTGAATTTAAGTATGAATAATAAAAAAACAACTGGTAACCTCAACCAAATTGTTTACATATATAGTTAAATTGAAAAAAATAACAACAGAATAATACTATGTGGGTATACTGAGTTATGGCAAAAACACTTGCATCTCATTAAGTGTAGCTACCTATATTCAATATAACTATGTCGATTGATTGCTACTTACCGCGTTTTGGCGTGTTCTTAGCAATCGCGCGGTTATTACCGGAGGTTTTCCTAAAATGCTGCAAGTTCCATTTACAGCGTTCTGCCTTTACTGCATAGCTAAACGGTCTTGTCACGTCTTGTTTAAATAACAGAGTAACTAGAGTTATCATGTTTTGCTTGGACTAGCGTATAGTGAAGAACTATTACATTAATCTGTGGTATAGTTACCGTGTTTTACCACTATGAGATATAAAAATTCTGAAAACAAGGTATTTTGAGCGTGATTGCTGACCGATGGGACTGTCCAATGTTTGCCCGCTGGACGTCCCTGCATGTAAACGTTTAATTTCTTAAATTCCTTGTTTAAATTATACTACTAACATAGAATAAGTATCATTGTTACTAATATTTTTATGGGTCTATGACCTGAAATAAAAGTTTCTATTCTATTCTATTCTATTCTATGATACAAGAGTCTAAAAGGAATCGTTTTGTACAAGGCAACTTAAAACGCTGTAACTCAAGTTGCAGCGTTTTGCCATTTGACGGCAGCGCTAGGGCGGAGGAGCTGCACATCCCGCAGCGCCGGAGCAGATCGGTTCCACAGAAGAGTTCACTTATAAATAGTAAGTATAGTAGTAGGCAAGTAGGTTACGTAATTTAGGTTAATATTCTTTGTATAAAATAAACATTAGAATCTATAAGACTACAGAAATATAATTCTCGACAGTTTAAATAATATTCCGGATTACAACCTTCAGGCAGGATCATAGTCTTCGGGATTACAGTCTTCGGGATTTCATTCTTCGGGATTACAGTCTTCGGGATTATAATATTCGGTATTTCATCCTTTCGATCAAACGTTCTTTCGGGATTTTAAACTTTCGGTCAAATAAACATTCGAAATTTTAATTTTCGGCCTTCCATCCATAGGTCTTATGAAATTCGGTATTTTGAACTTCGGCATTGTAATACGTACCCGCTGGGCGAATGCCTCCCCTTCTTCTTTTAATACGCATATAAATAAAATCAAAGGAAAACTCTGGATAAGACTAGACTGGCTTTTATACTTATACTTACAAGTTTACAAGAAGAAATAGTCGAACGATTAACTTTATTCTACTCGAACATTACACAAATTAAATAAACAAATTACACCAAAATATTAATTTCGCTCAAAATTTGGTCAAAATATAATGCATTGGACTAAGAGTGGCGGTGATACGTTGACTTAGTAGACTTTGTCTAGATTTCATTACTTTTTAGAGATAAACAAGCAGCTCCATCGAGACTTGGCTAGTTTTTTACAGAATGTTTTTGGTGGGATCCATTATTCATTATATAATTCATTAGTAAAATAGTCTATTACACAAATGCAAGTTTAAATAATAGTACTAGCCGTTACTATAGTTTCCAGGTAGTGAATCGATGCTGTCAAAAATGTCGACTCTGAGCTAAAGAATATGTCCAGGTCGCTATCGCTGTCTAAAATACTATTCAATAGGGTAAGCGAAGTAAAGTCGAAATAAGCGACATCTACCTGCTTTTTCCGGTCTAGATTATAAGCGATTAGGGTGACTATGTTGAGTAGATTGGACGTAGTAGACCGTTTTGGGAGAAATCCGTGCTGTTCGTCGCAGAACCATCCATTCAGCTGTTTATATACTTGTGTACAATAGCCGACTAAGCAAGTAATTTATGATCCTGATACTAGAGGAGATGAAAGGCCAGCATGATGATGATCATGATGATGATGAAGACCAAGTGATTGTTTCTCAAGACACTGCATGAGATACTAAAATAGTAATCAAATCGTCCGATTCCGATTTTTCAAGGATCTGATTATCGAATACAAATTTGATGACAACGGGACCAACTAGAAGCCTTTCAAACAAAAAACATAGGAGTCTAATCGTTCTCGTGAAATCAGGGAATATAGGATTCATCATAGACGTCCACTACTGGACGAAGGCGCCGTCCTCATCCAATTCAACATTCAAAGTTCAACATTCCTCTACGGAGCCCTAAAAACGCTCCTTACAAATGGCCACCTACATTGTGACGTCAATCTGTGGGTTGACTAATAATATTTATATGGAGACAATAGTAGTTTGCCATTGCCAAAGTGAGTTAAGTTCATGGCTGCCATGCAATTATTGTTTTGCTAAATTAAGAAGTATTCTGAAAACAATTTCAAAACTACTTTAAGATTACAAAGAAAAACATAATATTTGCCTACCTTTGAATAAGATCACCTGAGACTATTGCGACTATGAGGCAAATGCGACTTTTGATGATATCATAAATGCACAACAGTTAAAGATCACTCATATCCATACCCTGACTGCCTAAAGTGCCAACTATTAATATAAATAAAATAGAGAGCACAGTGGTAGGTAAATAAAGTGTTGCGTTTCTATGATATGATATCAAAAGTCGCATTTGCCTCATAGTCGCAATAGCCTCAGGTGACCTTACATTTTTTGTTTTTTTTTCTTTGTTTCATGATATATGGAGCAAATTTTATTCATATAACTACAGTATGTCGTATAGTTCAACATCAATCGACACCGCTATTACAATAATAATCCGTCTATTAGCTGATACTCCCCGCCCTATTAACTGTCAATTGTTGATACATAATATGACAACTATTAGTGGATGCCGATACTCGTATCACAGCGACTTTGGGGCCTCAGAACTACAAAATTAAATTAATTATTAACAAACCCAGAAATAGCAAAACTATTCGCAACGGAAAGCTTAATTTAATTTTGCTTACTTCACATAAACCCTAATTGAACTGTTACCCGTTTAATTAATCCCCATATCATTCCGAATACCGTTCTCATTTCATTTCAACAACAACCGAATTCTACGTTTCCTCTAAAAGTATATGTATACAACTTTGAATCTCATCTCTCTGACATAAGTTCCAGAATGTACTTATTATTCAATGTATCGGCAAGGGACGGAACGTCTAGTTAATTAATTTGAAATAAAGCCGCTCCCCAATTAGCTGGTTTATGTGTAAAATGTGTGTTACACAAACACACACACATACGGTTCTGAACCGATGGTCTCTAGACCACAATCTGAGCCGGTGAGACGCAGGTATTTGATTTAAACTTTCTGTGCCCTTAGCATGAGTTTACAGTGACAGTACTCGCTAGCGACTGCGTAAAGGATTTGTATGGTGAAATTAGTTCTACAAGGTAACCGGTAGGGGCGCTGTACTATTCTCCATAAAATTCATTTACGCTGTCGCTAGCGAGTACGGTCCCGTTAACTCGTGGTAAGGGTACGGGATCTTAACACATTCGCTAACTCTTTCAGATCCGATCCGATTTTCCGATCCGGTGCCGGACGGTTAGTTGTGCGATAACCTTAAGTCTACTTGTATATGTAATTTTTTTTAACTAGATTAAAAATGAGATGAAAGGAAAGCGGTGTTCAGCAGAAGATTTCAAGTGAATTTGTCATAAAAATAATATATGAACAGATACATTTTGTCCATTTTACGGTATAAGACAGGTCAAGTTTAAAGATTCACATAGGTATAGCACAAAAACATTATACAAATACTTGAACAGATACAATTTATCTTGCTGTTTTGGATGTGTCGCCGTTTAACGTTCTCAAAGGGATTAAAAATGTGGGAACGTCCATTTAACAACAGAAAGTAAAACGTTTGTACTTATGACGTAATATGCAATGTTCACTATTTTATAGTTACACTATTTTATTTTATAGTTAAAATGCACCAAAACAATTGTGTCAAATAAAAATTAAGAAAAGTTTTCATACCATATTTTGTGTTTTAATTTCCTGAACAACTTAAAATTCAGATTAAAATTCTGCCCAAACACTCATTTAGCTGAAAAATATAACACTTTCCCATATTAAAAAAAAAATTGCCGTGAATTTACTTGTCGCGAATGTATCGAACGAAAAATGACAAAGAGTCGCGGTCACAGTTCTGCTAGACGTGCAGGCTCAACAAATTTCGTGACACAGGTACTTATTAATTTAAGTGAAGATGTTCCATTAGATAGTCAGTAAGTCCGGGGTAGTTGGCCATAGTTTTTCTTAAACGCTGTTAAAAAAAATCTTACATATTAGATATTACATATAGAAATCTTTATTTGTGATTAAACTTTAAACAATCAACTTTAAAATTATAGAAACAAAAATAACAATTTCTAATAGGATAGCCTAAAAAATATATAAAAATATGTTTTTAATTCACGATGACCATGGCATAACGGGTAAGATGGCCATATCCTTAATTCTTATTGTTACATAGTTGTCGGTCTTATATCCTTTTTACTAAAGCCTTTCTTCTCTGCACCACGATCAGAGCACATGTCTTTAAATTCAGTGCAATTTTCTTGTACCCAAAATTGGCCTACCATTCATTGAAGCCAGTTCTCGAAAAGAAGGGTTTCATAATTTTTTTTTCCACATCCGCGGCAAATATCTCTTTCATTTAACTTCTTTTCCTTATTCTAATTTGCTATCAATTTTAAGGGACGTTGTTACTGCTATCAGATAGTCATCGGATAGCTTTTCTTCGGATGGCCATATGGCCATCATATACCGACTAACACTGGCCATCTCTCCTTTTCTTCCGGGAGAGATGACCACAACTAAAAAAAAAATAAGTCACTACACGATGCGAGTAATTTTGAGGTTAGGACAAACTGTTACTCGTATACTTTGCAACCAAACCAAAAATAACCATTATTTTACGAAACTAATATCATAACCACCTAAAACAATAACCCTCTGAAAAATATTTCCACTTCACAAAACAAATAACAAAGATTTTACTTACTTTTTGATTTTTTTTCGCCAAAAAGTTGCACATACCCTTGCTTCTACGCGCGTCGCCAAGCGAACTAAACTATTACAAGTGCCATCTAGCCAACAGTTCAGGAATTATTACGACGGGCCATCTCTCCCTTATGGCCATCTACCCCTAGTATTACTTGTTATGGACGGTTTTGGCCTGGAAGCTGCACTTTGTGATGGAAGCAAGCCGTTTTGCACAGTGATAATTTAGACCAAAATAAACGATTTCACTCGAGGCGAAATTAGTTTCACCCCTTAGGATAAGAGATGGCGCCACTTATTCAAAAAAAGTTTAAAAAATTGTAAATCCTGAACGGATACTCCGATTTTGACGAAAGAGGTGCCAAACGGCAGATAATTACCCAATTTAACATAAAAAAAATTGAAAACAGGTAAAAAATTATTTTCGATACCCAAAAAATTATAATTTCTGAAAAAATATTTAAATTTTGTGATTTTTTGAAATTTTACTCGCAAAAATGTATGTACATGGTACTTTTTTTATTTATTTATATTAATATACAACTAATTTTACATTTATGAAAAAAGACCGCATATCATTTGCTCGTATAGTTTCAAAGTTATTGAAGAATACAGACATGGCGCCGCTGGGTCAAAAAATCTTACAAAAATCTAAAACCTCAACGGATATTCCGATTTTGATAATTAAGGTGCTAATCGACAGATAATTACTTAAATTAGTTTTAAAAAATAAAATAAAAATTCAAATAGGCAAAAAGGAAAAAAAAAAAAACACATTTAGCAAAAAAGAATTCATGTTTTTGGGGGCTTTATGTAATTTCATACAAAAAAAATGTATGAATGTATGGCTTTATTTTACTTATGTATATTGTAACACTATTAATTGATCGATTAATAAAAAAACCGCATATCAAGAGCTTGTACAGTTCCAAAGTTATTGAATATTTTAGTATAGGGTGCTGCCGGTGCGATGTTGCCGCCGCACGTGCAACTTATGTACATGTATTTATTAAAGTATTCTCCCGTTTCGAAGGTACTGATTGCTCTGAAAATATAACCACAGTTGAAAGTACAAATAATAGTCATCACAAGTAGCACACAACACACTTATATCCCTTAAAACAGCTTAAATTAGAGTTTTAACGGGTGAATAGGCTCTTATACAACCTGTTTGCTAATGTCACAAGTATATTTTACTTACTTTACATTTTATTTTCACTAAACTTTGCATTGTAATGTAACGTGCAAGTTAGGCCGTTGCATCGGCTGCAACAACGCATTTTGCCACAGCCCGATTTGCACCCATAATGACTGTTCTATTGTGATTTGTGGATCGCACCTGCAATCTGCTTCCAACGCCATTCGACTCCCAAAAAGAAAGGACTTGGGACTGAATATATATCCAAATTAGACGTTTTTTTCACATTTGGCTCGCTTAAAACGCTACACGCAGAACATGTTGTTCAATGGCAGCTGAAGTAGTCGGCGAAAGGCTTGTCGCCAGCTCTGTGAAAGCATCGAAGCATTCAAATTGTAGTCGTCAGTGCGACGGTCGTACTAGTAGCAGTTTACTTTAATGTAAATTTAAACAAAACAGTTATTACTTTAATGATGACTGCACTTCAAAGCTTTCATCTGTGAAAGCGTCTAATTTCAATACAATAAGAAAAGAGACCTGTTTTAAAACATGCATGTTATACCCTGAAATAACTACTGCTTTTACAAATACATCGCTATCTATAGAAATTCTCTCTGGATACGTAATGGCTCATGTGAAACGGTTACTTAGGGCCATTTTTGCTTCTTTTTGTTTGGGGTGTGTTTACATAATTAATGTCATTCATTATTACCTATAACAAAAATGTTTATTTACCGCAATTAAGTCCCGTTTTATTATTTTAATATAATGTGTGAAAATCGTGTAAGATTCAATCAAAGTCTATATTAATGTCATTCATTGGTTCTCAATTAATCGTAACGTTGTTGGTCCCAGATTCACATGCAGGCTATACGATGCTCCAACAGAGCATATACTGTTAATGCGATTCGAAAAGATCTGTTTAAACTAAAAAACACTAAACTAAACAAGCTTGTGTCCATTTCAGCTGCCATTGAATACCGTTTCATGCAAACCAAGTGTGGGTTCACGTTTTAATTTGGAAATATCGAGGCCCAAGTCCTTCTTTTTGGGAATGAAACGGCATCAAAGGTAGATGGAATCCACAATAGTTGAAGGTTAGTTCAATTTGAAAACTCCTTGAAGATTATGGATACAAATTGGGCTGTGGCACAAGGACAATGCGTTGTTGTTGCTGATGCGACGGTCTAACTTGCACGTTACAATGCAAAGCCTGCAAAGACCAAAGTGAAAATAAAACGTAAAGTAAGTAAAATATTGATTCAGAAATGCTATTTAGCATCTAATATACTTGTGATATTAGCAAACAGGTTGTATAACAGCCTATAGTCACCCGTTAAAACTCTAATTTAAGCTGTATAAGGGATATAAGTGTGTTGTGTGCTACTTGGGATGATTATTATTTGTACTTTCAATTGTGGTTATATTTTCAGGGTAATCAGTACCTTCGATGCGGGAGAATACTTTTATAAATACATGTACATAAGTTGCACGTGCGGCGGCAACATCGCACCGGCACCCTATAGTAAAATCTTCAATAACTTTGGAACTGTACAAGTTCTTGATATGCGGTTTTTTATTAAACGAGCAATTAATAGTGTTATAATAAACATAAGTAAAATTAAGCCATATTCATATATTTTTTTATATGAAATTACATAAAAGTCCAAAAAAAAATGATTTTATTTTTCAAAATGTGTGTTTTTTTTGTATTTATTATTATTTTTGCCTATTTGAATTTTTATTTCATTTTTTAAAACTAACTTAAGTCATTATCTGTCGATTAGCACCATAATTATCAAAATCGGAATATCCGTTGAGGTTTTAGATTTTTTGTAAGATTTTTTGACCCAGCGGCGCCATGTCTGTATTCTTCAATAACTTTGGAACTATACGAGCTAATGATATGGGGTTTTTTTTTATAAATGTAAAATTAGTTGTATATTAATATAAATAAATAAAAAAAGTACCATGTACATACATTTTTGCGAGTAAAATTTCAAAAAGTCACAAATTTTAAATATTTTTTCAGAAATTATAATTTTTTGGGTATCGAAAATAATTTTTTACCTGTTTTCAATTTTTTTTATGTTAAATTGGGTAATTATCTGCCGTTTGGCACCTCTTTTGTCTAAATCGGAGTATCCGTTCAGGATTTACAATTTTTTAAACTTTTTTTGAATAAGTGGCGCCATCTCTTATCCTAAGGGGTGAAACTAATTTCGCCTCGAGTGAAATCGTTTATTTTGGTCTATGTTATCACTGTGCAAAACGGCTTGCTTCCATCACAAAGTGCAGCTTTTTTTCATAACAAATAGTACTACCCGGAATTACTCTAATTATAAGGTCGTATCATTGTCTTTTTACATTAGAAAGTTATTTTCCTATTTTTAGGGTTCCGAACATCAGTCGAAAAAAACGGAACCCTTATAGGATCACTGTTGTCCGTCCGTCTGTCTGTCAAGACCCTTTATCTCGAGAAGGCGTGGAGGTATCGAGTTGAAATTTAAACCATATACTTAAATGATGATGGGATATGTGAAAGTTTGTACGGAGCCCTCGGGGCGCGAGTTAGACTCGCACCTGGCCGTTTTTTTTCCAAAAATAGCATTAATGTCTACTCGCAGACTATCAACTACTACTGTCAACTTACTATCAACTCGGTATCTCGGTTTCTGCGACTGTCACTGTCAGTCAAGCTCCAGTCAGCTTCTTCACTGTCAGACAACGGTAAATGTAATAGTTGCCGAAACGTCAGGTAGGCTTAAATAATGATTATACGCAATACAATCTGTTTAAATTGTTTTATTTAAACTCTGTATTGGTAACTAATTTCATAGCATCTTATACGTAATATCAGCATTCAAAAATACATTTATTTGTAGTAGGTATGCCAAAAAAAGTAAGAAAATCACAATTCTTGCTGCCATCAGGAAGCCAAGACAAGCTCTCATTATGAAGAATTTAATTAGAAAAATGTAGGCAATACTCGGCCGCAGTCACTGTAAAATAAATGCTTCGTGTTCTTTTTTTATTACAATCATGTCTTTGTCGATTTTCTGCAAGAAAAGAAAAATATTTTAGCCATAATTCTGCCCCGATGAATTCTTTTATAAAACGTAAATATGAGTCTTCCGTCTAATATTGTCAATCTGAATTCATCTGAACAGGGTCCGTGCTTCACTAACGGATCGGAGATTGGAGAAATTGACGTTGTGCCAATTCACCTTTGTTTCAAAACTCCTCGGTCTCCCCTACACTGCACTATGAAGTTAGTATGAAAGAAGTAAATGAGTTATTATGAAATTCCTGTACGTTTTCCTGAGTGTAAAATCACACAAGTCCTATTACAGAAAAAAAATGTTTCGTTGAATGAATAATATAAATGCTTGCGCGTTCGTGCTTGGTAAAAATAAAATATTCCACTCAGAAATATTAATAGTGTTTACTTAGTGGTACGAATAAATCCTAAGTTAATCCTTTTTAATTTACGTCGGGAGTATAATACTACCAGATTAAAATAAAATTTATTTCGAGCTAACTCAGGCTATTGTGGAAAATGCCTGTTTATGGAAAAATATTTATAAATGTGTAATTTACTAAAACACGTGTCACTGAAAAAAAAAAAAGATTTGCTAACAGAAGCCCAAATGTTAGCTGCTAGTTACATAAATCGGAGGACTGACAAACTGAAGGCTACTAGTAACCAAAATAAGTTATGTAAAATTAGTATAATTTTGGTTACTACTAAGCACAATTTGGCAATGTATCCAGTAGTTAAACTAGTTGAGCTATTTGTTTGTTTCATTCTCAGGATTTTGCGTAAATTAAAAAAGAGAACCTTCAGTAGTAGGTATTTTATTCTGTGACACTACGGAACCCCAAAACAACTGAAGTTCCAATGACGATCTCCAGGATTTTTCATCAACAATATTGCAAGGGTCACAGCAATAATTTGCCCTTGACATCATTAATGTTTATAATAAGGTTTTATTACGATGTTACTCGGAACATTATTAAGGCTAGATGTGATAATATTAATAACAGATTCCTGTCCAAAGTTATTTATGTGATAATATATTACTTTTAGATTAACGTGACATTTGATGAAAAAAGTCGACCAAGTACGAGTCGAGCTCGCGCACCGAGGGTTCCATAGAAACGATAAAAGCAGTAATTATTCCTAAAGCTAGAAGATAAATTCAACTTTGCCGTTGCTAAACTGTTGTTTCCATACGCCGACGTAGGTCGCGGTTAGTTTATCAACTGGAAATAGGTTTGTAATCACAAAAACATATATTTATTGTAATGTAACTACAAATTAACAGTTTTCGGACGTTTTAATTTACGTGTGCTACATGATGTTCCTTCTTGCCAAATATCACGAATGTGAAAAATGTTAACCCCTTCAACGCATTCAGGAAACAACATGCCGAATATGTTGCAGCAGATAATTAAAAACAAGTAAGTGTAATTAAATGAGTTGGATAAATACAAAAGACAGGCCTATTGTTTATTTACCTTACTGTCAAGTGTTTATTGCGACGACTAACGTCATGTATTAAAATTATTTATGTTACTTAAGTCCTCATGTATGTGACTATTTGTGTCTTAAACGAGAATAATAAATACTTTAAACCTAAGTCGAACCCTATCACGAGTCTAGATCAACTGGATTTTTAGGGTTCCGTACCCAAAGGGTAAAAACGGGACCCTATTACTGAGACTTCGCTGTCCGTCCGTCCGTCCGTCCGTCCGTCTGTCACCAGGCTGTATCTCAAGAACGGTGTTAGCTAGACAGTTGAAATTTTCACAGATGATGTATTTCTATTGCCGCTATAACAACAAATACTAAAAATAAAATAAAATAAATATTTAAGGGGGGCTCCCATACAACAAACTTACAGATAATGGTACGGAACCCTTCCACTCGCACTTGGCCGATATATTTTTTAATTGTTATAATTTTGATTTTTTCGCGGCGGTTCCAAGGGGTTGCAGACAAGGGGTAGTATTAGGTAGATATTGATTTTAGCTTGATACCTCGACACGTTCTTGAGAAAAGGGTGTTGACAGACTAGCAGACAGATGGAGAATAAAGTGATCCTTTAAGAGTTCCGGGAACCCTAACAACGACGAGATTATAACTTACGTATTATATAATTCCACTCTATGTTTTTTGGCAATATACATGGTGATCAATCCAAATGGGTCAGTAGGGAGAAAACGAAAACTATAATATAAGAGATAGGGAAATATGTATTTAGGAACCATGGCGTCGATTTTAGATTTAATAGAAACTGCATGGGTGGAAGTGCATGATGAGAGTATAGCAACCGATCGCAGCACACACTGGAGAAAAAGAAACTAAAGGACGTCAGAGAACTCATTTGTACCTATTCGACATCAGTCCACAGTTCACACATGGGAAAAAATCCAACGAACGATTGCTGGCGGAAAACGCAGCTTTAAGCTCCGGCTATCGCTTAATAATCACAAACCAGCACTGATTAAAGGATCACGTCTGTCCAATTTCGCTCTAAATTACACAATTTACGAGTAGTCAAATTTAAAGTTAATTTATTCCTGAATGCGGAACAAAAGTGGACAGATCATTACCAAAACGATTCTACGAACAATTTGACAGTACAAATTCAATTGACACACTTTAATAGAATATAACGCAATATTAAATTGCCTTCCGTGTATGTATATTTGTACCTTTTCAGTTGGTATTAGAGAACAATATTCGATAAAGGTATAGGGTTTAAAGTAAGGTTTTGTGGCAGAATCGCATGAATAAATCAAGTGTCAAAGGGATTGTAATGCTCGGCTCACACGACAACAACAATCGATAAAAGCTCGATATATGATGGCCTCTAGCTAGAGAGGTACTATGTATGAACATACGTTGATACAGGGTGAGTCAGGAGTCATGACCAGGAGTTATAGGGGTGATCGGGAGGGCCACACTGAGCAACTTTCACTATGGAATTAGTCACGAACTCGTTTTTTTTTTACAGTTAATTGATCGCCTTCCACTTTTGATCGGGAAATTCGGAGGTGTGTAATGGTGGATATAACAACGTTTCACATAATTTCATTAGATGTAACAATATTTGATATGTTTTTACACAAAACAAGCAAGCTGAAATGGCAACATAGCTAGAGGAACCGATGGCCGTTGGGGCAGAAAGGTTCTCCAGTGGAGACCACGTACCGGCAAGCGCAGTGTTGTAGGACGGTCACACCCCAACTAGCAAAGTAGTGATAAAATAAAATGTTTTAACACTAAATAGTGATATAAAAGTCATAAAATAGCAACTCGGAGCTGCTATGTTGTATATTGGCGACTTGTATCATCATCTAGCTGTATAATCTTATACAGCTATATTGTGATAAGAATTGATGACATAAACGTTTACTGGACTTCTTAATACGGCACATATAACACATCTGCACAACAGTATCCCTAACTGTGATTTAGAGCTATTTCGTTGCATATCAGATATATACAGTGCCTGTATACAGCTAAGTAACTCTATTGTGGCTTTTAATGCGCTGCAATATCGCTGGTGATATATCAGTGCACTAATGGAGCTAACTCGAGATATATAAGAACATAACGCAGCTGATATGCGTCTAAAGTATCATATAATGGCGTTTTCTTAACACCAGCAGCATAAAGTTGTTTAAAGATCTACTTTAACACTAAACAGTTGCAAATACACTTCTTAAGACCTTTTATATTATCAGTGACATATAAACATTATTGTTACTAATAAAACGCTAAATAAATGTATATCAGCTGTTGTAACCTCATTTATAGGATCTTTATGATAGTCAAACCAGCGTCGAGAATTCGAAAGTTGGTTCCGTAGATACAAAAAATGAAATCTTAACAGAACCTTGTTCAGGATACCAAGATGACTTGTTTGCGACTGACAATTTTGATGACAATGGAGAAGATGAAAACAGCCATTCAAATCTGTTGAGTTTTATGAAATTACTTCTGCTTGAAAAACAGTAATTGACCAAAAATATAACCACTTTCATTTCACGCAAATGAGTTGAACAATATTGAAGATACTTTATTTATTACCTACAGGTAGGTACAGTAGTGGGTTTTACTAGTTTTATTAAGGAACCCGAAAGTGTTTGGTAATGGCGGTGGGAAACTGTAAATTTGTGATATATCGGTAACCAGAACACATTTTAGATACATATTGGTGACTTTAAATAATTTGCTATTTTAAATATTTTTTATTTAATTAAATATTCAATATTTAATAAGGGCATGAAAAAAACACAAATAATATGCTATTATTTCATCAATAAAATTTTGAGCGCATGATGAATTACCCGTTATGCACGTACCTAAAAGCAACTTGACACTTCTTACTAGCACAAAAATAGTTTGCTATTTTATTATACTTACAAAACTGTTAATTGTAAGGTCATTTTTTTTCATACAACTTTATTTACACATAACACTCAGTATTTAGCACTAACGATATGCGACATAAAAGAATCCCTAACAACAATATAACAAAAAACTGCTCTATATCAGCATTGCTGTTACTTTCTTATCATAATTTAGTGATATAGTGATTCAGGCACCATTGGTGTAACGCTAAAGAGATTCATAAAACATTGTAGTATCATGGATATACATCAAAGTAGTGACGTGCGGTGCCAAAATACACATGATATATCATCAAATAGCTGTAAAACTGGGGCCACTTCCCAGTGATAGAGATGTTTCTATCACGGATATAAAACTGCGTCTGTCACTGATTTACAGCTAAATTTGGTTCAGTTTTGCTAGTTGGGACGCAACGTGGTCAGACGACCTTGTTAGAGTTGCAGGGGTTCGCTGGATGCAGGTCGCTTCTATCCGGTCTATGTGGAAGTCTATTGAGGAGGCCTGCGTCCATCAGTGGACGTCCTCTGGCTGAAATGATGATGATGATTGATGATAATACACAATTTTTGTTACATATAAACAGAAAACAATACATGCAAAAAATACCAGTCATCAAATTGAGAACATTCGAAATATAATATACTTTCTACATAGTAATTTTCAATAATTATCCTTTCCATTTCAAACTCAAATCATAAATACACATGTAAACCGATCTCCCTGTGGCATTTCAAAAGTATTTTTCTAAATCCAATTTCCGCCGATATCGTGTGGGTTTGCTTCACTCCGGGAAACAAGCGAAGCGCAGTTGTGCTTTAATAACAAAGCGAATAATACCTTTAACGGCCTTCTAGCGGCTGCTGTGGAACTTATAGTTAAAGAAAATTAGATTCAAATGTATGAAACATTTGGCAAAATTAAAGGACAACTTTTATCTACGATATCAGCTACTATCTATTTATATTTCGCTCAATGGGCAAATTAGTTAAATTAATAAAATAGCATAGCAACTGTAAATGAAAGAGTGTAAGTAGATATAAATTATACCTTTTTAGAAAGAGCATATTCTATTCTTTACTTTTTTCATACATGTTTTGGCGGTAAAGTGTGAAGTTTTTGAGAGAACTCACCTTTTAGCAGAAAAAAAAAGATTAATTATTAAAAACGTTAGTATTTGGTAACAGATTGCGCTGAATTCATAAGAGATATCGCTTTTGTATGTATGAAAGGTTTATGGTAAATTTATCAAGGATTATTTTGTTCCTACACACTTTGTATGTATCTTCACGGTTTTCTTTTGAAATGGAAAATACCGCGCACACATTCGATGGCGCGGGGGGGTGATGCTCGCCCCGGGGTGAGGGGGAGAGTAGATAAAATTTAACTTTGTTCTATAACCTAAATATCCTGATAGATAAAAGTTGTCCTTTAATTTTGCCAAATTTCAGCTAATTTTATTGAACTTATTAGATGAAAGTAGAGCATGTGAATGCGTGAATCAAAAAGCAGGCCAAGTGCGAGTCTGACTCGCGCACTGAGGGTTCCGTACAAATACTTATCCTACCTTAACTGGCCGGCTTGTTAAGTTTCCACCTGGTATCTATGGCGCCGGATACAAACGAGGTGCAAATTTAACGCAACCGATCACGTTTGTAAGGGATGGTTTGTGTATGGTAGCCCACTTAAATATTTATTTTAATCTATTTTTTAGTATTTGTTGTTATAGCGGCAACTGAAATACATCATCTGTGAAAATTTCAACTTTCTGCTATCACGATTCATGAGACAGACGGACAGTGGAGTCTTAGTAATAGGATCCCGTTTTTTAGGGTTCCGTAGTGAACTAGGAACCCTTCTTATAGTTTCGCCATGTCCGTCTGTCCATCATATACTAGAAAGCTGAAATTTGGTATGAATATGTGTATGTATCACGCCGACAAAACGGTAAAATAAAACCTAAAAAAAAAAACTTTTTTTCGGGTACCTCTCCAACACCTAAAGTGGGGGTGAATTATTTTTTTCATTTCAACACTAGTGTGTGGGGTGTCGTTGAATAAGTATTTTCAAAATAATAGGGGTCTCCAAACATTATTTTTTGATAAAGTTAGCAGTTTTGTAAATATTCGCTCCAAAAATAAAAAAAATAGCGTCCCCCCTCTAACTTTTCAACCTCGGATCAAAAAATTATGGAATAATTCATGAAAATGAGGCTTTATAAGTACTTTCAATGAAAACTATATTGAATAAAATCGTTCGAGCAGTTTTTGAGTTATCGCAAAATTTCATAATTTTCTTTAAACGACGTAAGTGCCGCGCGGTGTCCTTACACTTCGACCGTTATACATATTAGTTAAGTGCCATACTGCATTAATACATTCCGTTCCATCTTTCGCGTATAATTGATAACTTCCAGAAGGTAATAAGTAATTACAGTTATTTTGGCGTTTACGACCTTTTTTAAAGAGCTTGAAGTCTTTCTCGTAATTTAAACCACGGGCAACCGCTGTTTTAAGCCCGTCTATTGTGAAGGATGGGCAACTACGGAACCCTACACTGAGCGTGGCCCCACATGCTCTTGGCCGGTATTTTACCCTTTGGGTTGGAACCGGAACCCTAAAAATATAAATGCCGGAAAATAGAATACTTCAAAACTGCGGTTATCTTTTGTCGTCCTAAAATCTGCACGAGAAGAGTAGTTGGTTATTGGCTCGCATCTAGAACTACGAAGAGTACGAACGCGCTCCGATTTATCCGAATAAAATTGGAAGCCGGAGCTAAAGACCATGGTGCACGCTGGAGTGTCGACTTGAAATACCTTAACGTAACAAAGCGAATACTTAATACGTTTGTTGGCGTTTTGCATCCCGAAGTTGCTTAAAAAATGAACGTGCAGCATTGGAATGCGTGAATTAAAAATGGCTTTTAGAATCGCGGCAATTATCACAATCACAAAAGGAACACAATTTGCGTACCTACATACTTGAAAAAATTACAATTCAATACAGAAGGATGAAAAATAAACTGCGACGCGTCAATCCAAGCGCCAAATTCCCTACACGAATTATT
Organism: Apotomis turbidana; assembly: GCA_905147355.2. NCBI lineage: Eukaryota > Metazoa > Arthropoda > Insecta > Lepidoptera > Tortricidae > Apotomis > Apotomis turbidana. The sequence goes on along the minus strand of LR990294.1, from coordinate 7,466,467 downwards.
CCTCAGAGAATTGATTCCCCGAAATATATAGAGTATAAATCGCGACATTTATTCCTGATTGATATATAGCTATTGGAATCGAGTTTATTCAATGTGGAGGTAATAAAGTGAAGCGTCCCACGGGACGGGAGTCAAGTGGATTTGGTTCCGTCGTGCGAGTGCCCGGGTTTGCTGGTATAGAAAGTTACGTTGTACACAAAACATTGGTCTAACCTAACTCGTTTCGACTCAATTAAGGTTCAAAAGAGATAGACTACTTTTTGGCTGATTGTTACATGCAAGTATAATGAAGCTTAAAAATAGGTAGTGTTACTTTGGCTCAACCTTTGAAGCTAAACAATAAAAAAGAAATCATTTGCATATATATATGTATGCATGAAAAAATACGCAAGCATTGATGGCTTTTATGTATTAGCTAATATTTTAGACACATTAACGCGACGGTTAAATTCTCAAATAGTTGCCCCTCTATTTCTATTACAGTATTATTCATTAAATACTATCCGCTTTCTGAGGAAAATAAGGAACAAAACGAAAAATGCCTTCAAACTTCTTTGTCGAGTAAAAGGTTTTTTACACATCGAATACATTGTAAAAGTTTACACCTTTTTAAATAACTCGCTACATTATACTTAGTGATTACCTGCACCGGCAAAGTTATGTTACTAGAGTTATAATTTACTCTCAACTTTGCCCGCTCCTGTAACTTTGCGAGATAATTATTTAGGTCAAACAATTTTAATAGAATGCACATTTTGCATATCACATTTTTAATTTCAATTCTGCTGTTAGTATTTGTGGAACACAAATATTTGTAAGTACAAAATAAAAGCTTTTTAATGAAGTGATATCAAATATTCATGAAACTAACATAGTTGCAGTAAAGCCAGAGAGTACAAAACTAATTTATAGACTCACTACAAAAAAGAAAGACACTGTGTGTGGATGTTCTGCAAATTGTAACTTCGTCCATGTTTTTTTTTTCAGTCGCCCTTTAAACCATTTTTGGATGTCCAGAGTTGTCTAGATTTAATAATTATTATCTATTGTAAATTATTCACATTGACGCCGAGAGACCTTATACATCTCTGTGGAATTAAATTAATTAAGTAATTATATTTTATTGCATGTTGTGACACCTAGAGACTTTATACAGGGTGTAACCGACGGTGTACCGAAAACTGAAACCATGGCTTCAGACCATTATTCTGGGCTGGAAAATCGTGGAAATTTCTTTGAGAAAATTCACAAATTTTCCTCGCGAGTTTTCATTTTTTCTTTATTTTTCCGTTAATCGAACTCTACCGGTAACAATTTTTCATGAAAAATCGCATGAAAATAGCATTTTCCGCAAAACACACAATGTATCACAAACAGTATTATGTAAGCTTTACGGTACAATACAGAGCGCGTGGAGTGGGACAGATAACGGTACTGGCCGGTCATTGATCCGGCAGGCCAGTGCGCTCGCGCAGGCCGCTGCGGTCGGACGAATTCTTAATGTTTACCTACCCGCACATTTTATTTGCTTTACTTGCTTGAATGAAAATAATCTTGTTAGACTGTTTTAATTCATCGGTCAGTTGTTATTGGTGTTAGGTAGTATACTAGTTGTGTTCTGTGGTTGCGTTGTTTTTATGGTTGCATTCATTCATGTCATTCGATGCGCATTGGCGTAACGGTATGTTTTGTGCTGACGCGTGAGTGGAGTGGGGGGCGCCTGAAACGGTCGATGCTTGACCGAGAGAATTGGACGCAATACATTGCGCGTCGAGTTTTATAATTTATTTTGGAAAGTCTTATCCTTGAGTTTTCCGAGAAAATGAACACTCGTTTTCAGTTCGTGATTATGGTCTAAAACTACAGTTTTCGTTTTCGGTACGCTGTCGGTTACACCCTGTACATCTCTGGGTTTATTTAATATTTTAAATTGATCGTTAAAATGTCATTTTAATATTCCTACTTAACATTGATTTGGAGTATCTATATTTCTCCTATACGTGTACGCATATAATAATTAGTTATAACACTAATGTAATGTAATTGTTCTAAGTATTATTTACGAAAAAATTACTTACTGTTGAGTTTCTTTCGGCTTTCTTCTCAACAGCGGTCTCCTCTTGCGAAATGCCGGTAGATTCACAATCTGACTTGTAAAAGTGCCCTTGTGGCCTACTTACTGAATAAATTATTTCATTTCATTTCATTTCATATTTCATTTCATATTTCATTTCATTTCTGATATTTATTTCATGTTAAGATTTTTCCTAAAATAATAATCGCTCTCCATAGAAAACTAATTTTCAGTAGAATTCGTTAGAAATATAATAATATTATTGATATGTTTCGGGCTGGCGCTTGAACTGTTTGTAGCGGCACACACGGGTCGATCTATCGCAACGCCACGCCCCACGGCGAATTGAGTTGGATTTTATGCAAGCAACCAATAAAATGCATATTTTTTATTAAAGCAGTAACGTCTGCTAACGTAAACTAAATGTTTACAAATGAAGCGAAAATTGAAAAATTTAATGATTCGGACAGGATTCGAACCTGCGTTTCCAACGGCTTTCCGGGCCAACACTGGCGTCCTCCCAATTGGACCACCGAATCAGATGTCAGAGCCATTGAATTTTTCAACCAGTTGCTTCGACATGCCTTAGGGTGGCATCGTAGCGCCATCTACCGTAAAGATTTAGACTTTATCGTCGGCACCATCGTCTCAAATTCGTTGAGAATCGATAGTAGCGATGTGCTACACCCGAATTACTTATTTTTTTTTTTTATAAAAATTTTGGGAGGATGCCAGTGTTGGCCCGGAAAGCCGTTGGAAACGCAGGTTCGAATCCTGTCCGAATCATTAAATTTTTCAATTTTCGCTTCATTTGTAAACATTCAATAAAATGCAGTTTTTACGCGGTTTTTGCGAAGATCAAAAGAGAACCCCTCAGTAATATTTTGTTTTGTGTCAAAATACAGTATTAACATCTTAATGAGACAGAAAATGTCTTACAGTTGCTATGAATAGAGCACATCGTTAATCTAACTTATAGTTGCGAGATTCCAAACAAAATGATACCACAAACGTTGAATTTAACCCCTGTCAATGTTTAACCGCAGCTAGGCATAAACAATAATGTTATGACACAACATTATAAACCCCATAAATTCCAATTCCCATCGTAAATTCCGCACGTAACGTCTAATCCATTAGGTAATTGCTACAAAATGCTAATTTGGAGCAACAAAAATATTGGACTAATTTAATTGTTACGGCAGATGGCACCAGATGTTGCAAAAAGTTGCGAAAACACTGCGCCGGCTCAATTAGGCAATATTAAGTCTGAACAGGAAAAAGGCAAGAGCGAGTTGGTACTTTATTCTTTATTACGTCTATTTTTCATGCCGAAGTAGTGTTGTAAACTTAAAGGACTGGAGTTCCGGGAGTCCTTCTTATTCGGAACACTAAATAACGAGACTCAACTCAGTATATAGGTATATAGGACTCCACTTAAATAAATATCGGATACCGCATTATTATTTACTCCACTTATTGCAGAACTTCTAAGCAAGCAAGTCCCTCGAACTAAGTAAGTGTCACCTGGGATTCGAGTTTCTTTTCTGTGTTCGAGTCCTTTGGTGTAACAAGTTGTACTCGTGCTGTCTTATAGTTTAACCATGTCACTTTCTACATTTTCTATACAATACAATTTCGCAGCTTTACGTTAGTCGTACTGTAAACCTCGACGACGCGGTTGGCGCAGTTTGTATTACACCTGCCTAGTGAGTCGGCGGTCCTGGGTTCGAATCCCGGCCAGAACAAACATTTGTGTGATGAACTTGAATGTTTGTTCCTGGGTCATGGATGTTATCTATATATGTACTTATTTAAATATTATGTTTATGTATATGTATCGTCATCTAGTATCCATAGTACAAGCTTTGCTTACTTTCGGACTAGATCGATTGGTGTAAGATTGTCCCTCAATATTTATTTAACTTAGGCGCGAGTCAAATTTTGAAACCAATAGCGGTAGTGAAACACTCAACTTATATTCAAAGACTACCTATAGAGAAGACTCGAGTCGTTGCACAAATGATTTACGCTCGACTTGACTCGGGACTCGGAGTCTTTGAGTTCACCGAACTCTCTATTAATAAATAAATAAATAAATAAATAAATAAATGAAAATGAAAAATGAAAATGAAAATGAAAATGATTTATTGGGTATCAAAAATGTTAGCCTAGTTAAATTAAATTTACAGAGTAACACGCTTTTACGTGTCTAGTTGGTTGCTAACAATAGGCCTAAGAATGCGATCCTGTGCCCTAAACTAGGAAAACCTGTCTTATAGGGTACAGGGTTTATTCCGCCGCTTATTGTGCAGTCGCTCCAGATAAGATGGTGAAACAAATTAAGAAAACAAATACAATTAGATATGAATGTTGAAAAAAAACAATAGCAATGTAGACTTATACTAATTATTGTAGCTATTTTTAACTAATTTTCACATCACATCGCCAGTTTTAATGTATGTGGTGAGTGTGTGTGTGTAAGTGTGAGTGCGTGTGTGTGTGCGAGTTATAGTTTTTTATATAGTTGTGCAGTTATAAACAAAAACAGTAATGAACAATCATAGTAAAATAATAATAATGCTATAGTAGATGCGAGAGTGCCTATCTTTCTGTTTCTTCTTCATGCTTAAACCTCTAGACCAATTTGGGTGGAATGTCTTACATTCTTTTTCTTTTTATTTTATGACATCCAGGAGTCCTTCGGTTCCCCTGTAGTCAAGCGACGAGAACCATTTTCGTATTGAATTTAATAAATGGTATTTGGTGTAGTTGCGAATGTGTAGGCATTCGTTAACTTTATTATAAAGAAATGGTGCTAAAAAATCGAATTGCCTACGGTAAAAGGCCGTCTTGTGTTGTGTTGTGCCAAACACCTTGTGCTTTCTACGTCCATCTTCTCGATTACGAATGTTCTGGGTCTGGGATGCCTGTTTATGTTGTATGAGACAGACTCGTTCAATATATATTTGTCGTACTGATGGAACCTGGGCTATTGAGTATAGAGTGCGTGTACAGAACCTGATTGGCTTTGCGAGCATTACTTTCAAGATAGCCCTTTGTACACGTTCTAATGGTAGCAAGTGTGTTTTTGCTGCGCCGCCCCACACCGGTATGCAATAGGCTAATAATGACTGTGTTAAAGCAAAATACACTGATTTAAGGAAGGAGAAGTCAGCTACACGTCTTAGTTTTTTAAAAATGAAGATGAGTTTACGTATCCGGTTCGAGAGGTGGCGAATGTGCGTCGCCCAGGAAAGATGTTGATCTACCATGATTCCGAGGTACTTGATGTGTTGGACATTTTCCAGTATTTGACAATTGCAGTCAGGTATGCTTGTAGTGGGTGAATAATCAAAAGAGCAGGTATGGGCCTTGAGTGTTAATAAGTTTCTGTTAAGCCAGTCCATTACTAACCTTAGGCCAGATTCTGCAGATAATTGAACATCACGCCAGCTCTCTCCAACGAATAAAATAGCTGTATCATCGGCAAAAGTAGCGATGTGGGCGTTTGCTATGTTAAGGTCACAAAGATTATTTATATACATCAGGAACAATGTTGGGCCTAAGATGCTTCCTTGAGGAACACCAAACTTCATAGAGGCATAGTAACTAGTCTTGTCACCTATACGTACACATTGTTGTCTATTTGTAAGATAACTTTTAAAAAGTTCAAGAGGCACACCTCTCACTCCAATGCGTTCCATTTTTGCCAATAGAATGGGAACAGAGACGGTGTCGAAAGCTTTGGCGAGGTCTAAGAAAACTGCAGTGCACTTCTTTTTATTATCTAGCGATTTAGGAATTTTTCTTGTGATGGAGTTCACTGCGTCCTCCGTAGACCTGCCTTTGCGGAAGCCGTACTGGTTTGAGGAAATTAAGTTATTACTCTCCAAAAAATTTACTAGGCGTGTGTTAAGCAGTCGCTCCAAAAGTTTGGAGAGAGCTGGAAGTATAGAGATCGGCCTATAGTTATTTACATCATCTCTGTTGCCATTTTTGTGTATAGGAGATATGACAGCTTGTTTGAAAGCGTTTGGAAATATACCCGTCGATAGGCTTAAATTCATTATATGCGTTAGTGGTGTGATTATAAAGTTCTTTGTCTTTTTAATGAAATATGTGGATATACCGTCCCATCCCATAGCGCATTCAGATTTGAGATAGTTGATACAAATCGAGACTTCGTGATTATCAGTGGAAAGTAAAACCATAGACTTTGGATGGTACGGGATATCCTTTACGTTAGCAGCAAGATCTTGCTCAGCTAGATTTTGTTTTAGCAGTGAGTTTTGTGCCAGTTTTGCTCCAATATCGACAAAAAAGTTATTAACATTATTGATAGATTCCTGTTGGGAGCAATGAGAGTGAAGAAGTTCGTCAGGAGGTTTAGTTTGTTTATTCAGGTTACATATGCTTTTAATAGATTTCCATGTAGATTTTGGGTCCTGCTTATTTTCATGTAATTCCTGTTTGTCATGAAGTATTTTAAGCTCTTTTAAAATGTTTCTGCATGTATTCCTATAGTTTTTATATTTTTGAAGTAGATCCAGATCATTGGGATTTTTACGAACTTTAATATGTAACTTGTCTCTTTTAATAATACATCGTATAAGACCGGGCGTAATCCATTTGTTAAGTTGTATAAGCGAGCGGGGGAGGGTGAATTTTTTAGTGTGATTTTGTATAGTTGTTTGTAGACGATCTATGAATAACTTGGTTGCGTCATTGGCATTATTACATTCTAAAATTGGTGACCAGTCCGCTTCGTTAAGTTCAGAACATACAGCGTTGTAATCTAAACGAGTAACAGTGTGAGGTTTTGGTGCGTTTACATCTAAACAATTATTGGCAATAAAAAGCACAGGTCTATGGTCTGTTATCAAGGTATTTAGGACTAGAGTCGTGGTTGGTCTAGTGGTTTTTATAATGACATGGTCTAGGCAGTTATTTTCTCGCGTATTAATAACGTGGGCCGGCAGTAGTCCGTGGTTTGCCATAGTATTTAGGTACTCATCGTAATTAGGGTCAGGGCTGTCTGCTTTAATATCAATGTTAATGTCTCCAATTACAGTAATGTTTGCAAAACTGGCCAAAGAAGTAAGTGTAGCGTTGAGAGAAGTAATAAAGTTATGCAAATTTCTAATAGACGGTGAACGATAGATACTAACTATTGCTACATCCAGACCCAATTTTAGTACAAGGCAGTCCGCATCATTAAATAATGGTTCTATGGAAGTAACCTGAATGTTATTTCTTATGTAAACAACGATTCCACTGTTCTGATTTTTATTCGTTGTTGTGTGGATTTCATAATAATCAGATAAGGTGGGTAAGTAAGGATTTGAATTAAGCCAACACTCAGTTAAAACTAAAATATCGACCCGAGAGTTTATTCTTTTTAACAATGTATTTAGTTCATTAATGTTTTTAGATATACTTCTTATATTTTGTGTCATAATAGTAAGAGTTTTATTGTTAAAATTAATATGTTTGGCGCAATCTTCCGGTTCACAGAGAAGGGATCGTGAGACACTGACCGAGTCAATGTCACAGATCACATCAGTAACTGTGTTACATGCCATCACCATTAATGTAGGATTTTAGACCCAGTGGGTCAAGTTTTCGTATTTTGGTATACCTGTGAACTGGAGTGCGCAATATTATATGTTGGAGTCGTTGTGTAGTGCGTGTATGGGAGGTGTATTTGTGTGACTTAAAAGTAAAAACATGGCAATTATGAACTAATGTTAATAACATGGCTACAAAAATATAATAGGTAAAAACAAACATAGTTACAATGATCGATAATAAAAAACCGTGTTGCATTGTTGTGGTCAGGCAGTACCTGGATAGTCATGGTGTATTTAAAAGTTGTAATTGATTTTCACTTGAAATTAGCACCTCAGGTTCATCCTGACCCATGCTCAGGTAGACTCTGCCGTCCCTAGTCCATGCAAATTTACATTTTTCCTTTTTTAGTAGTTGTCGAGCCATGTAAAACCATTTGTTAGCTCGGTCTGTCAAAAATTCAGAAACATACACACTATGGTTATCGTTAAATCCTAATATTGAAGTGTTCAGTTTTTCTTCCTTGTGGCTTAGGTTGTAAGCTTTGACCGCTTTGAGTAATACACGCTTTTGCAGGGGGTTGTTAAATTCAACGAGTATTGGCTTTGAAGTATTCTTTTTGCCTTGGCGATAACAGTTACGAATATCCGCGGCTTTGAGTTCGGTGCCCACGACGCCCAGCAGCTTGACGGTAACGTCCAGCACACTGGATTCTGTTGGAGGTACGTTACGTATTAAGACACTGCTCGAACGGAGTTGACGTTGAACATCGTCGAATTTGTTTTCCAAACTGTACACCTCTGATGTTGTTTCGGCTTGTTTCGCCTCCAGGATCTCAATCTTGCTCAATGCCTGTTCATATTGTTTAGAAAGTATGTCTATTTTATCCACTGTCTCCTTGTGCAAGATTTCAATGTTTGTATTTAGTGCTTTCACTTCCAGTACGTCCTTAGATAGCCTGTCAAACTTCTGGTCCTGTTTATTAGACCATTCCGAAAACATTGACATGAATTCTCGCTTGAATATATCAAATTCCTGCGAAAATGAGTCATCGGGTTGCTTTCGTTTCGATCGAAAAGTAACATGACGTTTGGGGGTTGATGAATCGTCCATCTGCAGGTCTGACATCGAATTAGATCGTTCTAAAGGCATGATGATTTATTTACTTCTTTGGTTTTTATAATACACGTAGGATATGCAGTAATGTAGATGTAGAATGAAATGTAAACAAAGTTTAGCAGCAACTTAGGTTGGGATATTAGAAAAGTAATTCATCGGCGGCGTTAAATACACAGCGGTCCGAGGTCGCGAGAAGAAAGTCGTAAGCGCCGTGCATAGGCTGGCACTTACCGGTTTGGATAAAACACTTCGCACTCGCACTATTTGGTCGGTAGATTTTAGTTAGTTTTCGTTTTCTTTTCCGAAATTGGCTTAATTAACACACTGCACTGATCAGTTTTTTATCGAAAAACGTTGTCACGAGTTCTAGAACACTGATTGTATAATAACAGCTGTTTCACGAGCGTATAAACACTATGTTTCCATTTAAATTTGAAGAGCGACTTCAATGTGCTGTTTACTTGGCGGTGGGTGGATGGCGAAAAAAAATATCAGACAACCTCACACAAATCAACCTTAGTCCCAAATTAAGCTCAAGAAGGCTTGTGTTATGGGTACTAGGCGACGATATACATACTTATATAGATAAATAAATACTTAAATACATAGAACATCCATGACCCAGGCACAAATATTCGTGTTCATCACACAAATATTTGCCCTTGCCGGGATTCGAACCCGGGACCGTCGGCTCAGTAGGCAGTTGCTTAACCACTGCGCCAACCGCGTCGTCAAACTGAGTCGAGTCTATAAAAATTAGAACTCCACAACTCGAGTCCTTTACAACACTATGCCGAAGCCTCTGTTTTAAGAATTTTCCGGAGTTGAGCTACGAATGTGTATTTATTTAGTAAACGATATTAACGTTTCTGTCTTGTATTTGCAGACTGGCGTTTTAAACTGTTGATTGTAGGACTTCTATTTTTGTGGTTTCCATTTACCGTATGATTACTTTAGTCCTGGAGGTAACACATACCCCACAAGTTTAAATCCATTGGAAAACACTTAAAAACAGTACCAGCGATCACTAAAAAGTGGTATCGTTATTAGTTGTAGTTTTTCAGAATTTAGTAATTTATAAAATTGGTTTTAATGGGTTGTTATCCCCTATACCTAAAGCAAGCTGACCTTATGTTAAATAAAATCAAATAATCAAATCAAATAGGCCCAAGGACACTTTTAACATTACTTTTACAATCTGAATCTACTGGCATTTGAGGCCGCTGCACGCTGTTGAGAATAAAGTCGAAAGAAATTCAACAGCAAGTTTTATTTCGTAAATTATACTGAAAACTATTGCAAATCCGTTTTAACTGATTAGTACCTACACGCAGAGGTGATGTAGGTACACATTCTCCAAATCAACGTTCGGTACAATGATAATATTTAATTTATGCTAAAAAAAATCTCAGAATTGTCTAAGCGTCAAATAGGCTGTTAATATTTGACATTAGGATTTTAATGAAAGATCGAAAATTGGGGCCTTAAGGGGCTCCCCGCTCTCAATGACCTTCGATCTGTTGCGATAGATTTTCCCATATTATAAATAGCTAATCATAATAACATAGTTTTTCCACAACAAAATACCGTATCAAGTACCTTTCACATGTCACTTCCTTTGAGATACAGGCCGTCAAAGTTTACGATTTTTTCGGGGAAAAAGTTGTTTAAACGGTTTTTTGCGTTTTTCTCGAAAAGTATTGAGAAAAATAGAAAAAGCTTCACAACAAATTTTGTGGAATATGGTTTAGAACAATAAAATGTAAGATATTTTCTACATATACACCGGGGATAAAAGTAGAAACGAGATTAGTGTATTTTTGGTCCTTCACCGAATATTTTTTTATAAAATACACAGTCGTTAAATCAAAATTCGGGTCACTACAAAGTGTTACGCATAGACCATACTACAATGTATATTAAATAGGACATTATAACTCTATAATCCACAAACTAGATACGATGTAAAAATCATCAAATTGGCTGATTTCTGTAGGGAGCCCCTTAACATATTTAATACCATACAAAACGACGAGTGGACGATCCCCAACCAGATGGACCGCTCAAGTAAAGGACACGTCCTCCCCCAAGTTTTGCTCTGTTATGTTATAAGGGAAGCAATGGAAAGGACTTGATGGAGGCAAACTATCCATTCCAAGTGTAAGCCATCCAGTGATCTGATGACTACGACCAGTGCACGAGAGAACGACAGAGAGAGACCACACAAAAGCACACCATTTATCAAAACCACAGAACAATAATGTCCAATTTATCCTTAAGAGGCCTTATTCCCTTTAAAATTTATTTTTTTCGTATTATGACGAATATATTGATAATTTCAACCAACTTTTTGAAGTGAATAATACTTTTTCCCGAGTTCTAGGTAGTAACGTAGCAATTTCATGCTTTCATTGCGTGCAGTCGAAAATAAGTAGAAAAAACGAATTTTCCACGTGAATTTTGTCAATTTCGAGTAGTTTTTCGAACAAAAATTATCAATGAAAAATTCAAACAGTAGGTTTCAAATATATACCAATAAATCCCAATAGCCCTGTTCTAGGAAGTTTATATGTTGAGAAACATGTTTGATCATAGAGAAAAATGTCTAAACAATCAGCATTTTAAAAGGAATAAGGCCTCTTGAGTGACATGGTTAAATCATTTTATTCTGTGGTGCAAACGCTGAAACCTCATTTCCAAATCGTTACGTTACCCTTTCATATATAATTTATCAGACCCGTTAGCTTTGCGGCTTGACGTTTAGTTGGCTAATAATAGTTCATTAGGTCCAAATTTGATTTGAATATTCCGGTCCCATCCTCTCAATCTCTCTCAATAACGAAATGCAGTAAGTGTACGCTGAAATGTAACGTTCATACTCCCTTATTCTCTTGTTTTTAAAGGTAGTTGGTTCCCTTATAAATACAGGTCGATGACCTTTGCTATCTACGAACTAGTGACCTTCGCACGGTCAATAATACAATATTTAGGCACATAGGCTGTGATACTCGTAAGACAGGTTCGTCACGCCGCAACTACTACTATTAGACTGAGTACCAGTACCGCATGTAGTCGGACGAAATAGGAAAGAGATGATCTCTGTCGAGCCAGTGCCTGAGCCGCTCCGCTCGCGGTGGCAAGAAAGAGTCCGGCCCAGCTGTACCTACCGCCGCTGGAGTGCAGAGTGCAGGGCTAGCATATCTTGCCTCGACTTCTTTCGCGTCACCTCTCTTGCTCGCACGGTATTGAAAGTGTCAGGTAGTATTTGTCGCACGACAAAGAGCCGCGTGTCACAGTTATGCTAGACATGCTGTAATAGGAACGTATCTAGAACCGCATCTAGTCACCCGATACTGCTCCCCAAAGTTCCGGCGAAGCCAAGATGGCAAGCCGTTTCGAACTGTGAGTAGGTAAGAACTAGTCAAAAAAGAGAGCGTTCTTAGTCTAGTATAACGGCAGCACACACGCGTCAGTTTTTGTACATATGGAATCTCTCTCTCTGACTCTGTATTCTATCTGTTCAAGTATAATGACTCCCTTCTGTTGCGCGAATACATGCCCGTTAGTGGTTTTGTACACAAATTCTGACTCACGGGTTGGCGCTGGTAGTGCCAGCTAACATGCTTTGATACAGTTCAAGGCATGTTAAAAATAAAAAAAAGTATAATGGAAATAAATTTGTGAAACATCAAAGGCCTTAATTTTTTTTATGTCGTTCTTTATATCAAAAGTATAATAGAATCCCAAATACCTACTCACTCGTGAGAAAAAGAATTAGCTTTGTATTATTAACAATAATGCCTGTTGAATTGTGCGGTTGACGTGGAAGCCAGTATGATGTAGGTAAAGCCAACAAGAAAAGGAATGGTAAAACGTGGATTATGAAAATAGCAACCATTCAAATCTTTAGAGAAAACAAATAATGAATAATGTGAAATTTCATCATGATTTTAACACATTCACGGATACGAGGCCATTTTGAGATTTGCGTGAACGACACAGATATTTTCCAGCCATAGACATACTCGTGATAATCTAATAATAATATAATATGGAACTAACGGCCATAGACGTGCCTATAGACGAACTGTCGTATATTGCGATTCCTGAGACGCGTGTTACGACACTATCAGCCACAGATAAAATCAAATATGCAAATGGTCCGTCCATAGACGTAGTGTCACAAAACGATGTTCCTCAATATGTGAGTGAAAGAGGTAACTTGTGTGCAGTAGTGTTTGCTGTGCGATTTGTGTCCAAGTGCTTCCTGTAGTTAGAAATGGCCGGCCAATGACGGGGTGCCGTTTTTGTTGTATTTAAAATCATCAGCCAAAGATCACGATTACGTCCCTGGAAGTGTCCGTGGTCGTGTTAAGGAAATATGGAATCTTTAGAACCCTTCATCACTCTCTGTACTCAGATATTTGATAATTTTCACTTATCTTCAGCCGCGTATAACGCGGCGGGCCGCCGGGACTGAGGAGATAAAACCGGTGCATTACTGCGTAATGGCCTGTTAGTTATTTATCGATATTTTCTATCGACAAGCCAGTAGGGCTACTCCGAAGTTTATACCGTGCTATCCATCTCGATCACGTGTCAAGCAATATTTGAATGAGCGCGGGACGGCACGATACGTAGTTCGAATTTTGAACATCAGAGTAACCCTCCAAATACGTAATATTTGCTACGGACATGTTTTTACGTTTTCAACCCCTATATCTCCGCCTATTTGAAAATTTTCGAAAAACTGAATCGAATAAAAATTCCAAGTATTTAAATGCTTAGGTTCCATGAAATCGGTTGAGAAATGTGAACTCCAGGCGACAACAGCTGGAAATCTTGATACACAAATATCCGGACATAAGAAAAAAATCTAGGTCAAGCTAACACGGAAACGCTTCTCTCGCTCGGTAAATAAATAATGGAAAACCATTAACAAAAAAGAAAAAAAAACACTGTGAAGATTGATTCGTCAAATCTTTTGTTAAACTCGAATCTCCGATCGTAAAATTCCTTCCAAACAAATGTCTCGACAGAGAATTGGGGAATAAAGAACAAGCCCGACTTAATTGAGGAAATCCAATCTGTCCCTGGGTCTTTAGTTTCGATTTAAGTAAAGGGAGAATCCCGTAAAAAATAAATTATTCAGAATACAGCATGAATAGGGATTTGTCCGATGATGAAGGCAAAAGCCTCGTCTTAATACCCTTTTAATGGGTGTACTGGCTTACGCCTACGTTCTGTTGCTGTTGGGATTTCTTGGTACGGGACATGCGAATATTTTTAACAAGTTTTTCCTCTCGGTAGCGTGGTGAAAAGAGCGTATCGCGGCTTACCAAAATTTACATGCAACAATTTATGGATAACACCCTAACTTGGTCATTATTGGGTTTATTCTGATTCACTTTCGTCGACAAAAAAGTACACAGAAAAATTTGTGCACAAAAGTGAGGTGGTAGAAATGCGATGTGTGTGTGTCGATCTGAATTTTGCCCAATTTTGGCAATTTGGGTTAAAAGTTTTTTCTTTTTTGTTTTTATTTTTCCGTTTTGTCGGCGTGATACATATATACTCGTACACATACTCATACCAAATTTCAGCTTTCTAGTACTAAATGATTATCACGGGGCTAAGCCGCGGACGGACGGACAGACAGACGGACATGGCGAAACTATAAGGGTTCCTACTTGACTACAAAACCCTAAAAAGACGTTTGTATCTAAAGCCAACGTCGTAAAATTAGGTAGTGAGCGCCTCTATCACTACTGGTGGCTATGTACATAGCTATACTTAGTTACTATGTTTTGCGTTGGAGTGAAATGAGGTACAAGTTTTTTTTTTTGAAAGTAGTGACGAAGCAGCGACGTAGTGACGAGATTTGCCGTTCTCAAAAATATTTCCCATCGAAATTGAGAAAGTTCCCAGAAATTCTCGGATTGATGATGTACGTACATACATAAGAAAAATCGTTAACCCACCAGTGCTTTTACTCTAAGGAACACTTTCAAATTTTGAAGATGGGTATAGACTAATGCACCTACCTGACGACCACGACTTGCTGTGTCAAGAAAGAAGACGAATATTTAAGTAAGTCCGCTTGCTAATTTCCACTGCTATTTCTATCCTCCTGCTTAGAAATAGAACTAGGCAGCGAAACTACTCAAATATTAATCGTGAGACGGTTCACACTCCCTCACAAAGAACCCCAAAGCAATATGGCGGCAAAGCAATACGTATTTCATTCGCGGCATTAGGGTAGGGGAATGTGCGGCATTATGTCAGGACTTCTGAAGGATCCAATTAAAACTTGCATGAATACGCTACCGATGTCTGTTTTGAGGTCACCCTGGTTTTAAATGCTTTGGTTACATCTATGACAGGTTTTAATTGAAAGTGTGAAAGCTTTCTATCTTGAAGATACTGATCACTTTAAAACAGTTTTGATACAATTCACTATGATCTTATCAATTAGCTACTAGAGATAAAATAAGCCAGGTAAAGATAGATATGAGATATGTGCAGTCTCCTTGCGTGATCGAATCAGAAATTTAGGAGATCCGATCCAAGAGAACCAAGGTTGTAGGTATACCTCAGACAGTCTCCAAACATAAGTTGCAGTGCAGAAGGGTGCAAATTGCTCGTAGAAACGTTGACCGTTGGGGCAGAAAGGTTCTTGAGTGGCGACCGCATACTAGGAGACGCAGCGTGAGAAGGCCCCCTAACAAAGTGGACCAACGACCCGGTTACTATCGCGGGAAGCCATTAGTCTTTATCCAGCAGTGAACGTTCATGGGGGCTGTTCAAATGTAATTACGAGAGCTGGTGGCTTTATTGTATAATGTATCAACCGATCCAGCATAATACGCTTGCTTGTCGTGCAACTCATCATTGTTCGCACTATATACATCTTGAAAGGAAATAGAAAAACAATATGTGGCGCTCGAAAAAGAAACGCGTGTCACAATTATACTAGCATTGCGAAACAGCGACAAAATGCTGCCAGAAATTCAGTATTTTCGGTACTAAAGATTTATTTACAGTAAATTTATTTATTTCTTAATAACAAATTACATTATAAATTATCCTAAGTTAATTTACATGAGTTTTGATATTATAATTTATAATCATCAATAAAAACATAAAATTAAATAATAATCATTCAATTAAGTCAAATACACCATCATAACATAACTACAACAATAAAAATATGTTTGTAAAACGCAAAATGCAAATAAAAATACATCACAGTTCGAAAACCTCCATTCATGCGTTGTCCCTTTACGCCTAGTGAAAATGGATTGTATTGGTATGATATATATACGTAGATGTTCAAAGAGCGCCAGGCAACTTTGTATAAAGAAAGGCAGCTATGGCTATACTCGTAATGGTACTCTCTCTTCTCGGTAATTTATGTTCCACATGATGGTGCGGTACGTTTTACCAATTTATGTTCCACATGATAGTGCGGTACGTTTTACCAATTTATGTTCCACATGATAGTGCGGTACGTTTTACCAATTTTCTTCCTTCACTTCGTCCCATCCCTGGCATGAAACTTCGTCTTCTGAAACGTTTCAGTCTGTCTTGTCCCAACAATTCGACACAATAGACATGTTGACTAATTTTTTTTGAGGATGTCAATCGATTCTATTTTTTATTGTGATCAAATGTCTATATGGGACTGACTACACTTAAACTGCTCTAAAAGTCAGAAATGACCGTCAAAGTTCAACATTTCTACGTAGCGCTAAAAACGCTCCATACAAAACGCGTCAGGCTAGTGACGTCACAGGCCGGTATAGGTACAAATAATTGTATGGAAAAATTAAGAAATTTGGCATTTTCACCGTGAAAAAGTGCGTTTAAGTTCATAGTTGTCATACAATTATTGTTTCGTAAAATTATGAGGATTCTGAAAACATTTTCAAAATTAATTTTGGATTAAAAAAAAAATTATAAAATTTGCGTACCTTTGAAGTCACATATTTCCAAAAAAGATATATGTTTCTGGATTTTTTTTCTTTGTTTCGTGATATATTTAGCTAATTTTATTCATATAACTACAGTACGCTGTAGAATTCAACATCAGTCAAATAGCCTATTCTCCATGTGGCCTTAAGTTTGCCTCTACAGATTTGTACTCGTGCCGGTTAAAAGTGACAATCTCCAAATTCAGTTATTGGTAGGTAGGTACGGCCGGTTTCAATCACGTCTACCGATGCGAGTCAACTGTTTTCATTTGATATAGGTCCGACACTAACGTGGGCCGGGTACCGTCTGATCTATTGCTTTAGTGAAACAAGGTAGTAAGCGCCTTAGTAACGCTAAGAAAGGTAAAACTTTTTTCAGTAAGGCTATTAGATTTGGCTGCCAAATTGAAATTGATAACGCTTTTGTTTTTTATAGAGATGATTGGTAAAAGACATAACATAATTGTAAAAATAATCAAAGCATGACGGTTAACGAAGAAATATGATAGTGTTCCTATTGAGTTACGATGATTTATAATCAAGTCCCTTCCTCCTCCCAAGAACTCAGGTCAAGTAACATAGAAAATAAATTATGTATTTTTTTACGCATAACTGTAAACTAAGCTTGTAATGGACTGTACCTATATTTTATAGCTCACTTCTCACGCGGGCGGAAACCGAGTGTTTCTGACATTTAATATGCTACAGACCCGTCCGCTACAGAAGAGTTTACGTTCCTGTAAATTTGTTATGAGTACGCAAGAAAAGTTATGTCTTCTGATTTTTTTATGGATCTGCGGGGCATAGAAGATTCTTCAGTAAATTAGGTTATGGGTTGTTTATGGGGCTCATGAGACGGATGTTCGTTCGTAAATAATAATAATAATAATATGTATGTATTTATTGACTCCACCACAAAGTTTACATTTGTTACAGTATAAATTCCTTAAGACTATTTATTTCTAATGCGGTGGAGACTGGTGCCCGAACTAGGCAGAGCCTGTATGACAGGTCACCAGGTCTCCATCCTTCAGATGTCTACAGCTAAGGAAATGTAGGATATACATTATAAAAGAACATAGCAAACTGCAGTAGATAAACAAGTTAAATTAACAAAAAAATCTAGGAAACTAATTTTGGAATTGTAGGATATAAACTATAGTACAAACTAGCATAACGTCAGATAACGTCAGTAGATATACGAGTTGATTTACAAACAAATACATCTAGAAATTTAAAATAATAATCGTTTTATTTATTTTTTTAATACATGTAACCTGCTTGCTCAGTTGGAAAAGCAGCGAGCGAGCGGTAATGTCGATATGACAGAGCTTCGATCTTCTAGGGTAAGTAGCCAGGATTTAGTTATTATTTTACAGGATTGTTTTGTGAGAGGGTAAGTGGATATTTTTGCATTTACTTTATTATAGAGGTAGCCACCTAAAAAACAGAAAAATTTTTGGGCGAAACGAGTTTTGAATTTCTTTGGGGGGCATATTTGATCTCTACGTCGTTTACTTGCCAGTACAGAAGGGTCAAAGTGTAATTTTGAGTGCTGTTTCAGTATGGTATTCAGAACGAAAAGTTTGCGGACTGTGAGTACTTCACAGTGTTTGTATAGTTCAGTTGTAGGGTAGGAAAAAGGTAGAAAATAGCTCACTTTAAGAATAGACCTTTGGGCTCGCTCTAATTGTAACATACAGGTTTTGTGTGCCCCTCCCCAGGACCCTATACAATAAGTTAGGATTGATTGGACCAGTGCAAAGTAAACTGTTTTCAGAACGCTGTCATCTGCAACATGTCGTAAATTTTGAAATATATAAATCAGTTTTCTTGCTCTTGATGTAAGAAGTTTAATATGGTCCTGAAAATTCAGTTTACTGTCTATTACGATACCAAGGTATTTAATGCTATCTGTTTTAGTAATATCGTTGCATTGGCAACTAGAAGAGTCATGATTTCTACAAGAGTGAGCTGTTATTGAGTAATGATCAAGGTTAGCGCGATTATTGGATTTGAGGGAGAAAGTAATATATTTTGTTTTTTCCACATTAAGAGTGAGTGCATTTTGGTTTAGCCATTTGGTCACTATGTTAAAGCAAATTGTAAATTGATATGATGAGTAGCTTTAAGAAAACATTTTTTGAAAATATTTTGTTGTTTTACCACGCGTGGCGAAGAAAAAGTAACAACCTCGTTTTTCGCTTTACTATTGTTTGTTGTTTTGACTTAAATGAACTGATATTTGAGTTTGATATTCAGTTTGTTGACCGACCGAGCGAAGCGTCCCCTTTTCAGCTTGGCCTAAAAATAGTATCTCCGGATGTCCAGATTTTTTTGTTGGCTAGACTATGAGCGTTACGTCTAGGACGTTATAAATCACTATTAAAATGGTTTTAATTGACCTACTCACCTTAAAATAAAATCGTGCCCCAAAGGTCGTCATTAATACTGCAAATCTATTGTTTATCATTAAGTACAATAATTGAAGCCTGCTGAAATTGCGCCACATTAGGTAAATAAGTTTAAGGCTCAAAGTTATAATACTTTCACGCAAAGATCAGAAAGAGTAGTTCTTATCTTATCTTATCTTATTAGGAAGGGGTCCTTGCGGATACACTTCGACCCAATGGGATCTTTTGTGTAGTTACCCCCATCGCGTCTACTCAAAGGATTGTTCCACCACCTTCATATATCGGATGATGGAACCAGTTGGTAGTGCCTGGAATTCCTTCGGTTCTGGGTAACCAATACCGAATTCCTTCATTCTGAGTCTGGCGAGGACATGACATCCACACAGTATGTGCTTCATTGTCTCTGCCTCCTCGCCACAATTCAATTCAATTCAATTCAATTATTTATTGATAACAACAGTTACAAGTCAAATTATTTACATTTCGAGGTTTACATACATCATTATTATTACATTTACTACATTACATCAAATTTATCATTATTACATATCATATTATTAGTATTATTACATCGATTTAATTATTTTTGTTTAGAAATTCATCCACTGAGTAGAAAGCATTATCTATTAGATATTCTTTTAAATTACTTATAAATATATCGTCTGTTATTCCGATTTCCTTACAGTTTTTTGGCAACTGATTATATATTTTGGGACCTATGTACCATACACATTGTTCAGACTTTTTCAGTCTGTGCCTGTTTGGGAGGAGATTATTTCCATTGCGACTATTCGAACTACGTTTCTTATATTCGTCGAAATTTCTACGAACAACTTTTGCCACCTCTAATATGTAAAGCCCTGGAAATGTTATAATTTTTAATTTACGAAATAGATCGCGGGCAGGTGTATCACACATTCTACAATCTGTATTGTCAGACAGTCCCAACTTGGCTAATAGTCCTTTGACCCCAAAGTGACCAGTAAACACCCCCGTTATGATTCGGAGCTGTCTTTTGCTGTATTCCCATAATTTATTGGTCCAGCCTGATTCTATACATTCCATGAATAGCTTTGAGTGCCTCAAGCCTGCCATTTTCCTCCACTCTTGTTGGTGCTGGTTTTTGGCATATTCCTTGATGGCTGTTGCTATGGTTCCCTGCGAGAGACCCACACATGGTTCAGGTCCTATGAAACTTGTCGCAGACCCTTTTCTAGCAAGTTCATCTGCAATTTCATTACCGATGAAGCCTTCATGCCCTGGGATCCATACCAGTTGCACCTTATTGTGCCTTCCAAGCTTGTTCAAAGCTAGGACGCCATTATACACAAGTCTAGAATCCACTTTTGGCGCACCTAGCGCTTTAAGTGCCGCTTGACTGTCACTGAGTATGTAGATGTGCTTCCCTCTGGTAAGTCTATCTATGTTCTTCTGGGCACAGGCGATTATAGCGTATGTCTCCGCTAGGAAGACAGTCGCATAACCTCCCATACTTGTACTTGCATTGAAGTCGTTTGCATGAATGCTTGCTCCCGTACCTGATCCCATTTTTGATCCATCAGTGTACCAAATAATGTCCTCACCATCTGCTGTAGGTGGCTCGCGACCCTCGGCCCATTCCGCCCTCGTTGGAACTTGTACCTTGAAGTTCCTATTGAATACAAACTTAGGCTGCATTTTATCGCAGCTCATGGTTGTTATTCTGTCAAGAAAGTTGTTGCTTTCCATGTTAGTGTGCTTAGTCTTCGGCGTGCAGTAACTCCACAGGTCCATTGTTTTTAACCTGTAGTAGAAAGAGTAGTTACATCGTGACACGAAGTTGCGTTTGTTTTGGACTCCCATGAGTGCGGCCACGAAATAACCAGCATTAATATTCTCTAAGTTGGTTGTCCATTATTAATTACAAGCGATGTCTGTAAGGGAACTAGTAATTGAGGCGTGAATGGCCTTGACAAGCGTTAGGGGTGTCAACCTGCAGGCCTTTGATATATTTAGTGCTAAGTTTTTCCTGATCATGCAACGCACTTTGCTTTCTTTGTTTTTTTGGTGAAAGTGAAAAACTACCATGCGATGACTGTGAAGCAATATGACATGTCGCTGGCCCAATATTACATGGTTCTATATTCTATACTACATTTTCAGGGTACTTAAAATTAGACTTCATGTCATTATGACAATATTCCAGCGAACGAATAAAACATAGAACACGAGCTTCATACAAAGTTACAATCAAAAACCGGCCCAACAGTCGAAATGCGCATGCTCACCGGTGTACCAATCACAGCCACTCAAATGTTTTCAATTACGCAAAACAAATAAATGTGATTCGTCAATTTCCGAATGGCCAGCTGTGATTCGACAAAACGCATGACATTTGTCTATGGTAATATAGCGGTGACAGTGAAAACTCATAATTGGTGAATCGTTAATGCAATAAAGAGCTATTTTTGTTTCCTTCTTTATAAACCTTGAATGTTAACGTTATTGCTTACATACGAATTAAAAACAAAATTGAGTACATCTTTTAAGGAATCCTTGTTTGTTCCTTGTTGTTACTAATACTTTGAATGATTCATATTAATGCGTGCTGTACCTGCTGTTTATATTATTATTTCTCCTTTTTTGTAATAACTAATATTTTACATGTAAAGTCGATACAATCTTTGTAGTGAAAAAATATCAAACATAATTAGAAACTTATACGTTTTCCTACCGGACTGACGGAAAACGCATAGCCTTTTAGGGCCGGTCGAATACAAGCACAAAAGCCCGGCTTGCCCTAGTAATATAACAAACGATAAAAAAATATTTACTTGAACAATGTAAAATTGCGCGCCGTGGCGTGTATGAAACACGTCAAACACATTTCAAATTTTGTCGACGCCGCGTGGTTCAAAATTTGTCCGCGCACCGACCGCGCCGCGCTCTCTGATAGCTCGTCGCCGTTCTATGTTACCGCTAGTCATCTCCCTCGCA
The DNA here is from genome assembly GCA_905147355.2 of Apotomis turbidana. NCBI lineage: Eukaryota > Metazoa > Arthropoda > Insecta > Lepidoptera > Tortricidae > Apotomis > Apotomis turbidana. The sequence continues at coordinate 7,444,340 of LR990294.1, read as the reverse complement.
CGCGTTGGCTTGCAATCGGGCTTCATACTGCCTACTCTAACACATGGAAATAACCAATGTATCAACATAACTATACGTTGCTTCAAGTGAAGTGAAGTTAGATACGGATCGGCCACTTGCAAATTTCGCGTAAACAGGAGTGATTTAACTTCACGTTGTTTAGAAATATTTAGTTAGTGTAGTGACTTGTTTGTTTGAGCGTAGTAATAAGTAGAAGTAGGTAATATTAGAGATAGTGTTCGTGTTTTGATTTTGTTTGTTGTTGTGATTACTGTGGCTTTAAACAATGGAAGGAGTTGTTCCGTGTATTGTGATGAGTTAAAGTGTGCAGGTCTTTTAATAGGCGAAGGAAAGGTAGGCACTCTAACTTTCGCTCAGAAAAAAACAGCTCATATTTTCCCCAAAACCCACGCCCAACATGTGTATTATTGAAATTGTACTTTGAACAGTAATGCGGCAATAAAATAGATATATATAAGATATACCGACTAAAAATTACCAAAACAAATCCCTGGGCTTGCCCTCTCCTGTAAGCCTGGGCACGCCACTGACTGCATTACTTTTTTCAAACATCGTATATAAATTAGTCATATGGCATAACACCATCCCTATACAAAATCTGTTCCGTAAAATAAATTAAATTAATATGTGTACGGCTTGATTTACCTATGAAAACTGATACCATCTTTTTTTTGTGTTTTCCTGAGTGATTAATACACCATTTCACTGAACATTATGGCATATTTTGTTACTTTGAGACTTCATATATTTCACGTAATGCAACTGCTCGGCTGCGTCGCCATTTGCAAATAAGACAGCCGTTTGACACAAAATTTACGCCCCGCCTTAACTGACACAAAATCCGTGGGGCCATTTTCCGACGCTAGTTAGGCTTCTATGTTTTATTCGTTCGCTGCAATATTCATATTTGAACTCGTCAAAAGTCAAACATACGAGTATATTGAGCCAGCGATATGTCATCGCTTGGGCATATGCCACTTATTGGCCCCGCACGAGGATAACAGAAACATGAAACCATGATATAAGAAAATAAGGTAGGTATATGCCACTCCGGCATGACAGACGAGGCATTTGACGTCATCACGCGATGATTGACAGAACCAACCAACCGTCGTTGGTTCTGTAAATACTTCTGTATCTTTAGGTGTTTTATATTTATTGTTACTTTAATAAGGTTTTGGTATTATTAACAAATAGTGATATTATACATATAAAAGACTCGCAAAAATAATTAGTGGATAAAATTCGATATTTTATTTAGAACTCTGCTTGGAGCATATAATTTAGAAAACTTGTTGAATGACATCCAAAAGATTGCACTATGAGGAATCTTTTGTTCTTTCTGTCTAATCCTGAAAAGCCAGTAAAGATCAATGTCTTATTTATGGAATAGTCACATACTGTCGATGTAATAATAAGTTAGAGATAGAGATTGGCATATAAATCAACACTTTAATAGTGACATTGAATACCAGAATAGTACAATCACCTTCGTAAATTAAAGGGTTGCTAGAAAGTACACACATATTATATGAATTATATCACGTTTTACTGTTTGTTCAAAGATGCATCATTTTCCCCTGTATTTGAGACAGCTTGCATCATTCAGCACTTGAAAAGCGTGTATTATTTAAGTTTACTTATCAGACAACAGACTTATTACTTTACTACACGTAGCGCAGTATTACATTACGATACCTACACATTTTAAATATATTATTTTATTCTGTTAGCCGTACCGCGGGTTCCGTACAAATTTTGAGGCACAAACTTAACTTTGCCGTTGTAAAACGTTTGTCCCAACACATCGTCATAATAAAGCCACAATTTTTGCATAATAAAGCCAAAACTATCCACAGTGATGAAAGTAAAGTTTTTTTTTCAATAGGATTCAGTATTTATGTCGCAAGAAGAACGAAGGATTGAGCAGCATTCCGGTAAAAAATGTTTTGAATTTGGTTAATGACAAATCCTTGACAAATTGGTAATGACGTTTAATAATGCAAATATATTATGACGTATGACAGCTGTAGCGCCACTATCCCTGGGCCGGACCGACACAGGTTAGGCTTAGGCTATACAATACGGATGACTCTTTTTGTTTCGATGTGACTTTAAAAGACAATATCAGTGTTGAAATGTCAAAACCATTCTTTTGTTTCTAGAATTTACTTTCGTCATCACTAGAAAAACATAGCTCTGTATTTGTTATTAGGTATGCTCGAGTATTCCCTAATTCGGTGTTGGGCAATCCCGATACCGAATTAGGGAAACTCGTCGCCAGCTGCCGGCTCCCAGCGTTTATAAATAATAACAACGCGTGTAGAATAACAAGTCAGTCGCCATTGTGTGTTGTAATGGAATTGGTGACGTATTGTGGCCAAACAATTACGAACGGAATTTTTGCAGTGTTTGAGGTTATTTTGGCAAGAGGGTGACATACAAATAAGAAAAATAGTACAATAATGGACCGCGGAATAGTAAGAATTATTTTTTGAGTCCGAATCTACTAACTTTTGTTATCATCAATAGGCTTGATGCTATTATGCTTATATTATGTGTATATGCAAACTACTAGTTACTTTAATTTTATGATAATTTCAAACACCTGTTGCAACAATACAGATTAAAGACATTTTTGTATTTAAAACGGAAATGAGGTGCCTATTGTTTTCAAATCAGGTATCTAAAGTGCTGTTTTAATTACAAAATGTCTTAAATCTAGGTACATGTCCTGTGTTTCAACGTGAACCTTATTATATTCGACTTAGACGAATTTCATGTATAAGGGGTCTGCACTTTTTTGTGTTTAGTTTAACACTGTTATGGGTCAACTCTGCGGTTTAACGAATAATAAAGATTATGGCATTGTTTACAAAGCGAAGTGAATTTAGTCTTGAAAAATAATTTCTACTATACACATACCTACTTGTACCTACCCAGTATCTCCCCAGGTGCTCCCTCACCGCAACCATTCGCCTGTAATGTAACAGTTTATTCTATGGTATTTATTGTTAATCTTACCATTACCAACATCATTAAAATAATTGCTGTGAGAGCACTTAAATAAAGTTATAGGTGGTGGTTGTAGTGGTGTACCATTAATTAGGCATAGAACTGTTTATAGGTGGTGGTTGTAGTGGTGTACCATTAATTAGGCATAGGACTGTTTATAGGTGGTGGTTGTAGTGGTGTACCATTAATTAGGCATAGAACTGTTTATAGGTGGTGGTTGTAGTGGTGTACCATTAATTAGGCATAGAACTGTTTATAGGTGGTGGTTGTAGTGGTGTACCATTAATTAGGCATAGAACTGTCCGTTAGGATCGCCTGTTGTTTACATTTTTACAAGTAGGTAAACAATGTTTTTGTGTCATAGTTCGAAAAGTAGTGTATTGTTCTTCTTTCTTCTTCTTTCTTCTTTGTCGGTTTCACTCTTGGCAGAGTGGTCGTGGTCATCATTTCAGATGTTGGTGGCAAGCTTCACAACACGCCGCAATTCTTCTCTGATAGCCGCCTTCCTCGTGCATTCGTGTAGTGACGATGAGCCATTTATTACAGCTTTTATTTGATCTGTCCATCTCATAGGCGATCTGCCTCGTGGCCTGGTACCCTCAACCTTTCCCTGGACCGCAAGTCGCTCAATAGCCACCTCCCCTCGGTGGCATACGTGACCAACGAAACTAAGAATACGGGACTGTACTAAAGATGATAAACGTTGCTCGATGCCGAGTTCTCGAAGTACTCTTTGGTACGGAATTCAGTTCATGATACTCCGAGCATTCTCCTCCAGCACCACATCTCTAGGGCGTCTATCTTTTTCTTCACGACTTCCCGCAGGGTCCACGTTTCTGCAGCGTACAGGAATATATATATATTATAGTGTATTGTTAGAGTATTTCAATTATTGTGTGTTCATATAAATTGTTGTGGCACTCGTGACACGGAATTCAGGAAACTTCTCGTCGCCGCCTGCTGGCTCCCAGAGTTTATAAATAATAACAAAAATAAATGCCTGTGGAATAGCAAGTCAGGGCCGCGATTCCACTCTGCACATAAAAGATGAAAGTGAAGTTATTTTAATGTCATTCTTTAGTATCGGCATTCGAGTGTGCCAATTATAACATTCGAATTGTATTATTCTCGCTGCCGTGAAAAATACAATTCGGTAGCAAGATCACTCAAAACCAGAGTCAAATACAGGCCCAGTTGACATTGTGCGGTGAAATGGAATTGGTGACGTATTGTGGCCAAACAATTGAGACTCGTGTTTCGGCAGAATTTGAGGTCATAGGATTACACGACTGTCGACTGTTTGTGTGGTAAAATTGGGAAAATTAAGGATGTTTAGGTATAGAGAAGGAATATGGCATTGTTAATGGTAAAAAGTAAACTTCCAGCCAGTCTTTACCTACTTAATATTTTATGCAATATCACTAATACCTACACTGTGTTTTTTAAATTAACTTATGAAATAATTTTATGGTTTGACATCGTTTTATAATCGTAATTGCAAAATTCAATTAGGTAAATAAATATGTGTGGTTAGCAATTTGCTTTTCTCTCATTTATTTTATTTAAATCAAATTATGTACCTTAACATTTCTAGTGAAAAGTCGAAATGGATTCTACAAAAAAGTGAAAAGTGAAGTGTTAATTAAAACAATGAAACTAAAGTGTGCGCCACAATGTTGAACGGGACGGCAGACCGAGGCCTGTCCCTCCAGTCCTCGCCTGTTAAAGTGTCCACGTCTCCCGTCAGGGCGTCTCCGAGCCCCGTCAGGGCGCCGCCGTCCCCGCTGAAGTCCTCGTTGTCGAGCACGGGGCGGCAGCGGTCTCCGCGGCGGTGCCAGTTCGCCACGTCTCAGGAGGATGCGAATAAAGGTAACTTCTAATGTCAAAGTGTTCACGTCCCCCATCAGGGCGTCTCCCAATCTTGTTAGGGTGCCACTGTCTCTGCTGAAGCCCTCGTTGTCGAGCACGGGGCGGCAGCGGTCTCCGCGGCGGTGCCAGTTCGCCACGCCTCAGGAGGATGCGAATAAAGGTAACTTCTAATGTCAAAGTGTTCACGTCCCCCATCAGGGCGTCTCCCAATCTTGTTAGGGCGCCACTGTCTCCGCTGAAGCCCTCGTTGTCGAGCACGGGGCGGCAGCGGTCTCCGCGGCGGTGCCAGTTCGCCACGCCTCAGGAGGATGCGAATAAAGGTAACTTCTAATGTCAAAGTGTTCACGTCCCCCATCAGGGCGTCACCCAATCTTGTTAGGGTGCCACTGTCTCCGCTGAAGTCCTCGTTGTCGAGCACGGGGCGGCAGCGGTCTCCGCGGCGGTGCCAGTTCGCCACGCCTCAGGAGGATGCGAATAAGGGTAACTTCTAATGTCAAAGTGTTCACGTCCCCCATCAGGGCGTCACCAAATCTTGTTAGGGTGCCACTGTCTCCGCTGAAGTCCTCGTTGTCGAGCACGGGGCGGCAGCGGTCTCCGCGGCGGTGCCAGTTCGCCACGCCTCAGGAGGATGCAAATAAAGGTAACTTCTAATGTCAAAGTGTTCACGTCCCCCATCAGGGCGTCTGCCAATCTTGTTAGGGTGCCACTGTCTCCGCTGAAGCCCTCGTTGTCGAGCACGGGGCGGCAGCGGTCTCCGCGGCGGTGCCAGTTCGCCACGCCTCAGGAGGATGCGAATAAAGGTAATTTCTAATGTCAAAGTGTTCACGTCCCCCATCAGGGCGTCTCCTAATCTTGTTAGGGCGCCACTGTCCCCGCTGAAGTCCTCGTTGTCGAGCACGGGGCGGCAGCGGTCTCCGCGGCGGTGCCAGTTCGCCACGCCTCAGGAGGATGCGAATAAAGGTAACTTCTAATGTCAAAGTATTCACGTCCCCCATCAGGGCGTCTCCCAATCTTGTTAGGGCGCCGCTGTCTCCGCTGAAGTCCTCGTTGTTGACTACGGGGCGGCAGCGGTCTCCACGGCGGTCCAGTTCGCCACTCCTCAAGAGGATGTGAATAAAGGTAACTTCTCATGTCAAAGTGTCCACGTCCCCCGTTAGGGCGTCCCCCAGTCATGTTAGGGCGCCGCTGGTCCCCCCTGAAGTCCTCGTTGTTGACTTAGGGCCGACAGCGGTCTCCACGGCGGTTCAATTTTGCCACGCCTTAGGAGGAAGCAAATAAACGTATACAGTAGCCGGCAAATATCTTGAGCATAACCTTGACTGCGCAGTAGCAGTTTTACGTACAAATGTGCATGCGCAGATCCGCCATTTTTGTTCTAAAAGTTTGCCGGCAACTATACCAACCACCTACTACAATGCTTGAATAATGCTTCTTTCGAGACGTGCTGGTTTGCACGATTTATGTAATGTCCTCAAGGATTTGAGGATACTCTTCCAACAGTAGTGAGCTGTGAGTGGAGCATTTTCAGCTCAAGGTTAAAAGACAAATGCCCTATTAGGTCGTCCCAAACTTGGAGTTAAGATATTTAGTTTACCTAGCTCTTTTTCATCCATAGATGCAAAAGACAAGTGCGGGACGTCGTGGCTGTGCAGGAGGGGCGCGGGGCAGTTGGAGGAGCCCGAGCCGGAGCGAGCGCCCGGCCCGAGCGCGCAGAGCTGCGAGGACTCCGCCCCGCCACCCAAGAACTGCTTTAGGCTGGTTATGCTCGGGTAAGTGCCTGTAGTGCCAAGCTCAAGTAGTAGGAAAATCTAAATAAATGTTTACAATGAAGCAAAAAATTGAATTTAATGGATTAGGCAGGGTTCGAACGTGCATTTCCAACGGCTTTCCGGGCCAACACGGGCGTCCTACCTATTGGACCACTGAACCTGATGCGAGAGCCATTGAATTTTTCGACCAGTTGCTTCTGCATCATCATCATCATCATCATCTCAGCCATAGGACGTCCACTGCTGAACATAGGCCTCCCCTTTGGACTTCCATATATACCGGTTGGAAGCGACCTGCATCCAGCGCCTTCCGGCGACCTTTATAAGGTCATCTGTCCATCTTGTAGGTGGACGTCCTACGCTGCGCTTGCTGGTCCGAGGTCTCCACTCGAGCACTTTTCGGCCCCATCGGCCATCTGCTCTGCGTGCTATGTGGCCTGCCCATTGCCACTTCAACTTGCTAATCCGGTGAGCTATATCGGTCACTTTAGTTCGTCTACGGATTTCCTCATTTCTGATTCGATCACGTAGGGACACCCCGAGCATAGCCCTCTCCATTGCTCGTTGAGCGACTTTGAGCTTTGAGATGAGGCCGATTGTGAAAGACCACGTTTTGGTGCCGTAAGTCATCGATGGTAACACACATTGGTTGAAGACTTTCGTCTTGAGGCACTGAGGTATGTCGGACGAAAAGACATTGCGTAGTTTTCCGAACGCTGCCCAGCCGAGTTGGATTCGGCGGTTGACCTCTTTCTCGAAGTTGGACCTACCTAATTGGACCACTTGTCCTAGGTAGATGTATGAGTCAACAACTTCGAGTACCGAGTTTTCAACAGAGACTGGGATGGGCACAACCTGGGCATTTGACATGATTTTCGTCTTGTCCATGTTCATTTTTAAGCCCACCCGTTGAGAAACTCGATTGAGGTCATCGAGCATCATGCTGAGTTCCTCCATCGACTTTGCCATGACTACGATGTCGTCGGCAAACCGAAGGTGAGTGATGTATTCGCCATTGATGTTGATGCCAAATCCTTGCCATTCCAGGAGCTTGAAGGCGTCTTCCATAACGGCCGTAAACAGTTTCGGGGACACAACGTCCCCCTGTCTTACGCCTCTTCTTAATGGAATAGCCTTTGTGCTCTGCTCCTGAACTCGGACCGACATGGTGGCGTTACTATACAAACACTTCAACACTTCAATGTACCGATAGTCAATATGGCATCGCTGAAGTGACTCGAGCACCGCCCATGTTTCCACCGAATCGAAGGCTTTCTCATAGTCCACAAACGCTAAGCATAATGCCAAGTTATACTCTTCAGTCTTCTGTATAACTTGCCGCAGCGTATGTATGTGGTCTATGGTACTATAGCTTCTTCGGAAACCGGCTTGTTCGGGAGGCTGGAAGTCATCAAGTCTATGTTCGAGACGGTTCGTGATGACCCTTGAAAACAACTTATAAACATGGCTTAGAAGCGTGATGGGCCTGTAGTTCTTCAATAGGCGGTTATCACCTTTCTTGAAGAACAGTACCACCTCGCCTCTATTCCATGCTTCAGGCGTTTTGCCCTCGGACAAGACGGAATTAAAGAGCTTCTGGAGGACCTTAAGTACCGGTGTTCCACCCGCTCTCAGAAGCTCTGAGGTGATTCCGTCTTCGCCCGGCGCCTTGTTGTTCTTAAGCTGCTTCAGGGCCATCCTAATCTCTTACAGACTGATGTCCGGGATGTCTTCGGTATAACGTCGGGACAGCTTGGCTCTTGGATCTCCTACCAAGCTGTCAACGGGCTTTGCGACTGAAGTGTATAACTGACCATAGAACCTCTCGATCTCACCTAGAACCTCTGCTTTGGTCGACGCTATGCTGCCATCTTCCCGTTTCAGCTTGGTCAGCTGGCTTTGTCCAATAGACTTGTCCTTTGCGAACACTTTGGAGCCTTTGTTCTGCTCAATGGTCTCTTTAACACGGTTCGTATTAAAGAGCCGCAGATCATGTCGCAAGGACTTCGATATACGTCTATTAAGCTGCCTATATGACCTCGCGTCATCGGGAGACTGCAACTGTAGCGAGCGTCGTTCAGCTATGAGGTTTAAGGTTCGATCAGACAATATCTGAGGTCTATCTTTACGGCGGGGTCTGAAAAACTTAGACCCTACCGTGTGGACAGTTTCCACTAGCCCGTCGTTGATCTCGTCCACTGAGACAAAGTTCTCCAGACAAGCGAAGCGGTTGGAGAGCTCGAGTTGAAAGCTCTCGGGGTTTTGAATATGGGCCCGAGTAGGTCGGAGCGTAGACTGATGACTGCTTCTGCATGCCACTTGCAAAATAAAAAATCTATGTAACTCTTGACGATAAACGTTTTTTTAACAGGAGCTCTAAGCAAGATTGTATTGCAGGAAGTAAACCCAAAATAGCAAAATCGTTCATTAAAACAGCAGATTGGCGTGCATAGAGCAAAAATAATCCCCGTGGAGGCTTTAACCCTGCACTCGGTTCATGAATAAATCTCTGCACGCAACGAACATAATCTGCTTTCATGTAACTTTAACTACTTATATTTTGAAATATATAAAACAACGAAGAATAAGAAAAAACGCCATCAACATTTCCATCCACAAGAAATTTATTGCGCGCAACTGTACAACATGCATATTGTTTTACTTGTATGTAAAACTTTTTATTTTGTTTTAACGCCTAAGTAGTTGCGACCATTTACGGTCCGACCAAAAAGAGTAGAAATTAAAAAGTGGCAATACTGTAGTGTCCTCCGGAGGCACTTTCTAATCAATATAAGAAAACGGGGACGACACTACAGTATTGCCACTTTTTAATTTCTACTGTTTTTGGTCGCACTATACAGCCCAACAGGGTGTTTTTCAGCCTACGCCATACTGCGGATTTTTAGTGATACTAATTTAAATACCTAAATAAAATAACTGGCAACGACAAATCTTTGGTAACTGACGTTGAAAGTCAATGAATGACACTGATGTAAACAAAGAGAAAACAGGACTAATTTTAATAAAGCCAAAATTATCCACACTGATGAAAGTGAAGTTTTTTTTCGATAGGATTTATGTATTTCGAAAGAAGAACGAAGGATTGAGGAGCATTCCGGTAAACAATGTTTTGAATTTGGTTGATGACAAATCCTTCACAAATTGCTACTGACTTTATGCTCATTATTGCATATGAAAGCTGTTTGTAGGGCCACCCTCCCTATCAAGACCGAATACCTTTGTACATTTATTATAAATTATGGCTAAACGAAGTAGGTAATTATATTCTAGCTTTTCTTCAGTTTACATTTATTTTACGTGTTTGCTGTTAAAATTGAGTCATATGTTTATTTTGATGCAAGTAGGTACTATTTACACCACGTTTTCAACACCCCAAACATTGATTTCAGTAAGGATCTCCATTTTTTTTTGTAGATAAACCGACTATAAATATAAATAGAACTGCGTAGTCGTCTGCGAAGTATCTCAAAATTTATCGTTAATTACACGTCAAGGGCTTAACCGGAAAACGAAAATCGAAACCGATTACAAACGTAAACCTAAAAATAAAGACCCCATTTTTTATTAAAATCGTAAAATATCGGCCAATTTAAGATAATAATTACATCCGTTTGCCAACTAGGTTAATTTTAATTGTTATTCTCCTTTGTAAGTTATTTTTTGCGATAACGTCAATATAGACTTGACTTATACCAACTTATACTGCAAAACTGCTAGGACAAATGAAAGTCGAATAATTAATTATGGGAAGCTTTTCACAGATTGTCATAAATTGTCACAATCTAATTGTTTAATGCGGTATAAGAGCCCTATTCCCAGAAATGGTTTCTAAAATGTATATATCTCAATTCTTCCAACTCCTTCCGTGACGTATCTTCCGTGAAAATAAATAATGAAAGGGTCACTGAATTGTCCCCAGATTATTACCGAAATTGTCCGCGATCTTTGATGCCTACGGATTCCGGAACAAAGCTTGAAGCCAGTGAATTGTGTTCAAAATGAAGTCTCCGAGACCCCCGAGAGCAATTTCTGAAGGATTCTGGGCTGTAACGATGGCAATTAAGGCCTAAATGTCGGAGCCTGCGGCTCGCTGTAGCTTTAAACCACGCCACGTCTATAATATGGTTTAGATCTTATTTGTGAGGAAAAGATTCAAAATTGTGAATCTGTAGATGCCGTGACGAGTTGAGAGAGATTAATTTTGCGTTTAATTAGTCAAGGTTACCTTGTCACCTATTGCAGCTAAAATGGTAGGAAATGGCAATATATCGCTTTTCAGCGATAAGATCGCCTATTGTTTGTTTACCTCTATTGTAATGATAAGTGTTATGTGTATTTGTATTTCTTTCTTCTTGAGGTGTGCAATAAAGAGTATTCTTTTCTATTATATTCTAATATAACCGACATATACTCTATAGAGATTGCTTTATTTGGTGATATATAAAAGCACACTCGAATAAGCGCCCTCGCCATTATAATGCGCGCCATGTATGATGGCGATATCCTAAAATGATGATTTGCCCTTGACAATTACGAAGGATTACAGAGGTTCAGAAGCGTTAGAGGAATGGTAACTGTTTTTTTTCCTCCTACGGTCCAGCTGCTAGATGTTGTTTGATGGTGTCCCGGACAATCTTTCCCTGGTTCCTGGGTACCCAGGACTAAAACAACTCACTAAAACTTCAATGAATATATTTTTTTTTAGCTCGTTACCACATTCTCTTCGTTTTTTATTTATTGTGACATTGCCTTATTTCTTATAATAGACAATAAAAAGTAAAAAAATACAAAGTTACCAGAAGGTTTTACTGTTGTTCTGTTCTGAACAGATGGTACTAGAATTCGATACCCTACTTTGATAGGCGTAATATAATCAAACTCCGTTACAGAGGTGCCTAGCCCAAATCTCGAGAAACCACAAGGCCTGCGTTGTATTACTAAACTTTAGAGGTCTTACCTAATTCCAGTTAATGAGACGACGCAAGTTGGTTAAACAAACAAAACTTGGTGTTCTCCTGTTGAGGTCCACGGGGGATACAACCGCAATCACGCTCAGCCATGCAGGTGGGTCAAATAACTTTTTTGTCCAAAATTTCACCTAAAAGTGATAAGAAACCTTTTCATTCTCCTGCTCAAAACGTAGGTACGTTATCTTAGCTTCGTGAAGCGGAGCTAAATTATTAAATGGAAACAATATAAAAAAAAAAAATCATGAAAAAGTAAAAATAATATTGTTAGCGGGCAGCTACATGCTAGATAACGGATAATTAAAAACAAACCAATCTGATCAGATCGGCTATAATGCAGATAATTAAAAATACACCAAGAAATTTTCTGCAGTTACTGTACTAAGAGTTTTTTTTATTCGGAATACAAAACTTTTTTTAAATACCACCGAAATTAAATATTTACGTTGAATCGTTTGCATTGAGGAATGGTAAAATTATAGATACGTATAGCTATTGCCATTTGTATTTTTACCTATATGACTCGCCATTTTGAATTTAACACATATCAAAATACAATAGTAATCTCAATCAGAAAGAAAACATTATCATTCCAATAGGGCTCATAGTGCCTATCTTGAATCTGGATAAATATAATGACTACCAAGCGTTGAATTGAGATCCAGTTTTGTCAAATTGGTGTAAGGTGGTCTTTGAAACAAGTTTCAATACCCTGCAATCACTTTGACACCTAACACATAATAGTGAGGTGTGAATGAAGTGGCTCGAGCACTTGATTACAGTGGACGGCCCTATTAGTAAATGTTTCAATTTCACGCCCCGCTGATCAAAGGCGTGATGTGGACTAGCTCCGCACAGATCTACACTACAGGTACGAACGACAGCAGCCACTACTATGGTAACCTGTCGCAACTTCGAAACATTGTCTCCCCACTGTATAGTTTCGCCGAATTTTCATTTGCCCGAAAGCAATTTTTCCTGAAACACGTAATATTTTCAGGATTTTGTCAACATAGTTTTAAAGAACCCATTAGGTTAGGTTAGGTTCGTTTTATAATTATTTTGAAATATTAATAGTTTTGGAATAAATAGCTTTCGGGCAAATGAAAATTTGGCGAAACGTTACAGGGGGGAAAATAAAAATTCGGGATTATGAAAGGTAACCCACTACTATACAGGGTGATCAATTCGAATAGCTCAGTATGGAGAATTCAGAAACTATGAGAGATAGCGAAATATTTTCTTGGGAACCATGGCCACAGATTATATACAAGTTACTACGTACCATGGCGTCGATTACAGTTTTAGTAAAAATGGCATTCAATTTTGTAGTAGGTACTATCGGCTGCAAAATTGCATGGACCCCCTTGAGGCGATAATGGCTTGGACGGCTGTAGGCAAGGTTTGCAGTTAACAAACTAGATGGCGTCTTTGTGTCCAAAGCTGTCGATTTTAATGGCATAATTGAATATAATAGGCTTATAGTCAATAAAAATCTTCTACTATTTAATAATCTAACCGGACAAATTAAAATATACATTTATCATCAAATTGAAAATAGCTTACACCGAAACCGTCCGTCCACCCGTCTTTTTAACTGGCAACCCAGTTCGTTTAACTATGTTGCCCTTCTAAAACCGCTCGCGTTATTTCAAAGAAACCCATCGTTACAGATTCTTTTGACGCCATTTTATACAAAGTAAGTTCGTAATTATAAAATTACGAATGTTTTTATCCACGGTTTCACGGTTTTATAAACATATGCCAAAAAATTATCAGGAATGAATATGAAGTTTACGTAGTTTATACACAAGAGGTGTGATTTAATAAAACTTCAATTAAATCACAGAAAATTAAATGTAAAGGAAATTTAATTATTTAGGCAATATGCGGGGTTATCGTAAGAGTAAGTCATGTTTATCATTACTCTTGTCTTAAAAAAAGACACGACATGAGTAATAGACACTAATTCGTGTCATTTATTTGTATAAAGCTTTCAAACCAAATAATACCTACCAATTTCATGGTTATGAGGTTTTTATCAAAAAGAAAACATAGGCTCTCAAATTAAACATATACCTAGGTAATTTATGTTTGTGCTTAAGATGTTTGGAACACTACAATTGGAATAATACAAATGTGGAAATCAAAATGTTATGTTACATCATCATTTTTAATATAAAAACATAACACGATATTTATGCAGATATTCGTATGAAAATATTGAGTGTTAAATCAGTTAGGATTCTACAATCAACAATTTAAAACATGACCTGAATTCATAGGTATAGGGATCAATCTAATTGTATAATATAGCCTTAAACTCATGTCAAACTCTAAACAGTTAAACAAACTTTTTAATCACTGGGGTTTATAGTCGCAAAGTCAAAATAATTTATTTCAGACAGTGGTCCATAATATGTTAGTTACATTTACAGAAAACCCCACCAGAACGGGCGCGATTTTTGTTACTATAAAATTAACTAAACAGGACTAATAGATCTACAATAATAAAACAACTAAAAATCATAGTTTCTTTATTACTTACACAGCATGTTTTTTGTTTCATGTAATTCAAGGGAAAAACAATACCACTACTTAACGTTTTGTTGAAGGTAAAAAGCTTAATTATTCGTTTCTGAAATCAGAAAGAGGATTGAAGCTTCACCTTAATCAAAACAACATTTGTTTATTTTATTAGTGAATCAATTTTAAAGACAAAACTGAGACCGGGTTATATAAATAGTTATATTTCGATTTTAGTGTTTTAAACGCTTTTGCTTGTCATTTATCAATTAGCTATAGAAAATTCTCGTGATGTAAAAATATTGTAATAAACTCAATACCTATCACAAAATGGTGTAAAAATATTAAACATGGTTTTTCACTCTTTTTGTTATATTAGAAGCAATTATCATGTTCATGTTCATAATAAATACTAAAAATATATATATATATATATATATATATATATTTTTCGATTTCAAACAATAATGAATAATGTAGCATGTTGCAGAATTAAAAAAATATTGTTTTATTTACTAATGTAACCCGGTCTCCGCTAATTGCCATCTTTTGCATTAATAACTAGTATAGCCACCATTTTTGTCTATAACGGCTTGCAAGCGGGAAGGCATCGATTCTATTAAATGTTCACACAGTCCCGAACCACGAATACTATCCCATATTGTAGCACAGTGCGTCTCCAATATTTCTGAGGTTCGCTCATTTCGGTTATCCCAACGTTGAACGATAACACCCCATAAATTTTCTATGGGATTTAAATCAGGTGATCTAGCGGGCCACGACACGACATTTATATCTTTGTGCTGGCGAAACCACTCACGCACATTTTGCGAACGATGTATAGGACAGTTATCTTGAACAAACGTAATTAGTGGTAATTCTCCTTCTGGATAGACATTCCTAACAGTTGGTAACATGATTTCTTCCAGCACATTTAAATAGTCACCACTTTTCGCCCTACTCGGCACTCGGACCAATTCTCCCGGATCAGCCGCACTCATCCAACCCCACATGTTCACAGTTATACGACCTGATTCCATATTAGGCACTACGTGGTCAGCGTCATACCGAGTGTTGTCGCGACGCCATAAGCTTAGACGTCCATGTTGACTCGATTTAAATGTTTTTTCATCGGTAAAGATGACATTGCTCCAATCATCATTTAAGTGCTCCCGGGCGAACTTTAATCTCTCTTCTTTGTGATGTGGGGTTAGCAAAGGTTTGACTGCATGCCTACGATGATGCAATCCTTCACTATGAAGGACACGACGAATAGTATCCACACTTGAGTCACATAAACGGGCGTAATGTCTTATTGGTTGAAAGCCGTTTGCTTCATACTCCCGTACTAACATTTCACGCTGCTGTGCATCAATCAGCCGTGGTCGACCACTTCTTTGTCGGTGCAATAATGACCCTTCTTCTCCGAATCTCCGCACCCATAAAGCTACCGTTTTTTTCTGCAACAAAATTTAGGAATATATTATAATAATTGATAAAATATAAAACAGATATCGTTCAAATATAATTATTATGTTTGTATTATATATAAAAATATACTTCGAACCTTAAAACAACTACTTACATTTACACCGGTTTCTCTGGCAATTTCTGCCATATTTTTGCCTTCATTATGCAAGGCAATGATCTGTGACCTTTTCACTAAATCGATATTGCAATGAGAACTCATTTTAATATTCGATAAGTAATAAAAAGCAATAATAAAAGACAATCAAATCAACGGAACTAGCTACTGTTAGCGGACGAACTGTTTTGTAATAAAAACTGGAACGGTATATATTTGATGTTCTAAATCTACCCTCTAAGTAACTATGAGTGTAAGTATGCCAATAGATAATAGTTGCCCATTTCAACAAGAATACCAAATGAATTTACTTACTATTCATTTAATTTGTATTTGTTTAAAATTGCAATTATTTTTTGATAACACTAAAAAATAGATAAGATTTCTTTATCTATTGTTTATTTTAAGTCTTAGTTTTTAATTTTTACTTTAAGGCTTTATTTAAGCTTTTCCTTTGCTATTACAAATTGTTATTTACATTAAAAAAGTATTAGTACTAAACAAAATTCTTGTTTTTCTTGTAAACTAAAGTTATTCTGAGTATGGTAATGAATTTCGTCAGCTTTCATTAAGTCTCGCTGGCTTGGAGGTTGAATACATCTGTCTCGATGTCGGAGGGTCCATGTTCAAATCTTCGCAATAATTATGAAGAAATACAATGTTTTTGGATGTTGTGTGAATCTTCGTTGGTAGATTAAAATATGATTTGTATTTATTCATCCTTACAAAATAACATAAATGGCCGAAGTATAGCATTCTATAATTTCTGGATGTTGGACAAGAAAGAACGACCATAATAATAATATCATGTCAGTTAAATATTGGATTTGCGGGAGAAAACATATTTTATTTTATATTTGGTTTTTATCAGTGCCATCTAGTGGGATCTTATTAAACTAATGAAGTACGTGACATAGCTCAACCGTCTTGACTGGCTTCAAAGCATTCGCGTTTAAAAAGGGGTATGCACTTTTGCTGCCGATAGTACATATTATATAAGCTAGTAATCGAATCTCGTTAAAATTCTGTAAGTAATGGCATGTCGTATTTAGAGAGGTTTTGACTGGGTTTAATACCCGGGTGAGTATTTACTTATGATATAATAGAAAAATTGGGCAAGTGCGAGTCCGACTCGCGCATGAAGGGTTCCGTACCATAATCTATAACAAGTTTGTTATATGGGAGCCCCCTTAAATATTTATTTTATTTTATTTTTAGTATTTGTATAGCGGCAATAGAAATACATCATCTGTGAAAATTTCAACTGTCTATAGCTATCACCGTTCTTGAGATACAGCCTGGTGACAGATGGACGGACGGACGGACGGACAGCGAAGTCTCAGTAATAGGGTCCCGTTTTTACCCTTTGGGTACGGAACCCTAAAAAGGTGCAAAAGTCGCATTTTTGCTCGATACTGCCCCAGATGTGAGAGAAAGTAATACGCGATGAATTGCAGAGTTGAGGGTTGCGCGGTACCGATATTCTCGGGCTGGCCTGCATTGGCACGCTCTTAATTTAACTAGTTCCTTCTATAGGTATTCAGAAGATTCTATAGGTATTCATCGAAGATTCTATACCTATAGAAGATTCTATACATTGAACCGAAATTAATAGTAGGAGTCGCAAATGCGTGATATATAGGACTACAGAGACGATAATCACGCCGTAGCGGGTTCTGTGTTCGCAATTTGAGGGCGGCTGTCAACGCTCGCGGCTATAATTTATTGACGCGCAGCCGCGTGTTTACGTTATGTGTCGAGCTAACGTAAACGTTTCGGTTTGTGACGTGTTGCTATCAAATTTAAATTGAAAACTGTCTGGTTTTTGTCGCTCAGATTTAAAATCCAAATTCAAATTATTTAAAATTCCACATTATAACCCTTGATACAAAGATCAAAGCTCAAAGAAAAAATTAAATATGTAACCTGGTGGAAGAGACCGGGAATCGAACCAGGGGGGGTATTCGACCAATTTTAGAGATATAATGGAGATCTCTCCTTTTCATCGCCATCCGTCACTTTTGACGTGTGCCTACTTGACAAGTGGCGATATCCCTAGAACATCGCAACTTCGTCAATTCGGACGCGCAAAATTTTCGCTTCCTTTGTATGTGACGGCATAAATAACAGGCGCATACTTTAAATTGACCGCGTAGTACGTGAAATTAGTCAGTTACCTTTCGTTCAAAACAGAAATTTATATACATGAATAACATTTTTGACAAACATTATCGCCTTCGTATTTCCAAAATTGAGATGAGATATGTCACTTTTAAGCTCATCGCATTTAAATGACAGTTCAATGGCGATATAACTGTTATCTAATGGAGATTTGACGTTTGGCGATATCTCAAACGGCATTCTCGAATTGGGCCCCAGGTGCCTCTGGATTGGCAATCCAGCGCTTTAACCTTTTCTCCACCTTTCTAATTTTCCCTTATGCTTTGTGCGTCAATCTTTGCATTGTTTATTTGAAAGGCTTAAACCTTAGCGACCTCTATGTGAATACGTTAATATTCACATCTTACCGCACTACTTTACAGCAGTGAACGAGCACACACCACACACACATATTAGAAGTTTCACACGTCAGTATCTACCTAGGAAATGGATCTGGATTTCGGCATTACCTATAATATACTGCCATCATAAAACTGAGATATTGCTAAATGGAAGATATCGCAAAGTTCAGTCGAATTAGCGACGGAGTTATAATAAAATGATATAACGCCGCCGTCCCTTTTAATGGTATTTTAAGCGTGAATAGTTTCAAATATTAATTTGAACACAGTTTGAGCTAAAGTGTTCCCGAGGGCAGATTCCAAGGGATTATATGTGAAATATGGAGATTAGGAATAATAACCGTTAAGTAACTTGACTAAGCGACAAAAACATTGTGATTTCATACAATAATAATATCCAAGGATAATAACTACGAGTCAAGGATGAGATTACGACCTGAATAACGTCCTCGTTTTGAATTATTAATGAAAAGTAGGCTCTACCTGTGGAGTTTGGGGTCAGTTACAGTCAACCGAAAAATAAACATCATTATTTACGTATGTCGTCATAGAGTAACCTCGGAAACATAAACGTAGCTCAAATTGGGCAAGTGCCCAGGGATAGTGCCGCTACAAACAGCTTTCATATGGCAATATGCATATTGCATTATTAAACGTCAGTAGCGATTTGTCTAGGATTTGTCATCAACCAAATTCTATAAACAATGTTTACCGGTTGCCCTCGTCTTCTTGCGCAATAAATACTTTTCTTCCATGTGAACAAAATGCTTACATACGTACATAAACAAGCATCACAGACGGTGCCCGCAACATTAGAGGAAGACGAAGACAAAATCCTTAATCACCATGGCTGATCAACTCTCTGCTACCGACACTGGTAATTTTTCACCAGTGTCGTATTAGGAAAAGACATTAATAAGCGGAAGGTCCCTTTTGTTTCACGACTTGAAATCACGTCACTGTCATTAGCTTAAGCGGCCTTTCCAAGTAAGCAACTCGAAAATTACGTCTCTGCAAGACATTAATTAGTCAGTAACAACTCAGCCCCGACCAACGCCAGCGGCTCCTTAGGGAGCCAGTGTACATACTATTCCTCCGTGTTAAGTTTTTGTTCTCTTTAAGCTTATGTAGGTACGTAGGTATAGGTGAAAAACTTAACTAAAGGACTAGGTGTATGTAGTAAATAGTTACGTGTCTGTATACAGAAATTATTTGATTTTTGACGTAACATCTATTCCTACACCCATTCCTTTAGTTGGATTGATCACCCCCGTATACCTAAGAGCCAAAACACAATTACAAGACACGACATCGCATCGTCGTACGACGCGACATCGTGCCACGATGCGACGTCGTGAGATTGTCACTTGCAGATAAAGTTCATTTTGGATTTATGCATTTCCACGACACGACGTCACATCGTGGCACGATGTCGCGTCGTACGAAGATGCGATGTCGTGTCTTGTAATTGTGTTTTGGCCCTAAGGGCTATGTTTCAAAAGACACGGGAACACTAGATATACGGAATCCTATAAACAATATAGTAAGATAAGTGAAACTATTTCAAGAGAACTGTCTCGCACACTCCTCGAATGCGGCGGTGAAGCTGGCGGCCCTGAGGGTCGCTTGAATCCACCGGCCTAGCTATCTTTTATTTATTATTTATTAATTAAAGTATACAACTTAAATATATATACAATTCCCTGCAAAACTGTTTGTACAGTTTGTCTGCAGGTGTGGGTCTATAATATAATAATTTCAACAAAGGTTATTGCTAAAGACTTCAGTGACACTAAGGCTGCCTCACTAGAGCGGAGCTGTGTAAAATTGACCAATCACATTCCTCAGATTTAAATGCACTTCTTTTGAGCTTCACAAATATGCCTGATTGGATAATTTTCTCCGCTCCGCTAGCACAGGCCGCCTTATTCCTAGAAAGCGTGTTGCGGTTACTGTTTGCTGTCGCTGGTTGCGGTCGTCACAATCCGAATTCTATGTTTAAGAGTGATCATGGTTGATCGATGCGGTACCTTATCACCAGTGTCGTATTTGGAAATAACATTAATAAACTTCGGGCCTATAATGGTTGCGTTTATCACTTGATAAATAAATGATAAAGCATCTGTCACTCACATACGCATTTTGTCATAAACGTGATGGATGATTTGTCACTTCTTTATCGCGTGATAAACGCAACCATCATAGGCCCACAGAGGGTCCCTTTTATTTCACGACGTGGTGGAATCAGTTATCATTAGCTTAAGCGGCCATTCCAAGCAACTCGAGAATTGCCACGTTCCTGTAAGACATTAATTAGACAGTAACAAACTCAGCACCGATCAACGCCAGCGGCTCCTAACGGAGCCACTCCGCCTACAATGCTTCCGAATTAAGTTTGGACCCGTTGTCTGTCACGTCGCGTACAAACTAGGTACACACGTAACTTATCCTGTGTATCCACGGGCAGGATTTGTTTAAATTGGCCGACGACGACGGACGGTGGGATTGAATTTCATGAATTATGAAAATTGAGGCCTGTCGGTTTTTGAGCTGTTGTTCAAACTATGTCGTAAACTGTTAAACTTGACCTTTGCATGGTATTGTACTGTTGCTGAACCAGCTACATCTTCGACCCTGTAGTCATTTAACATTTAATGATACTGAGGTCAATCGTCGGTCAGTTTGTAAATAAAAAAAAAAACATGAAATTGTATATGAAAACATTAGCACGAGTGGGTTCATACAATTATGAATGCCTTTTACAAAGAGTAGCTACAGACGGGCTGCGATTTTGGCCGACTAAAAGTGGAAGGCTGAGCTGGCACATGCGCACCAATGTGCCAGCTTGAGCTCAGCTTTCATGAGTGGGCGCGTGATCGTGAGGCATAGTTTAGTCACAGTAGTTTAGTACAGCCCATATATATTCTGTGGTTTAGTTTATCATTCTCAAATCTCAACATTATAATGTTCACTTTTGCATAAATAACCGACGTCAACGAGAAAAAAATCTATATTCCAAGAATTATCCCCTAACTCCAAACTATTAAGGAGTTGTACCTTCCATCATCAGGCTGAATTACTTTATAAATTACATGAAAAACACGATTAGTGCTCATAATATTTGAGGGTTACCCTCGATTTTCCTGGGTTACCGTCATCAGATCCCGACATGGTGACAATGGGACCACCCCTGAAGCGAAGAAGAAAGAACCGAAGCTATACTCTTTCAAGAAAAAAAAAGAACTTTGAGAATCGGTCTACAATTGCCGGAATAATCGCGTAACTTACAAATAAAAAAAAATAACGACTGTATAGTCGAATAGAGAACCTCCTTCATTTTTTGAAGGCCGTGAAATATACAAATGCATGTCAGTTCAAAATACTTATCATAAGTTTTCTTACGTTTACGCTTGTAAATATAATCTGATCTCACAACATTATCCAAGCTTTCCGGGAAATTATTAATGAAGATGACGACTTTCAGCAATATATGATACCTAGAGCATCGAAAGCTGTTAACCCAGTTATGCTGCACCTTACGAAGTAATATTCTAACTAAATTCGTCGCCTCAGTGCGGAGTTGCAAAGTAAACCAAAGTCGGTTAATGCAAATGTTTGGCAAATATTTGTTGGGACGGACCGGCTGAGGGCGGCGACTTCGGGAAACTTCGGTAGGATATCGGGGACTTGCTGCGAGCCTGATCTGACAGTTTTATTTACATTTACAAGCAAGGTAGTTTCAAGCGGATGCTTCGTAAGCACCTGCTCGAACAAGAGCCCGAATCCTATGCAGTAGACGTTTCATCGTATTTATATATATAGTATACATCTTATAATATGTACATATATGTACCATTGTATGTATGGTAGTTATGTTATATAATATACATTATATTCACTTAATTATATCTTAGACGCTCTCCGAACGATTAATTTTCTACTCTGCACCCACTTGAAGCATCTCTGTTTGGCCCTATGGTTCACTAGTAAAGAATGCCATTAGGCATTAAGTTAGCCATTTGCACTAAATTTTGATTTATGCAATAAAGTTAAAATTAATAAATAAATACATTCAGATTTTATTTTTATTTAGTTTGCTTGCAATATTTGTCTTTTACTCTTTCGCTGCAAATCTGGTTGCCCCTCGGCAAAGGCCACCTCCAGCCACTCCATTCGTGTCTGTCACACGCGACTCTGTGGCATGTTTTTCCTGCTACCTGGCATATATCATCCATCCATCTATTTTGTTTGTGGTCTCCCTCTCATTCTCTGCCCTTCCCATGGGTACGACTCTGTAACTCTGTGTTCTGACAGTACTTGTTGTATTTATACTTTTTGGACCCTAATTTCATTGTTATTCCTCTGATATCTCGGAGAAATCTCCGAAAGAAGCCCTATATAAATATCTAGATAAATATCCAGCTTTCGCATCTTAAACGGATAAGTCGTCGTCTAGTACCCAAGCATTGCTTAGCTGGGACTAGCTCGATTTGTGTAAGATTGTCCCTTAATAATTATAAATAAACGCGGTTTAAACTTAAACGTAAAATTTTCAGGAACGGCCCGACATCTTCCAAACTCGTATGAAGATAAGAAGTGTGTAGGTAGGTAAGTAATTAATGATTGAGCCTTTAATCAAATTCGGCAAGAATTTATGTATTAAGGTTCCGAAGGATTCCATTAATACAAATTAATAACGTCGGCTATTTTCGTGGAGTTTTATTAGGTGTTTATATTTAATGTTGTCGGTCGGGTAATATGACGGAATAAGCAGATAATGTTAGAAACTTTAGTCTTATTTTACTCAATATAAACTTGTAGTCCTGTGAGCTGTAGTATGTGTAAGCTGTCTTTTAATCTTCGCACATTTTCGAAACGGTTATTTTTTTTTTTTTACCTTTTCAATCTCCCTATTTCCACCAATTTGAATAATACCGATAAACAGAATCGGCAAAATAATACCAAAAGAAACCTACTTACAAAATTTCATGACAATCGGTTGAGAAATGCGACCAGCTAGAACAGCCTGGACAAATAAAAAAAAAACCGGCTAAGAGCATGTCGGGCCACGCAAGTTACGACAAAGATTTCAAGCTCTATAAAAAGGTCGTAAACGCCAAAGTAACTATAGTCACTTATTACCTTCTGGAAGTCAATTTATGTTCTTTTAAGAAAATTATGAAATTTTGCGATGACTCAAAAACGGCTTAACTGATTTTGTTCAATATAGTTTTCATTGAAAGTTCTTATAAGGCCTCATGTTCATGAATTTTTTCATAATTTTTTGACCCGTGGTTGAAGAGTTAGAGGGGGGGGGACACTATTTCTTTTATTTTCGAAGCGATTATTTACGAAACTGCTAGCTTAATCAAAAAATAATGTTTAAAAACCCCTATTATTTTTAAAAGACCTATTCAACGATACCCCACACACTAGTGTTGCAACGAAAAAAAAAATCACCTCCACTTTAGGTGTTCGAGATATTTAAAAATATATTTTTTTTAGTTTTTATTTTACCGTTTTGTCGGCGTGATACATACACATACCCATACCAAATTTCAGCTTTCTAGTACTAATGATCACGGAGCTAAGCCGCGGACGGACAGACGGACAGACGGACATGGCGAAACTATAAGGGTTCCTAGTTGACTACGGAACCCTAAAAAATTGGGCAAGTAGGAGTCCGACTCGCGCATGAAGGGTTCCGTACCATAATCTATAACAAGTTTGTTGTATGGGAGCCCCCCTTAAATTTTATTTTATTTTTAGTATTTGTTGTTATAGCGGCAATAGAAATACATCATCTGTGAAAATTTCAACTGTCTAGCTATCACCGTTCTTGAGATACAGCCTGGTGACAGACGGACATACGGACGGACGGACGGACAGCGAAGTCTCAGTAATAGGGTCCCGTTTTTACCCTTTGGGTACGGAACCCTAAAAAAACGGGACAAACGGACATCCGGACATACAAAAGAATTTTAGGTCAAGCTAAAACGAAGTCGCTTCGCTCACTTCGCTCGCTCGGTCAATAATGAAATAGGCAATTTATGCAGGTAGCTGTATAAAAAAAAAATTTTTTGTAGGTCTGTGTACCTATTATTGTATATGTATATATATATATATAGCCTGGCCAGTCGTCGGGAGTGTAATACTAGTCAATTCAAAACAAGTCAAACGGGGCCCCAATTCGACGAGTCCTTATGATATATCTATTTTAGCAATATCTCCACTTTATCACTCCACTACACCGTGAAATTTTAGTGGTTGTTTTCCCGCAACGATATGATTTTGCCATGGACGTACAATCCGTGTGTAATCTTTTTTTTCATTAATGTTAAGAAATGTCCGATTTGCAAAAGCGTCGAACGAAACTCGAAAATGACCTAACACCAGTAGTAGCACTGCACTGCAGTAGTACCTACTTCTTTCAAGTGAATAAAACAAAATAACCTAAAAAGTAGTTCCATTTTTCCTTCATACTTTTACGGGCTTAGGACCGTCATTTACGTTTTACGGGCAGTTTACGGATCTTCAAAAGTAAAAATTACAAGTTTAGATCAAGCTTGAAATGATCAAAAACGTATTTAAGGCGTATATAAAAAATGGAATCAACTTATTTACAATGATTATTAAATTGCCTTACCTAATTTTTAATCGTCCCGTATTTACACTTAAAACTTCCCGATAACGCAATTGTTCGTACTGCAATCCGCCACGTTCAATGCACAATCGGGCACGTTTACTTTGATTGTTTTTCAATGATATTAATGTAACTATCACGTCTAATAACATCGAAATCGTCCGTTATTCCCGCTATTAACGCATCACGAGTTTCGTATTCCCGCTGGTACAATAGGCGCTTTAGCTCAGACCACAAATAAAAGTCCAACGGAGTTAGGTCCGGGTCTGTCGTAATTAGCCCTGGCGTACAGCGTACAGCTGCACCATCGCGACGTACTCTAAATTTGATTCGTAATGTCGATCCATTTTACGGTGATTTGTGAACTCCGCATGCGCAAAACGAGGGTGGATGCGCTTGCGCCTGTCACGGGTCAACTGAAAAGAAGGGTAGCCGGCTACCCGCCGCGTCGGCGCCTTAATCTACTACTGGGAATCCCTGAGAGAGTGAGAGGGGAGTATCCGCGTTGCTCGCTGCGGGAGCGCCTTATTACTGACATGCTACGACTTATTTGTGCCTAATCGTGTTTACTTGTTTATTCGTTTATCTGTTTACCTACAATATCGGGAACTGTCGTTTACTTGCAGTTTTAGTGCGTTACTATTGTTTTTCGCAAGTTCGAGTTCAGGGTATTATTTTTGTATTTTTTTTAAAGCCAAGTTTTTATTTTTTGAGTTTGTCTATTATAATTCGAAAGTACTACCGATACCAAATCGCCCTGCCGCGGGAAAACAACCACTAAAATTTCACGGTGTATAATAGAGATGTTTTCATTGTTGCAATTCTTACTACTTCGTATGACACTGAAAAGTTTATTACGAGTACAATGCGTTACGTTACATAATGTACTCTATGCTAATATGCTACTAAATAAAATTATGTTAGATACCTACTTGCAGGCGAAAGAGATTCATTTTTACGCAACTCACTGTGACTAAGCGTTAAATTTAATAGATACCGTCTCGGATTCCGGTGACGTGACGTAGACAAATCGCTGAAACTTTCCAGTTTGCGATTCGGGCTAATATAAATATGAATTATGGACCCGTCAACAAAACGGTTTTGGATTTCACTTAGACATTTTAGCCGGATCGTTAAGTCTTGTTTCTTCTCAACAGCGGTCTCCTCTTGCGAAATGCCAGTAGATTCACAATCCGACTTGTAAAAGTGCCCTTGCTTGCGGCCTACATGCTGAATAAATTATTTCATTTCATTTCATATTATTATAATTATATGAATTTACGGAGTACAAAATAGGTATTTTACATTATTACTTTTATGGTCGTATCCACACTATTGTTGTTAACTATTATTGCTCATTAATTTTTTTATCGTTTACTTAAAAAAAAAACTTTTATTTTATGTAAAGCCTTTTAGGTAGGTAAGTAGGCCTACATTGTTTATAATTTATGAAATGAATATAAATAATGAAATATGACCTGTAATATAATTTATTATGAATATATATGAAATATGTGCCACGATCCGTCGACGTAAAGTTCAATGATGGATTTTAGTTTTGAATCGTGTTAAGCGGAGTCAAGACGACACACTATGCTGCCGTGCTACGGTAAAAGGCGACCTTTTGACATTTTGCCGAAATTGAGTTATTAATACCACCATAATGAGAAAAAAAAGCTGCGTCGACCTATTTTTTCCGTTTTTCGATAAGAGGCTTCGTTTTCAAGTTACAAGCAAGGTAAAAAAACGCATATGTCATTAACTTGACATTATAACTAACTTAAAAGGCGGCAATTTACGGATACTAGTCTAAAAAAACGAACAGTCGCCTTTTTTTAGACGATTTCTAAGATAAAAACACGTATAACACATTTTACTGCCTTTAAATTAAATATCTTCTTCAAAAAAGATACGGCTCATCAAAACCTATAACACCGTATCCTTTATTTTTAGCCTAAAATACCGAATCTATACTTTTCACGTGTTTTTAGATTAAAAACCGATCAATTTTATTGTAACATATTATCAATCTAAAAAAGCGTGTTTAGGATATTCGTACTTTATATGTAGTATTTCAACCGTGGCTATAGAAAAATATTGCAGAAGTAGCCGTAAGTACTGCGTGCTAGTGTAAAAACCCGTATATGCCCCAACATCCGACATACGGTACTTGGCTCGCAACTCGTACACGAAGCCCACAGCGAGCGCGCCGGCGCGGGGGCAAGTGTGCGCGGGAGGCACGGTTGTGGACGCCGGCAGCCAGCGCGCCAACATTCAAATTACAAGTAGAATAAGAAAAAAATGTTGATTGTCAGTTTTCTTTGTTTTTTGCTTGTATTCAATACAGTTATTACCTTACAACGCATAAATTATCAGTTAGAGTAAAGTTAAGGCAGTAAAATTCCGCCACAAACAAGGTTGGACAAAAACAGATTCGGACTTTTAACTTAGTATCGGACAAGATTTTTTACCATACGTATATAATTAACTATACCTTCTAACTTTAAGTAACTTCTGTTTTTGATGTCATTTATACGCACAATAGTTAGCAAAGGTGGGCAATTTTAGAGTTTCTTTGTTTTTTTTATGGATAACAATGCCAAATACAAGATTTGCGAAGATAACGCACACTGTCCCAAAACAAACCGTAATTTCGGAATAGTGCAGATCAGAATGTCTTTATTAATTTAAATTACGAATGGTTTTCTATAAATTAAAAAGACTAAGCTTGTGCTTCAGTTTTTTTCTTTCCCTACATCTGCCGGACTGACATTCAACAGTTTTTAATATAAATACCTTTATTTTATTCCTAGGTACAGCAATACAAAATATTTTATAACTCATGGCTTTTATAACTTACAATTTATAGTTTTTTTTTATTTAAAGTTAAATTACATAATAATTTGTATTATATTTATATTGTTCCGCTTAGTTTTAATTTGACGTGACATCATTTCTATCTTCTGTTATTAAAATTACCTACTTTTCTGCATCTTGGTCGCAAATGTTCCCATTAATGTAGTAAAATGAGATAGCAAAATCCTTCGTTATAACACAATACAAATTATATCCGCGTCACGTCATAGCATCCGGGAAGTAAAACTACATAAAACACGATTGAGTAAAAACCATACACAAATGAGGGTCTTATAAGTTACCTGGTTGTACGTTATTGTACGGGTTTTTACTATTTATTTCATAAAAAAAATTCACTATACACACAGCCAATTGTCCATAGTCACGCTATCAAAAATTAAGATAAAAAAATAAACACTTGTATTGTTCTCTGCGTCTAGTTCTTGCGAGAAAGTGAACGAGTATAATCAAATGTAAAAATATTATAATATTGTGTCCAAATCAAATCAAATCTATTTTTTACTTTACCATCTTCGCCGCCTGATAAATATTTTGTACAGTACTTTTATCTCACGAGCGCGGGTGAGCCATGTTTGTGTGAGTAGATGTACATGCACATTGGCTCTGTGTGGGTGAGCTCGGGAGCGAACAGTTCCGGCTCACCCACACAGAGCCAATGTGCATGTACATTACTCACACAAACATGGCTCACCCGCGCTCGTGAGATAAAAGTACTGTAACAAAGAAATTATTTCTACAATTGTTGTACGTTTAAAAATTTCATATTTAACCAAAGTAAATGTTAAATAAATGGTTTCATTATCATTGCCACATATTATTAAACTTGACCGAGTAATCGCAACTCTTTAAATAAATTAAGGCTAGAAATGAAACTTGATGATATAAATTTTCATACCCAAATTGAATATTACTTCGTCGCATATTTGGAGAAAAGCAGTAAGCACTATGCTTATACATACCTCATACTCATCCACGAAATGATTTTTCGAGCCTCTGAACTCTGCAGTAATATACTATTTCTCCAACTTGCTTGGAAATGTTCCCATTAATGTATTTAAACTGGACCGCGAAATCGTTCGTTATATTTAGAAGGCGTTAATGAAAATTAAAAAAAAATATATATTATTGGCCTTAGCCGGGAAATCAATATTATTTAAATAAGACGATTAAGTAAAAAACACACCTTCCGTTTATAACGTCTCATACAAATGAGGGTAATCTTAATTTGGCCGGTTACTGCATTTTTACCTTTAATTTTTTCAAAGACTTTGATAATTAACCATACAGCCAATTGTCCACTAAATTTAAAAAATAAAAACTTATAAACTTTTTAATTGTTCTCTGCGTTTAATTCTTGCACTGAACATTTTTTTGCTCTGCTACTGTCAATGTATTTGAAATGTCGACAAATTTCGATTAACGGACAAACAATTTAAATAATAATCTTATATGCGGTTAATTTATTTTCATGATTCTTAGTTATTTATTAGAGATTTCTCACGAAAGTTTTAATTTTAATAATATGATGATATTTAATTGGTGAGTTGAAAATTAATAAGTGTACCAAACGCATTGACGTAATAATTACATGGACACACAATCAGACGGAAAAAATGGCACCCTCCCAACTAATGCAAAATCACAAATCGCATTAGTTGGGCGATCAGTCTCGTTTAGACCATGACACGTGACGGGTCTCAAAAGTGACTTAATTTTCAGTGAAAAATTACAGAAATAACAACTATAAAATAAAGGAACAGGACGGAATATTCTTTTTTACTTAAGTTCTATTGATTAATTAACGAATCCTATGTAAAATCATAGCAATTTTTGTATTAGAATTATTAACTTTGTCCCTACAAAATGCACCTCATCACAGAACAAAAATCGAGGGAGTCGCTATGGTTTTATATTTTATTTATAAATTAAGGAGTGCAATAAATAATTATCCTATTTGTTTTGGTATCAGCTTTATTCGCCCCGTTCGCTTTTCGTTCAATTCTTATTTCGTCTCATTCTGCATTCGTAACTCATTCTTGTTTCGTCGTGTTCGCTATCTGTCCCTATCTTTCTAAGTCCAAATCAGTAACTTGTCTCATTCTTATTAAGTCTTATTCATTGCTCGTCACCGTCTTCCTTGGACTCATTCTTCATTCTTCCTTTTAGATTTTCGTCTCATTCACTTATTTGCCTCAATTTTTCCGGAACGTTCGATGCTAGTCACATTTGTTATAAGTCTCTTTCGTTTTTAGTCCAATTCTAAGTTCGTTACTTTCGTTTTTCGTCACCATCGATATTTTCTATCTTAGCGAATAAAACGTGTATCTTACGAGACGAGTAGCGAACTTACCCCAAAAAGAACAGACGATTTGCCAGTAACGCCAAAATAAGAGAGAGACAAATAACGAATGTGACTAAAGATAAAGTGTGAATGATACTAAAAACGTAAGGGACAAACAACAACATAGTCCTAGGAAGATCGTGACGAAAAACGAATTAGACTTAATAAGAATTAGATAAGTTATAGAATTGGACTTAGGAAGATAGGAACAGATGGCGAACACGAAGAATAAAGAATGAATGACGAATGCAGAATGAGACGAAATAAGAGTTGAACGAAAAGCGAATGGGACGAATAAAGCTGATACCTTTTTTTTATTCAAGATTCCCATTCTCAACAACGTAAAAATGGATATCACATTTAGCAAGAGACAAACGCGAAGAATAATTGAAGCCAAATAATGCGTCTCTCGTGTGTTCGGCATAATCATGTTTTTTTTTTATGTTAATCAACAGAAGCGTAAAATGGTGACATTCATAAATTACTAAAAAATAGCTCTGTTGTTATTGTTTTATTTTGTCACAGAGTCTAGACACTGTCAGTTTAAACCTTTGAACGCCAAGAACACATAAAGGCGACGGCGACGTGTGCTGCCGTGCATACCACGCCACCGACAAATAAGCTCAAACTTTAAAGGGTTAATAATGTCAATATTTTGCACTTGTCTTATACTCTCATTTCACATACTGGAACAAGGAGAAATAATGTCATTATTACTGATCCCTTCTATCGGAAACTTTTTATGCAGTTGTTAAATAAAAACGTATCTAAATTTGTTATTAACAATTTACAATAAAAACGTAACTAAATTAGTTATTAACAATTTACGAGTTTATTTAGTTCAAACAAAAAATATATTTTAATACCTAAATAAAATAATAGTGAAAATATTTTTAGTATGTAAAAATATTAAAATCTGATCCATTCGTGCCATGTTCCAAGTTTGACAAGAGACTTCAGTCAGAATACGCTAAAAAAGTTAATTTACACGTAAAATATTTGTGGTAATAAGTAATTAAGTCAATTTGACACTTAACCGTTTAAACAAAGAGTTCTTTTGTACGAAGTCAATATGTTGCTGCAAATTATAAATAAGCGTTATTGGCATCTACTTGAACATGACAACGGTGCCACTTTATTTGACACTTTTGTTCGGGTCTGTGGCTCTATAATAAATAATACCTCAATGACCAAACGTAAACAAATAAAAAATAAAACAGAAATGATTGTGTCCAAATCAATATAAAAGTTATTTTGAACTTATGATCTTCTCCGAATGATAAATATGGTATGGTTTCTAAAAAAAAAACAGTGTGTTTAGAAATTGTTAATTTAACTAAAATTTATAATTACCTATGTGCATATTTTTTGTTATTGTGTTTTCATATATATTTAATTCTTATTCATATATTTTGTTTTAAATCAAACATATGATTCGGACCCGAAATTTTATTCCTATTCCTAAAAAAAATAAGTACCTACCGAATGAACTTCATGGTACTGATATATTAAATTAAAATGTAGATTGGTGATTATTTCCAAGCATATTTGGAGAAAAGCACTATACAAGCCTCGGCGGGAATGTCAGTTCGCAGATTCGTATTATTGAAGGACTCGGCTACGCCTCGTCCTTCAAAATCATACTCATCCACGAACTGACTGTTCCCGGCCTCGGCAGTAATATACTATAACTGAATACAAAGATGCGAGTATAATAGTGATAATTATTGAGACGCTAAGTACTTCGTTTTGTTACCTCTTCTCCCATAGGTACTAACTTATAAATATTTTTGGTAACGATACGTCATTTTATTTTAGCACACGAAACAGTTTTAATGACAAAATAAAAATTATGACTAATTTACCTAACTAAAAGACCGTATTAGCACGATGTGGTCTTATTACTTTGACTGTTGATACGTCATTACACCTTAAAGCAAAGTTATAAGACCGTATATACCATATTCCGCATTTAAGCTTAGTTTATCATATTTTTAACAGAAAATACTAAATTAAAGAACCGTATAGTGCGTTTATACCGCCTTTTAGCTAGTTTTATATTTTATTTTATATTTTTACTGCTAAACTAAAAATGTTTTTTGGGTCTATAAAAAAAACTGATTCACTTAAAAAAAAAATAATACCATAAAAATAAGTCCCAACACGCTGCTATGAAACGCAGAAAAACATAGTCGAATATGTTTCACCAGTTTCTAGAAATTGAATTTTGAATTTTATTTGACGTTTTTTGCGATTATCTCGAGTGACTTTTGTCAAAAGGTCGCCTTTTACCGTAGCACGGCAGTATGGACTGCGAACCGCGCTAGTAGCTTTCGCAGTATCGCAGAAATCAGCACACATTCAACTTGATGAAATTAAGATATGATACACTATAGATCTGTACAAAGTCTATGTAGGGTAGCGGCAACCAGTAATGGACAAACCTAATCATAATCATAATCATCATTTATTCACAAGAACCAATTATTGTCATTTTTTTCCGTAAGCTCAAATTTTAAGAAACAGACACGAGATATTTTTAAGGTAACAACACTATGATCAAAAAACTGACGGTCATAACTAGTAAAGATCATGAATGGTGGGCTATAAGGCATTACACCTTTGCTGTCCATTACTGGGTACTACTGTGCTTAACATGTCCATGATTGGTGCCGTCACCCTATTTGTGTAAGACCGGGTGTAGCCTGTAACCAAGCTGCAGCACCAGTGTTGTCATCATGCCCCGGGATTTTAGGTGCACGAAAAATTTTACAACTACTGTCGGCTTAGTTTCAAATAATACGTACTCCAGAAACCCCGGGGTGTGGTTTTCATCAATCCACTGAAGTAATCTGTTGCTGAGATTATCTGCATTTACGCCAAATTATTTTTCTATTTGAGATTGGCATAAAACAAACCTTTTTTTACCCAGAGAAATAATACAAATGCAAATACAAATCATTTATTTCGGACTTTATATCCATAGTGTTAGTGGTACAAACTTAGGGCTATGATTAGTATTATTACTATAATTAAGCAATGGTATGCATTGAATTGCATACCATTGAATTGCGTAACATGAGACCCTTGGGGGTAGAGTCAAATATTATGCATTGGTGATGTGGGGCTCTCTAGTCCGCGAAGGACTAGCCTACCCACTAAAACTCTGGGATGCTGCCAACCCGTGCCGTAGTGGTGGTGCCATGGGATCGCGAACATGTCACCACGACACCACGGCATAAAACAAACCTAGCTTAACCTAAGGTACTTGATATATATAGCCCACTTCCAAATTTTATAGTTATAACCGTTTGAACGAATTCAAATTTCGCGCCCATGTTCGGTTAGTACCATAGACTTAACTTATGTTATAATTTGAATTCGTTCAAACGGTAATAAATATACAATTTTGAAGTAGGCTATCTTAGGAACAGGGCCATCTTTGGCGCAAGTACCTTACTCTATAGGTGATGTTTTCAAGAATTAGAAAAAATGAACGTATAACTTCATGAAAAAAAAAACTGAGAAGTGTTTTTAATGGAATAAAACACTCGGCGAAATATAATTAGACGAAAAGGCAGAACACCCGTAATGAACACAGGCAACATCGAACGTTGTGTACAACTCGTACAGTCACCATCAAAAGTAGCTGTAATATGCAGTTTGAAATAAGCCAGTTATACACTTTTACCGATGATACAATCATACAAAGATCAAAGAAAAATTGAAATGCGTAACCTGGCGGAAGAGGCCGGGAATCGAACCCGTTTTTCTTTGTGCTTTGATCTTTGTATCAATGGTACAATATATACAAAAAAAGGTATGTACCCTCATTAAAATAATGAGACATTACATGTTTCATAAATTTATAAGCCAGTTAGTAAAATGGTTAGCTACTTTGGATGCTGACCGTACTTATAAGCCTTTATTACTGATTGTTGCTAACTATGGTATCTCGTTAGTCCACTAATTGGCAGTCTTTGGAGATACTTTGCGTTCGACTAGATTACTTTGCTTTCAGTCGTGTCAGGGTCGTCGCTAAGAAGATTTGAATAAGTACCTAGTGTAATTAGGTAAATTAAATGAATTCTTCTAAGTGGTACAAAAAAATGCAGCTAAATCGAGAATACAGTATGGGGTTAAGGAATCTAATTTGTTTGAAAGATGTATGTATAAGATCAACTTACTGCGGTCGTAATATACTATTACGTTACCCTAGGTCGTATTATGTGGGATTTGAAAGAAAACCTCATTTCCTGGCCAAGGCAAGACGTAAAACTCTAGACAAACCACGAGCGGTAATTAGTAAAGCCGAGATCGCATATTTATCACAAACATCTGCGATCTGGGACATTCACGAATTTACCGCCCTAGGTATGTAATGTTATGTACTATTAAGGTACTTGGCCAAAGATGGCCCTGTTCCTAAGATAGCCTACTTCAAAATTGTATATAATTATTACCGTTTGAACGAATTCAAATTATAACATAAGTCTATGGTACTAACCGAATAAAATGGGCGCGAAATTTGAATTCGTTCAAACGGTTATAACTATAAAATTTGGAAGTGGGCTATCTTAGGAACAGGGCCATCTTTGGCGCAAGTACCTTATTGGATGCTATATTTGTCGTACTGCGTGTTGCCATTTCGCAATCGGACGGTAATGTGCGCATTACCGAGCGATGTGATCGGGACAAGACGAGCAAGCTCGCGCGATACGCGGCGAAGGGTTGTCGTGCAAATCGTGCAATTGACTGGAGAAAATAAAATTGAGTACGGACAGGCACAGACATATTTATACCTATATCATACGTACATATATATTTGAACATCGCTTCATCCTTGTGACAAACGTATATCGGATATCGTTCGATTGATGCAGTTTTGAGTAGCAATGAGGAAATGTGATTCGTATCATTTTATTTGAAGAATTGAGTGATGCAGAACATGTTTGGTTGTTTATTAGGGATCTTTGGAAATATGATGTTAACTTTATTACAATACGTATATCCAATAATACAATCTGCAAAAGCTATGTACACGGTTTATATTTTTAAGGGTCAATCGTTTTTTTTTTTTGCTTTTTCAGAACTTGTGAATGGTGATGTCCCTGGGCCACTCTTTAAAGCTACGATTAAAATTACGTTTTCGGCGGTTATAAATATTTACCAAAAACTTTGTAACTGCAACAGTTATAAGCCCATTATTATGAAGACTACATATATGTCTCCAGATATTACCAGTATTATAATTTAACATCGTTTTTTTTTTAAAGTTCAATCACTATATTATCACCTTGCGCCACGGGACAGAACAACAAGAAAAAAGTCGATCCACCCATAAATAGGTATGAATACGTTCCACACACTTGACATGACTTGTCGAGATTCATGTTTTTCATGTAAACATTTCCTTGGGGCTAAAACTCGTCCGTCCTAAATAAATACTTAAGCAAATCCGACATCCCCGACTTGTTTACGGAACACCTTAATTTGGACGAAATGTTTAATTGCCCATTAAATGTTTGGGTTTAGATTTTATGAGAAAATTCGTACTCTCGCTGGAAATTAAATGGATATAAAAATTGGCTGTTTGAAGTAGCTCTTTTGATGTAATAAAAAAGTTTGCTGTTATGATTTCTTTTTGAAAATGAAGAATCCGTTTGAATATCCTCGAGGAATATCGATAGTATATACTTAAATATAATAACATCACATTAAAAGAAAAAGATTTTTAAATAAAAAATTGTATCAATTTTGAAGAAATGTAGTAATGTAACTTTTAATATACAGGATGATTCACGAGACGCGATCGGAACGTGCCGTAAACAACTCGGTACCTAAATGATTTTCAATCGGCGTTCATGTATTTATGTGATATGCTTTTCTTTCTTTTTACGTTTTGGTAATCAATAAAACTAATAAAGTAGTTCCTTTTATGTGAGTAAGAAGTAAGTTGTAGAAAGATGCTAGGATTAGAGGGGAGGTGGATTATATAAACTAAAAGACCTTTTCATCCGATCAATCCGCTCGGAAATCAGATTAGGTTACGTTCAGAAACTTCAGACTTCTTGGCAACGGAAGAGTGAATTACATTTGTTTTATATAAACTATTGATTGGACCTAGCGTTTTCTCTAATTGTTATTTTTTTATAGTTCGTTGCCGTTAACAAACCTTTTTTGTTTCTTTTTATTTCTTGTTTGTTAAATAATAATCAACTAGAAAGTAAAAAGGCTAGCTCGTAATATTTTTTTACTATAAACAAGAACATTTAAAAGCACTTTAGAGACTTAGGTTCTGCAATTAAATGAATAAATATTGGGGTTTAAAGTACAAAGAACCTAAGACCAAAACATAATTACAAGATTTGACATCACGTGGTACGACGCGATATGCCACGATGCGACGTCGCGTCGTGGAAAAATATTAACTCCAAATTAACTTTATCTTCATGTGAGAAGATTCTAAATTTAAATACAATATTCAATTTCACGATATCGTATCTTGAAATTGTTTTTTAGTCCATACACGATGTGCTTTATCCAAAGTAGTCGTAAGTAACGATATTTTCTTTCTCATTAAGGGTATAATTTGATAGACGTCAAACTTAAAGTAAAAAGGATAAAAACGACATAGCATTTCCACTGTATGGTTGCAATGAAGCTAAGATTGAGCCTTTAGTGTTTGAGCATTAGGGATATCTCAAAACGTCTTCGAATTATCGGTCAGTTATTTTTACTAACTGAAAATGGCCCCTCCTTGCAAAAGGCTACTTGAGACATCGTCCTTAAAGAAGGATTTTAAGGCTTCTATAAAGTCATAACATAACTTATCTTAACTATCCGTAGTCCAGAGCTGAAGGGACCAAAACGGCCAATACTGTGTTATGCGCTTGAATGCTAAAGCCCTCTTATCCACGAGCCACGAGGGAATAGAGCCTGATCAAAGAGTATGATTACTAACAGAGAAGTCAACTTCAGTGGAAAAAATAGCTTGAGTTCCTTATTTCATTATAACATACCTGATTCAGTTCACAGAAAGGACTTAAGTGAATGCACCTGGACCAAATCGAGAACGTTCAGGAGGGGCAGGACAAGATAATCTAAACAACGACCGCGTATGATGAATTTGAGAATTCGGGAATGTTGCTCAAAAATTACGTCCGTAAACTCTTGTCTGAATTAGTTTCCTACGAGACAGGCTACAGGATAGTGTACCTATAGGGACCAGTAGTTCTAATGTGAAAATCAGTTTTTTGTATAACATAAATATGATATTCGTATACAATAAAGAAATTGCAAGGCTCATAGTAAGTACGTAGAAAGAAGGGTATCTCTGCATATCTCTATCGAATGAAACATGAAATTATAAATATGTATGTACGTATGATATACTATCTAAGACACTACACCCACTGCACACGGAGGTTTTAAGTTTGTCAAATTCAAATTCAAATATATTTATTTGCGAAAATACAGTCAGTATGGTGTTGGGGTACAATTTCGTTTCCATGTATTTTTACTTGCAAGCAAGCGTGCAAATGTTTGTCAGTGGGGCCAAAACTAAATAATATAAATTAATTAATAAAAGAGTTAAATTATACAAAAATTTGCAAATTAAATGCTATCAATAATAATCATAATCAATAAACATAATTACAAAATTTCATCAGTTATTCAGTCACATTAAATTCTAAATATTCCTTAACGCTATAAAAACACTTGTCTAGTCTGTCTTTGAACGATTTCGTTTCTCTGTGTGAAATAGTGCTGTTGGGATTTTACAAAAGTACAAATGTTTTTAATATACAGACATGGCAATGGGAGTATGTGCAACTTTTTGAACAATGGAACACAAGTGTCATCCTGTCTTGCATTGCTAATGATTCTTATACACTTCTTTTGAATCTTAAAGACTGTGTCTACGTTGACAGAATTTCCCCAGAGAATCAATCCGTACCTTAGCACCGAAGATACATAGCCGTGGTAAGCTGATATTGCGGCCTCTGTCGAAACTGTCTCTCGTAGTCGTTTTAGAGCAAAGATAAACCTATTTAACTTTTCTCTGGTTTTCTCAATATGTTCTTTCCAGTTTAGATGTTTATCTATAGTGATACCAAGTTAAGTAGTGTCATGTTTTTTAAATAGCATGCTTTCTATCAAAATGTCGTTGGCCAATCTATTACAATTCCATAGTCTCCGCTTATATCGGATGCAAAACC
The DNA here is from genome assembly GCA_905147355.2 of Apotomis turbidana. Taxonomy (NCBI): domain Eukaryota; kingdom Metazoa; phylum Arthropoda; class Insecta; order Lepidoptera; family Tortricidae; genus Apotomis; species Apotomis turbidana. The sequence continues at coordinate 7,405,962 of LR990294.1, read as the reverse complement.
CTCGGCACTCCGTCTCCTGGAACAGTGTTGCCCGCAACTATGTATGTGGCATAATCCGTTGAGGCTTCAAAGAACAATGTATTAGTAACGAGCAAACTGAACAGTTTGAAATTAGTTTAATGGAATATTACAATCTCACCATTTAAGCGGTTGTCAAAATGATGCTAGACTTAACTTGGAAAATAGTATGGTCAAAATAACCCAAATAAGCTATTTAGAGATTCCTTGTTTCATCGACAAACGTTTCATCGATTGTTTCGTTTCATTGCCGTATAATTTTATTGAAAGCATTATTTTCTGAAACCGCAATACCTATGTAGTGGCTCTAAGAGGCCACGCAATTTCTTTTGGAAATGGCTGAAATGTGATTTTTTTTATATACCTATTTAAGCGCAACATCTCCACCATTTTTAGGGTTCCGTACCCAAAGTATTACTGAGACTTCGCTGTCCGTCCGTTCGTCTGTCACCAGGCTCTATCTCAAGAACTAGACAGTTGATATTTTCACAGATGATGTATTTCTATTGCCGCTATAACAACAAATACTAAAAATAAAATAAAATTAATATTTAAGGGGAGCTCCCATACAACAAACTTACAGGATAATGGTACGGAACCCTTCGTGCGCGAGTCCAACTCGCACTTGACCCATATTTTTAAAACTTACGAAAAACTCCATCGAAGCTTGCTCACGAATTCATGAAAGCCGGACCAATGTACAGGACACATTGGTGACGCAAGCAGCCGAAATTCTGGACATCCCGAATTCGGACATTCGAAAGTATTTTGGGCCAAGCTGAAATGGAGACTCTTCGCTCGCTGGGTCAACTACTTATGGTACGTTTACACGCTTGCCAAACCTTGGCAAGCGTGCAGGACGCAGTCTTATGTTAGAGTGAGACGGAACTTCATCGTGCTTACTCTAACATATAACTGCGTCCTGTAGGCTTGCCGAGCCTTGGCAAGCGTGTAAACGTACCATTAGATGTTCATAGTAACTGTGCATTTTTCGGGACATGTCTGTCATAGGTCGGGACATGTTTATCATCACCAATGCACGTGAAAAAAAGCAAAAACCATTGACGTACATTTCTCCATTAAATATACCCAGGCTTACGACTTGCGTAGGGATATCATAAAATATTCATTTACCTACTACCCATACAAAGTCTTGCGATAGACGGTCTGTCAGACGGGTGTGGCATTTTTAGTAATAAAGAGCTCAACCCTGTTATCCTGTGGTACTGGATTATAATATAGCCTGAACTTAATTTGCCTAAGTGTTCACGTGTAATAAAGAAATAATATGTCCCCTGAGGCGTTTCCTTTGTGATATGACATGCTCGAGGATTTCAAAGAGGTGTTTAAAAGTTGGGTGCCGGTATGAACAGTTACATTACTTATTCTGTTTAAATGATGTTGCTTACTACTTTTGTCAATAATTTGAAAATGTAAACATGATCGGTTCCTAATATGCATCCTGGCCCGACTCCCGAGAAGATGGAAAAGATGGACTGCATGTCAGCTAACATTTCCCGTACGTTGAACTACAAGGAACGTAGGGTTTATATGTAAACCTATACAAACTCGTTTGTGTGTCATATAATAAGGTTTTTTCTATGACAGTTCATTTTTATCGGTCCATTCAGTCTTTCATCGGTCCATCCTCAGTCATAATAAATTACTTGAAAGAGCACTTGCTTTCATCTGGCGATCCCGAAGCCTTCTATCATGGTAGCGTAACGTTAACGTCCATAGAACCCGAACCCTACCTCAGTTTCCTAAGATGGACTGCGCATCGCGAGCCGCATAAATAGGTAGCCAATCACTTGCTAAACGTTTCATAAATATTAATTTTACAAACAACGTTACACAAATTAACATAAAAAATAGTTTTACAAATAGATCATGATGCAATTTTTTATTGGACAAAACATCATAATCACAAAACATTATTTAGCAAATTATTCATTTATTATTCTAGTCAATTAACAAAATAACGAATGATAAAACAACGTTAATAAAATGCATCGTTTGGTAAACATTTTGTTTAATAAATCATCATGGTGTGAACGCATGTTTTGTTATTTAAACTTTCTTTATCAGATTAATATTTACCGAGGTATTGAGGTTCAAATGTTACTCAATTTAAAGGGCTCCGAGACTATGACAAATGAACATATTAAAACAAATAAATGATATCTCTCTCTCTTTCTCTCTCTCATATGACAAATTAATTTATGTCAATATAACACCTCATTTTTATTAATGTATTGTATAAAACATGTTGAAATAGGCATGTTTTGTTATTTAAACTTTCTGGCTCAGATTAATATTTACGGAGATATTGAGGTTATTTAGGTAACATGGCTCAAAACCGAAAACTGTAGGTTAGGTTAGGTTTGTTTTATGACCATGTATAGCGGAGCGAGCGAAGCGAGCGGAGCGTCAAAATGCTTGCTTAAAAATGGAACATTACTCAATCTATTTTAGCCTAAAAATGGCAAACATTGAAAAAAAGATTTTTTTGAACCCCAATATCTCTATAAATATCGCTCTGAGAGAAAAAGTTTAAAAAACAAAACATGCTTATTTTAGCGTAATCTACAAGATTCAATATTATTACTAATTTAAGCCCAAATACAGCAAAAAAAAAAGTGTAAAAAAAATTTAAGTCCCAGAAACGACCCCTCTAAGTCCTGCATTTCGTTACATAGAGAGTTATTTTTAATATTTTTATGAAACAATAGTTTGTCAATTAATTAACGTTTTGCAAGTTAGTAAATGTATATTTGTCGAGTAATTATTTGTAAAATGAGCATTTTAAGGAATGACAGGTTTGTGAAATGAATAGTTCGTGAATCATTGTTTGTTAAGTGATTATTTGTAAAAAGTAGTTTAGCAAATGATGATAAACCGCATAAATAGCAACGCAGTACGCACCAGTGTGCTTGGCTCAACGTTTTACTTTTGTTCAGGTAAAGTCTGCGTGAGCGTTTTTCAAAAAAAGTGTACACGTGACGAACCGGAAAACGTTTTTTTTATAACACCGATTTTAAATTTTCTTGGCTTATTCAATTCCCCATAAGTTATAGTGTATTATTTGAGAAAATGGCATTAAAATATTAAAAAATATAGAAAATATCGACATTTTAAACTCAGATTGTGGTGAAACTAGTTCCGGATAGTCACAAATATAAAATTCATTATAAATTGATTGTAGTATTTTTTGGACCAGTTTTAGTTTACACATTTAAAATAAAGACAATAAACTATTTAAAACGGGTTTAATTTAAAGAATTAATGGAACGAGCAAGCTTTGAGGATAAAATAAAGGTACAGTTCGTCACAATCGCCACCAAATGACTGCTAAAACATGTATTTTTTTTGTATTAAAATGCGACAAATCAACGAATAATATTTTTTATTACATTAAGGAATATTCATTTAGTAATGTTAACGCTTAAATATGTCAATTGTTGCACTGCAGCAGCCAGAAATAATTATTTTCAACATCCCAAATCTTGGGACAGTAACTAAACGGAATCTCATGTGACTAACTGGAAAATGTAAGGAATAGTGTACATAGATTGAATATATTGAAATAAAATCACAAAAATATTATGTTATGAATCGTATTTATTGCAACGGAATCAAAATGGTAGGTATAATATATATTGTTACTAGTTTATATATGTAATAATAAAACATGTACTAAACTAGTAATAATAAATATTTACCATGTATATTATTATGTATTACATAAAAATCTTTCATGAGTAAATGACAATCTTAATATTGAAAGTTTTATTAGTTTTATTTTTATAGATTATTAATAATGTTTTTTTTTTTTTTTTTAAATAAAACATACAATGTTACTATTACCTTTAACAAGTAATAGCACCATGAACATTTCAAAATATAGAATAACAGTCTGAATTCTCATTAATAAAAAATTGGGCAAGTGCGAGTCCGACTCGCGCATGAAGGGTTCCGTACCATAATCTACAAGTTTGTTGTATGGGAGCCCCCTTAAATATTTATTTTATTTTATTTTTAGTATTTGTTGTTCTAGCGGCAATAGAAATACATCATCTGTGAAAATTTCAACTGCCTAGCTATCACCGTTCTTGAGATACAGCCTGGTGACAGACGGACGGACGGACAGCGAAGTCTCAGTAATAGGGTCCCGTTTTTACCCTTTGGGTACGGAACCCTAAAAACGGTTGTAATTAAAATACTTACATCGAACGAACTTTATTTTAGGACATCGCTTAGAACGCTGTCTGCTTCTTGTTTTCTTGATAGTTATAAACAAATATAAACCTTAATGCAATATGTTAAGGTTTATGGGCGCAACCGACAAATACGAGCACCCAAATGCACCTACGGCCGCGCCTAAGCCTGACTGGTTGTGACGTGACGTTTGCGTTCGGGGTAGTTCGGGTGCTAGATTATATTCTCCGACATACACGTGTAACTTAAAGCAGAATTCTCCTTCCACAGGTCAGCTCGCGTTGGCAAGACGTCTCTGGTCGCGCGGTTCCTGGGAAACAAGTTCGAAGACAGCTACACCCCCACCATCGAGGACTTCCACCGGAAACTGTACCGGATCCGGGGTGAGGTCTACCAGCTGGACCTGCTCGATACATCTGGAAACCACCCGTTTCCTGCGATGAGGAGGCTTTCCTTTCTAACAGGTAACTAAGTATTATGGATACTTCTTGGTTGTGACTAAGAGTATTTTACATAAAAAAACTCCTGTGAGTCACAAACATTTAAAATCCATATTAACCGAGTTTACTCACGTTGTTGAAGTCGAATATTGCTCGACATGTTTCGAATCGATACGCTAACAATATTCGACTTAAACAACGCGAGTAAACTCGTTTCATACAGATTTTAATATGTCTAAGAGTAGTTTACTGGAAAGAAATTGCTCGTGAATATAACCTTGCCTGATGCAGTTTTTTGTGAAAGGGGAAATTATTTCAGGAAATAATTCAACAGTGTGATGCAGCAGCGTGGCGCAAGCTGTACAGCGCCATCTGTTGTTAAAATTTTCTTTCTTCTCTCATCACGCCGAAACGGCTGGACGGATTTTAACCAATTTTAGTACAGGGATAGCTCGACATCCAACGATGGTTATAGGATACTTTTGACCCGACTATGGTAAAGAAAATTTAATCGCAGACAAAGCTTCTAGTATCTAATACCTATTTTACATAGTTCACGACTTTCATGTCACCCTGTATATTCGGTAAATATATCATCGCGGCAACTACGAAACTGAATATCAAATTCCCCTGTCGACCGTTGTCACGCAAAGCAAAAACAAGTCCGAAGTGTCGAGTTTATCTCGTAAAGCGATACTAATTAATGGCTATTAATAGAGCCAGGTCTCGTAGAGCAATAAATTGGTTATATTTATGACTAATTCACTATTACTATTGTCTACGTCGCATTTGTCATAAATCGGAGTTTCTACAAGGTAGGTCCGTTGAGAAGTGGTTGAGAAAGATAACGCGGCTCAACAAAAGTAAAACTTTTTACAAGATTTTATTTCATTTTATTTAACTGGGATCACATTCAGGAGTTGCTTCGGGATACATAAAAAATAAAATGATGCCAAGACGAGACCATAATGACTCTCACTGTCAGAAAGTTATCAGAACTCAAGCAGAGCCAAGCTACACCCCCTGACTCCACAAGTCCAGGCCTAACTTCACAAAACTCTACACCTTAGTCAAAATATGTGGCTTCGCCTTTTCGCTACATTCACATGGGCGTAAAGTGAAAAATGTATTTACTATTCATTACACATACATTCGCTACATTCATTACATAAACAAGTTACGAATGTCAAGTTTGCAAGTTTTAATTGCCGATCGATAAAGAGGTCTATTGATGCCGTGAGGTCGCTATGTAAGACTGCTGACATAGTGGCTCTGCAGGAGACATGGTTGTTACCACATGATATTCCCTTTTTGGCAACTAAAGACTCCAACTTCGCGTACACCGGCAGGTCGGCGGTTGATACTTCGACGGGAATGTTACAAGGGCGTCCGTTTGGGGGCGTGGCTGTGCTCTTTCGATCTAGTTTGTTTACAAATGTAAATATAGTGCCGTGTAAAAGTGTGCGTCTCGCAGCAATTAAGATAACGATAACGGATCGCTCGTTTATAGTTGTTTCTGTGTACATGCCTACGGACTCGCCGGACAACCTGCCCGAATTCACCGAGTGTATGAGCGAGATAAGTGCGCTAGTAAATGAGTGTGACATCGCGAATGTTTTTGTGCTCGGCGACTTTAATGCGCACCCGGGCACGCTGTTTGGTACGGAACTTGTTAAGTTTTGTGCAGAGCAAAAATGGATATGTGCGGACATGGAGTTTTTGGGAGAAACGTCGGACGCATATACGTATGTGAGTGACGTGCATGGTAGTCGAAGGTGGCTAGATCACTGTGTCCTCTCAGAGGGTGCGTGGAAGTCGCTCACTAATGTAAATATAAACTACTCCATATCATGGTCTGATCACTTTCCTATTGAAATTCAGTGCAACTTAAATGTAATTCCTTCAGTTATAGTCGTTAATAACGTTATTAATAAAATAACTTGGGGGAATAGGGATCCACAAGAAATCGAATTATTTACAAAATACTGTAACGATAGCTTTAGAGATATTGACTTTCCAGTGCAACTTGAGGCATGTTGTGATAGATTATGTGATAACAGAGAACACAGACTGTATATTGATAACATGTATTATAGTATTGTTAGCATTTTAAGTGAAAGTGCAACACGGGCCCATTCTAGTGATTATAAGTGTCATAAAAAACGTATAGTGGGCTGGAATAAGCATGTATACGATGCTCATATGGCGGCAAGAGCGAGTTTCACGAATTGGGTGTTTTGCAATAAGCCATCTTCTGGTCCAGCATATGACAAGATGTGTGAGGACAGGAAATGTTTTAAGTCAAAGTTAAAATGGTGCCAAGATAATGAAGAGCAAATAAAAATGGATATTTTAGCTACTCAACACAAATTTCATGACTTTGGACAGTTTTGGAAATGCACCAATAAATTAACTCCTCGTTCTTGCCTGCCTGTGAGTGTCGAGGGTTTTAGTGAGCCTGCCCATATTGCAAATGTTTTTAAGGGCCATTTCCAGGTTCAATCACCTTTGGGACCGGCACCGGTGGATTCCTGTTCAGTACCTAGTCTTGGGGAATCGCGCGTACGTTTCACGGCTCGGGATGTTACAGAAGTGATCAAGAATATGAAGCGTGGTAAGTCCCCAGGGCACGATGCGCTTAGTATTGAGCATCTGCAGAATGCGGGCGTGCACGTGTCAAGGGTTCTTGCCATGTTCTACACATTCTGTGTGAGGCATGCATACCTACCGTGTGACCTGATGAAGACGCTGGTTGTGCCGGTTCCAAAGAACAGAACAGGAGATGCATCAGACAAACGCAACTACAGGCCAATCTCATTAGCCACAGCCCTGGCTAAGGTGCTGGACAGCTTGCTTGATAGACATATGAGCAAATATATACACTTACATGATGCCCAGTTCGGTTTTAGGACCGGATTATCTACAGAAACGGCTGTTCTGTGTCTCAAGCATACTGTCCATTACTATACCTCTAGAAAAACGCCTGTTTTTGCATGTTTTCTGGATCTTTCCAAGGCGTTTGATCTAGTCTCCTATGACAAGCTTTGGAAAAAACTTGAAAATAGTACAGATATACCTCATGAGCTGATTGTCATTTTAAAGTACTGGTATAGCCATCAATGTAACTATGTACGGTGGGCAGGCTCGTTATCGGACATGTACAGGCTGGAGTGCGGTGTGAGACAGGGCGGACTGTCCTCTCCTAAGCTCTTCAACCTGTACATGGACGGGCTGATCCGTGAGCTCAGCAGCTCCGGCGTTGGTTGCTCAGTAGATGGCAATTTCTTTAACAACATTAGCTACGCCGACGATATGGTGCTGCTGAGCCCATCGATCAACGGCCTTTGTAAGTTGCTTGATATATGCCAGAGTTACGCTGCAGCTCATGGCCTTGTGTACAATGCGGACAAAAGTGTATTGCTAGTGTTTAAAGCAGGAAGCAAAACATACACTGATTTGCCGCCCATTATGTTAGGGTGTACTCCGCTTAAACAAATGTCGAATTTTAAATACCTGGGTCACTGGGTCACAGAGACACTAAGCGATGACCTTGACATGGACAGGGAGCGAAGGGCACTGTCAGTTAGGTGTAACATGCTGGCCCGTAGGTTCGCAAAGTGTACCAAAAGCGTTAAAATAACTTTGTTTAAGGCGTATTGCCAATCGTTTTACACTTGCAGCCTATGGGTCAATTACACGAAAAAAGCCCACAGTGCCCTTCGCGTACAATATAATAATGGCTTCAGGGCCATGATGGGGCTGCCACGATACTGTAGTGCTTCAGGAATGTTCGTTGAGGCAAACGTAGACACTTTCCAGGCCATCATACGCAAACGAATCGCATCCCTGTGGCGCCGTGTCCGTGGCAGCCGCAACAGCCTCGTAGCCATTATAGCTGATAGGGTAGAAGGCCCATTGTTTGAGCATTGGACGAAAGTCCACTTGGGATCTTCTCTAGATTAATGTTAAAAATTAATTAATTATTGTAGTGACATTACTAACATAGATATAAGTTCTTCTATTATTATTTTATTTTATTTTTTACTAACAATTTAATATGGATTGTATTATCTGAAATAAAGAATTATTATTATTATTATTATTATTATTACGTTTCTGTTATACAATAGTTCTTGTAGTAACGAAACGGCCAAGCCACATATTAAAAGTACTTAAGTTCTGTGACTAGAAGTTCAGTCAATTTCAGCGCTCGAGCTAATCACAATTAATATGCTAAACTTCACAAAACATAAACTTTCTAAAAGGTACAAAAATATGTAGGTATATAAATATGTATCGAAATTTGTTTTCCACCCAACAAAAATATGTATAAGCGATTATAGACTTTGCCACAATATTTTAAGACTTAAAATAGCTTGAAAGTGAACCAGTGTCGATATCAACGTTTAAACTAACACACAAAAGAAGAATGCAGTAAGTGTCTTTAAGTTTCCTAGTAGACTTGTCATTTTTCTTCAGACGGTAGTAAAGTGGCTTTGCCAATTTTCGTTTCTTTATGAAACTTAGACAGCTTTCCTCGATGGTCTCCTAAAGTCGAACTTCTTTGGCATTCATAAAAAAATCACGAACATCCAACTTTTTTTATAAAGAGGCGCGTTTGCGGACTAGCCACATGAAATTAGGCTTCCGGGCTTATGGAGTTTGACATTAAAGAGAATAATGACTGCGATCATTAAAACAGAATTTCCTGGTTGTTATTAATGTAGCTAACTTTATTGTTCGTCCATTTTTGGATATATTGTAAATCTGGTGGAGAATGGGGCCAAAAAACAAGAATTGGGACATACAATGTTTTTCATTTCATTTCATTTCAGAGCTCTTAAAACCGCAATAAATTATAAGATTGTGGCAATATGACACCTGTGAAAAGTTATTGTTTTTTTTTTTTCGACTTTCACTTCTAGTCCTTGCCGTTTTGCAGTACAAGTCAATATTTTGTGATGTCATCACTAAATATTGACTAAGGAGAAGAATAAAACATTAGATACCTACAACACAACAATACACACCACCAAGAAAAATATTACATGAGAAATTTTAAATCAAACAATGGTAGACAATAGGCGGTCTTATCGCTAAAGAGCGATCTCTTCCAGACAACCTTTGGGTAACGGAGAAAACAAAATTAAACAGAAAATAATAGGTATAGGTGGTGAGATTAAGAACTTTAAGTTACGTTGGCGGACCAATTAAATCATTATATTTTATGATTATAATTTAAAAAAACCTCTATGTTTTAGGCATAATCCCAATTTCGATTTATAGAGCATTAGTCGAGAGCATATTACACTAATATACTCCTTCCTCCGTCCTTTGAACGACTTTTTTGACTCCAGTTCATTGCTAGGTTATACCTACATATATGTTCATAAATAAATAAATAAATATAAAGGGACAATCTTACACAAATCGACCTAGCCCCAAACTAAGCAAAGCTTGTACTATGAGTACTAGACGACGATATACATAATATATAAATACATATACAGATAACATCCATGACCCAAGCACAAATATTCGAGTTCATCACACAAATATTTGCCCTGGCCATTGGCATGTCACGTAATGTATAGCCTACGTTTATATTGTATGACTAGGTATTTTACAATTCAGAAGTAGTGGGGTGCATTATTATTAATGTTAAAAGCTATCTCTGCCAGAGTTCAAATAAATTACCAAAGTGCAGTCGATATATATATTATTATAGCAATAGAAAAAGACTAGTGAACGCATTAGCATTTAACTTCATTACTAGATCCAGTATTCAAAGGACTTTTCTCTATAATTGCCACGTTCTTGAACCTTTTTAGTATTCTAGCCTTTTCTTTAGATTAGTGTTCCAAGTAGAACCCATTAAGAGAGTGGTCGTCGGAGGGGCGTGAACTCGGCGATTGCCATCTTCAGAATCCTTTTTTTATTTTAATGTTATCTGTTATTGGGAATTATATTTATACTAATACAATAGCTAACTTGTTCCATGCTGGGAATAAGCTGGAACACTCATCGGACTAACGTGGTCTAAAATAATTAAATATTAAACAGTCTGCCGTCGTTTCTTCAATTACGATTCTCAGATTCTTTGGACACGTTACCCGCAAACATAAATAAAATAAATAAATAATAAGTGACGGGGTAAAAATTCAGCTTGTTATCATTATTCTTTCGTCATTCCCATTTCTGCAAATATTGTTAATATAGATGATTGTTGGAAGTCGATTTTTTATGTATCCTGAAGTCCGAAGCCGCTCACGATTGCGATACTATGATAATTAAAACGACTAGCTCTTCCGTTATGGCACGTTATGGTAATAATCGTGAAAAAGGAATATAGAACGGTTAGAACACTCGGAGAATCCCGACAATCTTACACAAATCGACGTAGTCCCAAAATAAGCAAAGGCTTTTTTTTTTTAATCGGACAACCTCACACAAATCGATCTAGTCCCAAATTAAGCTCAAGAAGGCTTGTGTTATGGGTACTAGACGACGATATACGTACTTATATAGATAAATATATACTTAAATACATAGAACAACCATGACCCAAGCACAAATATTCGAGTTCATTACACAAATATTTGCTCTGGCCGGGATTCGAACCCGGGACTGCCGGCTCAGTAGGCAGGTGTCTACAAACCGAGCCAAACGCGTCGTCATATAGCTTGTACTATATAGTTAACATCCAGGGCCCAGGAACAAATATTCAAGTTTGTAACACAAATATTTGCCCTGGCGTGCCCTGGCCGGGATTCGACACAAGGGCCGCCGGCTCAGTAGGCAGGTACACTACAAACTGCACCAACCGCGTCGTCAAATGACTTAATGAAGCGGCTGGTTATTTAGACAGAGTGGAAGGTAGCAGACCTCGTGACCGATAATGGACTATATAGATGAGCATTTAGGCTGACAGCATCATATCTGTTATTGGGACTGCGTTAGCAGAATGCGCACGCCATGTATCTTACAGAATCCTACAGAGAAGAGTAAGAAAAATGGATGACTCCCCACGACCACTCTGTCAAGACAGAACAACTAAGAAAAAGAAGTAGTATGCTATATGACTTTCGCGTCTACTTTGGTTTAGGTAAAATTCCGTCAAATAAGCTTTAGGTAATTAACTAATTAGGGATGATAGAAACGTTGCTACATTATGTGCTGAAATAGCCAATTTATTTACATAGTCGACCATCCGCTTTTATGAACCCTATGAAGTTAGCATAATTACCCACTAGCAGCATAACGGCCGTCCTCAATAAGCCTTAACGAAGACGATGACGCAACACTGACACTTGGGATTTAATCAGCTTACTTAGTTTTACTTACTGATGTGCAGAATTTTTGGCCAGAATTTCTCTCCAAGCAGATACCAAGTACCTACACACATTCTATAATAATAAGCGAAATAATCGAAACGGTCCAACACAGAAACTGTCCTTCTCATTCAGTTTTAAAAATGTCCTTACAATTGGTTTAATTTTAGAGGAGGAAACAGTCGAGAAGGAAACCTCGATTTCTTCAAGCCGGTTACGTAAAGTTTGAAACTCATTTGTATGCGACGCTATAGTTACCAGATGTAAACTTAACGTAAACGGACAGTAAGGAAAGATGGGCAGTACAATGCCATCTCATCTCATCACGCCGAACTGCTAGACAAATTTTAACCAACTTTGGGACAGCGATAGCAAAGATGGTTATAGGATACCTTTTCTCGATTAACCTATTATTACCTATATGAGTTCAGTGCCGTTTGGCACCCGTTGTTTTTAGGTTTCTACCAAAAGTAAAATGTACTTTTGACTTTTATTAACTAAGAGAACTTTAATCAGCAATTTACTAAAGAATTATCCAATTCTAAGAACTTAAATTAATTTAGGTCCCAATGGGTTAATCCAGTAAATGGTACGCGAATGAAGTTGCTGGCAATTTCTAGTTTTATTTAAACGTGTCTGTAAACTGAATTAGAATTTAGAAGTAAGTACTTATGTTTAAAGACCATCGAGGTTGTAATAAATTACAATTAAAAGCGAGCAAGATAAACAGAACGAATGAAAGATACACGCACCAAACAAGTTAAACAAGACCTTGTGATACACACTTTTCTTTATATAAAACAAATGACTTCAAAACTAAACAAGTAAACATGAATTTATCTGTCACCGCGTTATCTCTCAACTTGGCCTGGCAATACAGTGTTTACGATATCTAGATTTTATTTTCGTAAAGGACCCTTAGGCCTTGTCAATGTTCCCAACCATTTGCAAATTGTTGGCTTATTCGGCGAACCATTTCGGGTTTGGGTCGGTGTATGTACAAACAGAAAATAAAATATGTTCATCCTAATAAAAAAAACCGACTTCAAAAAAACTGTAAAGCCAGAAATAACCCGATCATGTACATATTACATTTGAATCACCTGACCTGAATCATCTTTTGAAGTCGTTGCCAAACCACTCAATTATTACTATGAAAACAGATACCGTGCAAGTTGACGTGAGGTTTGCCACACCGACTTCAAAAGGTGATTCAAATGTAATCTGTAGATGATCGGATTATTTTTGGCTTTTCAGTTTTTTTAAGTCGGTTTTTTTTGTGTTATTTTTTTTTGTTTTTTTTCATTTTTAGTGATTCATATATACCTACTGAATCACTTTTTCACAAAAAAAATAACCGACTTCAATGAGCGAAATGGAACATACAATAACACTTATATGATTTTCTCATGGATGTCTTCGTCAGAACTGGACCAAATTTAAATGAGACCACCCGGAAAGCACCAGCTTTCAAATCCCCCTCCTCCCTTTTTTGAAGTCGGTTAAAAAGAAGCCGTGTAAATGGTCTATTATATATGAAATCATCAGAATTCATTGAAATGATTAAGTAGATATATAATATTATGTTTACCCTCAAATGCTGCAACTTTTCCAACTATTACAACTTTGCCTTATCTAATGGGAAGAAATAAATCATAATTAGTAATTACCCATTAAATTCTGTTTTGTTGTGCTAGAGCGTGAAGATCATTTACGTCACCTTAGGCCTTAAGTGGGATATTCTGCCCGCTGTCGCTATAAGTCGCACTTCCTAGCCAAGGCAAGACGTACAACTTTAGGCAAACCACGGGCTCTTAGCAAAACAAAATGGGACAAATACATAAATCAAAAGGACTTAAGTAATAAATAAATAAGTAAATAAATATTGGACAACCTCACACAAATCAATCTAGTCCCAAATTAAGCTCAATGTGTTATGGGTACTAGACGACGATATACGTACTTATATAGATAAATATATACTTAAATACATAGAACAACCATGACCCTAGCACAAATATTCGCGTTCATCACACAAATATTTGCCCTGACCGGGATTCGAACCCGGGACCGCCGGCTCAGTAGGCAGGTGTCTACAAACCGAGCCAAATGCGTCGTCATAATGTTCGCGGATGTTATACTTAGCGATACAAAATTAAATTTTCAGGGCACCTTTAATGTACTATACAATGTATAGGTACCTACGTGTTCGAATAACTAAACTATACTAACACCAGGTGGTGTTCAGCACCAAGAGGTTGCAAATGAGCCAACACGAGAGGAACAAATAAGCCATCTGCTATACTGCCTGCGATGGCAAGTATAAAACGCATGTTCAACCGACTTCAAAAAAGAGGTTAATTCATGTGTATAATTTGTTTATTTTTATTTATCTTACTGTTTGTTACCTCAAATAATCCGATGTCATATAAACCGATATGGAAAAATATTCGTTTATTAGGTGAGAGAGTAGGCATTTCCAAATTGATCCTATACAATTTTGGTGAAGATCTGATGATGAGATCCATGAGGAATGAAAGAAACTCCTTGAATGTTAAAGGCACATCTATGGTGATTTTGGTGTTTTACAACTCGGTTCAGTTGACAGTTGTGATCTCTCCTGGATCCCATTTTCAGATTCTTACTAAGGAATGCTCCCGGTTCTGAATTTGTATAGCGAGAACCAGGAATCCCCGGTTCCGGATTTGTATAGAAAGAGAGTACTCGGGGCACACTCTAATCAACCCCTGTGACAATGGGGCCAACTAGAAAGCGTATATACCCTTTCCAAACAATAAAATAATTTTCCAAATCAGCCCAGTCGTCTTCGAGTAGTCGGGGAACAATACATAAAAAAACACACTGTCAAATGAGAACCTGTTCCATTTTCCGACCGTCAAAAATACATTAAGTTCAATTCAAATGGGTCAAGTTTCCGCTAGGGGGAGCACTGAGCGCGCTGCCTGCACCCAAACCGCGTCAAAGTGCAACCAACGCTGACGCTTACATAGGAAGATGCTCGCTTCACCGCTACCAGTAGGTATATACCTACTGGTAGCGGTGAAGCGAGCAATTATATAATTATAGTCCGTGAGATTGTACAACCTATTTCTGACAGATGAAAAATAACGTTGATATTGTTGGTAAGAGGCGTATGGCGCTGGGTGCTAATTCGGGTGTACTTTGGGAATTAATCAATCAATCATTTATTTATTTGTGTAAACAAGAGTACAATTAGATCTTATAATTTTTTTTTTACATATAACAAAACTAGGGTCGTTATCGGTCTTAGAATCGATTATTCATTGTAATAATATATTTTGCAAAATTGTAATCTAGTACTTTTCAGCACTTGTTCAGTGTTCACCGGCTGCGGCGGTTCTTTAATTTTGTCAAGCCTGTGCTCGCGTTTGCCGCTCTTGTATTGGCTTACACAATTATGAAAAACCGGCCAAGTGCGAGCCGGAATCGCGCACCGAGAGTTCCGTACAAACACTCCCATCTCCCATCTTGATTGGCCGGGTTAAGTTAAGTTTGCATCTGGTATGTATGACGCCGCATACAAATTAGGTGCAAAGTTAACGCAACTACGTTTATTGTATGGGAGCCCCAGTTAAACCGAATTATTGTTTACTACCTTTTAGTTCATTGTCTACATCATTTTAATCTTTATTTTCTATAAAACCGTTTAACTTAAAACATTTTTTTTTTCTGATTTTTATTCTGTTTAATACTAATATTTGTTGTTATAGCGGCAACAGAAATACATCATCGTAATAGGGTCCCGTTTTTTACTCTTTAGGTACGGAACCCTAAAAACGTTGACTTATTTCACTGTAAAAGACCAATAAGCCATTGATGAATCCAGTAGTTACATCTCTGTGATGATTATCCGCCTTAACACATTCACTGCGTTACGAAAGGTATTTATTCGCATTTGGGTTTAAAAAGAAAATAAAAATTAAGATGTGCATTTCAGGAAAGCGATCCAGGTTAACATTTCCTGCTTAGCTAATCTTAGATATTTAAAGAGCTCGATTAAAAACTAGTAAGCAACTATTCTAACCCCTACCCATACGACATACGATAGCATTTTTATCCATCCTGAAACGAAGACGCTTTGCTTGCTCCCATCGCTCGCTCATTAAAATAAGTGGCGTGGTAATGGTTATACTATACCTACCTCCAAGTAGTAGCTGTCTCTTCTGGCAACTGTATATACCTACTATTGCAAATGTATAACTACCTTTTGGACAAAGCAAATCTCGATATATACTGAGTTAAAATTCCGATAATGTAAATTGGTTATGTACGTAGGTATGTTATGTATTCTATGTCAGTAAGACCTTTCGTCGTTTAATAACTAGGAAGGGTATAAACATCATTTATTGGAAATATAATCTAAGTGAAGAGACCGACACACCAAAACAGTTTTCTTTTTCAATAACACGACCAAAAGAGTTAATACAGTTTCTTTTTTATGTCCGCAAATAGTTTCTTTTCGAAAGGAACCCAATAAAATCACGGCGGAAGGTATAAATGGCAAACTAAAGCCTGTCCAAGCAAAAGGTTCCCAAACAAGCCAAATGGCTTAGATAGCCCGGCCGAGGAGAGTGGCCATGCGTTTGTACGGACGTCGGATAAAGGTAGATTTTAGATTAAGAATTGACTATTTCTTGAGGATCTTTGATTAAATTATTACTCAAAAACTATTTCAAAAAAGGCATTATTTAAAAAACCGTCATGCTGAAAAATACTTCCTGGGAAATAACGTATAGATACGCTGACATTGCATTTTTTTTACTACTTAATGGTAAGAAATCCCGAAATTGTTTTATTTACAAACGTCTTTGGAAAAAGTGGGGTAGGTACACCATAATGGCACACAATGGGCTTACAACAAGTGAGAGGGAAATGCTCTTCTAAAATTGCAGTACCTAAAACAAGATCGACTTCAATGAAAGTATGACTTAAAAGTATGCTTAAAAAAATCATGATAATATTATTTAAATGAGCGATCTCTTAGTTTTTGTTCTGTACGGCGACGAGCGATATGAGGATTATATTACGACGACTTATATTAGGACGAGGGATGTTAGGTATCTTGCGATCACAACGCATTCGAAATACGATCATAAACGGAGCACAGTCCCAGTATTTCCGTTTGGTACGACGATGAAAAAACGAGATTCACTGCCAAAAAACAAAACCTTCCTTACGTAGTGTACGATAAAAAGTGAGGAGCTATTCAACAATCCCTTAATTAACATCTTCAATGCCTCTCTTTTCGCGACGACTGATCGCAAAAATCTTACTACCGTAGTTTGTACAAACCGATAGCAAGAAATGGCCTAATATTGAAGTTTTGAAGTCCGAAATTGAGTCCTCGGGATGTCCCGACCGTACCGACGCAAAAATTGTACTTTCGGATTTTGTACAATGCTACAGGAAGAATTGGCCCAATATTGTAGTTATGAAGTCCGGAATTGAGTCCTCGGGATGTCCCGACCGTATAGGCACCGGACTCAGGTGTCCGGGAGCCCCTCGGGGCGGCCCTTCCGCGCCAGCTGACAGCCCCGATTATACTCGTGAGCGGCGCTAAATAAAATTATGCACAAGACTCCCAAACCGGCTTGATAGGGATGTGTTATTGATTAATATTGTAGCAAAATCACGAAGTTGTCACAGAAAATTATAACTTGGATGTACCTATAAAACGGTTTTATGTGTATGTATAGATATGTTTCAGAGACGTATATAGTGTCGACACAGTTATGTACGTTAAAACGCGAATCGTATTTTGACACCATCACGACTGTACATCGTTGATGAAGACAGCTGTTTTCTGAGCCGATGGTCCTTCGAATCCCGGTAAGGGCAAATATTTGGGTGGTGAACTCGAATATTTGTGCCTGGATCATGGGTTATCTAAGTGTATATTTTTCTTTATAATGATGTATATCGTCGCCTAGTACCCATAACACAAGCGCTCTTCAGCTTAATTTGGGACTAGGTCTAATCGTATGAGATGGTCTGATATTTACTTATTTATCTCTGGACAGATTGTAGTACTACAAATCTTCATGAATGTACTCCATGTAATGAAAATCATTAGCATCTTAAGATAATTTTCACACCCTACGGACCTAAAGCCATCACTCTATAGCCATATTCCCGTAATACGGCCTGATCTCGGCCATTAAGGCGGCGATCCCGCGTAATGAGCTGAGCGGTCATCTTAATTGGACCTTCGGTGTCGAGTAGCTATATAAAATTCTATCCTTTTTTCATTAACTTATCTTCAATTGATGTTTAAGATAAGACGCGAAATAACCACAACCGGCGATAATGAACTTAATAGACACTCCTGTGGGTCTCATCTCAATTTGAAACTAAATCCACGCGAGAAGTATGTCTCTACTTTAGCTATGTGCGCTGTTCGACTGATTCAATACAAATGTCAGGAACGTGCAATATGGCTAATTTTACAGTATCTCCTCTAAATTGTCATCTTAATGTCGCTCATTAAGGCTTAGGTAAATAGCAATATATTGATATTACTATACAGGGACACATTCTAACAATTTTGTCCGCGTATTTTTGTTTATCATAATCGAGTAAAATGCTTATAAGACGATCTTTGGATTTCCAGCTCTCCCTGTACCAAAATTGGTCTAGCCCAAGTCTAGCCGTTTGACCGGAGCCTTATCGCGGCATCGCGGTAAAATAGTATCACTACTAACTACTCAAACGCGTAATTCTACGACTAATGTACCTCTATAAATGCTAGTATTTCCGCAATTTTAACCAAGCTAGAACCCCAGATTTATGCAAGCGATACCCTCAGGGCTTGCCCGAGGATAATGCATTTACATTGCAGATGCGGACTCGGATAGTTCAGGAGGTACATTTATTTCCAATGCACAAAGCCGTTTTATTCTTCAAGTTGGATTTGATTTGACAAAACCTGAGTAAGTTTAAACCATTGGATACTGTGTACATTTGTAAAATGTAGTACAGTCGAGTTCATACATTTATGAATAAAAAAATTATCAAAATATTTGTGAACTCACTTTTATTTACAACCGCATAGAATCGTGTTCAGATAATTTTTATATTTTTTTTTCTCATAAATTTAACTACTGTACTAGGTACCTACGTGATCTGGTAAAAATATCGGGATTTCTTCTGCTGATTTGATTCACTTGGAATTTTACTACATATTTTTAACATTGATTCAGTTGGGAATTTTGTTCTCAAGTTTTTATTTAGTTTCACACAAACGGTCCAGTGTTTGATTTCATATGAGTTAATTTCTGCTCTTAACACGTTCGCTGCGATAGGAGGTCTAAAGACCACCTGCCAGTACTTTCGGGCTGTGCGGGTAAAAATATTGTGGTTTCGCTCTGGTGCGGAGCTCGTAGCTTATAGAATTGTATAGGTAGAAAAGAGTCCAATATATGGTTCGATTCCTACCATAACGTAGTTTTTTTTTTGCACTTTAAAACATGCAGGAGGTCTTAAGGCCTCTCATCGCACTGAGAGTGAAAAGTGTGCGTCCAGTGCGGATAGGGGGTCTAAAGACCTCGTATAGGTAGTACGGGCTTATCGGCCCCCTTCCGCACCTGTTTGTGTCTATGATAGTTGAACTATGGCCCAGTGATGTGCACGCGTCTATGAGCAATGCAACGTTAATGTATTTCGTTTGATAGTGAGTCAAAATATGTACATACTAAGCACTAAGCGTCAATTTTGTTCAGTACATCAATACCCAAGAAGGTTAGTGAGTAATAATAACAGTAAGTATCGAATGTGTACATAGCTGAATCATGGGTCAATTAAATGTTACTACCGTTTTTGTAACAAACCACTGTGTCTTAAATGTTTCTATTTCAGTCATATGCAATTTTTCCTTACAGTATATGATAAAGTTCGATATATTGCCTATATCGATAGATTTCCTTTTTATTAGGAACATCACTAGAAGACAATACAAATGTACCTCAAATTCAGTGCTGTAAGAGGTCTAAAAGCCTCCTAATAATTTTTTGTCATTATTCTATATTCTGACATCAGAACTTCGGGCGAAGCCAAAACAAGACAGAATAGTCCTTTAGCTACAGCATTATATACGTATCATATAAAAATTTGTGAATTTCATGAAGAAAAATGCATTTTAAAAGTCTGTTCCTTGGTATGGTCTTAAGACCCCTAACCGCACCTGTGAAATGGTACAGTTAAGGCGTAAAGACCTCTTACAGCACTAGTTGAAAGTTATCAATATTTTGAGCCGCAGTGAACGTGTTAAGAGGCCTTATTCCTTTTAAAATTTATTTCTTTCATATTATGACGAATATATTGATAATTTCAACCAACTTTTTGAGGTGAATAATACTTTTTCCCGAGTTCTAGGTAGTAACGTAGCTATTTCATGCTTTAATTGCGTACAGTGGAAAATAAGTTGAAAAAACGAATTTTCATCGTGAATTTTAAAAATTATCAGTGAAAAATTAAAACTGTAGGTTTCAAATATATACCAATAAATCCCAATAGCCTTGTTCTAGGTAGTAACATCAATAATATGTTAAGAAACATGTTTGATCATAGAGAAAAATGTCTAAAACAGTCAGCATTTTAAAAGGAATAAGGCCTCTGAAATGTTCGGGTCTAGCCAAGTGGAGAGAAATAAGAGCAGACTGTATACAAGAAGAATAACTATAATAACTATTTACAACGTTACAATTATAACGGGTGCGCGGGTGAGTACGAAATATCGCGAGCGGGGCAGCGCGAGCCGCGGTGCTTCGAGTGTCGCGGTTCAAAGGTAAGTGAGTCATGCGGGGGCGGACGCAGCGGGGGAGCGGGTTCCGCGCTTAGCATGCTGTATTGGTACTGGTCGCACCATATCCTGCCGGCGTTGAAGACCTTGTGTCTTCAAAACTGTAAACGGGAAGAGGGCATATTGTGTTGAAAGCACGTCGTATGATCCCTTTCTTTGTTTTAATGTCGGCTACTCTAGCGACTCCGTCTCTGCCGGGTATGACGTTTACGATGCGGCCCATCAACCACATAAGAGGAGGAAGGTTGTTCTCTTTTATCACCACCATTGTTCCAACTTCCAGTTTTCCTTTGGATCTATGCCACTTTGTACGCTGCTGCAGGCTGAAGATGTATTCACTGGAAAATCGGCCCCAAAAGTGCTTCTTGAGAACTTCTATGCGATGGAACCTTTGAAGACTTGAAATATTCTGGTCGGAGACTTGAAGATGTGGCACTAACGTGAGCGATCTTCCAATCAGAAAGTGTGCAGGAGTAAGGGGGGTAAGGTCAGTAGGATCGTCGGACAAGGGAGTGAGAGGGCGTGAATTTAAAATTGCCTCTATCTGAATAAGACATGTTGCCATTTCTTCAAAAGTAAGGTGAGTAAGACCTAATACTCGGCGCAAGTGATATTTTACTGATTTAACCGCAGACTCCCACAAGCCACCAAAATGTGGTGTATACGCGGGAATAAATGAGAAATGAATACCTTCTGTCGCCTTATCTTTGGCAACTTCTTGCTTCAGTACGTTAGCGATCTCATTGGCAGCACCGATAAAGGTAGTACCATTATCCGAAAAAATGGTTCTTGGTTTCCCTCGACGAGCCACAAACCGATCGAGAGCTGCAATAAAAGCTTCTTTAGTGAGATCTGAAACAAGTTCCAGATGAAGTGCCCTTGTAGCTAAGCATACAAAAATACATATATAAGATTTCACAAGTCTGCAGCCCCTACCCTTGCGATCGGCTATCAAAATTGGTCCTGCATAATCAGTCCCTGTCTCCAGAAATGGATACTCAAGATGTACCCGTTCTTTGGGTAAATTACCCATTACAGGATGTACTGTTTCAGCCCTAAGCCTAATACAGCGGATACATTTATGAACTGTATTTTTCACTAAATTGCGACCTCCAAGAGCCCAGTATTTTTGACGTATTACAGACATAAGTAGCTGAGGACCTGCATGGAGGGCACGTAAATGCAACATTCTAAAAAGAAGTTTGATAATGGGTTGCTTACAACAAACAATTATAGGGTGTTTAACCCCATAATCATAAAACGAATTAGAGAGTCGTCCACCAACTCTAATGAGCTCAGAATCGTAAAAAGGGCATAAAGAGGTAAGGCGACTTTGTTTTGGTAAGTCCTTGCCCAGTTTCAACAATTTGTACTCTTCAGGAAATGCACTTTCCTGAGATATGCTAAGAAGCAGAGTCGTCGCTGAAGACAATTCGGAAGAGGTAAGGAAACCATACCTTTTATGATTCGTATTTTGACAATTATAGATGAATCTTTTTATGTAAGCTATTATACGTTCTATTTTTGCAAAATCTGAACAATTGTTGATTAAGGTTTGAATAGCATTAAATTCTTCCGAGGTTGATGAATTAGAGCAAATTACTAACGCCTTATGTGATACGGTGTCTGGCAATACGATTTCCCTTTGTGAGTTCGGTGCGGTCGGCCAACATGAAGAATCAGACGTTAAAAAGGACGGCCCTGACCACCACAACAAAGAATTTTGTATAAGATCTGCATCAAGACCACGAGATACAAAATCAGCTGGATTTTCCTTGGAAGGAATATAACGCCAAGATTCCTGCGGAAAGCTTTCCTGTATCTCGGATACGCGGTTTTTTACGAACGGCCGTAGACAGGCTGGAGAAGATTTAAGCCATCCGATGACAATCATAGAGTCGCACCAGAATAAGCAACTCTCTGGTTTGAAATGCAGCGATTCAAGAACCTTTTTACACAGCCTTGCTCCCAACAATGCTCCACAAAGTTCTAGGCGCGGAATCGTTGTTGCCTTGATTGGTGCAATTTTGCTTTTGGAGGCGAGTAAACGTACACACACAGAGCCATCCCCGGCCACGGAGCGGACGTACAGGCAAGCTCCGTATGCTTTCTCAGAGGAATCTGAAAATACGTGAAGCTCGATACATGAAGATGACTCGCACAATACCCATCTCGGTATATTCACATTATTTAGGTTAGGAAGTGTTTTTGCAAATTTATTCCAGATCGCCAGTAAAGTGCCCGAAAGTGGCTCGTCCCACGTACACTTATCCACCCATAATTTTTGCATCAGTATTTTTGCTTCTGTTATGCAAGGTGTGACTAGACCTAATGGGTCAAAGACCTGTGCTATGACGGACAGGATGTTGCGTTTAGTAACTATTGATGGAACTGTGATGTTTATTTGGAATGTAAGAGTGTCCTGTCTACTATGCCAGTTAATGCCAAGTGTTTTAGCTAATTCTTTTTCGCTCAGATTAACAATGTCCCTTTGAATGCCTTTGTTATTTAATTCTTTTAATATTTCTGTACTATTCGATTGCCACTTTCTAAGATTAAATTTTGCCGAATGAAGAGTGGCTGTGACTTTTTGACACATTGCCAATGTATCAGTTATTGAATGTGATCCCGATAAGAAGTCATCTACGTAAAAATCCTTTGCAAGTGCAACTTGCGTTTGCTTGTCTAAAGAATCTTGTGACAGTTGGTTAAGACAGCGTGTGCTTAAGTAAGATGCGCTCGCTGTACCGTAAGTCAAAGTGTTTAAGGTGTAAATTTTTAGGGGTTGCGATGGATCTGATCGCCAGACAATTTGTTGAAGAGAGCGTTGATTCTCGTCTACCAGGATCTGGCGATACATTTTCTCTATATCTGCTGAGACCACGAACCTATGCATACGAAATCTAAGTAAGATGGAAAGTAAGTCGTCCTGAATCCTTGGACCTACAAGCTGGATGTCATTCAAAGATTTTCCTGACGTGGAGGCAGCTGACGCATCAAACACCGCACGAAGTTTGGTAGTGGTGCTTGAGTCCCTCGTTACTCCATGGTGAGGTATGTAATATGACCGAAGAGAAGGATCATGACGACTTTCACTCATATGGCCCAAGGATTCGTATTCAGCCATAAAGTCAACGTATTGTTCTTTGAACACAGGGTCCCTACCAAATTTTCGCTCTAAGGATAGAAATCTGCGTTTTGCCAATTCGAACGAATCACCCAATACGTCTGGCGACTCTTTTAAGGGCAAGGTGACAACAAAACGCCCATCCTCGTCACGTTTTGTTGTATTTATGAATATTTCTTCGCAAGTATTTTCTTCTACCGTAAGATTATGCTTAGAAGGTATCGTGTCAAGCTCCCAAAACGAAGTAAGATCTATTCCCGTTTGCTGGTTATCAAGAAAGAAACAAACGGGTTTGTTAAGACCGGGCTGATTTAAGACGCCCGATAAAAGCCAGCCAAGCTTTGTTTCAAAAAGGGTGGGGTTCTGCTTGCCTAAATCTATGCGTCTTGTACCTAAAACGCTCCAAAAAACTTGGGCACCGACAAGAATGTCGATTGAAGACGGTGTATGATAAGAAGGGTCGGCCAAACAAATCCCTGAAGGAATAGGTAAATCATCAACGTTTAAAAATTTGTTGGGTATGGTTGATGTGATTTTGGGTAATATGAAACAATCAATGTCTCCTTTAAAATTACCATCGTATGACTCTATATGAAGAGAGCATGATTGTGTACTTTTGGACTCTTGATTGTTTATGCCTGTAACTTTAGAAGTCACAGACCGCGCTGCTAACAATAGCTTACTAGACAAATCCTTGGTGATGAAATTTGCTGTGCTACCATTATCAAGCAAAATTCTAGCTGTGTGAAGCTGCCCCTTGCTGTCACTGACCTTTACCAGAGCTGTAGAAAGTAACACGTGTGGCGATACGTTATCTACGTTATGATTGTTCGCAGATAGTGCCACGTGCTCAGGGGGCGTTGGAGTTTCATTATGGGTGTGCAACAACGTATTGTGTCTAACCTTGCAGTATTTACAATGACTGAGATGGCATTTTGTTTCATTATGTCCAGGACGTAAACAATTTAGGCACACTTTTAACTCTTTGGCTTTGGCCCAACGCTGGTCAAGCGGCAAAGCTCTGAAGACTTCACAATTGAATATGTAATGAAGCTTTTTACACAATGGACAAGGTTTATAAACAGAAGATTTTACATTGTCATGACTTGACGATACTATGAAACTTTTTGACTTACTGATTGATGGCTCTGTTTTTAATTTGTTATTTTTGGACTCTTCAATGGTTTCGAGCAGATTACACCTATTGCTCAAGAATGTGAGAAACTTATCAAGCGACGGTGGTTCTGACAACGAGTTTCTATGTTCTTCCCATTGTCTGCTGGTGATATTGTCTAATTTTGAGGACATGATGTGTATTATTAAGGTATCCCAGTGATCTACAGGTTGATCGAGAGTAGCCAATGCTCTAAGATTTTTATTTGCACTATCAACTATTTGCCGAAGGCCATGACTGGATTCTTTGTGAATAGATTCTATGTTAAATAAAGCTTGAACATGGTTGTTTACAAGCAATTGCTTATTATCGTATCTGTCACAGAGCAACTTCCATGCAGAATTATAGTTATCCGCTCTAAAATCCAAGCTTCGGATTATCAAGGCCGCACTTCCGTGAAGAGAAGCGCGAAGGTAGTGAAATTTGTTGATATCGTCTATTGTCTTCTCTGAATGTATTAATGACACATAAATATCTTTAAATTCTAGCCAATTTTGATAGCCGCCGCTAAAGTGAGGTAAATTTATCTTTGGCAACCTTACGTTACTTTGCTTATTAGATATAACCGTCGGGCGATCATTGGAACCCACCTCAGACCTAGCGCAAGCAGACTCGTTTTCGCGCTGACTACGATGACGTTCAACCAGCTCGCGCGCAGTCGCGAGCTCCTTGTAGTACGCCCCTTCAAACAGCTCTCGATCCGCATATAGCTCGCTTGGGTCCTCCACCAAAATCTCCAATTCGCCCTGAAATGTGTCGTATGAATCGTATAAGGAATCGAGTTTATTAATTCGTAAGTCCAGTTCGGACAATTGTACGGAGCTTAACTGATCGCAAGATTTTGCCGTAGACAAGTATGCAGTGAATTGCGTAAGCTTAGCCTTAGCTGTGCCACGCTTTTTAATCAACTCTTTGATTCGTGCATCAGTATTCATTGCGAAAAAAGGCAATAAAAATATTAGGCAAAATGTAAACAAACAGTAAGATATTTAATATGTTCACTGCGAAAATAAAATAGCAATGAGATTGTAAAACTTTGCCTTTAACTTTTTTGTAGGAGCAACGTTTAGCGTAATTGCTATGAAGATTTAGTAGGAGCTAAGAGATTGTGATATTGCTATTAATAATCTAAGGAGTAACGACAAAGTGCAATATCGATCCACCCACCTTAACTTATGAAAAAATATATGATTTAATTTCTTACTAACGATGAAATAACTTAGCAACAATTGAAATATTAATGACGAAGGGAATGAAATAAGGTTTTAAGACTTGATATAAGATAGTTTTAAGATGCAATTAAGATTGAAGCAACTAAAATGGTTTGTTTTGATTTTGGAATGTTATGTTTTAATTTAGTACGTTAATTTAATTAAACGGGAATGCAAATAAAAAAGGAGGGATATTGGAAAGATCTCACCGTTATGCTGTCAGTAAATTAAGGCCGACAGTAAGCAAGTTTCAATTCCAAAATTTTGCCGTCGGATTCCGTGCGTAAATATGATGTTTGCATTCGCCTTTCCAACTGCTGTTTTCTTTGTTGCTGTACGTCAATAAATTCACTGTAGGAGCCGTGCACTTTGATAAATATGACGATCACGACGAAGACCTCAGGATACGTAGCAATTGATGATGGACGTCAGGCTTCAAGACAATCAGTTGGAGTTCAGGATGCGCTGCGATTCCACTCGTAGACACGGCGCTATGAGATGATCAATCCCACATCGACGTTTGCGATATCTTCTTTTACAAATTGCGCTTGTAACGTATTCCGGTTAATTTACTACGGCGTTTAAGGACCATGTTCGGGTCTAGCCAAGTGGAGAGAAATAAGAGCAGACTGTATACAAGAAGAATAACTATAATAACTATTTACAACGTTACAATTATAACGGGTGCGCGGGTGAGTACGAAATATCGCGAGCGGGGCAGCGCGAGCCGCGGTGCTTCGAGTGTCGCGGTTCAAAGGTAAGTGAGTCATGCGGGGGCGGACGCAGCGGGGGAGCGGGTTCCGCGCTTAGCATGCTGTATTGGTACTGGTCGCACCAGAAATCTATAAAAAAGCAACCACATTTTGCTGTTATCCACTCCATTTGCATAGTATCCCGAATAATCATCAAGCATAAAAAGTGTTATTTTCCTGGACCGTTTCAAATATTCAGTGTGCCACCGTCCTCGCTTTTGGACGGAACCCTGAAGTGGCGTCCGTCCGACTCCACGAGCATTTGAATTCAGCGCGCCCCACACTTAATAGACTTAGCAAACGGAATGGTGATTCCGCCCCAATTCCTATGCAATTTTTAACAAAATTCTTGATTGCTTGATCAAATTATGTTTCCGCTTCTTTTGGGAATGAATAATGGTTCGGTTAGCTCGACCCTTGCGGTAATAGCGATCGCTTAAGCCATTTTTAACCGACCTTAAATAAAAGAGTCTATGTTTAGTGTGTGTTTTTTTTGTACACTTTTTCTACATTGATTCAATCCAAGTAGCACACCGACTGCATAAGTAGTTATACAGCCTTTATGTATAGCTTAAATTAAATAAATAATAAAGGACAATCATACACAAATCGACCTAGTCCCAAACTAAGTAAAGCTATTGGTACTAAATGACGATATAAATAATATATAAATACATATATAGATAACATCCATGACCCAGGAACAAATATTCGAGTTCATCACACAAATATTTGCCCCAGCCGGGATTCGAACCCAGGACCGCCGGCTCAGTAGGCTGCAAACTGCGCCAACCGCGTCGTCAAATTAGAGTTATAATTGCTGTATAATCTCTTATGGGGCTTCTAAACGGGCCATATTTTACTGCAATTTCTGGCCGGCAACTATGGCCATCCCTCTCTGACACCCTACGCTAGAGCAAGATGCAAATAATGGCCGGCCACAAATTGCAGCAAAACATGGCTCATTTAGAAGCCCCTTTATACAGCCATTTTGCTACCTGGGAAGTTAAGCATAGATTTACGACAAAAGATGATGGTTGTATTTAACACAAGTGGTTGGCGCATTGGTTGTGCAGCCGTGTACTGAGCCGGCGGTCCCGGGTACGAATCCCGGCAAGGGCAAATGTTAATGTGATGAACTCGAATATTTGCTTCTGGATCTTGGATGTTTCTATGTAGGTCGATTAATGTGAGGTTTAACGGTATAAAAAAATACAAAAAGGGCGATAAAGCAACAAACATCAAACATCCGACACTTACATGAGTATGAGAGAAAATGAAAGAATACTTTATTCTGGCGCGAGAAACACTTAGTTATGTAATACACTCTTACGAGTATGTAATCGATATTCCACTGATTCATACGTAGCGCTTTACATTAACTTTTCTCATTAAGGCAGTAATAAAGTAAGAATTTCGAGGACTTGGCTTGAAAAATGTAATTTGGGTCTCTTCAAAGCATTTTAGCTCTTCTTTAGAATTCATCTGGCGAGTTTTTAAAAGCATCCGCTGCTGGACAAGACCTCAAAAATCATATATTCCGTTACGGAAATATTTTTTCTTTTAACAGGTGACCTCTTCGTACTGGTATTCGCGATGGACAGCAGGGAGTCATTCGAGGAGGTGATCCGGCTTCGGGAGCAAATCCTGGACACCAAGGCTAGTGCCGTGAGCGGCGGCAGCCGGGGGCGGAGACAGGTGCCCAGGGTGCCCATGGCTATAGCGGGGAACAAGTGCGATCGAGAGCTCAAGTGAGTATTGTAGCCGACAAGTCGTTAGAAGTCAGGCATGCAAAAGAGTGTGTTCACCGGCAGGTCAACACACTCTTTTGCATGCCTGACTTGACCAACAAGTCCGAAAGAAGCAAAACACAATCGTCGAATTCCAAATAGTTTTAAATTTGGACTTCCACGCTTGTGTTTTGTTTCTCGTGGTTTCGTTTGGACCTGCTTACGAAGGGTTCAAAGTATATTTGTTACCCGCCTGTGCTGACCTACAAGGGCGATCGAGAGCTCAAGTCATTATCAGGAGTCTTTGGGAGCAAATCTTGGACACCAAGGACATGTGAGCGGGAACAACCCGGGGCGGCGATAAGTGCCAAGGGTGCCCATACCATGGCCATTATGAGAAACAAGTGAGCGTCAGGGATTTGCCTCCAACTACTAGTTCCTAAAATTCAATGATGCTTCATTGTGGCAATCACATTTTGCAGTTATCCGCTCCATTTGCATTTTATCTCATTCATTATTCTTGTGCCATTTTATCTCAACCAGAAACTCTATAGATAAATATTTCGAGTTAAATCGACTCTCAAAGTGTAAAGTTAAAAGGGAACAATTTAAACGCTCACCAAAATGGCTTTTATACCCCAAAACTAAATTCCAAATAAAATGAATTGCCTCCATATAAATTAAACCCACTCTATACAGTGCTCCCCAAATTAAATCATTTTGTATTCCAAAATCGATATACATTACACCAGAATAATTTTACGTTGAGTCCGTATATCTTTTTGCTACCCAAAATGGATTTTTTGCTCACCAAATATTGTTTTCATAAAACATCAAAATTATTACCAAAAATATCTTTTTGCTTCCCAAAATGGATTTTTTGCTCACCAAATATTGTTTTCATAAATTAGTGTTTCAGCTAGGTAACCATCTAATCCTGATCACCTTTCAGAGCAGATCCGACTCGGCCGAGTTAGGTTAGGTTAGTTTTTTTATTTATATCCCTAAAAAACGCTCCATAATGTGCGGTACCTAGTCATTATTAGCTACAGTTGCCGAGAAACTTCTTGAGCCTAACCTTGACTGCGCAGTAGCCGATTTACGTACAAATATGCATGCGCAGATCCGCCATTTTGGGTCAAATTTTCTCCATACAAATCGTTTTTTTTTTCGATATTTTCCGAATTTGACCGAATTTTCGGACAAGATTTCAGATTCATATTTTTGAGCCCCGAGAGCCCCCCGATACCGAGTTTTAGCCGCCTAGCACCAATTTGAAATTTTGAATCGTTTTTTTTTCGATATTTCCCGAATTTGACCGAAT
Source organism: Apotomis turbidana (assembly GCA_905147355.2). Lineage (NCBI taxonomy): Eukaryota > Metazoa > Arthropoda > Insecta > Lepidoptera > Tortricidae > Apotomis > Apotomis turbidana. The sequence continues at coordinate 7,375,798 of LR990294.1, read as the reverse complement.
TTTCGGACAAGATTTCAGATTCATATTTTTAGCCCCGAGGGCCCCCCGATACCGAGTTTTAGCCGCCTAGCACCAATTTGAAATTTTGGTGAAAAAAGCCATTGGTGAGCATTTAGTTTTTTGCCTCAGCAAAAATTACTAAAATGGAAGTAATAATAATAATATAAAATATTGGTGACATCCATTTAACAATAATATAGATTATTTGGTCTGAAATTAACTTTAACGGTGTTCATATTGTTACGAGCGTGGGGTTCGTATTTGATAGAAAAGTATAAATTAATCCACTAAATAAAACACTCACTTTATTACCCAAATTACGTACTTACAATTCACACGAACTGTACTTAAAATCCACTAATTAAAACACACACACTATTTCACAAATTATGCACTCACTATTCACACGAACTGTACTTAAGCGCACTAATCACTCAAGAGTCTTTCTCTCCGATTATCCTTGTACTAGCATTCGATCGCAGTTAAAATGTAACTAACTCACGCCGGCCGCCGGCGCTTTTTATATCCCGCGGAACCGCTCTAGACGCATTTTCCACACATATCGCGAATATTCTAGTAAGGTCCAGCGTAAGGGCCGAGAACATTCGAGGCCATCTATGTCTCTCTCTAATGGTGCACTCTCTGTCACTCCCTTCTCGAATGTTCCGAGTATAGCTATCTCTTTCTAGTAGTCCCATCCTTGTTACACACTTCTCGAATGCTCTGAGCATAGCTATCTCTTTCTAGTAGTGCTATCTCTGTCACTCCTACCGGATATTTCGCCATATAACGATTTCTGCTTCAGAGGCCCATAAGAGGTTTTCAGGTTATGGCGTCATCTGATAGAGGGTGCCCTGAAACGGACTGAAAACATGTTTCAGGCGCCTGAAAACGACGGCAACTTAGGTGAAATCTTGATCTTTAGATATGTGATAGAGCATCTTCTGAAACGGCCTGAAATGACTTTTCAGCCTGCTGAAAACACTTCTAACGCACTGAAAATGACGTTCAAAGTTTTTGACCTAACCTACCGGCGTAACAATATATTTTTATAGCATGTAAGAAAAAGAATTATTTGCTTTATTTATAGAATAGTTTGGGATACACTATTTGGTGAGCATTCATCCGTTTTGGCAAGCATTAAGAATTTATTGGAAGTAATTTATCAACATATTTGGTAGGCGTTTAATCATATTTGGTAGGCGTTTAAACACAAGTCAAGTTAAAAGGGTCACATTTATATACGGATACTTTTATTATCATACCGAAATTGTATGCGCCAAAATTGTTGAAGTTGAATTACTTTACTGGTTTAATAAAGAAAACGTTTGCTTATTTTAAGTTGTTTGAGCACCCTTTTATATTTTCTCTTAAAATTGAAGTAAACCAAATCGGCTCCGGCTTTAGGTGTAGGTACTCAAAGCTAAATTATCTAATTTGAAGCGCAGCTCGCCTAAAATAGATGTAAGTCATAAAACCCCAGATTAGGTGAAAGACGTTTCTTTTTACTACAAGCTTCCGTCTTTACAGGACTGTTCAGATAGAAGAAGCAACCGCCTACTGCGCCACGCAAGACTCCGCCTGTGTCTTTGTAGAAACATCCGCCAAGAAGAACTACCACGTAGACGATCTTTTCTACGAACTCTTCGTCGTTGCCAACCTGCCTCTAGAAATGGCCCCGAACCACCACAAACGAGTCAACACAACTTTTGGCAGCCCTTGTACCCTTCCACCGACCAGCAGTCAGAGTAATAGGAGTAAGAAATGCACTTTGTCTATCAAGAGAAGATTGTCTGACGCGTGCGGCGTCGTCGCACCGAACGTGAGAAGACCCAGCATCAGAACTGACCTAATGATTATGAGAACCAAGACTTGTGCCAAAGGGGACAGTGATAGTGCCAGTGGGAGCCCAAAGCTGAACTTGAACCGTCTAGTTCGCTCCAGTGGGCAACCTGATAAAAGATCGTGCGTCATCCAGTGATATTTATAAAGTGTGAGGTGTGATTGTATTTAGAGTTTTTTCATCTGCTGTGTACCTTTAGGGCAACAATGGAGAACATCTCAAATCCCCATATCTATTACACGTTTGAACTGTTATTAATACTAAGATGTTGAATATTGACCGTCTAAGCTATCATTGTATGTTGCCTCTGCTTGTTACCGTGTATACCGTGAACAGAAGGCAGTCTATATTGATGGATCACAGCATAAAAACTTAAGAAGCAACTATGACTTTTCCGTGTGTATATGACTATACTCTGTCATGGTAAGGAAGCGTAAGTCTCAGGGCTCAAAGTTCCAACCTATCCTATTACCCGTTTCATTGGACTTCAAAGAAATAAATTATAGATGTCCTACCAATGTTGCCTTAAAGAAAGTCACTGTTAATAAATATCCACGTGAGCGTGCTTCAGACCGGTGCTACCAGGAAATCATGACCTACAAGGTTTCGCGTGAAGCCCTACTGCAATAGCCCCGTAAAGACCCCATTAGCTGAATACTAGACGTAGGAAACCTTTATAAATTGATGGAATAAATTGGTCCGTATCACAGTATAGGTAATACTCAGTACATTGAGTTCATACGCATAGAAAGTTAAAAGCAAGTCTCATTTATTTCATTCAAGATGATCGTGATCAGTCTAAAAGAATGTGCTTCTGAGGGATTGTAACCGGGTGCATTATCTTTATTTACTTGCGAACTAAAGAATGTTCCAAAAGCAATGGACCAAAAAAGACCCTATAACAATGCGATTACTAATGCAAAAAAAAGAAACATTGGAATTCCTCTTAAACTTAACATCAAATACATAAATGTACTTACTTTTGTTTAAGACGCCGAATTATTAACGAGTATACAACTAGATGGTTACTTACGTCATGTACCCATATAATGAACTCTGAAATAAGCTGCTGGTTGGTAATTGTATTGTACTGATTGTTACCTACACTGTGTTAGTGTTCTCGTAATTCAGCAAACGATACATTTGATGCAACATTAAACTAGGACGTGGAATTAAGTATTGTTACGTATAATTAAGGTATGTTAGGGGATAAAGACTAAGGAGAGTGTATGCCTTGTTGCTTTAATGGTTGGATGTCGGTTGTAAGACGCATTGGGTGTTAATTATAACGATTGTTGTCGAGCTTGAACTGGGTTTGAAACTGAGCCGTGTCAGGGCAAGAGAGATCAAAAGAGTATTACGGGGGCAACCCGACAATTTGTAAGTCCGACAGCTTGTGACGCCTGTAGCAGACAAGTTATAATGGGAAATGAATGAAATATTTAGAAACAGCTTGATTATTTTACAGGTAGGACCCCCCTCATTCCTGAAAAATTGTTACGGATTTTTCTGTAGCCTTAAAAAAAGACGACAATATTTTTGTCCGCCGCTTTACGGAGACCTATTGCTATTATAAAGCTACTTTTACTGCTCATACAATTTTCTTAGACAGCGCTCTTACCAAGTCGATTGACTAAAAATGGCCCAATGCATCGTTTATATTAAGGATCTGTTTAACACCGCAAGGTATCCCTATAAGCAGCGTTACAGCGGGAAAAAACAATACATACAATACAACATTCAATACTTTATTGCACACCAACAATAAAAATATTACATGAGAAATCTTAAATTAAACAAGCGAGCCTTTTTTTTAAAGCTTATATACGTATATTATTAATAAAAATATGTAATACGTATGTTTGTTCGGGTGGAATTTTTGAACTTTATTTTTGAAGTAGATCTTCAACCGATTGAGCTGAAATTTTGTATATACGTTTAGTTTGAATGGACAATGCACGATATGGTGTGTGACATCATTTTAAATCCAATATGGCGGACAATCCAAGATGACGGAATAGATATTTTTAATGCATTTCTACAATATGGGTATCAAATGAAAAGGCTTGTTGGGAATAACTCGAAAAATAATGTGACGTGTTTCTAAATCTAATATGGCGGATCATCCAAGATAGAGGAATAGTTATTTTTAATGCACTTCTGCAATATGGGTATCAAATGAAAGGGCTCATTGCGAGTAAATTGAAAAGAGAGAAATAAGTTTGACTTGTGTAATTTAGCGAGATCGGCGTCATCAGCATTGGTCTGCAACCTGCAATCTAGGAGGAGGACAACTCCAAAATCAAACTCGGAACTGTGTTTCGTCACGCACAGTTATGAACAGACGGAGAAACCTAGAAAGCGATAACTAAAAAATAAAAAATAAATTAAAAGCAAAAAAAGCTTTTATTTAAACGCTCTAAAAAGAAGAAAATATTTTTTTCCTTAAAATAATAAAAGCTTGTCGCGAGATATAATTACCTATCAGCATTTAATTAAATTGAAATTGAAAATATAATAAACTTAGCAGATCAATTTACATAATTAAATTGGTACTAGTTAATTTACAAATCGCGCGACAAGCTTTTATTGTCATATCAATTGTATATAATGAGGTTATAAGTTGATACTTAAAATTTTAAAGGAGAAAAAAAATCTCTTTTTTTTTAGAGCGTTTAAATAAAAGCTTTTTTTTTAATTTGCTTTTAATTTTTAATTTTAGTTTTAAGCAACAAAAAAATCTGTAGCTTGGAACGATGTGGAATATTATTCCTACGTAAAACTCCAGCAATTTCAAAAGTTCCTCCATTCTCCATTTGAAATAACTACTTACATAATGGCTCGCGTTTTATAGCTCTTATACATCTTACGAGATCTCTTTTGCCTAGGACAGCTACAATTGTCTAGTAATATTATAAAATCTAAAACAGTATTTAAATGTTTACCCTACTTCTAATACAGAGTTATTTTCGTCTTCAGACTGTTTCATATCTCATATCATAAATTTAATGAAAGAATTGCCGTTATTATTTTTATGTCAAAATTTAATAATATCACTGTTGAAATGGGACCAAAATTTGAAATTGCGCTCATTTCTTTAAGACCTTTTAGAGTATATGGAGCTCTTTTGGATTATAATCTCAATATCCTTATGAATGGTTTGCTTACATTTTCTCTTGAATTCGGAGATTTGATATTCTCATTGTCTATGAGTATTTTCTTACACTATCTACTATGAAATTAAATTAAATAATCTATAACCTACTATATATTTAAATTTTATTCATGTCATACCTTATGGAAGGTAACTATCATTGTATTATCTACATTATAATCTTTTGTAACCACCTTTTACCTAATAGTATTTATTGCTAATAAACAATGTTTTTATGTGTTTGTTTCATTGTTATCACTACATAGTATAAAACAAAGTCGTTTTCTGCTGTCTGTCTGTCTGTCCCTATGTATGCTTAGATCTTTAAAACTACGCAACGGATTTTGATGCGGTTTTTTGGATAGATTGAGTGATTCAAGATGAAGGTTTATATGTATAATACATGCAAAATTTATCATCATTGCACCCATGCGAAGCCGGGGCGCGTCGCTAGCATCATTATAAGGTGTCATACAATAAGTAGCTATTTATTCTATGGCAAAAGCTATAGCAATTTCGTAAACAATTAGTGCCACTTAACTTGCTATATTTCTCTTATCCTTGCCAATGGAAAGAGAAAACCAACCTGTCTTAATGTCGTCAATAGATGACCTTAATCAAAGGAGTTGTCGATGAAACAAAATTCTACAAAGGATAATAACTTATTTTATTTTACGACACATTTTCAAGGCATGAACTTAAATATCATCAACAATGAAAAATAATGCTGGATTATAAAGGCCTGTTTACCGAACTGAGACCGCCAGTTACTTTTATTCATACAATTCATCTCCTAGAAGTTTTTCCTTCCGCCAGCCTAAACATCCCTTTTTATGAATGTTAAATGATGATCGCGTGGGATGAGCATTTCTCTCGTGAGTGAGTGTTTGGTCAGGACTCCGGGAAGAGCCGAGGTATTATTTAGGTTTAAGTACGACTCACATTTGGAGGAGCGTAGAGGTTATTTATTTATTAAACAATCTTTATTGTATAAAAAAATCATATCGTACTAAAAGCGGACGGCGAACGTAGGGCATTCTTTAAGCTGAAAAATTGTGGGCGGATAGATGACGAGGACTGAAAAGAGTTAAATTGCTAGAAGAAAAAATTTGGTGGTTATAAGAAAGAAGTTTGAGATATTCGCATAGGAATCGAATTTCGCGACGTGGTCAGGATAGCAAGCGAAAAAGACACATGGTCTTACTTTCACGCATCGGCATTCAGGCATCGTTTTTCATGGGCCACGAGTGACCACAAAACGTAGTGAGTGTAAATCAGAATTATAAATAAGTAATCTGTTGAGGTGAACGAATTTTCACTTAGACATTTGGTAACTGACTCGGTAGCACGTTACCCTAATCCGAATAGGATTGAATAATTATTAGGAGCATTTAGAACAGAATTTAGGGTTGTGTCCTGGTTTCGTGTAGCCGTCGCCGGGTCCGTGTTACACGATACCGGTTTTCTTGCTCTTTCGGCGTGTAATTGGACCCCGTGTAATCAAAATCCGTGTACCTGTACATACGGGTCTACGGATCTTAGTTACAAGCCGATGACCCATCCTTGACGGAAATACCTGAATGTAGATCCGGAAAAGGGTTTTGGTGGGTTAATGTAATTCGGTACCTTAGTACCGCCGGGGTTAATTACACGGGTACACGGGTTGTCGTGTAGCGTGATGGAGCCCTAGGAGCAATAGCGGTATTAACGTACTGCGCCGAGTGTCTGTCGTCTTTTACGAATACAGACGGGCGTATAATTTAAAGGTTGGAACATTTAGGCTTCATTTGCATGAGTGTAATTTTAATTAAAACCGGATAGTCTTTTCCCTTTTGGGGTAATGTGTTACTGAAGGATAATTGGGTGGCGGAGAAATATGCCGCCATATTTTGGAATTAGAATAATGTTGCTGTACGAAAGTTGGTGCTAGGTGGAGTCATTATACGGCGTAAAATCGGCGTCTTCATTTCAATAAGTTTCGATAGATTAGTTTGAAATAAACACATACAATATATTTACAATACTAAAAACTACAGATTAAAATAAAATAAATGATAATTATTATGTACAATGGCTTCGCAAGCGCGATCCTCTGTGAGACGCGAACCAACCGAGGCGACAGGGCCCTCATAAATGCCTTCATATCGGCCGACCAGGGTCCTAATGTCTCTACCGCAAGTGCCGCAAATTCATAATCTTTAGACAAAGATGAGTATTTGCATACTAATACAATTCACCTCGAGGCTGTGGAAAGTCCCGGGGATGGGCCTTCGGACTTCGTCGGACTTCGCGACTAAGGGCTTTCCACAGCAGAGGGGCTTTCAAAATGTATTAACTGCGTCATAGATACAAATATTAATGCGCAAAGAAAAAAGAAACTGCGCCCACGCGTGGTCCACATCGAAAATTTTACCCGGTAGGATTAGTGGTTCAACGTCTCATTCACTCGTCCAAAAACGCATCAGCCTTTAATACCTATTCGATTTTACATCAATGCACATGAAATATACATCTAATAAAAAATTTGGGATCAAAAAATTACAAATATTATATTTTCGCATAATCTGTTAATTATCGGATATAATTATGGTTTTTCTAGAAAATTTGGTAACGTACGAAAGTTTCGATAGCGTTTTTCCAATAAAGTGCACTTGCTCATTTTTTTCACAAAATAGATACTTAGGCTCGTTGTAGGTAGATATAATAATAATCCATATTAGGTACTTTAATATGAATTATTATCGAAATCACTCTGTAAGACCATGTCTTTCTATTTCAAATTCAGACATTAATTTAATGCTTAACCATACCCGACCCATGCCCCACTTATAAGTCCACACTGCATAATACATAATGTGTGAACTTCACAGTGTGTTTGTATCAATAATGCAATCTTATAGCCAAGTCAAGTATCTGGAGCAATGTGAACTCAGAGGGAACGGCGAGACAGGACATAAAATATCGATTACGCGCCCGCAGTTCACAGTTTAGGGTTCCGTAGTCAAACACTTACTTCCCATAATCTTTATAGGTATATCATATGCCCTTGTTCCACTACGGACATACCATTCAAATTCAGTTTATTTATATATTGTTCAATTACCTTATTATGTTATCTTAGCGGCGGCGGTACAGCGATAACTTAATCTCCTCTATCCTGCTAACATGATAATATATTACAACATCAATCAGTGATGTTATTTCGTAACATTTACGATATAATGATGATGACATGGCGACCAACTCCGACCTGCTCCTATTATGAAACTCGCCTTACACTCGTGTTTTACGCCCTCTCATTATACAGTTACATTGTACACATTAACAGTTACATAAACTACTATTATGTATAAGAGAGTATGTATAAGAAATATATGCTTATGGGAAGAGTCGTATATGGCGTGGGGTGAAGAAGTGTGGTGTGAAATGTAAAGTATGAAAGTTGACCAAATATGGAAGTTTATAAAATTTGAAAATGTAAAAATGTGGTCATATATCCTTTATTTGATAAAAACCCAGGTTAAAAAAAACAATTTCAATTCAGTGTCCGTGAAGCCACAGCAAAAAGAGGTACTTATGTAAGATAAGAAGTAAATAAGTGGTATCTGCGTGCCCCTATGGGAAAAGGATGTTATGCCTATTGTGTGGTAGGTATGTAAATAATCTGGTGATCATCACCTGACCAGGGTAGTGTAATCATTGTGCTGTGAATGACAACTTTTACCAAAGAAATAATGCAAAATGTGACACATAAAGAGCATATACATAGACTACGATGTCTCCAAATACGATGACAGCGACTCCCCATAATTATAGTATTAAGTATTAACACAAACAATGCTAGTATCATGTCCGATGGTAATCTAAATTACGAGGCACTTACGACAATTGTGTCCACGCGACGTTGCATGTACTTTGCTCACAGGGTTATATACATAGGGACACTTCTTTTATCGTAACAAAAACATGCTAAAGGCAACTTCTTCACCCACATCCATGAAACTTCTCTGACCACTTTGGTATAGGTATTTACAGTATAAAGTTGAAAAGCCTTATCTTATTTGAACAAGAATCTATTTAATTTATATCAAAAATACAACTATTTCAACATTCGGTCGTTAAAAACAATATAATATTATGTTGTAATTAACGAGTATTTTTTTTATGGTACCTATAGCGCGTATCGGAACGTGTACTTATTCGAAGTCGGATTCGAAAATCGAATTTCATATTGATATGTTTTTATCACTCTCTTTTTAATGTAGGTATGAAAGAGACAGAGTGCATTGAAATACGAACGATTGAATTTTATAATTAACCTTTGGCTGAAAAATGTCAATTCAGGGTCAAATATAAAAAAAAATTAAAAAGCTACTTTGCACTCACGCTCGAAACAAAATCGCATTTTGTTCACTGTTATCTGACAGCAAAATCGCCATGTTTGAGCTGGTGAGGTGAAATAGTAGATTGTACAACAAGTGCATAAAACGCACTATTTTACACGAGACGTTTATCCATCCGAGCGAGCTTGCGAGCTTGCGAGCGAGGATGAATATAAAGTTGAGTGTAAAATGCGTTTTATGGACGAGTTGCACACTCTACTTTTCACTTTGATTGCGAGGAAATGAAACTAGGTCTTGTAAATATTATTTGATATTATACTTAAAAACAAATTAAAATAAAATTTAAAGTTACATTAGAGCAATGAGAAATATTTAAAGTAATAGTTTTTCATGGCATATTTAAACATTTATTTATTTATTCATTTGTTAATTTTTAAACATTTTGTTTATTATATCTATAATAAATTATTGTTGTATGTTAAAGATATAATATAATATATTGATTTACCAAAATAAAAATGGGCAAATTTGTATGGGGGGTGTCCCCACCCACCAACAGAGATGAGACCGGTGCAGATAGTTTTATAATGACCCAAAAAAGGTGGTTAGATAATTATTAACTTAAAAATCAATGGGGTTCTCCCGTAATTAGAGTTTAAAGTTCGGTAATTAACTGCATGTGGCGAAAGTTGGTACTAATTAACTCATATATTTTTAGAGCTTTTACATAGATGGTAGCGCCAGTATATAAATAAATAGCTTGACATCTTTAGAAATGGTCGGAAATGAATGATATAATTATATTATTAAATAAATATGCTTAACTTGCAGTCATAAAATGTTTATATTGCAATAAAATGCAATTTTATTGAAACTACACTGGCCATCTAGTGTGGAATAGGAGAACTGACACTGACATTATTCTTGACAGTAATTACTAAACGTGTTGAGTAGCCGAACTAATGATATACGTCAATAATTCTAGATCCATATAATCGTTTATAAACGCCGCGCGCCAAAGACAGTAAGCAATACATAAAAGTATGTATAGTACGGAACGAAAATTCAGAGCATAAATGTACATTATCTATCTTACTCATGCTATATGGATTAGAGCGGGACGATGATACAATAATCTCGATGCGATATATATCTACATTCCTGCAATTTGATATGCATCTTGATTATTTATTACTACTACTCGTTTTTAAGACATTTCGAGCAATCCGTCAGTATTTAGCCCGTCTCACATACAGGTCGTAAGCTTTAAGATTGGGATACGGCTTTGGATGAAATGGAAGAAGTTCTTATCTGGAACACATATGTGCGAGTGAGATAGGTATTAAACTAAAATCATATCGTCAGCTCACGTACTGTACAAGATTAGCTGGTACCGAAAGTATACCTGGCCAAGAAGGTACCTAACATACATCTACTACAGCAGGTAGTGAGTGTCCAGAGTTTCAGAGATACTATTTTGCCCTAAACGTTAAAGAATGATTATTGTCACCTTGACAGTATATCCTCTTTTTTCTCACTTTGAATGTGAAAAAGAGACAAAAATGTACTGTCACAGTGGTAAAAAATCACCAGTGCGCGCCTAGCCTTATATACTTGTCGTTTCCAGAATACTTTCGCTTGCGCACTTTCACTGAAATATGCAAGTTATCCCTATCTTCCTAGACTTCAAAAAATGAAGCACTCTGGGACTGCTCTATCAGATGTCTACCAGGCCGCTTCGTATTATTATGGAAAGAATAACACGTTCACTGTCTGTGTCTCAGAGCCTCTATATTACAGATACATAAGGTTCACCCCGTCCGACTCACCTTCACACCAGTGTTAAGGTAGGGAAATTACTATCCCAGCTTTCATACTGACCTATTTTAAAATAATCAGTGTGACGGTGGATCATACAAATGAGTAGGTACAGTGTGACCGTTGGCTAACCAGGCAAAGGGAAATCGATTTAGTAGCGAGATGATGCCTACTGTCGCTCTTAGTAGACTTTATAATTTTTACTTGTAAAATGTAGGGATTACGTGTTTGGAGGTTTTACAAAATAGGCGTTATGCTACAAATTGTATTAAAACGTATAAAAGTCTACGAAGGCCAATAGTTTGCATCTCGCTACTAACAAACATTTGAGATATGAGACTCGTAATCAAGAAGATCAGGTTATTAGGTATTTGAGCAGGTAATTAGCATAACAAACATAAACTAAAATATAATAAGCATCTTCTATTGCAAAACCGAACAAAAACGTAGAATCCACTTAACGTAGAATTAGTAGAATAAGTAATTTCCCTACCTTAACATTGGTGTGAAGGCTCAGTGTGAAGGTGGGTCGGACGGGAGGTTTACATGTCAAAATGGGACAGTGAACGTGTTAAGTATTATACCATGTCTGGTTGTGATGTGTATAAAAACTCCTCAGAATTAAACACAAACGCCTTACCTGTGTCAATATTTCCGTACTTTATTAGCGCTTATCAGTAGAAATGAGAAGTTGGATGTTACGATTGAGACCTGCATCCATCACCTTAGTATAAAGTATCATTTCATATGTAACATGTGGCTAGACTTAACAGAAAATTAATCATCATCATACCCCCTCAGTTTATCCATACCACCACTTCCCCAATCGAAGAAAAATGTGGATTATTCCCTAATGTTTTATTGTTCTTCACTTTGATTTTGACGGCAGTTTTCACAAGCTTAATTACTTTTGTATACCTTTTCAGTGTGATCCTCAGGATCGTGAGATTTTCGATGTGGAGTAGTTTCCGATTTAGGACCTATTTGGAACTATCCAGAAACTTAAAAAAAAAAATAGCAAAAAAATAACCGACCAATAAAACTAATAAGCCAAAAATAACCCGTTCAAGTACAGATTACATTTGACTCACTCTTTGAAGTAGGTCCCAATCACTCAATTATTATATTTATATATTATAGTTTACGTGAGGTTTGGCACCGACTTCAAAGGGTGTTTGTATCCGGCGCCATACACACCAGGTGCAAACTTAATCCGGCCAGTTAAGATGGGACAAGCACGAAACCCTTGGTGCGTGAGTTAAACTGGCACTTGGCCGTTTTATCACTGTTAAACAAGGTACAATTTCTATTAGGTCCTCTCAAAATTTGCTTCTGGCTGTCCCTTCTTCTTCTTCCAAATTCTATAACAGCTCATTTACCTTTCAGGCTACTCTATTGTGGAACTCTCTCCCTGTTGAATTGAAACGTAGTCAATCCGTCGCTACTTTCAAAACACACCTCAAAGAACATTACTTGTCTGTGTGTCTCTCCTTTAATACTCTGTCACTGTGACTGACATAATCTGTGGTTCGTTACACAAAATATTATTTTAAATATAAGGTGTAAGTAAGTTTATATATGAGTATATATTTAGTCTTATGTTCATTTATGTATATTTTTATGTATGTTTAAGTATCAATATATATTATTATAGGTTTTAGTAGATTTTAATAATTTTTCAGTAGTTTTCTTGATTACTTTTTGCATCGCCTACTCATCTCATTTCATTTATATTAATCCGCTACCCAAAGGTTGTCTGGAAGAGATCGCTTTTTAGCGATAAGATCGCCTATTGTTTGCCTCTATTGTAATGTTAAGTGTCATTTGTATTTGTATTTGTTTCTTCTTGAGGTGTGCAATAAAGAGTATTCTATTCTATTCAATTTTATTCATTTCAAATCATACTTTATTTAAGATTAAAAATCCATATTATTTGTCAGTTAACAATAACTTAATACATAGTGTTAGCATTATTGGACAAAATAAAATAAAACGAATAATACAGTGTGTGGACTTGGATCCATATCCGTAGGAGTGGAGAGTTCCACCGCACCGGTCTGAGAACATACGACTGTTGGAGCTCTCGCGTAAGCGCTTTAATGCAGATGCACACCGCTTCCTCATGATGGCCGGGAAACCGTCTGTATGGGCATCCGTCGCGCTACACCGCCACGGCAGCCCCATCAGCAACCTGATTGCATTATTGTACTAGACATGTACGTCGCTATATGGCCGCTGCGAATATGAGACCCATAGATAGCACGTGTACATAGACTGACAATAATTATGCTTTGAATAGCGTTAATTTAACTTGTGTAGTACAGCGTGCCAATCTAGCCAGCATATTACTCATACTCATACTCATACTCATTTATTCATAATGCACAAATACATTAAGTATATGTCAATTTTACAAAAGGGTACAAATACAATGTAGTTAGTGGTTATATTATATGTCAGTTTACTTACAATAATAGTAATAGTTAATTCGATTTTTGTACAATATTAATAGCATTATTCAACAACGGACAGCCAGCGACCTACGTTACTTATCGATGTCAAGGTTATCCTTCAGGTGACCCAGTGGCCCAAATATTTAAATTATTTTATTATTATATATAGTTATAGGTTCTAAACAGTACCAAAGACGTAGGTACTAAATCTGCGAACCACACAACATCGAGTGGTCTAGCCCTCCTGACGCTCACCCTTAAGTGACTGCCATCTAATCGCCATAACCGTTATGACAATATGGAAATTAGGCTGCAACGGGTTCAAAGTTACCCAATTAGTTACCTTAATATGCATATTTTCTTTCTTATATTTTATTTATAAAGGTTTTAAAAATTAAATATTATATAATATACATACAATACATGACGATGCTGATATTTGAATTTACTGAATTTACTCTCTTTCAGCAGCAAATCTCTCTCTACCTTATATCCTAGCATACCGTTTGCATTATTCTCTTAAGATCCATTCTACTTTCAGCATCAGCGTTTATTTTCCACCCAGATCCATTGTTCTGAAGTAAGAATCTAGTAAAAGATTTTGCGACTTGATATTTATAATCACGCCTTTTTCCCAACGGCGTAGCCATAGCTAAGTTCATACTCTTGCTGCGGTCCTGGCGTGCACGTACTATTATCTATTCTGTGGTTGCTTTTCAACAGTAATTTATCTCGCCTGCATGATCGTTGGTTTAGAGTACTTTTGACCTGCCCTTTTATAGAACGTGTAATCGAGAAACGTTCGTCTATGTCTTCTTCTTCAAACATATCCATTTACGTTGTAGATTTGTCTGCTCAATCTACTTCAATGCATCCTTTCCAACATACCCAAACTATCTTAGCATCCCTTTCTCAATTTGAATTACTACATCTTTTTTCACACCTTAAAGTTTACGAACTGCATTTATTTTAATTTCTTGCTTCGTCTGCTACATCCAACTTTCCGTACACAAAAATGTTGGAACCAATACACTTCTATGCACATCCAGAGACGCCTTATCTTAGAGATTTCATGGCTGGGCAGCTCGGCAAACGGGTCGACCGTCTCTTGTGAACAGCCTAATTCACTTGTTCTAATATCTCATGTTCATACTATTTTCTTTATCAAATACCATGCCTTTCGCCTTTTTCGCATTCACTTTAATTCCTTTCGTTTACGAAACTTTATTATGATTATCACAATCTCCTGCAATATTCAATCTGTCGACGAAAGCGATACTTGACTGAACTGACAGCATTGTAAAAGAAGAATTTAACACGTAATTACTCCATAATCAATCCACAATCATTCTCTTTTAATTCTGTCAGAGAGTTAGTTACTTCATAAATAAATAATAGAACAGCTATCGTTACACGTACATCCATGTCTATTACCGTTGGATATTGAACCGACACTCATTACAACCTTGCACCAGTCTCCGGTCTTTCCTCCAACACAAATTCAAAACGCAGTATAACTTACTATCTACTACGCTCTGGCCTCGGCTTTTCGGCGGGTACCCACCGTAATGTTTAAAACGTCTTTTACGCTTTCCCAAATTCCTTCCCATTCCTTCTTAAGCAGTCGCACCAGACAGCTACGCTACGCCCGTTGGTAACTTCACTTAATCCATTATTGTATCCACTTTTAAGAAATCTATGTAGAACTTATTTTTCAGTAAATAGATCTCACATGGAGTTAGTGCAAGTGGGGAGCGAAGCTAGTATATTTGAGTAAAATACAAAGATAGCGAACATTTTCAATACTAATTATACAATTTAACTGCAGACTAAACCTTCGCACGTTATGTTACTAAGAAAAAAAAGTTTATTTGATAAAAAAAAAAAAAAAAATTTACAAAATATAACAAAAAACTGTACAAAATAGACTATCTAATCAAATAACCCGCCCCTAATCTATACAGGCGCAAAGGCCCCTAAATCACGTTGAATCACGATGGACAGCCTTTGCCCCAATATTGACCCTGAACGGGTGTCATGAGTCCTCTCGCGTAGCCGATGCACAATTCCCAAAAAAAACCCTTCATCACCTCCCTTTTTGCCTCTGAGGGCCAAAAACCGGTCGTTTTCAGCGCCAGTTACATTTTGTATGCCAACTAAGAACATTTTCATTTACTCGTCTCACTCGATTGTCAGTCCACGCTGAGTTGTTATCTCTTGTTTTATTCTGAAACAGAGTTTAGCAATTATTTTTACAAGCTTTTATTTTACTTGCTATCTATGTATGTATGTTTTGGTCAAATCATGCAAGCAGGATTATAACGATAACGTTCACATGTGTTGATACATACATATGGTGACCGTACCAAGCGTAGCGAAACCGTATAATGTCAGGATATACCGTATAAATATGTTAGGAGCTCTTGAGCTCTTTGACGATGTGAACTAGACAAATAAAAGGGAAATTAAATGCACAGTATTGGAAAAGATTGTGAAAGGGTTGAAAAGTATGAAATCAGGTAACGCTGCGGTATATGACAGAGTATCCGTCGAAGATACAATGGCAAGACGTAGCGGTGGACACGCGTCGGTAGCTCGTATCACCACGTCCCAAGAAGCGTTCGCCTTGAATTTTACACAAACAACCAATAAAATACAGTTCATCATTATTTATTATAGACTTCCATAACAAAACGGTTCGTTTTGGTACGGTTCAGTTTGGTTTAAATTCGGTTGCCTGTACATTCTATATATATATATATATTATAATTTTAGTGGACTATACAAAAACAGTCCAACTGTTCAGTTCTCTAAAGAAATGAGGTCAAAGGAAATGAAATATTATCACCTAGGTACCTCATGAACGCAACCGCGGGAAAACCGCGCTCTCACTGGGAATTGAACCCAGGAGCCCAGCTTTATATAAAAGATTTTTTCTAATCATCATACCTTGCAGCGAGCTAATAACATCGTCGTATTTACACGGCTCTGCTCTGATACTACAAATAAGGTTTAAGTGGAATAATAATGTAACTTTGATGTGTAATACAGAAACGTTATTAAACGTTAAACAGACAAACAAACATGAAAAATAGATAGACAGACAGATTTCAACTCATTTATGCAGGGGTAAAGCAGTCCAAAATTCAAACTATTTTATGAACAAGAATGTTTATTGTGATGCCACAGACAGACTCACAATACACAGACACGCATACAATACATTACAATACATACAACCGTAATTACTTATTACCTTCTGGACGTTATCGATTATACGCGACACATTACAGTGTGTGTGTAACGTTCGAAGTATAAGGACACCGCACGGCACTTACGTCATCATCATCATCATCATCATCAGCCAAAAGACGTCCACTGCTGGACATAGGCCTCCCCCAGAGAGCGCCACCATGACCGGTCCTGCGCCTCCCGCATCCAGCGGACTCCAGCGACCTTCACCAGGGTCATCAGTCCACCCTGTGGGGGGCCTACCCACGCTGCGTCGTCCGGTGCGTGGCCGCCACTCAAGAACTCGATGGCCCCAGCGGCCGTCGGTTTTACGAGCACTAACGTCATTTTAAAGAAAATTATGAAATTTTGCGATAACTCAAAACTGGCTCAACCGATTTTACTCAATATTAGTTTTCATTGAAAGTACTTATAATGCCTCATACTCATGAATTTTTTCGTAATTTTTTGACCAGTGGTTGACAAGTTAGACGGGTGAGGACGCTATTTTTTTTTTTCGGAGCGAATAAAACTGCTGACATTACCAAAAAAGAATGTTAGAAGACCTATATTATTATTAAAAGACCTATTCAACGCCACCCCACACACTAATGTTGAAACGAAAAAAAAAAATCACCCCCTTCACCGTTAGGTGTGCGAGAGGTACCTGAAAAAATAAATATTGTCAGTTTTTATTTTACCGTTTTGTCAGCGTCGTTAATACACATACTCATACATTTTAGCTTTCTAGTAGTAATGATCACGGACAGATGGACAGACGGACAGACGGACAGACGGACAGACGGACAGACGGACAGACGGAGAGACGGACAGAAGGAGAGACGGACAGACGGACAGGTGGATAGACGGACATGGCGAAATTATAAGGGTTCCTAGTTGACTACGGAACCCTATAAATGAACATTTCAAAAAAAAGAGTGTACTGGGTCGGCAAAACGTACCTATGTGAATCCACTGGAGATGCAAGCGTCCATAGGCTGTAGTAACCGCTTACCATCAGGCGGGTCATAAGTTTGTTTGCCACCTCCGTAATATGTATATAACAATAACTTAACTACTTATGCAGGATTTTAATACTACCTTAAATACTTACCTGATTTGTTTTGATTTTCATAGGTATTTTATAATATGACTGAGCTGAAAAAAAAAACATTCTGTTAAAATGAAAAATAACGACTATAAACTGATCTTAAAGTATGACAAAAGTTAGATTTATTGCAGTCAAGCTTTTACTGCTAATATTTTGCGGTATAGAAAGAACCTGATCCTCTCCACACAGCTGTACAGATTTTCTTGGTTCAGAACTCGATGCTCTAGAATCTCTAGATTAAAACACAATTCTATGTTTAATGAATATCAAAGCATCTGTTCAGGAGCTACGACGCACAGACAAACTTAGTAATACATACAGTCATACATACTTACATACGTAAACATGATGACACATAATCGAGGTTAAAAATAATGAAAAATACTATTAGGTAGGTAACATTCTTCCCTCAACAACAGAACACCAGATACGTGTGAATATGTCCATGTTATATGGAGCGGAATTTCAGATAATAACAATAAAATAGGCTACGATATAAGCATCAGTGTGTATTACAGAAACGTTATTAAACGTTAGACAGACATACAAACATGAAAAATAGACAGACAGACAGAAAGACTAATCCATTTATGCAGGGGTAAAGCAGCTCTTTTCTGTATACCTTTTTTGCTCCAAAATCCAAACTGCTGTACCTAAAGAATGTTTATTGTGACGCCACAGATACACAGACACGCATACAATACATACTTTAATATTATGACATCCTGGAGTGAGCGAATGGCTACTGAGGCAGAAAAGTCCTGGAGTAGCGACTACGTAGTTATAGAAAAACTCAGCGTAGGAAGGCTTCCACCTAGGTGGACAGATGACCTCGTGTAGGTCGCGGGGAGGCGGTGGATGCACTACAAGCAGGGTCTTTTTCTATAGCGAGCTCCCCTATAGCTCCTGCCTGTGTTTAACAATGGACGTCCGTGGCTCATAAATAGATAGGCAGACGCTTGAGAATAGGAGAAGCTTAACAGTTGTCTCGCCAGCTAGACTAGCAAATTCAGACTTGTATCCTCCTTCACCGCGCCGTTCTCGTCCACGGCAGGGCATTCGTCCTTACCTTAGAGCCTAAATGGTCGCATATGGTACGGTTCCAAAAGAATTTTCTCTCGAGATCATTCAGTGGAGTTGACTGCAGTAACCGCTTACCGTCAGGCGGGCCATACCCATGTTTGCCACCTCCGTGTTATATTAAAATAACTTTTAATAATACCTTAAATACTTACCTGATTTGTCTTATTTTCATATTTTATAATATGACTCTGTGCTGAAAAAAAAACATTCTGTTAACAAGAAAAAAAAACTTTATAAGTACCTAGCTACGAGTATGAAATAAGTTAGGTTTAACGCAAAAAGGTAAAGCTTAAGTATTAGTTCCGTGATACATCTAAACCGGTTCAGCAGTTTAAGCATAAAATGGGAACAGAGATATATTTCGCATCTATAATACCTATGAGGGATTATCATTTTAATGAGGACTGAAACATCTGACCAATCAAATCAACTATAATATCAGTTGTAGTTAACTCGTCCAGTACGAACTCTAAATTCATCTTGCTGCTATCTATGCAAGGCGGCTGTTCTTTAAGTCTTTCACTAATACGACGACGATAAACATCTCCCGAAAACATCCTGATGATCTCGAAACAGCTATACAGATTTTCTTGATTCATAACTGGAGTTCTCGATATCAGATCATCTTTAGTAAGTAGCAATAAACTAAATTCAAAATTTTAAAACTCCCGTCACAAGATGCTGGTTGCCTCCCTCATTTTAATGAGTGGTAAAAAAAGTTGCCTATGACTTGTTTCAAAGTTGAGTATCTTGGAAATGGCTGCGGTTATTTTCAACAAACAAATCTAAAAACAGCCTGGACAGACAAGACATTCGGTTTAAAAACTGCATTCAAATGGGTCCATCCGTTTGAGAGCTACGATGCCACAGACAAACACACAGATGTGTAGATAAACAGATACTTACACACATACACATATTAAACTTATAATACCCCTTTTTTTTCGTCGAGACGTTTAAAGCGTTAGTTGAACAGGAAACTGAGACGATGATGGGCTGACTGCGCGCCGCAAACCGCGCTATTAGCCTGCGCATCAGCGTACACTTGGATGTCCGGCTCCATTCATAGCGTCGATCACTTGTATCACTTGTATGGCGACGTAATATGAATAATCGCCTTGCATTTTCTACAAACAACTAATAAAATGCAGTTCATCATCATTTCGACCCCAAGACGTTCACTGTTTTATACATATTTATAAGTATATCTCCCTGGCGATTTGCACAACAAACGGTTCTGTTTGGTTTTGGGTTCGGTATACTTTCTCCGAGAATAGAAATACGGTTGAAATGGAAATCTTACAAGACCCATAGGCAAATACATAAATCGTTGATGCCTTATAAAGAAATGTTATTTGAAATAATTATCTACGTACCTGTATTATGGTAATCATTATCATTTGTTGTTTTCTCGATGAGAATTCAATTTTGCAACATTTTGAAGACTTGACATATTTTTAAAGTGACAGGTGACTTTTGTTTGGTATAATTTCTTTATAATTTTTAGCCCATAGACAATGCTTTTAAATATTTTTAATGCTAAGGCTAGACTGATGTTTAAAAAAAAATCTACTCACCACCAGAGGTCGGTAGTCTAATACATCTAGTTGTTAGCACTAGCGAACTCTAGTGAGCAGTAGAAGAATTGCAATTTTGCTAAATCAAAAGTGTAAAATGGTTATAAGTATACTGATTTACGCATATATACGATTATAAGTACGTAATTAGAAACAGTAACTACCATAATACATTGGTGTTCCATGCAATACAACTTAAATACGAAGCATATGCAAGTTTACTGAAATAAAAATCTGCACATGAATCTAGTTTTAAGTAATATAATAGTGTAATAATAAGATAACACTAGCTACTACAACATTTAAAATGAAAACTATCACGGGACGTTCATAGGCCAACCTCCAAAACAGAGTGCTCGTCAGTAACTAGACGAAATATATATACAAACACAAAATACGATTTTCTAAGAAAACACCATGCTTAATCCGAATGCTGTCTTAGTGAAAAAACATCATGTTGTTAAGGCCTATAAATAGAGGTATGTTTCATTTCTGTTGGTTATCGGGAACATTGGCCCCCACCGTTGAATAAAAAGTGTAAATGAATATTGGCGCCACCGTCTATGCATAAGTAGTCGTTTTGTACGAGTTAAATAGTACCAATTTTGTCCACATTCCTCTTAAGAAAACACGATTTTCCAGGAAAACCCCATATTTCCGGGGATTGTTCCCATACTGAAAAACAATCACATTGTTGAGATCTACAAGATGAGATATGTCCCATCTCTGTTGGTGGGTGGGGACGTTTTGCCCATCCTCCTAAAAAGTAATAATTGATAATAAAAATTACAAGTTTATTCCAAGAAGTTTTATATACTTTGGCTGTTGGTATCTTTGCCTTGGTCTTAGAATATTAACGAAACGAAATAAAACAAAGAATATACTCTATGAAGTTTTAAGTTTTTTTTTATCTGTTTATTAAGGAACTTTTATCATTGGTATTCTTATGTCAGCTTAAACCCGTTCCAGACCTTCCGATCCGATCCAATTTATCGGAAGAAATCGGATCGGATCGGATCGGAAGGTCTGGAACGGGTTTAAGTTTGAAGTTGTTCGCGTGGCTGTTGGACCGATCGCCTTGGTCTTCGACGACGATTTTACTTTATGCTCTAGAGCATAAAAAGCGATTTTATCATAAATCATAAATCATTTATTTGCATAAAACATGGTAATTACATAGGTCTTCGGTTAAATAATATCAGCATCACATGCTTTGTCACAGGGTGACATGCAAAATATATATGTACATACAATTCTAATTACTTATTAATCATTATATTTTCGACAGTTTTGCTATATTATGTGTACTAGTTTTATTTAAATATATATATATACACGATGATTTTTAATCGGTGATCAGGAGTAGAAAATTATTGATATCCAGCTAAAATTAAACTTAATGGGCGAGGTCTCACGCAATTACCTCAATGTTTAATCAATTAAAAGTTGAAACATAATTAAAACGAATAACCACTAGATACATGGTCATTCTACATAAATTATTTAAGTACGATACACCTACGTCAAGTGTCATCGCTTTGGCGGGAAATTTTACGAAATTTTCTACGACTTTGTATAGGTAATGACAATGACAAGTTATTACTCATAAATACGTCATTGCCATTAAATTATTAAAAAGGTTGTAAGCTTACAGATACAGATTAGTTGGGTGACAAGGAATTTAAGAGAAAATTGGTTTCAAAATAAAAATTATCATAGAAAATTGAAAAGTTTGTTTTCATGTAATTACGACTTCAACGTGACCGCCATCATTTACTGAGTTAGAAAAGTTCGTACCTGATCACCGGTTAAAAATCATCGTGTATATATATATATGTCAATAGCTTCGGCCAATTTCGTTTCTTTTCAGAAATTCAGACACCGAGTAGAAGCATTCATTTTGTAGCCACTGTGAGAGTTTGCACCTAAGTTCTACAATGGACAGATTTTTAAATTCATTTGGAAGTGCATTAAAAATTCTGACGGCCATCGGATAACAGTTATTACTAAACAATTTTGTTTTTACCTTAGGCATATATAAATTATTGGGATATCGTGTATTAAACATGTATACATCGCTAATTGTTTTAAATAGTTCAGGATGAGATTTTACAAAAATACATATTTCGTAAATGTACAGCGACGGTACCGTCAATAATTTTAGATTTTTAAATAAAGGTTTACATGACGTACATTTTGTTACATCACAGATTCCACGAATGCATTGCTTCTGTGCAATAAAAACTCTATTGATGTGTACCGAATTACCCCAAATTATAATTCCATATCTAAGTACAGAGCACACATAGCCATTGTAAGCCTGAATTGCGGTTTCCTTGTTTGTAATTTTCCTCAAGCGCCAAAGAGCATACGCAAAGCGGTTGATTTTACTGCAAACTTTCTCGATATGTGCTTTCCAGGAGCATTTATCATCAAGCAGTATTCCGAGAAATGTCACCTCTTCATTTTCTGTCAATGCGTTATTATCATATTTTATTGTTAAGTCTACCTTGTTACCATATGTGTTATGAAATTGTACATAACTTGTTTTACTAATGTTTATATTTAAATTATTATTATTTAGCCATTGAATTATTGTATGTATTGTATTATTTATGTCATTGTTATATTCATTATTATCATATCTATTATTACATGGAATTATAACTGAAACGTCATCGGCAAATAAAGTATAGCTATGGTCAGATATATTCGGCAAGTCATTAATGTAGATCAAAAATAAGAGAGGACCTAATATACTATCTTGGGGGACACCTACTTTATTAAGTTTACTCTTCGATTGAAATTATGTCGATTATGTCGTCTACGCACAGCATAAAGTCGAACTTTTAGAGCATGAGAAGTGAAAAATATATTATTGCTGTTACTACCTAGAGCAGGACTTTTGGGAGGTATTGGTATATATTTAAAACCTACAGTTTGAATTTTTCATTGATAATTTTTGTTTCATAAACTACTCGATATTTACAAAATTCTCGCGGAAAATTAGTTTTTACAACTTCGACTGCACGCAATGAAAGCATGAAATATTGAAATAGCTACATATGTTACCACCTAGAATTCGGGGAAAAGTATTATTCATTTCAAAAAGTTGGTTGAAATTATCAATATATTTGTCATAAAATGAAAAAAAAAACAATTTCAAAACGAATAAGGCCTCTTAAACCGACGGTGAATAGATTCCTCACTTGATGAGGAATGATTTCCGTTATAATAAAATTCCTATTGTCCTTCTACGTTTTTCTAGATGAGGACTCAAACTATCCATATACCAAATTACATTAGTTCAGTCGCTTTTGCGTGATTTAGTAACAAATATCCAAACATTACAAACTTTCTTATTTATAATTTTAGTAGGATAGGATAGCATGGGATGTTAAGCAAAGAAAACACTTTACTAGGTAATTTTTGTGAATTTGGCAAGCTATTCATATATGTCCAAGTTCTTCGACCATGTAATGCGAATAGGGGATGGCGACTTTGAAAAGCCGGTCACACCGAGGGAGGAGAACACGTGGACGGTCTCCTGTGGTCTGACCAAGCGAAAAAGGCCTCCTTATCATCGAAACTCTACCAAACTACGGTTCGCGACTCATTTCGCGCAACATAGATTCGCCTGTCACTCTCTTACGATAGTGTAAGGGATAGGTAGCATATCTCGCGTGAGAAAGAGTCTCATGTCAAAGTTGTGCTAGATGCAGGTGGTGAGGGCTACTTCGGACCGGAATCGATGGAGGCTGATGCCCGCTTGAAGATTTCAGTGACCACGATCCTCAGTAATGGACCGATTGAAGAAGAGAAGAAATATGTCGAAGTTAATGTAAATATTCAACAAAAGCATCCTGTACGAACTTCCATGGACGTCATTATTTCTGCGTAAGTATACATATATACTTAGATAAGTAAATCATCGAAAAAAACACTATAAACGTACGTAATTAGGTACATTAACTCTCCCAGTGTAATAAATATCAAAATATGCTACAAACTAATTGAACGTCACAATTTTCGCCTAGAATGTCGTTTATAAATTGACCTTGTTTTGTGTTGGTGGAATTTCTTGTGTGAAATGAAGCTTCTGCATTTTACGCCTGAACAGATCGTAAAAGACCCATAAAGCCTTAAAAAGCTGAGGCAATAAATAAAATGCAATGATAAAAATGCGAAATTGGAACAATTTATTTTCCTTTCGCATTAATTTTATAGAAATGTTAAAAAATCCAGTTTATTCATGTTGTTTACGAAAATATTTTTAACTGTGGATTGTAAGTATTGTTATAAATATACTGGAGTATAAATCTATAAAAGTAATCTCTCTCGTTGCCCTGACTACAGAAAGTTATCTCCATTGTTAGTCGTAAAAACCACCTGAGAACTGAATTTTATTGGTCGTTTGTATAAAATGGTCGTAGTGCGTGATGACGTGATCAAACGACCCGTGCGCGTCTCTACAATTGGGTAGGAACGCGCACTGGACTAAAACGGAAGGTGGAGCAGGTGCCCTGACGCGTAGCGGATGCTAGTGCGTAGTCAGTCCTGCCTAAAAGTAAATCTCGCAGCTGTTCCCTACTGTTCCAAGTGCGCTACTGTGCACAGATGTACTGGAGTGTAGTTTTCAACGTGATTGATTAGTTTAGAGTCGGAGTTTGACCTGAAAACATCCTACCGTTCAACGCACTCTGTATGAGTGGGGTTATGAATCTGTTTTCGTTCTTATTTCGATTCCTGACAGCTCAGATATTAGAATAGGTCATATATACTACCATTTATAATGTATGGTCACATTTCTTCCGTCTGTGTGACTGAAGCTGTGGGAAAAGGTAGTCATTTCGTACATATATCCAAAATACTCGACTCGTAATAAAGTTACTCTCTAACATATCACTTTATAACGCCCGCGTCGATAGCAGCCTCAAAAATACGTAAACAGTAATAATATCCATACAAACATGTTATAAAAGGCTGAAACCGCAAATACGAGTACATGTCAGCAATTTAAACCGTGGAAGCACGTAGAGGCATGTTGTCGCCACGTTTTTACTATCAAATTGCCACAAATACCGAGTCAAACGCAGGCTCAAGCGACGCTTTATTGTGTACAAACCCGATAACATAAGCAAAACGGGCTTAACAAAAACGGGTAATTTTTCCAGCGTACAAAGCCAGGAAAATCGGGAGTTACCCTCGCACATTCCTATCTTACAACACCCCCATTATAAAAGCAACTATATAGAGTACAGATAAAGTTGACATTTTGATTAATGTGAAAGGGAGATGAGGTTTGTAAAGGTAAAATAAGAAATAAATCTATGCGTTGTAATTTGCATTGGACACGATACGAGGTGTGTTTCAGTGACAATAGAATACCAATATCGAAATGCTTTCGTATGTACGTAATTTTTATTGAAAATACAACCATAATTGGCTGAAAAGCAGTCGGTTTTTGAATGTCGTGTAAGTAGAATTTGAGACAAGTTTTAATTCGATATGTCGATTGTCAAAAGTTACGAGTCATAAATGCCGTTTCATTTAAATTTCGTAAAATATTGATTCAGAAATCCTTTAATATTTAATGACGTGAAACCAGTAATATCATTTCATTAATTAATTAATATTTAATGAATAACTCGAACGTATGCTTGTTAGTTTGTTCAGGCAACGAGATTTTTTAGTTATGGAATTGAACAAAATTTGAAATTGGCGCCGATGAAAAAATAACAATAGTTCGTTTCTCAATACATTTTTTAAGACCTATCCAATAAGTGAAAGCGGTTGAAAGGTAGACAGAAAATATTTTTTAAACGAATACTTACGCATGTATTTGCCGAACTATTTTATATTATGTAAATTATTTATTTAGTATACCTAGTCGAAAACACTCAATAAACCTTGAGCGTCTTTGTGGTTTCATCACGCCAAAACGGCTGTACGGATGTCTAGTATTTTCAGTACAGGTAGCAGGTAGTACCCACAGTTGGCCAAGATACCTTCATTCATTGTTACCTGGCAAAGCAAAAAAAGGTTATGACTTCTTTCTTCCAACGCGGTTACAGGGTTTTCCAGTCGTAGGTAAATAATGTTAATGGAACCATGCAACAACAACTTTGAAGATTTTCGTCTAAACATTAACAGTAAAAGGAAAACCGTAGTAAAAGAACACAATAACTGTAAACAATAAGTGCTGTGAAATGGTGTATTTCACGAAACGGTAATGTGCCATTACTCTAATTCGTTATCAGCAGAGGCCGAATTCTCGTGGCACTTTTGAGCTGTCATAGGGTTTTCCCGCGTATCTACTTCCAATACAAATATTATATCGACATATTCCAGAAGATTGAAAGTACTACTAAACAACAGGCGTTCTTATCGGTTATCAGCACGATTTTTTGTGTCTCTCGAATAGATTCTCATCATATATTTTTCCCTTCTCTCCGCTCGCACTTATATATTTTATCATTCATTGCATTTAGTTATACAATTTATTATACAAGTTACTTATACAAATTAAGCGTTATGTAAAGCTCGGCTCGTCGTATTTTTTTGTAATTTACCGAGCTATCGAAGGTTCTCCGTTTTAGCTTGTCCAAAATAGCTTTCGTAAGTCCGGGTCAAATTTTTTCTCGGATATTCTCGCTAACAGGTCGCATTTTTCAACCAATTCTAAATAGTAAAATTAAATGAGCATTTTTAATAATTATATAAAAAAAATTGTCGCTTCAGTGTTTCAATTTTTTTCAATATGCAGAGGGTTTCTGGGTCTCCCTCGAAATCCCTTAAGAACGTTTGTCCTAAAATCATTTTCCCTAATATATTTGTCCTAAACACTTTAGACCTAATGTTCATTTGCCTTAATGCTATTGTGCCCTAAACGCTCTTATGTCCTAAAGGTCAAAATCCATAATATCAAAAGACCTATGTAATAATATTATGCCCTAATCTGCCCTAACCTAATCCATTTCGGAACTCGACTCGTAATAAATTGTCTGTAAGTTAACTGTTTTTCTTTATCGATTTACTATCTGCATTTCATATTATTGGATATTGTGGATGTCCATACTGGTTGTAACAAAGAGTTCCATTCAATCCGGAATCCGTTTACTGAATAAAATGTCGATTGGCAGTCGTTCGGCAATTACTGCCGGACGAAGGGAAATCCATTATTTTTTAAATGAATCAAGTAAAGGTCTTTTTGACATTTTACCTCTTTTAAAAAAGGTTTTTTTCACCCTTAATGCCCTTTTCACCTTTTCTGAAGTCAATCAAAAATATTGATTCATTTATATGGACGCCTTTTAATACCTAGTGTGTGTATAGGTTGTGTATTGATTTTATAGCGTTGTTTTCGAAAGCCACAAAACACGACTATGACCATATTTTGAAAAGTCATAACAGCCACCTTTTTTTAGAATTGCAAACTTTACTTAGTTTGGAATTAGGTCGATATTTGTTATTTGTGTGTATTTACTTGTACCTTAGATATTAACGTTTTCATTGCAATCATTAATGACGATTCATTATAATCTATACATAAATTCGGTTTCCAATTGATTAAAGCATTAACTTATGAAACTTTTTAGAACATTGGCTTGAGCTTTATTTGACTTATTGCTATAAAAGCAACCTTTTCTTTGATACTAACTGTAAATTTTTGTTTTCGAAATAATCACATCTTAACTAGGTTTGTATCTGATCTCTATGGCTCTTTAATTAAATTCTGTTGCTATCCAGTTTGTTCGAGAGAGTAAAACACGAAATGAAATAAACAGAATATTGTTTAATATTATTGTGGAATATTTGAAGAGCTAAGTGTTCGGTTCTGTACCTCGTTATTACTAATCATTTTGTTAATATTTTGGTTGCTGGTCTGTCTCTTTGTGCCTCACATAAACGGAATTTATAAAGGAACGGGTTGAGATCTCTCGAAATATTGTTTTCATTAGATGTGGCCATATTGCAGTTAGGCGATATGTCCTTTATGTGATGCCACATTTTCCGCATCTATCATCTATCATTCGAGCTTACAAAAAATATTAATAACAACTCTCAGTAAAAAAATTAAAAGCCGGCCACGTGCGAGTCTGAGTCGCGGGTCATGTTAAATTTGCACCTGGTATGTATGGCGCCGGATACAAATGAGGTGCAAAGTTAAGGAGCCCCGTTAAATATTAATTTTATTTTGTTTTTTAGTATAGCGGCAACAGATATATATCATCTGTTAAAATTTCAACTGTCTAGCTATCACGGTTCATGAAATACAGCCTGATGAAAGACGGACAAACAGACAGACAGACAGATGGATGGACAGCAGAGGCTTAGTAATAGAGTCCCATTTTCACGCTTTGAGTACGGAACCCTAATAAAAATAAGGGTACTTGAAATTGGTGTCAAATAGTCTATTTCCACTTTACCCGTGCAATAAAGTGCAGTTAATACGCAAACACCGCTCCAATTAGAGTTTACGAGGCACTAGGTACGGACCGCGGACCTAAGAGGCAATAAACACAAGTTCATTTAAATGAAACGCTTCGTGAGAGCACGTTTCTTTTCCTCGAGCAGGTAAACTAATTATATAATTTATTAACAGTCTATCGACCGGCCTATATTATCGACCAGGTGCCCAACACTTCGCTCTATTAAATTGCTTACCTACCTTTTGGCAGTTACATGATCCTATAAATATTCATCAATCTAAGTTATGACAAGAAAATACTAAATCGAACCTATTTTCCTTATGACTTTAAAATTGCCTAACTTTGATGCAAATCGAATCGAGGCCCTGGGTCCTCTTAGTCTTCACTTTAAGTTTTAAATTTCCTGAATTTGTCATTTGTTGTTTCTGGTCAGTCGATCGAGGCAACAGCTAAAAAATATATAAGTATATACTTCTTCTTCCGTTGGCGCTACAACCCTTTGTGGGTCTTGCTTATATAAGTATATACATATTTTTTTAACATTTGGAATACGTTATTTAAAAGCTGTAAAACAATTAGAGACTGTGCGGAAAGAGAAGAGTAGTATTTGAGGGCGTCTCAGTGCCATTTTATGGTTTTTGCTACGCTGACAACACTGTAGCTCTTTGTCAGTAATATATTTTAAGATCGGCAATGAATAGAATATCTATTCCAACCGGACATTGTCAGACTTCTCGAATAATAGATAAAATTATTATCGTAGTATATTAATTATACTTTAAGTATATTGAGTTTATGTACGAGCGGGTACAGGGCTAACGACGCAAGTTTGTAAAATGAGCTCGAAATTTACGACCGCAGACAATGCTTCACACATAAAAACAACTACATTTCAACTGATACTTATCCAACCTTTCCGTTATAATTATTATACCTTTGTCAGAATGAATGTTCCCTCAAATCCACGATTAAAACAGTTGACAGTTAAAACTTTACCTCCATATAAGCGTAAAACCAGAACTGGGTCAACAATACTTTTAACTCCGCTTGTTGCATCAACTTACACAAAAAGCATTAAGCGTGTACGACTATCATAGACTTATAGTACCTTTTTCTTTTGAATCGTACAGACTACGTTGGATAATGACGAGTGCGAGGCTCGACTCTGGGAATGCCCTGGTTATAAATATGAAATGACTTAAGTTAATAGAGAAGTGGAGTAAGTTAAGTCCTTTTGGGTTTAAGGGTTGAATTTTAGGAGACGCGGTCAGGTCAACGGCGCGTAGCTTTTGTTGGAAATGAGATGTGAGGTCAACCAGCCGAGGCGTTTGAAATGAAACCTAGGCAAAGCTTGTAGGCAACATAAAAGGTCACTTTTCTGTACTTATAATACACGGTGGCCGGATGAATCTGATACTTTCTAACAGCGTATTCCTATATTTAAATTAAAAAAATCGTTTAAAGTTGGCTGGATTCGGTTTAGTTTCCGAGATATTTAAGCATTTTCAAGTAAATAATGATGTGTCTAACTCAGTATATAATGCACTTTCGATAACAACTTTGTTCTGAAGTCTAACCCAAAAAGACAAATGTCACCTAATGCAAACAATCTAAAAAAAAAACGCGAAATGATCCGAAAGGATTTTTTTTGCTAATTTTATCTTTATGTGTCAATTCTGAAACTAAAGTTTTTCTCAATAACGGTCGGGAATGTTCACTTTATTGATAATAAAATAGGAAGCGCAGTGCATAGTTTACCATATAACCTACCCGGCTCGGTTTGCTCGACAAGAATGTATGAAATTCCTGTATTTATCGAGGTACAAACTTTTAAAAAAGTTGAAGCGGCCATATAAAAAAGGCATAGGTCCTAAAACAGCCCAAACGGATGATTAGCTACGACTTATCGCGACGTTTTCGGAAGAAAAACACACCTTTACTTTTTTTTTACAACAGGCGGGAATGCAAGAATTTCGTTTTGACATAATTATAATGGCTAATAAAACTCATCTATGCTTATATTATTTTGTTTTCTTGCACCACTTTTGAGAAAAGCAGCCGGCAGGACAATTGCTGGCTTCGTATTAAATGAAACGGAATCCCAAGGTCGTCCGTTTGACATTTATACTCAGCCAGCAATTCCCTACTTCCCTCGCTCGACAATAATGAACTATTATTTGGACAAAAGAATCATAAAAATACCTCACATCATCAAAATGTTCCAGTGACAACGCTGGCAACAGCGAAACTCAAACTAATTGCACATACA
Organism: Apotomis turbidana; assembly: GCA_905147355.2. NCBI lineage: Eukaryota > Metazoa > Arthropoda > Insecta > Lepidoptera > Tortricidae > Apotomis > Apotomis turbidana. The sequence goes on along the minus strand of LR990294.1, from coordinate 7,344,484 downwards.
CGCGCACCGCTAACAAGGTTTATGTTCGGGATTGCCAACAATGTACGTACCGGTTGAGCTAACGCTGCACCTGGCGGCTATGGCGGCGCCTACAAATTAGGTGCAATAAGCTACAATAGACGCGTGGATTGGCTATTCAAGAACTTTGGTCACTCTAGTTTATAGGGTTGGCAGTAGGGTAGTTATGGCTTTTGCGTTTTCTATTTAATTGTTGTTCAGATTATCAGATGTACTACAGAATAGAAAACTACAGAAGGTTCTCCCTTTTGAAAGTCGCAAAAGCCGTTGGAGAATTACGTCATTGGTTATTAGTGTAAAATGCGACGCGATTGATCGTTGACCTTGGCTATGCGACATGCGACCGATTGACGCGTGTGCGCCACTGAGTGGCTACGAAGGTGCGCCGACGGAGCGGAGCGGCCGGGGCAAATATTTGTTCTTGGGTCATGGATGTTATCTATATATGTATTTATATATTATGTATATCGTCGTCTAGTACCCATAGTACAAGCTTTGCTTAGTTTGGGACTAGGTCGATTTGTGTAAGATTGTCCCTTAATATTTATTTATTTATTCTGCGCTCGAAAAAAATTACTTCTTTTTTTTCTGTCTTTCTTTATTTGTTTCTTCCTTTTCATAGTGCGCCCCGGTGCGGAGATATGGATTTGACGTTGAATGGTAGGGCGATATCTCTAGCCGATGTCATTATCCACGTCAAATATCCTCTATGTTAAACTAATATCTGCATGATGGAAGTTCAGCCTGTCGGCTCCATCGGGCACTAATATCATTGCATCCTCATTGTTCCTGCACGAGCACAATATCGCAGCATAACGATGTTAATTTAACGGGAACATTGCAAAACCTTTATACACACCGACCTACGCCATTTCGAGAGATGTTTTGCTGATAGTTGTTTCGTTGAAGATGTTTTATCGAATCTACTTTTAGACGAAAGTTTAATCATTCGACGGCAACATTCATTGAAAAATCATTTCTCCGACAATGCTTCTTGTCGAAAGCTTAAAACACCGATCATTTGATCGATGTTTGCTTTAAATTAACAATGTTATGCACTTTTGTATGCACGAAGGAATGTGGCAATCAAAATCGTTTTTTTTACAAGTTATTATAAAGGTGATGTTGATGCATGTTATAAAGTTTCGGTGTAACTAGCTGATTCGGCGTGCAAATTTAATTTCCCGATCCATCCATAATACAATTCATAATTATTGATATTTTGTAACAATTTAATATTATCTTCTCGTAACTAATTCAGGGCCGCCAGTGGAAGGGGAAATCCCTCTATGGTGAAGAGTTCTTGGACGAAAAGCTTGGTATCGTAAGGTCTTGGACAAATGTGATTACAAATGTCGAATTTGGCTCCGATAAGTTAAACTAATATTTGCTGATATCACGTGATAGCTCAGCCTGTTAGCTCAATGGGCTGATATGATTGCATTTTAAGCGCAAGGTCCTATTCGCAGATTGTCCCTCTGTCCCTTTCACAAAAGAAGTCCCTTTCGTTGGTTTTGAATATTTCACAGTAAATTACCACGTCTTCCAAATGTTTCTGACGGAGTGAAGAAACAAACTTCGAGTAATTAGGCTCGACTTTAGCTAACCACTTTAAATTACAGCGGCCGTGCTAATCTCCAAAAGAGGTACCGCAAGAATTTACCTTACAGAAGATTTTAGGTCAACATTACCATAAAATCTACGGTTTTAAAGCTGTCAGCTCTGACCTTTTGCTCCTTTTAGATCTACGAGATTCACTAAATCTGCTTATTAAACATAAGTACATTTAATTCTTTACAAAACAAGTTACAAAACTGCACTGATAAAAATAAATAACTCAACTATAGTTTAACTAAATTGAGAAAAAGCCAAATTGTGCTTAGTAGTAACCAAAATTATGGTAATTTTACGTAACTTATTTTGGTTACTAGTAGCTAGTAGCAACGACCATTGCTAGTAGCCCTCAGTTTCTCAGTTCTCCGATTTTATGTAACTAGCATCTAACATTTGGGCTACTGCTAGCACGAGGATCGGTTGGGAAATGCGACCTGTAGGCGAGAACATCCGGGAAACCGAAGATACAAAATCAATTCTGGCCAAGCTGAAACGGCGACGCTTCGCTCGCTCAGGTAATAACCATTTGGTTATTGGTTGCAGAAATCGCGTACTTACATGTAAGTACAGTAGGTATTATTTGATGTAAGTTCGCCTTAATTTTAAGTAGAGTTTCTTTCAGCTTTTTTCTCAACAGCGGTCTCCTCTTGTGGAATTCCGGTAGATTCAGATTCCGACATGTGAAAGTGCCCTTGTGCCCTACTTACAGAATAAATGCTCTGATTTTGATTGAATGTCTCAATGAGACGTACTCACCCTTACGTGTTTGCCTTCATACAAACAAAACCTCCAATAAACCAGGGGGAGTCAATATTAACACAGCCAAATAAGTTTTCATTTGATGTTAAAATAGGGACATGCGCGGCTAGTAATGGGCCGCGAGAATATTCCCGTTCCCGAGAATATTCCCCTGGGGAATATTCCCGAGAATTTCCTTTGTTCCCGGGAATATTCCCCAAAATGGAGAACATTGAACTTTTCTTAGTACTAGAGAGAATTTTAGTACCAGAAAGTTATAATTTGGCATGGTTATACATATTTCATTTTGACAAATTGGTAGAACAAATTCTTGGATGAATACTTTTTTACTGTACCTCCCCCTATACTAAAGTGGGGATGTCTTTTTTTTCTAGTCTACACCATGGTGTGATATGTCTTTGGATAGGCCTTACAAAATGTTGCAGGTTTGTTGCAACAATTTTCCGATTTATAGATCTGTTTGTGAAATATCAAACTTTAAATTGCAAATTTTGGGAGTACTTGGGCATTGGCTATATAAACGCTTCTAGGGTAGACTTTACCAGTTTACGAGTAATAATAGTCAACCAACTCATAAAGGGTACTTAGAGAAGTAAAACTTGCTTGTATGACTTTGTTAGCAGTTAGCAGAAAAAAATCATTAACACTGACGCGCTGCCACAAAACAATTCATCTGGCCCAGCATGACATATTTTATGAATCTGCAATCAGATTGGTTTCGTGTTTGTGTCCATTTTACGGTAGTATGATCTAGTGTTTTTGTTGGTAGGTTAATTCAGAAGCTTCTCGCCTAGCTACCCCCTACTCCAAAAACACCATGCTGCAGAAATAATTCTAAGAGCTGAAAATTTCTTGAACACAGCTTATCTTCCCGCAAACTCATTTGAAAAATGACACTGTTGTAGACATAGACTGCGCAAAATAATCTGAAGCAGGCACATATTGAAGTTGAGGAAGCAGTTTTCCAAATCGAAGACGTGTACCACACAGCGCAACAACTTCGACCAAGATGATATCTGTTCAGCTATTACAAGGAAGAGAGGTAAGTCAATTAACGGATTTGAAATCGATGCATGTGTCTTCTCTTGGCTGGTTTTGAAACTACTGACGGATCAAACGAGGTTACCGACCAGTCGGTAGGATCTCGCTGCATTTAAGAAGATCTTTGAAACCAGAAGTTGGCCTGGAATCTTTAAAGACGTCAAGCCGCGCGAAAGACAGTCGGCATGATTTTCCGCTGCAGAGACATGGCAGAAATAATCCATTGAAAGTGCGCCAAATATGCGCCTCATTGATGGGGTGAATAACGTTTCCAGCAAAAAGTTACGGTTGAATCCGAAAATGAAAATTAGAAGATGTCTTCTGATTCCGTAAAATCTACTGAGGAGTCGAAGACTATGAAATAGGGGAGGGGCCTAGAGGAGAAACCGAACAGAAGGGAAACAAGATTGTTAGTCTTTTGATTATTTTAAGTCAACTTCGGAAACGATGACTTTAAGATATAACTTTGAAGTCACAAGTGGAGCTAGGACAAGCGGTGGCGGCACTAAAATCAAAGCAACTACCTAAAACAGAAGGGGGGTAAAGGAGACCTCACGTGTATTTTTCTACAGTGAACGAACTAAGAAAAAGTCGATATTGTTTTTCTCAGTTTTGTTAAAAATAAGTCTTGACTTGTTAAATACCTCAAAATAGCGAGTCTATTTTACGAAATTTTGGCGGAAAAAAAATACACGTGAGGTAGTGAGGGGGAGGGGGGTTAGCAAAGAACCTCACCAAATATCACCAGGGGGGAGGGGGGTCAAAAAGTAGCCGAAAAAACCTCACGTGATTTGTGCACAAGCCCCTACTATACACTACATATTTAAAATACTATTGAAATAATGATAAATAGATAAAAACTAAATAAAATACAATTATTTTGCTAATTGCGTTGACAACACACGTGTTTTCTCTATTCCTTCTCTATCAGAAATTAATTTGCTTGTCTCACTGGTATTTATTTTACCATGTTATTCCTGAGAGCAGTTTAAAAACTTGTGGAATATTCCTCGGGAACAATGAGAATATTCCCGGGAACATTGGGAATATTTATTTATTTATTTAATCTTTATTGCACAAAAGAAAGAACTTATCGTACAAAAGGCGGACTTAATGCCATACTCTACCAGTCAACCATTGGGCTAAGCAGATAATTTGTGTTATAGATTCCCGGAGAACAATGGGAATATTCTCGGGAGCATAGGAAATTTACATTTACAGCTGACTTTTTATATTTTTTTCTATTGAATTGTTAACCTATTAAATAGATAAGCATTTACTTATATAGATAATGTCATAAAATAAATGTTATTCATATACAAATCCTAAATTCCCCTATATTCCCCTCATGGGGAATGTTCCCGAGAACATTCCCGGGAATATTCTCGCCTGGGGAATATTCTCGGGAACGGCCCATCACTATGCGCGGCATAGTACCCGTACCATGAGTCAACGTGACCGCACTCGCTAGCGACAGTTCTTGACTTGTATAAAGAATAATACATCGCCCCTAGCGGTTACTTTATAGAACTACAATCCTCCATACAAATCGTCTACGCTGTCGCTAGCGAGTACAGACACTGTAAACTCATGGTACCTAAAGGTACTGATTTGCGTAATCACACAATACTTTACGTTTATTAATGAACAAAACACCATGAGTTTAACCTCCCTCTCTACCTTGCTTTTGTGGATTATTGTAAAGCTTTTGACAGCATTTGTCATTCATCCATATTTTCTGCCTTAGAAGCTCAAAAAATTAATCCAACGCACATACACCTCATTCGCAACATCTACAATAGTAGCTTCGCCAACATCAAACTGCAGTCTCCTGGACCATCTTTTAAAATCGAAAAAGGAGTGAAACAAGGTGACCCGCTGTCTCCCAAACTCTTCAACAGCACCTTGGAGCAAGTATTTAGGAAGCTGGCGGTTGAATGGGAAGGGAAGGGCGTTGATATCGGCGACGGTAGACGTTTAACCAACCTCCGTTTCGCTGATGACATTGTTATTTTCTCAACATCGGCGGCCGAAATCAAAAGCATGCTTCAACAGCTGAGCATATCAAGCCTTGAGATTGGGTTGCATATGAACATGTCAAAGACCAAGCTCATGACAAACAGCACTAAACATAGGATAGAAGTCGATGGCGGAGGTATTGAATATGTCCATGAGTACATATACTTGGGCCAAATAGTTTCTTTCCAGGCACGACAAGACAAGGAGGTCGTAAGGCGTACCGAAAATGCCTGGAAGAGCTATTGGTCCATGAAGGAATTCATGAAGGGAGAACTTCCCAATACTTTAAAGCGGAAACTCATGGACATGTGCATTCTTCCGATCCTCACCTATGGTGCCCAGACTTGGTCTTTGACTAAGGCTCAAAAGCACTCCCTCAAGGTTTGCCAGAGGGCAATGGAGCGTAGTATATTGGGCATAAAATTAGCAGATCGAATCAGAAATACCGTCTTGCGCTCCAAAACCCTCAAAAACCTCAAAAACCTCCAAAACCCAAATAGCCGACGTCGCCCTGACAGCCGCTAAGCTTAAGTGGGACTGGGCTGGACACGTTTGCCGCATGTCGACGGAACTGTGGGCTAAGAATACCACTGACTGGATCCCACCTAATGTACGACGTCGCGGCAGACCACGCCGAAGATGGCGGGACGACCTAGACACATTCCGAAAGGATTGGTCCGTTGCTGCCTTGATCAGAGACGACTGGAAGAAAGGGAGGGAGGCCTTTGCCCTGCAGTGGGACAGTACAGGCTAAAAATAAATAAATAATAATAAATAAATAATAATGAACGAAACAGTATAGATCACATATATCAATCGTCATTATTAATTAGTGTGAAGTGTGGTAGGTACGGGAGATAATAATACGACGATGCTCGGTGTTAGAATGAATGCTTTATTGGGTAACCCAGGTTATTAAATACTAAACATCATATGTTCCTTTCCTTTGTGTCCACGGTCAATGGCCATGAACTTGCATTAGACCTCGCTATGTCAAGGTTCCATCTGCTGCCTTGAACCTATACGACACGTGTTATAAACTATGATTCTCATCTGTGTGGATCAGCTGGGACCACACACCTAGGGTGACCAGATGTCAGGAATTTTCCTGACATGTCAGGAATTTTAGACATATATCAGGAATGCGGCCGGAAAAGGGAAATGTCAGGAATTTTCGGCAAATAAATGAAACCATAAAATTGTGTACACTGTAAACTTCTTTCTTCTTCTTCAAAACTGTAAAATCACAATAACAAAAAAGGTAAAGCTACAAGTACTTTGGAGTTTCATAAATTGCAACTTATAAATAATCGCAATTATCTTTTTACAATAGGTATAAACATAAATCAATCAACATTGACAAATTAAACAATTTCAGGACTAGTGTCAGGAATTTTGGCCGAAAATCAGGAATTTTGTCAGGACTTTTGAAATTTGTATCTGGTAACCTTACACACACCGCAAGTGTACGTCACGTCAGTACAATATACCTGTAGAAAGTTGTTTCTTGTGATTTATGCTAAAATTGCTAAAGACAGCTGAGAACTATGACCGAGCGAGCGAAGCGAGCGAAACAAAACTTCGTTCGTACGTTCGAATTCTGGATCGTCGGATGTTCAGATGACCGGCTATTTTCGCCTACAGGTCGCATTGCTCAACCGATTCCCATGAAATTTCGTGAGTTTTTTTATGTTGATTCAACAACAGCAAATTGCAGAAGACGGAGCCAAGGACAATAGCTAGGAAGCCTAGTTTCAATGCACTGTGGGAAACCCTAGTTTTTGATAAAAAAAAAACATCATCAAAACATAATCTACAATTCCCTGATTGCCTAATCTTCGTCATGTCTGAGCAGGCCGCAAAGTGCCCTTTTCCAACAACATTCCCGATATTTCAATTTCCGAAAATCCATTCTTAGGTTTAGTAATGAAGGACAGATAATCCAAAATGCGATCGTTGGGCTCACTGCCCCTGACCTTCTGGAGTCCGGAGATTTAAAAAAATAAAAGGCTGAATATTAGAAAAAATTAATACTGTAAGACACGGCTTTGTATTAAGATTTAAAATGCTTTTCAGGCTTTATTTTTGGAAAGACGGATAAGATAAATCTTTTATTATTATTATTATTTATTTAACGTAACAAATTACATAATTACATTATTGTTATTACTCGCCAAACTGTAAAGTCTTACGGCAAGTGTATTTTCACTGTGTCTTATTACATAGTTAGGTCTTCAAAAATAATTTCCTACACTAACTAAGTTAAACCCTATGCACGCCACTGGTGCCAAACTGTCATTATTTTTGTCCACCAAAACCGTTTCTGCACTTAGTATTCGAATTCAAAAGCAACAGCCTTAGAACGAGTATTTTTGGGTGGCTATAAAATGAAACCAAACCGTGTGGCATTTGAATAGGGTTGAAAACCACGGCTTGGTATTTTCGGCAAGTTGAGAGCGTGCTTGAACTGGGAGCTAAAAGCCTGGAAGTCTAGATCAGCGCAGTAATTACACTGCAGTGGCGGTCTACACTAGGAGCTAAATTGGGATATACTGATAAAAATAGCACGACATTTTTGATTAAAAACGTGAAATACGGCAATATAATTCATTGATACAAAGATCAAAGCCCAAAGACCAATTGAAATGCGTAACCTGGCGGAAGCGACCGGGAATCGAACCCGGTACCTCTGGATTACCGGTCCAGCGCGTTAACCTCTCCACCACCCTAACGCCCATAGTGCAATACCGCGTAAGTAACAAGTGTAGATACGAATCAATATTCAAACAAATGCTAAGGATTTTATTGAAATGAGAACTTTATCGACAGCTGTTATTTACCCGGTATTGCGCTATCCCCGACGTTATGCTTTGTGTGTCTTTGCAAAAGCACACAATTCGAAAAGCATTGAAGTCTGATGGTTCTTTTCTCAATACAACTAGTCCCTTTTTGAAAACTTCATTTTCCTATTTACCATTTTACAAAATGTAGGTATTTAATATTCATAAAGTGCAAGTGCATATTTCCGATACTTTGCAATAAAAATTATTCAAAACGGGCAAGTCTCGGTTTATTCAAACATTTCAATGCAATTGTGAGCGGGCACAGATATCATTCAGATATTGTACTGAAAACTTCACTAGATTGCTTTCAAAACAGGCTTATATCTCCGGCGACTCTATTTCAATATTCAACCTAAGGTTTCGTTCGAAGAGCTCAATTTGAAAGAACCACTGAAATGTAAAAAGGCTCCTTTGATAAATCGTTCGTCATCTATTGTGGGATCTGAGCGGGACGCCGCCATTTACAAAGAGTTATTCGTAACTGTGTCACTGTTTGGTCATGAACATATTTTTAAAGTTCTGCAAAACTCTGGACGCTTGGCAAACCAAAAATAATGGAGCAGCCGTCCGATTTCCCCGAAACTGCGTCCCTAGAAAATTTTGCAGCCGGAGTCAAGTGCCTATATTTTTTTTATATTGAACCATTGATACAATCCAATCCAATCTTAACGCCTGTTGAATGTTTTACATAGAAAAATGTTTTACATGTTTTTGATAGTTTTGCCCGCAGTGTCCGGTTGGCCGCCCCCACAACTGGTCGGCTCTCCTGATGACGAATCGCGTACCGAGCGTTATTCAACTTCTACGACGTGAGTAAATCCGTTTATGTATTTTAATATGCCAGTTGAATGGCCTAGTTTCCCCTCTGGGTTGGAAGGTCAGATGGCAGTCGCTTTCGTAAAAACTAGTGCCTACGCCACATCTTGGGATTTAGGTAGCCGACCCCGATTGAGAATTCATTCTCAATAAATGGGACAAAGGCTAGGAGGATGATGATGATGATGAGTTGAATGGTTTGGCATTTGATAACGAAAAGTCACTGGCCAAACGATTTGATTCGCATTCTTAGGAATGCGATATGGTACCTATTTTCATCACACTTCCTAGTACTTTAGAGCTGCACCCGCGAATGCTGATCAATCGCATTTAACATAGCCTATAAACATGCGTCGATTGCAATTGCATTGCGCGAACAGCTACACAATATTCATGAAAGTTTATTTTCAATGGCCAGAAAACTCCTATTAACACTTACGTATAGAATAAAGATTTTTCTCAACTATGTACAATAAGTACCTACCTACTTCAATCACAATAAAATTTCTTTGTTAACAAGTGTTGTTTCGTTCAGAATTTCTTTGATTTTATTTTCGTTCAATAAAGGCCATTATTTTTATTTTGAAATACCTAAACATTTTTTTGAAAGATCTAGCTTTTTGTTTTAACTGTATTCATCTTAATTATTTATTTTATTTATTTATTTAATCTTTATTGCACAAAAGAAAACTTATCGTACAAAAGGCGGACTTAATGCCATGAGGCATTCTCTACCAGTCAACCTTAGGGCAAAACGGAAAAATTGTAGGCGGTGCAACTAACTTACACATAAGTAACAAAACATAATTATAATACTTATACATAATTTTGCTATACATGTAAATATATACATACATCTAATATAATATAAACATATTATTGTTGTCAACATAGTTTTATAACTACATAGTCGTTTTATTATCCATATTTAAACTTCTACATTTAACAAACTTGATCGGTTGCGTTAACTTTGCACCTCATTTTCATCCAGCGCCATACATACCAGGTGCAAACTTATCCCGGCCAAACTCGAAGTTGTCAGTTGCCAAACAAATGCTCAGTTTGGAGAATAGAATCTATGTTTTAATTTCTTACTCCTATTACTGGACACAGCCGGTATTTTTTGATAAATTAGGTAACACGTTCGCTGTCCCAGTTTGGCATGTGAACCTTATGTTTCTCTAATAGAGGCTTGCCGTGACCCCACATATGGGACACGGACAGTGAACGTGTTAACTAATACTGGCCCGACATGTTGCAACACTCTACGCCAATCACCCGGCCCTCATTAACTCTTGCAATTCGTTGGGCACCAGCACTGGGCTGATTGTGGTTGAGCGGGGCGTCGGCTGACCCCTCGCAGACATCAAGGACGCTTCAGATTTTAATTTGTATCTCAATCAGGGGGGTAATTCAACCAATTTTAGAGAGATGATGAAGATCTCTCCATTTCATCGCCATCCGTCACTTTTGACGTGTCCCTACTTGACAAGTGGCGATATCCCTAGAACATCGCAACTTCGTCGATCCAGTCGCGCTTAATTTGTGTTTCTTTTGTATGTGACGGCATAAATAACAGGCGCATATTTGAACTTGACCGTGTAGTGCGTGAAATTAGTCAATTACATTTCGTTCAAAACAGAAATTCATATGCATGAATAGCATTTTTGACAATCATTATCGCCTTCGTATTTCCAAAATTGAGATGAGATATGTCACTTGAAGCTCATCGCATTTTAATGACAGTTCAAAGGCGATATCACTGTTATCTAATAGAGTTTTGACGTTTTGCGATCTCTCAAACTGCATTCTTGAATTAGGTCCTTACCCGGGCTCCACACTACTTGCAAAGTTGACCGACGTTGGGCGAGGCGAAGTTGGCCGAAGTATGGTTTCCGCAGCGAAGTACCCCTCCACACTATCATATTCACCCAACCTTGGCCAACTTCAATAGTAGTGTGGAGCTGGGGTTACACATCATTTAGGTACTTAAAAGGTTTTTAGGTACTTTAGTTTTATGTCTAATATGAAAGCTTTACAATATATGTAGGTAACGTTTTCAAAAAAAGGACCCACTGTGTCGCAACAACATAAGGACGTTTGTTTGCATATTTAAGTACATCAGTAACGCTTTCTTGCTTGAAAACATCACATATTTATAACAACAATGTCCAAAATACAAAAAAGACATTGCGTCTGAACGACTGAATAAATACCTACACATAAATATCGGACAACCTCACACAAATCAATCTAGTCCCACAGTAAACTAAGTACCTAAGCCCGACGATAAACATACTTATATAGATAAATTCATATACTTAAACACAAATAACATCCCAGGCGTAAATAAACGATTTCATCACGCAAATATTTGCCCTAGCCGGGATTCGAACCGAGGACCATCGGCTCAGTAGGCATGTTGCTTAATCACTGCGCCAACCGCGACGTCGAAAAAAAAAACAAGAAAAAAATTTACCTAATTCGGTACGCTCTAGGATATAGGGGTACAGACCAACTAGTATACTTTTAACTTGTCTATACGTAAGAAAAGGCAAAAAGAGGGTGACCCACTGCTTTGTATTACATTGTACTCGTATTACCATGAGACCACCAGTGGGTTGATTGCATTACTTTTCATGGCAATCCATAGAAATACAGATTTCAATGGATGTTTTAATATTCACGGGTCGCGGTCGCCCGGTCGCGGTTGTCAAAACCCAAATAGCATCTTTACACAGGTTTTGATTATTTGTCCGGAAGCCAGGGGTCACTTTGTACACAGTGTGGAAAAGTGTATGGGCCTTGGGTATCTGCCTTTAATCCTAAAGTTAGCTCATTTTACTTAAAGGAAACATTATTTTGTATCTAAAACGGGTAAAAAGATTTTTTTTTATTATAAATGTTATATTTTTCTTTCATATTTACGTGTCCGTATTAGAATGTATTATAAAATAAAATTAGTGATAGTTTTATTTCTAAAAACCAATGTAGATTAGAGATATTTTTATTTTACCAGAACAATAATCATATCAATTAGTAATAGGATAAAATAACCATCTAAACATTTAAAAGCTTTACCTTTACCTTCTTCCCGGATGAGACAAGTGAACTAAGAAAACTTCTTCTTCTTTCTTCTTCTTTCTTTCGTTCTTTTAAATAAAACAATGTTTCCTTTACGTAAAATAAGCTAACTTAAGAATTTAAGGCAGTTTCCCTTCAGGGTCGCGCCATTTCTTCCACACTGTATATTCGATATCGCAAAAGCAACTTAGGCATTTAATCACCAGGCTGACGTTCATTATAACTTATACGAAAACCTTTAGTAAACGTTCCCAGGGTCCTACAAGTCTAGATTGAATTCGTTGAATCAAAGCGAAATGTTAATAGGAATGGTAATTGAAAATGTTCCACTGCAGGAAAGGTGAAAAAAATATACTTTCGCTTGATATTGAGTAGTCGCTCTAAAGCTGCCTGTTCACAGAACCGGAGGAGAGGAAATTAACCAATCAGTTTGCGTCTTTGTGAAGCCGAAAAGAAGTGCATTTCAAATCTAAGGAATATGATTGGTCCATTCTATTTATTTAAATCAAAATCATAACGTTTATTCTGTAAGAAGACACAAGGGCACTTTTACATGTCTGAATCTGAATCTACCGGCATTTCACAAGAGACCGCTGTTGAGAAGAAAGCCGAAAGAAACTCAAGAGTAAGTAATTTTTTTCGTAAATTAAACTTAAAACCTATTACAATGATATCATAACTAGGTAATTGATACATATAGAGGAGATGTACAAAATTCTCCAATTCGTACGCAAATTAGTTAACACTAATGTGTGGCGTTACACTAATGGATTTGCTGTAATCAGTAAACCCAATTCACTGTGAGTGAACTACCAAAACTTGCCCCGGAACCGCCGAAACACGACACCCTTTTCCGCTTCTGTGGACAGGTGGGGAAATCGACGAGACGAGGTGGGGTGGGAATTGAAATCTGATAATATGCCACTACTGACATTTTATAACGCATAATATAACAATAAATAACGTATGCAAATTATTACCATAAATTATTTAACCGCACTTGTTAGGCTGTCATCACTGAGATATCGGTGTACGAATTTATCCCGCCTTATAGCTGTAAGTAAACCCGCCATTATTAGGAATTTCCTCATAATCACAATCGCAGCGACGTATTGTTTTGCGCCGATAGAATTCGCCATATTGGATATCCCTTATTGTGCTCACGCAATATGAATACCAGAAGCCTCAGTCTTAATATCTTTATGAAATACGGAAAAGAAAAGACCGATCGTTTCTGAGGACCATTTTGATTTGGGACGAAGTAAAGAGCCTTATATGTATGTAAGTACTTAAAATTCTGCTCAGAATAATCGTGTTGACCGATAAAATTACTGAGTTAAGTAGGCAATTTATATGCTTTGGGATAATTTCATATGAACTAACTATACGAAAAAATAAAACCTATTTCCGCTGTCCACTCTAGGATTTTAAAAAGGTATCACTTTTTTCAGTTTTTCAATAATGTTCCCAGACATCAATGTTCATTAATGTTCATTGTTGTGCTGTTTTACACTCGTTATTTGATTATTATTGTTGAAGTTGAAACTTGAAAAATGGACATACCTACTTTGGAAACCCCTGCATTATTAATAAAATAAATGAATTATTGTATATATGTATCATAACTGATAGAAAAAATTCTCTTGAATTGTCCCTGTATCCTCATCAGTGTAATATCACATCGTTACCCATCTACCCCCGCTTTAATCTTAAATTAACGCATATTGTATAACATCGACCTCTTCATCAATTCACCCGGTGTCCGCAAATTTAAAGCGCGCTCTTATCTGGATGGTGCTCGGCTGCATAGAGCCTTTCGATTGGAAGAGGTCGCCCGTGCTTGACCTAACTTCCCTAATACTCACCCACATTCACCCATATCTAATTATCAGACAGATAAACCAGTGGCAAAGGTAAGCTATGAGTATAATACGGACAGAGTGGACAAACATACCTACATACTATTACGGAGATGAAATACACATAAAAGGGTAATCCATTTGGCAACGAAACCCTAACCAGTAAATATGACCTTTAACGGCTACTGTTTAGTAATTTACACATTTTTAACACGCATAACCTTTTTTTCTTTGATTAAACTTATTTCTAAATTACGCCACTTTAATGACCCCTTTCGTCCTTTGGTTCCCTTTTCAGTACCAATGCCTACTGAATTAATCAAAGGCGTCCCCGTAAATACCATTGATTAAACAAATATTAAATTCATTCTGGATAATGAAGTGATAATACTTAATTATGTTTTAAAGACAAAATAGGCAATATTTGAGCATTTTGTAATTATTTCTAGCGGCGCCCAATACGATTTAATCGCACTTGGCCCGGACCCACGGGCAAGGAGGGTTTTTAAAAGGAGCCTGAGGAATGCTTAGCCATTCCTTAGCCATTCAGCGTAGTAATGCTGCCAGCGTCAAATATACCGACACTATACCGAAGTCTTACTGTTTATATTACATATTTTTAAGTTTAATATTTTACTCAAATATAATAACAATTATGTTTTCCGAAATGTTTTTTAATGTGGGTAAATTAGCATCACATTCTATGTATATAGATACAAAGATTAACACGCAAAAAATCAATTATTTTGGCCCGGTAAAGACGTTGGACCAAATTGACCAATAATCCAATGATACCGGAGAGAATTTAGAGTCCCGGTGTAGACCACGTATGAGCGCAATATAATGTTTATTTGCATGTTGATTTCTCTATCTATATAGCAATTTTTAAGTTTAATTTAGTTTCTAGTGTGTACCTAATGTTTAATTCCCATAAAGCATATTTTTTATATTTTTACTATGGCCTATATAATAAATAGTTATAAAAGAGGAATGTACCAGGTACACAATAGTCAGGGTGTAACATTTTTTGCATTTATACAATATTTTGGTGACAAGATCTTGCATAAAGCCATCCAGTCATAAGAGGTCACCCAAACTAAGTTTGCGGCTCGCCACATGATACATATCTACCTAATAAGAGGAAATAATTACATAGATATTATACCGGGTGATCAATCCAAATGGGTCAGTAGGGAGAAGTCACAAACTCTTAGAGATATGGTGTTCTTAGGAACCATGATGCCAATTTATGATTTAATAAAGACTGCATATTATTATTATTTTTATAAATCTCATACATAACCCGGTCAAAACCGCTGTAAAGAACGTTACAATACGACATGCGATTAGTTACAGAATTTTAACTAGGTTCAATTCCTGGTTATGTATGAGATTTATGAAAAAATAATGCGGTTTTCTATTAATTAAAACTAAAAACTGACGCCATGGTTCCTAAGGACAGATTTCCCTTTCCCTTATGTTTTCGTTTTCTCCCTACTGACCCGTTTGGATTGATGAACCTGTATACATATAATAACTACAGTATGAGATTTGATCTCAGTAGTGATTTACTTAATGATTAAAAAGAAAATGAGCTGTTTATATGCGATGGAGATAAGTTCAATCGATAAAATAGAACCCTTTTAGGATATTTTTTAGGGCCACCAAAATATTGTAGTATATACAATTACGTATCAGTGGCTGGTAATGTAAATGAAGTAAATACATACGTCGTGTATGTGTCAGAATTACTTTAACCCTTAATTTGACAAAAAAATACAAAGGTCGCTAGTTCAATTACTTCGTTATGGTAAAATAGAGCAAAAAATTCTGGTTAAATAAATACGTAAGCCGCTTTTGATTAATAGTTGGAATACTTTCGCAGCTCCAAATATATTAAACACTAAGTACTTACATAAGTACGTAAAGCAGAAACATTTCTGGGATATTAAAGTCTGCTTTACTTGGAAAAGGTATTTAAAAAATTATAAAGCATATTTCTCACAATAATTTAGTATACAAACTTCATTCGTTTTTCATTTAAAAGGAGCTCAGTAAATATTTCGTACATCGAAGGATTTTAACGTGAAATATTTACTGTCTTTACTTTTCTCTCCTTATTATATTTTTCAAATGAAACGGAGAGTAGGTACCTACGAGTATAAGTAAAGGAACTGAAAACAAAACCTTCACAATTGGGATTGATCTAAAAAATCAAGAAACTTTTTTTTTTATTATTATTATTATCGTATGGCTTTATTTTCGAGTCTGTTTACAAATTAACATCCAAGTTTAGTTTTTTTTATTAAAATCGTAAAATATGGGCCCATTTAACGTAATTATTCCATCCGTTTGCCAATTAAATAGATATTTTTATAAAATACGTATAAATATATAAATATACAAACACCCTATTGCACGGTAACTACAGGACTGTATCCAATAATACTAATTCAAGTCAGTTTATCCAATTTTTTCTAAATGACGGAAATATGGGGGTTGAAAACGTAAAACAATCATAGTTCTGGCATTTATTATGATTGTCCCTTAATATTTATTTATTTATTTATTTCGAAAAATTATCGCAAGTATTACAGCTGACAGAGTCATAAGTGTGATATGCTTTCGGTGTATACACTACTTGAAATATATTTCGAAAACCCTTACATCAGTAACGTGCTGAACTAAGTTTCTAAGGAAGTAGGCAGTCGATATTGCCTCCGTCCTCTCATATTTGCTTCGAACTATTCCTAAGCCACGGGAGCTAAATTCGATGTTATTAATGACATATGTCCGAAATCTAGCCACTATACATACCTCCAATCAATGAAAGCTTCCGTGAGACATATTTAATTATATTGTATTAAGCAGACGAACAGGTTATCTGCCCCCGCCTCATCCTCCGCCATCGCTCCGTCGGCGCGTGGTGTCAGGGCGAAGCGTCGATCAAACTGAATCATAATCAGTGACAATGTTACCGCGCGACTGGACTGGTAGCAGTCCCTGATGAAGAGCTCTATACGAGTTCGAAGCATGTCAGGCCGTTCCTGACGATTTCACGTAAGTGTAAAACGCTTTGAGTTTAGGTAAACCGCTTAGTAATTGAACTATACTTCTAGTTTTGATATGTGCTCTATTCGATTTTTTGTGACATTTTCCTTTCTTATACATTACCTACTCTATTTTGATTGGTGTAAAATTTAATCACTGAAGTGCTAATACCAGGTTCAAGCAATATTGGTGACTGACATTATCATTTATAATGTATTTACTATAGTTAACATTGTATTCCACAAGTCCCTACTCAATAACCACCTCAATACTGTACTTGCGAATTGCTAATATAATTGTTTATAATGAAATATATCATAAAATTCTTGTACTGAAAATGAGTTTCTCACGTAAAAATTGACAGGAAACGGCCCGACATGTTTCGAACTCATATGGAGCTCTTCATCAGGGGCAGCTATCCTTGCTGCTACGCGACTCGCGGCACACTCACTTTTAATAATATTATTTCTGGGGGTCATTATTTCAGGAAAAATTTTAACAGCGCGATGCAGTTGAACGCGTGGTGCCAGCTGTACAAGTACCTACAGCGACAACTGTTAAAAAAAAGGTAAAAAAAAAAAACTTCCATTCTTCCCGCTCATCGCGCCTAAATGGCTGGAGTGATGTTAACTAATACGGTATTCAACAATAGTGAAAATAAATTGTATCATTGAAACCTCTAAAAGACACATTCAAAAATACACGGAATCAAATAATCTGCCAGTAACTTTGGACATTAGGTATACGAGTACTATTTTTAATTGAACAAATACTAAAGGAGTCGTGTTTTGACTACTGATTTATATGACGTCACATACAAACTTCATGCTAACAGGTCGTTTTTAGGGTTCCGTAGTCAACTAGGAACCCTTATAGTTTCGCCATGTCCGTCTGCCCGTCTGTCCGTCTGTCCGTCCGCGGCTTAGCTCCGTGATCATTAGTACTAGAAAGCTGAAATTTGGTATGAGTATGTGTATGTATCACGCCGACAAAACGGTAAAATAAAAAGTAAAAAAAACTTTTTTTCGGGTACCTCGCGAACACCTAAAGTGGGGGTGATTTTTTTTTTCGTTTCCGCACAAGTGTGTGGGGTGTCGTTGAATAGGTCAAAAATAATAGTGGTCTCCGAACATTATTTTTTGATAAAGTCAGCAGTTTTGTAAATATTCGCTCCGAAAACAAGAAAAATAGCGTCCCCCCCCTCCCCCTCTAACTTTTCAACCACGGGTCAAAAAATTATGGAAAAATTCATGAAAATGAGGCCTTATAAGTACTTTCAATGAAATTTATATTGAACAAAATCGGTCGAGCCGTTTTTGAGTTATCGCAACATTTCATAATTTTCTTAAAAGGACAAGTTGGACACAAGGGTAAGTTGACTTCCAGAAAGTAATAAGTAACTACAGTTACTTTGGCGTTTACGACCTTTTTATAGAGCTTGAAATCTTTCTCGTAACTTAAGTCTATTGTGAAGGATGAGTAACTACGGAACCCTACACTGAGCGTGGCCCGACATGCTCTTGGCCGGTTTTTACATTTAATAAAGAGTAGCTGATTCGAGCTGTCATCTTCATCGAATACCGTATTCTGTTACAAGGATAGCTGCATATGAAAAGATGTTTATAGAATACCTACGTTGCACCCGAGTAGTACAAATGCGGACAAAGTCAATACAATTTTAGAAATTTATAATATGTAGTATAGATATTGCTAAATTGGTTATATCGCAATGCCTATTCAAATTAGGGATCTGGTAGCTAGGGAACTATTTAGAAACGTAGGTATGTCTTCATTATGTCTTCAAATGTGGCTTTAAGTTATAATGAGTAATCCTCTGTAGCATGATAATTATTTCCTTAAAGACGGTTATGTAAGTATGTATTATAGATGCTTGCGTAAAGGGAACTTTAACACATACGCATTATTTTATTATTTATTAAAGTATCATTGTATGTAATATGAGCAAATAGTACATTATATACTATCTTCTTCTTGTGGTGCCATATCCTCACGGATGTCGGCAAACATCATACGAAAGTCTTCTCTATTTTATGCTACTCTGCTGAGAGTGGTGACGTCCTTAATACCGGTCCAGTCCTTGATATTATCACACCAAGTTGTTCTAGGTCTTCCTCTACCTCTTCTTCCTTCTATTTTTCCCTCAATTATATTTCTCGTTAAGGCATATTTTGCTTTTCTGTAAATATGACCAAAGTATGCCGTTATTTTCTTTTTGATTGTGAGCATTACTTCCATTTTCTTCATCATTTTATTTAAGACCGATTCGTTTGATATTTTATCCACCCATGAAATTTTTATCAGTCTTCAATATATCCACATTTCGAATGCGTTAATTTTGTCGGTTGAGGCTTTATTTAAGGTCCATGCTTCTACTCCATACATCAGAATTGGAAACACATAACATTGTACTTGTCTCCATCTTAGCTTTAAATGTATGTGTTTATTTAGGTATAGTTTCTTCATTCTCATAAAAGCACTCCGAGCCATCTCTATTCTTACACGAATTTCCATTTCTGGGTCCCATTTCTCGTTGAGCCAGTATCCGAGGTACTTATACTTCTCTACTGTCTCTACAGGTTTACTATTTATACTAAGGTGTTCATCGTCTTCGTGCTTTTTGATAATTATCATGTACTTAGTTTTGGATATGTTAATTTTCAGGCCATATTGTTCGAATTTGAAATTGAGATGTTTTAATAAAGTGTTTAATTCATTCATGCTATTTACTAATATTGCTATATCACCAGAGCGTATCTTAAATTGATTAATATTGTCCCATTAATTTTGATTTCTGTTTCTGCTAATGCTTCTTGAAATGTAAATTCCGAATATAAGTTGAACAAAGCTGGAGAAAGGATACATCCCTGCCTCACACCTTTGAGTATATTTAGGTCTCTGCAATTATCTTGCCCTACCTTAATGTGCGCTATTTGGTTCCAGTACAGGTTTCAGGGATTAAATACTATATCTATGGTGAATTCGCGTCTAGGGATTTAAGAATTACCTTTTGTTTGTCTAAAGTTTTACGTCTTGTCTGGGCCAGAGAACGAAGTGAGATTTTCTACCAACGTAGCGGCACTTTCGGCTTAGGGTGACTTAAAAATGAATACATAGAACTCTTTAAATTGAACAACATTTGTTTCAACAAATTTTAAAAAGAGAGTTTTCAGATAGTCATTATTTTTAACAAGTAAATAAATATTAAGGAAAATCATACACAAATCGACTTAGTCCCAAACTAAGCAAAGCTTGTACTATGGGTACTAGACGACGATATATATAATATATAAATACATATATAGATAACATCCATGACCCAAGAACAAATATTTTCACAAATATTTGCCCCGGCCGGGATTCGAACCCGGGACCACCGACTCAGTAGGCAGGTGTCTACAAACCGAATAAAATTGTATTTTTAATGATTTTAAACTATGCACATAGCTGGTTAACGCTTTCTTTCTTAAAATGGATAATATTTTATAAGTATTAAAATCTACAAGCCATGTTGTCCATATTATTATCATTTAAAATTTTATGACTGCCATTTTGTATTAATTTTTATTACTATAATGAATCTCCAATCTTAATACTATTATAAACCAACAGATGGCGCCAGACTGGCATGGCGCTGCGAGCCCATACAAAACAAAAGAGGATCATGCATCGCGCTATTAAGATTTCTCCTGAAATAATTACCCCCTTTTCCACAGAAAATTAATTTTGCAATAAAATTTTTAAAAATATATAATAGCACAGTCCGAGAGCTCTCAGAAAACTGAGAGGTTCTTATCTGGATCACGTAAGAGCGAGCGAGACAGGTATAAAACGCGAAGTCGCGAATCGCATTCTAACAGCTCACGCTTGTTGAGTACCAACACCAACACAACTTGCTACACAAATCAAAGAAAATATTATGAAATCACTCAACTACGACGGATAAAAGAAACCATTCTTGATAAACCTTAGGTCGCAGCCAATTACCCTCTTCTGTCCTCCGTGCACAAATGGGCGTAAGTGCCAACAACTTTCTACCGCTACTTTATAGAGAACCGTTCTTTTATAAGTAGGGCAATATTGTTTGGGTTTGCCGTGCGCCGTACTCAAAACCTTTTTCATATTTTTGACAGGTCTTGCTGACCCATATGGTTTATAATAAACCTATCGCTTCGGTTTGGGTGCCAACAGGGGAAAATCTTAACAAGGTGGTAGTAGTATTTCCCTCTTTGTCCTTATTTGGATTTTTTTCGTTGCATAAATCCATGAAGTTATATAAAGCCACGTATATAGTGCGACCAACTTTTCTAATATTCACATACAGAGCACTCGAACGGAGAGTCACTGACAATCGTTTGAAATTTCAGCATGAGATTCGTAGTCCCTAATTTCGCCGTTTCACAGATAAGTTGTTCGCACTATATCTATATATGTAAGGTACTTGCGCCAAAGATGGCCCTGTTCCTAAGATAACCCACTTCAAGATAACAAACTTCCAAATTTTATAGTTATAACCGTTTGAACGAATTCAAATTTCGCGCCCATGTTCGGTTAGTACCATAGACTTGACCTATATCTGTAGTACTAACCGAACGTTTCATTTTTCCAAAACTGTAAATTTTTTTCAAACCCAACCTTATGGGTTCTTTAAGGAAAAAAATGCTTCCGACAAATGAAAATTTGGTGAAACGTTACTGATGGGAAGCAATGTTTGGGGTTGTGATAATAGGATACCAATCAATATTTTATTAATTTTAATTTTTTAAATCGCGCCTAGTGACTTATTTGTTCACTGCCGTAGTGCAAATACATTCTCTGTTTTAATTACACATTACGCGTATGTCACAATAAACACAAATTGGAATTAATTATACAACACATTGTAATTTTAACGCGAACTGTGGGAACGGCAAATACATATTATGAAACACACATTCACAACTAAATTAATTTATTATTTGGAGCGAAATAACATTCATTTCCGAATCTGATGAGACCAAGTTAACAACACACGTGTAAAATAGTCATTTAGGACAGTGTCATTTTATTTATTGTTTTGTTTAGGTAATTTCTAATGTTTGTTATTGTTATATTATAATTATAACGTAAGTACATTACAATTTATGTTAGAAAAGAATAAAAAAAACTTATGAAAATTACAAAAATTATAATAGTGGATACTTCTGATGTGGGATTTTCTATTTTCTTGATTACTAGTTAAAAACATTTTAGACAGCTTTTAATTTTTAATATCAACATACAAAATTCAGTTTTACACAAAAAGACTTAGTTCTATACGAAATTCTACGGAAACCCAGATTTGCAGACGTTATGTTGTAAACGTAAGTAAGTATCATCTATTTTTTTAAATAGAAAAAGATTGTTGAGAACAGTAGGTAAAGAGTCATGTATTTTATTACTCGCTACAATAAAACGTATGCTTATTTTCATGCATATTCCGGACTGAATTTGGGACCTTCAAAAGACCGATTTGACAGCACAAATCCTACAGACTCATTCCTCTCTACCACCATAACAGGAATGATTAGCTCTGACGTTAGATCTTATCAACAATTTCTGCTAGTTCAAAACCCATTATCTACGATTCCAACTTCTCAGATGTAGCCCTTTTGATGTAATTGGAAATTCTGTAACAATAGACATTTGACGTGGGTTCGAGTTGTGTCTTGGCATCGCTCGTGACTATGGAGGGCGGCTGTTCCGGTAAATTAAACGGGGCTTCTACTGGAAAATTTACACTGTGTCGAATTCGGTGTAGTATTTTTAACACTCTCGTGAGACATCCCTAATAATATTAAGATGGCGGTTTCACTCACGCATATGTGCTCCTATTCAAAATGTGGCGCAGAAGGCACGACTAGTGAACTGTTTGCTGCAAATGTGTTCGCATCGAGCAAGTACCTATTAAAATAAAGTTCTATGAATTGTGTGATGACTAATGAGAACGGATCCTGGGCGACACTTATTTCTACGTTCTTATATTATATACAGTCAGCATCAATAAATAGTAGTTGACGGTTTAAGTATGCAATTTCATATAAAACAGCAGTAAAATTGTCAGCTACTCGATAGAAGCCTCAATAGGCTGACCGTATATGTACCATCGTAGTACGCTAAGTACAAGTATTTTTGTTTGGTTTGGAGCTGGATTAATCTATTCGAGCATAAGCTAACGCTATGGTGTAACACGCTATTCAGATCATCACAACTGCTTTCTACGTCCCAGCTTAGTTCCTACCTTCGTCACATTTGAAAATATTTTGGCTACTACACCTACATCTTACTAGTAGGGTAAATGTGGGATAGATGCCATAATTTTGAAAAAGGGGAATAAAATTCAGAAGATAAGCATTATAAAGTCAAAGTCAAAGTCAAATAATTTATTTGTATAACAGTGTTAGTTTGTATACTCATTAATAAACAATATTTTCAAAGTAGCTTGATATTATATGTTTTATTTGTATACTATCCCACGAGTCAAAATGTCATCGCGGCATCTAACCCATACAGTTTGCATCCATCCCCGTCCGAAGGACCTTTTTATTTTGTTTATAACTAAACAAAAAATATCAAACTACCTTGAAAATATTGTTCATTAATGAGTATACAAACTAACACTGTGTTATAAAATTTTTAAATGCTTATACTTACTAACTTACTAAACTGGCTCGGTGATCCAGAGAGGATCTTGGCCTCTGAGACGACAGAACGCCACTCATCCCTTTTCTGCGCCACTTCACGCCACTCAGCTACTCCAAGGGCGGTCAGATCTTTGAAGGCTTCGTCGCCCCAGCGGTATCTGGGTCGGCCCACCAGGCTTTTTCCGCTGGGACGGCCCACATACGCTCTCTTCACTGCACGATCGTCTCCCATCTTCTCCAAATGACCGAGCCATCGAAGTCGTGTTGCTTTGACTTCGCCAATTAATTTAAATCTTCTGTATTTTATTTACCTTCTTCAACAAGTATGGCAACTAACCCACATTTACCCTACTTGGATGCGTCTCCATCTCCACTGAAGCGGAACAGAGCGGAGACGTGCAGAATCGACCAATCGTGAATGAGCTGAGATACAGATTTCAACTCAAATGATTGGTCTATTCCGCACGGCTCCGTTCGCTTCAATGGAGACCATTGAGGTATTATTTATAATAGAGCCACAGACCCGAACAAAAATGACAAAAAAGTAGCACCGTTATTGTCATGTTCAAGTAGATGCCAATAACGCTTATTTATAAATAAATAAATAAATTTATGTAAATAAAATTAAGGGACAATCTTACACAAATCGACCTAGTCCCAAACTAAGCAAAGCTTGTACTATGGGTACTAGACGACGATATACATAATATATAAATACATATATAGATAACATCCATGACCCAAGAACAAATATTTGCCCCGGCCGGGATTCGAACCCAGGACCGCCGCTCAGTAGGCAGGTGTCTACAAACCGAGCCAAACGCGTCGACAAATAATTTACAACAACATAATTACTTCGTACAAAAGAACTCACTGCTCAAACGCTGTGTCAAATTGGCTTACGTACTTATTACCGCAAATATTTTTCGTGTAAATTAACTGTTTTAGCGTATTCTGACTCATGTCTCTTGTCAAACTTGGAACATGGCACGAATGGAGCAGATTTTAATATTTTTACATATACTAAAAATATTTTAATTATTATTTCATTTAGATATAGCTGTTATTTCTGCAGATTTTCACTGAACATTTAGTCATTTATGAGACCCGTCACTTGTCATGGTCTAAACGAGACTGTTCGCCCAAGTAATGCGATTTCTGATTTTGCATTACTTGGGAGGGTGCCATTTTTTCCGTATGATTGGGTATCCATGTAATTATTACGTCAATGATGGAGACGCACCCTATAACTGCATTCGTACGCAGAACCAGATTGTAACACTACGGTGTGTCGTGTGGCTCGCCTCAACCGCTTCGCAGGAAGCGACGGCGGCGGCTCAGTTCTCGAGCATTTGCGACAATATGCATGCACAACTGAGTGTGTACTACGCAACCGAGAAGTTTGCTATTATACCAGGGGACTGGTACGAAGGCACGAAGGGATACTTAGTTAACGTTTTCCATACCCAACTCAGGCTTACATGCCCTAGTCTCACTTTGCCCACTTTGTTATATACTACAATTGTCGTAAATAATAATAAACGGGGCCTGTTGAGGCTGGGACATCGTAGGGAAGCGAGAACTCAGAAAAGCGATACAAGGTTCACCATGCGCTTGTTCATACTTTTCTATAATGTCTACCTACCGTATTATGTTCTTATTATTAAGACCGATTGTACAAAGGACATATGGCTCTGTAAATTTTTATCATTAAAACTGTTCATTTGAAAATGGCTGAGTTTCATTGAAGAAGATTGAAGCTTCGGTAATATGCCCGCGAAGACATGATCCTGTCTTGTGTGTGAATGATGAACGTTCCTCCGTTCATGCAGTTTGCAGGCAGAAAGACCTAAGCCCTCCTACACGTGCACATACCGTGGCAAATGTATGAGATAAAAAAAGACTTGAATTTATGTTTATAGGTAAGGTAGAAATAACCATAAATAAATAGGTTCGAGGAGTAAATAGGTTCTTAAAGGGTCGATAGCGCGCGTGTGATGCTCCTGGCGTTGCAATCATATAGGGGGCGGTAACTGCTTAACATCAGGCGGGCCGCATGCTTGTTTGCCACCGTCGTAGTATATAAAAAAAAACCTCATTCCAAAAAAAAAAACATTTTATTCTGTAGTTTAAAAAAGATGTAAATATTTTTTTTTCAGCCTTGTACGGGCATCGTACTGGCCTAACCTATCCTAACCAAGGTGATAATTCTTCCGAATTGGCAGGGGTGCTCCTGTGTTCCTAAAATTTCATCCATTCCGCATTTCACTGGCCAATTCTACTGCCACACGTGCAAGAGACAATTTAAAACTAAATTCCGCCTATACTAGCTAGCTAGTACGTCTAGCATCACCGTGACACGCGATTCTTTGTCGCGCAACAAGTTGTAGGTACTCCCTGTCACTTTCCTTTCAATACCGTGCGAGCAAGACAGATGGTGGCAAGTCGCGCGACAAGCTAAGTTGCGGATCTCGGCGCATTGTTTCTCGGCGCATTGTCCAAATGGACGAGGCGTGTCAGTCCCAAATCAAGCAAAGGGCCCCCAAGGACACGCAGATTAAAAACAACACCAAAAAAAAAAAGCTAAGTTGCGGCAAAATATGCTAGCCCTGTAGAGCCCACCATAGACTTAAGTTCACAATTATTGCATAGAATCACTGTCGTCGAAATCGATGAGGACAACAAGTATCAGGTCAGGATGAACCAAGAAACACATATTATCGGTAAGGGGAAAATAGGCATTTTTTACAGAAACAACAATTATTAGTAGGTACATCTAAAAGCAACAAACTGAAATGAAAGTTTCTTCTTGTTTAAAATTGTGTAATATTTATGTAGTTGAGTTGAGACTCAAGTTGGTTAGTTAAGTTAAGACTTTGGTTTAATTAAGGTCTCTTGTGACGCGATACAGCCAACTAGCTGTATTGTTCGTTTTATTTTATAATTACCTCGAAACATTTGCAAATAGAGGTAAAACAATTTTGTGATATATTTGAAAACCCGGCCAGGTGCGAGTCTGACTCGCAAATACTTATCCCATCTTAACTGGCCGGCTTAAGTTAAGTTTGCACCTGGTATGTATGTCGCCGGATACAAATGAGGTGCAAAGTTAACGCAACCGATCACGTTTGTTGTATGGGCCCGCTTTTAGTATTTTTTGGTATAGCAGCAACACAGGGATTTGTCCTTTAACATTTTGATGAAGATCTGATGACGAGATCCATGAAGAATAGAAAGAACTGCTGAAACATTATAGGTACCTACGATGATTTCAGGTTTTTATGCCGATGGTTTAGTTGTTCTCTGAAACACAATTTATTTTCGTTGAAGTAGGTTATTTATTGTAAAAAGATTTTTTACTAAACTGGAGCCAATTAGCCACTTTTTGGTCATAAATCGCTTTAGAAACTAAAGCTATTACAACCATTACACCTGCTATGTATTAACTTAACTATCTTGAACATGTAAAAGTTTTTATTACAGAGGCGATTGCCAATAAAGCATCGATAAATTACGTGTGGTAGAGATAGTTACTTCTAAGGTTATTGCAAACTTAAGTTTTCAACTAAATGGTGTAAGTTTGCAATACATTATTATAGTACAGTACTGCTAGTATAGTCAGCATCAAAAGTAACTGACAATTTCAGTATGCAATTTGACATAAAACCAGTAATAAAATTTTCAGCTATGCTGACCATACCTGTGTACGTATATGTATAAACACTTTTAATTTTACACAAAAACAGATCTATAACAAATCATGTACATAGAATGAGCATAGAATGGTGATGCTTTTGGCATCGCAAGCGTCCCACTGTTGGGAAAAGGCCTCTCCTCATTTCTTTCACTCCTCCCAATGTTATACAGTCTCCGGCCAATGCTTCAAAATGGAGTCCAACTCATACCGCCATCACCGATGATGTCTGCCTCAACTCCGTTTGGAGTTGTCAGGCATCAGGTATAGGAATCATTCAAATTGTAGCATTTAGTAATTTAACTATTCATAAAAGAAGCAGTTTATTTAATTAAAATCTAAAGATATATACCTAGGGAAATAAAGTTACCACAAAATACAAAGGGGAGAATATAAATAGGAATGAAAATCATAGCTTTATCAAAGTCTTTGTTTTCCACCGTCGTAGTATAACGCTTATTTCAGCTGTGTAAGGGCTGTATAAGCTCTTATACAGCATGTTTGCTACATAGGTAGGCACCTTGGGCACGTGCCCAGGGCCCCAGTTCACGGAGGTCCCTATTCTCTCGTGGGGGGGCCCAAAAAACTCCCGAAAAACATGACTAGATGTTGTTTTTAGAGACCCTTAATTATGAAGTGTTTAGGTAGGACCACGGCATGCTTTAAGACGGCCTTGTTCAGAACTAAGCACGCAGCTCAAGCTCCACGACTTAAGCGGACTTCACACTGATTGGAAAACATTTTATAAATGAATGAGTATGAGTATGATTTCCACCCCAATTAAATGAGAAAATGGCAAGAGAATGATGATCGAAGTAGGTATCTTGGTTTGTGTAAAACCACATCCGAAACCATACAACGCACAGTTTGGCCGCGGACATTTTTAACAGCGACCAGCAGCGTTGCGTCAGCGTCTGCCCAGTGTGTAAAGCGCCTTAGAATCCTCTTGTAAGAATAATGGGATTGGGATTTTTTTAAATTTCGTTAGGTGCAAAACTACGGGTAAACGCTAGTGTTACAATAAAATATTGCGTGTGAGTCAAAGGAGATCGCATCTTATATCCCAAAATGTCCGAATGCGAGAAAATATATTTGACATTATTAAAAAAATGCTATTCTGCGTTCTGCCTTTGTATAGTACTGTAATATTCCATATTACATTCTCGAAGGAAAAAGGATTATTTGTAATCATAAAGCTTTATGGGTGACATCAAAGGATCTGTACAGAAATCTGAGGGGACGATCATGGCATCGTGCGATATTGGTCGGTGCGATATTGGTCCGTGGGATACTGATATTTATCAAGTTTTATGTGATTGCAATAGAACGTTTACAAGTGATTACATCCCAAATTGGCCTACTAGGTGATATTATAATGTTTCACTTAATTACAATTTCACGCGTCAGTATACTTAATCACGAAAAACTTTTCCACGAACGACTTTATCACGAAAAACTTTATAACGAATAGACTTTATCACAAAAATACTATATCACGAAAACTTTATCACCAGACTTTATCACGAAAACACTATATGATAAAATAATTAATTATAGTAATCTCGGGAAAAAATATAAAAACAGTATTTAAGTCCTCTCTTTAAGCGAAATACAGAAAAGTAATAAAATTGTAGTATTATAGATATAAAATGTTGACAATTCTCAGTTATAATGTGACGTTTAAGTCGACAGTTGACAGTCACCCGTTCATATAAATGCCGCACACTCTTTACCAATCCATGTGAATCCATTCTGCAAATATCACTGCTTCAATATTCGGACCCCTCCGAATATCACTAGTATTATATTATAAGGCATCTCTCACTTTCAGCAAGATCATGCGTTCGTGATATGAGTGGGAATATATTTGTAATATTTTAAGGTGTAAGGACATTGAACACATGATAATGTTCATATTATGTATTTTATATATGTCTTTTGGGAATTGCAATGTCAGGTCCTACAGTAGACTGACAAAGAATACCTTGAGACATTAGAGACATTAAGATCGAAATGTGTATTTTGTTTAAGTGTAGTAAAGTTAGGTTGGAACATTTTTAAAGACTGGGCTGACATGGATAGTGTCACCTGAGTGATCTACAATTGACCTAATATAATTGTAAAGCTCGATTTAAAAATAAAAAAGTCATCAAAATGAAATACTTTAATAACAGTGACAACTCTACTAATTTAAAGGTTTTACTTACATTTTAAATGACACCTGTCTAACTTAAGCGATGTTCAAAAGATGCTAGGGTTGATATGTCCAGATTTTTACACTAATGTTTAAAAAAACTGAATATCAAAAATGGATAGATATTAAATACGAGTAGGTAGTTCATTGGTGAAAAATGAAGTACTCAGTCTGGACAATTCCCTGTTTGCATAAAAGTCCCTCGATCTGTTCCACCCTGTATATAGTACTATATAATTTTATTTAGATTTGTACCTATTGAAAATCAGTTTTTTGGGGTCATGATTTCAGGAGCTATCTTATTAGCGCGATGTAGGATCTGTCGCCATCTGTTTGTAAAACTTCCTTTGTCTCATCACGCTGACACGGCTGGAGAAATTTTAACCGATTTTGTTACAGGGATAGCTGGACATCCGAAGATGGTTATAGGATACTTTTACCCAGTAGGGAGAAGTCAGAA
Source organism: Apotomis turbidana (assembly GCA_905147355.2). NCBI lineage: Eukaryota > Metazoa > Arthropoda > Insecta > Lepidoptera > Tortricidae > Apotomis > Apotomis turbidana. The sequence continues at coordinate 7,314,352 of LR990294.1, read as the reverse complement.
ACAATGAGAGATAGTGAAATCTTTTCTTAGTAACCATGGCGTCGATTTTAGATTTAATATCAGACAACCTCACACAAATCAACCTTAAGTCCCAAATTAAGCTTAAGAAGGCTTGTGTTATGGGTACTAGACGACGGTATACATACTTATATAGATAAATAAATACTTAAATACATAGAACATCCATAACCCAGGCACAAATATTCGAGTTCATCACACAAATATTTGCCCTTGCCGGGATTCGAACCCGGGACCGTCGGCTCAGTAGGCAGTTGCTTAAATAATAATAAACACTGCATGCGATTATTTACAAAAAATTGTCCAGGTTCGATCCCGGTTATGAATGAGAGTAAAACAAAATTGAATGCCAATTTCATTAAATATTAAATATAAAAGTTAATAGGTAGTTCCTAAGAACAGATTTCGCTATCTCTTATAGATTCTGACTTCCCCATACTGGCCCATTTGGATTGATAGCTCTGTATTTATTTATTCTTTTTTCGAATAGGTTAAAAAAGTCAAATGTTCTTTCGCACATGTAGGTCCATTCATCTTAGAGCTAACTGCGTGTCAATACAGACGAGCGTTTTTACAGCCGCCTGATTGATGGCCGGACTGTCAGTTACATTAAATGCGTAGCTGTACACTCGGTACCGTGAGCCTCATAAGAGCACATTTTAGTACAGTCGGTGAGAGTCGCAACAATTTTATCTATTTACCTAAAAAATCAATCCCTCCTTTTTGGTTCATTTGCGAATTTTCATTTTAGATTTCATTGAAGACGCGGTTGGCGTAGTTCGTAGTGCCGATACACCTACTGAGACGACGGTCCTGGGTTCGAATCCTGACAAGGACAAATATTTTGTGTGATGAACTTGAATAGTTATTCCTGGGTCATGGATGTTATCTATAATATGTATTTATATACTAAGTATACAGTCTACCTTTAGTACAAGGATTGCTTAGTTTGGGATTGGGATTGTCCCTTAATATTTATTTATTCCCATTTTTTAAAGAATCTCCTTCAAACCATCTACCTAAAATCTTCTCTAACCTGGAGATTGCTATCGAATAAATGAGGCTTAACATAATGTCGAACATAAAGCTAATTTAAACTGTGATTAAGCAGGCTCTACACCGGCTTAAGGTTAATGCCGATTAATTATCTAATTACGGATAAGGAACGCTTCTGCGACGGATAATTTACGGAGACTTGGCTAAATACTAGGGCTCCTGATATCCGTGTTACACGCCGCAACGTAGCCCCGTATCCTTAGCCCCGGCGGTACTAAGATCACGAATAACACGGACACGCCGAGATACGTAGCCGTGTCTGCGTTTGAATCCGTATCCACGGAGCTTCGGCTCCGTTCGGGTATTGAATACTCGTCGGAGCGATCCGCTCCGGCCGGTTGAGTTACAACAATTAAGGACTATTGTTGAGTACGGGACGAACGGGGTTTATTTATTGTAATTTGAATCAAACTTGAGTTATATACATATTTTTGCATTGATTTGAGTAAAAATGGTTCTATTTAACTATTAAATATAAATGGCATTATTCATTTTTATACATATATAACCAGCGATTGTGGTTTTAGACAAAATTAGCCACCCGGCCGTGCATTGCACGAATAAAAATATAAATATTTAAATATAATCTATTATGAGAGTAAAAACTACCGACCGATAGACCGACGCCACCGGGTGTTTTGGTTTTAATTCTTTTGATGTAATTTCATTATACTTACATATTGATAAATATATAATTCAATTTTTTTTTTTAAGTTATGTTAAGCGAAAAAGACAATTGAGTCATTCATTATTATTTTATTACCTACCATGGCGACCCTTTTGTCGGTAAGAAGTAGTTGCACTGCACGTGCAGATAAAGATAATAATGGATTGGCGGCGACGTTCTAATATACCCGTGGTAATTTTACTGATAATTTCATAAGTAGCTTTGGGCTTTACGTCGTATACCTTTTGTTCGTAAAGTTGAAAGAAGTGGTCGGGCTGTCTTGTTTTAATACAAATACAAATAATTTATCAGATAATTTAGAGGGGGCGGTTTAGAATTTAAAACTCATACTCATTAGTCACTAATACGATCTCAGTCGGTCAACACTGCAAATCTTACTGTAGTTGTTAATTTAAAGATATTATCTAATACTTTTTACTTTGTTATTTTGTTGCTGTTAATGTGCGGTTAGTTGTATTGTATGTTTTAAAAGTGTTATAATGAGGAGAAGTTGGGTGTGGACATATGCCACCAGAGTCGGTGATACAGCTCTTTGTACCTTGTCTGATCGGGTGAACAATGAGTTTTCGTGACGTGGTGGTACTACTACAGGATCTATAGGAAAGCATTTGAAAGTAGTTCACTTGAATTCTGCTGTCGCGACCCCGACACCGAACGAGTAAGTACATTTAAACAATAGGTACATTATAATAAATAATGCGTTGTTTAAATAAATTGCAGTGCCAATTATCTTGTACATATTTTATTAAATACGCTAGTTTTCATAGTCTAATTAGTAGAATACGCTTTGAAACGGCTGAACGATTAGTAACTATGAAATAGTTTACCCTAAGAACGTTGATTGTTGTTGGTTTTATTGATATTTTAAAAATGAGCAAATTATTACATTTCAACCTTTTATACTCCGCACAGTGTCTTTCTGTTATTTTAGCCGCCCCGTCTAAATATAAATTATAATATAACTTATTGTAACATAATGTTTGGTATAAAAAATAAAATAAAAATTTTAAACTGTTCATTTCAATAAGGATCACAGCTTAATTATTTAATTGCTACATTTTGTTAGTATTTACGACTCACAAGACAAATTAAGAAGCACGAGTCTCACTCACTATACATTTCCATTCGTAGCTCTTAGAGACATCGCAACGAATCTTTACTAAACGTCGGGGCGGATCGGATCCACGTGTAATTAAGATACGTGTACCCGTGTTACACGGATACACGTATCTTAATTACACGTAGCCTAATTACACGTGCCGAACGGACCAGAAAACCGTTGCCGTGTAACACGGACACGGAGATCCGGCTACGGGTACACGAAACACGGACACGACCGAAATACCTACATGTTTAGGAATAGTTTTCTGCGGGTACATTGAGCTGGATTGTTTATTCGATATACAATACAGCGTGCATATTTGATATTACCGCAAGCTTTACGGGGTTTAGTATAGGCATTTATTAATATATTGCACCGTAAATTATTAAAAAAATAAAACTTTCTTTTTCATATAATATAATTCAGCACGCAATGTATTTGTTTGCTGTCACTAGTAATAACTACGCCATACATTGCCCCTCAGAAAATTTTCAAGAACTAATTAGGTACGCTATAGCAGTTAAAGCTAAATTAATAATTGTTATAAATATCAGATTATAGCACTAAAATCTCCGTCTGGCTTCAATTTGCGGTTATATCAAATATACACGCTGCATTAGTGAGCCCTTTGACTCGTAAAACTTGTTTAGTCGAATGTTTAATTTCACCGAAAAATCATTTCGCAGAATTTTTATTCCTTTGTAGTCATACATTATTTATATGCAAATATCATCCTATTAGTTAGGTTAAGGTTGGTTTTATAGTAATCTCAAATAGTTTACGATTGCAAAGAAAAATGCTTTCTACAAAATGATTATTCGACTAAAAATAATTCTAGGAGTCAATATAGACCCATACTAAGGTCACCTGAGGCTATTGCGACTATGAGGCAAATGCGGCTTTTGATATCATATCATAGAAACGCAACACTTTATTTACCTACCACTGTGCTCTCTGTTTTATTTATATTAATAGTTGGCACTTTAGGCAGTAAGGGTATGGGTATGGGTGATCTTTAACTGTTGTGCATTTATGATATCATCAAAAGTCGCATTTGCCTCATAGTCGCAATAGTCTCAGGTGACCTTATTACAATATAGAATATTGAATTGAAAGTCAGTTTTGTATGGAGAGTCACGTCGAAGCGGCTGGAGGGACTTTAACCAATTTTGGTACAGGAATAACTGGACCAAAGATGGTTATAGCACACTTTTTAACCGACTACGCTGAAGAATAAAAAATACGTTGACGAAGTTGTATGCGGTTTTTCAAGAGGGGAATAAATAGATTCTGAAATGGTAGGTTCTAAGGGTGTCGGTAACGCGCGTGTGACGCTCCTTAGGTCCTAGCTTCGCAAGCGTCGGCGGTAACTACTTAACATCAGGCGGGCCGCATGCTTGTTTGCCACCGTCGTAGTATAAAAAGAAACTTCTAGTTTTCTAGACCCAGACAAATGATTTCCTTCCATACTTTTCCCAAGCCAAGTTATATTGAGAACGAGTGTGACAGCAATTCCCGGTAGTCACCGCGGTGTCTATCACGACGACAGCACTAGTGCTCCCTCTAAAAGAAACCGGAATAGACGGCGAGGCCACGAAACTTTAAGAGTAAATAGCACTGCCCATCTTTCCTTACCGCCCGTTTACGTTAAGTTTACATCTGGTAAGTCATATACAAATGAGGCTATAATATCATCGCATACAAATGAGGGTCAAACTTTACGTAGCCGAGTTGAAGAAATCGAGGTTTCGTTCTCGAGTGTTTCCTCTTCCAAAACTTAACTAATTGTAACAAAATTTTGGAAACTGAATGATAAGGATAGTTTCTGTAATGGACTGTTTAGATTTTTCCACTTACGAGTATTATTATAGAATTTGAGTACTTGGCGTTTCTTTGTAGCGGAATTTTGGCCAAAAGCCAAACGTATTAATAAAATCTTTATTTCGTGTCAGTGGTAGCAGCTTGATTGGACAAATCACATTATGCTCCGCCCAACTCCTCGTCAGTAGAATTACTCTATTGGAAAATCGGTTTGTTTGGTTAAATAATTAGCCGCAACCCTGTAATTTACCAGTGCTATTAATATTTAATGGTTTAAAACCCTACAACCCCTAGGTCGTAAACCAGCCTATTAAGAAAACAAGCCGCGAACAGGGTACGATGAACGGTAAGCCCTAAATATGAAATAATGCATTCTTTCAATTTTAATTGAATTCAGCAAGTTATTTTAAAAGAAAGCTGTTGCTTGTAGTTCTTTAACAATGCGTTGAAAGGAATTCATCTTTCTAAGACAAGTGCGAGTCGGACTCGCCCACCGAGGTTTCCGTGCTTTATACCGCTGCTTAACCTCGATGATTGATTACGTACTTTATTTAAAACTTTATTATCTATTATTTAATTACAAAAGTATAGTTTTCAGATTTTTCCTTAGACTTGTATAAGAACACGGCATTACTTGCCATATTTCATAGGTCAAAGTCAACAGATAGGTAAGTACCCTATAAATTTTGATTCCCTTGAGAGTGTCGAATATCGTTTTTTGTATCATAAATAGCCGTTTCTTTTTTAGGTTTCCGTACCCAAAGGGTAAAAAACCGGCCAAGAGCATGTCGGGCCACCCTCAGTGTAGGGTTCCGTAGTTGCCCATCCTTCACAATAGACAATAAAATGAAATTATAATTACGAGAAAGATTTCAAGCTCTATACAAAGGTCGTAAACGCCAAAGCAACTGTAATAACTTATTAATTTCTGGAATTTGTCGATTATACGCAGATTGAGCGAAATGTTTTAATGCAGTATGGCATTTAACTAATATGTGTAACGTTCGAAGTATAAGAACACCGCGCGGCACTTACGTCATTTTAAAGAAAATTATGAAATTTTGCGGTAACTCAAAAACGGCTCGACCGATTTTATTCAATATAGTTTTTATTGAAAGTAGGTACTAATAAGGCCTTATTTTCATGAATTTTTCCATATTTTTTTGACCCGTGGTTGAGAAGTTAGAGGGGGGGGGGGGCACTATTTTTTGGATTTCCCGAGCGAATATTTACAAAACTGCTAACTTTATCAAAAAATGATGTTACAAGACCCCTACTGTTTTTAAAAGACCTATTCAACGACACCCCACATGATAGTGATAGAACGAAAAAAAAAATTCACCCCCACTTTAGGTGTACGGGAGGTTCCCGAAAAAAACACATTTTTTTAGTTTTTATTTTACCTTTATGTCGGCGTGATACATACACATACTCATACCAAATTTCAGCTTTCTAGCACTTATGATCACGGAGCTAAGCCGCGGACGGACAGACGGACATGGCAAAACTATAAGGGTTCCTAGTTGACTACTACGGAACCCTAAAAACGGGAACCCTAGTTAGTAATAACTAAGACTTCGCGGTCCGTCCTTCTGTCTTTCTATCCGTTCGTCACCAGGCTGTATCTCATGAACCGTGATACTCGTGACAGTTGAAAATTTCACAGATGATGTATTTTTGTTGCCGCAATAAGAACAAAATACTAAAAACAGAATACAATAAATATACAAGTGGGGCTCTTAAGACACTTGCGTTTTGCGAGCGAATTTTATAAGAAGGCGATCAGACAGCGTATTGTAAAAACATGGAAAAAACGCGCTCGCAACTCGCAAGTGTGATCATGCCTTAAAAATAGTAGTGAAATCTCAGATAGAAGACCGTGTCAACCGTGGAATTGTGGCCAAGAGTTGTCTCATTTCTTTTCCCTGTCTATTTGCTCCGACTTAACTAATTCGTTAGACTAAGAGCGGGCGCTTAAAACTTTCCACCTCATATAGGTATCTCCAATCAGAGCCGCTTGAGGTGATCGGGAATAATTGATGGCTCCTCGAACTAAGGGACCGATACGGGTACTTTTGTCGTTTTTTTTATTCACAACTTTAGAGCATCAATCGGAAACTGCACTTAAACTTGGCACTTATGGTTTAAAATCAGGTTGTTATATTAAGAATCGCAAAAAAATATATAATAAAGGAGCGGCCAAGTGAGAGTCTGACTCGTGCACTGAGGGTTCCGTACAAATACTTATCGCATCGTAACTGGCCGGGTTAAGTTTGCACCTGGTTTGAATAGCGAACCCTAAAAAGTATTTATTCAGCAATACAACACTATATTACTGAATAAATTATTTCATGTCATTTCAACAAAATTTCAGCATATGAACAGTGTTGGTGCCTCTTTTTAAATATTTAATACCTGTGCTAAGAAGCACCGCTCTTCAAGGTGGTAAGATATTTGCATTAATTACATACCTAAATAAATAATTACATAATAGAAACTACAACTAGGTATAGGTCAAATGAATAGAAATATGCGACCATTGTTTCCTCACATAATAGACCTACAATTTAAATAAATGGCTAACTTTGTTCTTAGTTAAAGTCGCGTTAGAAAAACCGTGCCAGTGAGATGGTATTTTGTTGTATCAATTGTGGCACTGAAAAGTGCACATGCGTGGATTACGCATACGGCGTATTGCGCGTCAATAAATAATAATAAATATCAGACAACCTCACACAAATCGATCTAGTCCCAAATTAAGCTTACGAAGGCTTGTGTTATGGGTACTAGACGACGATATACATACGATAAATATATACTTAAATACATAGATAAATATATATACTTAAATACATGTCGGTGACAGGTCTGGATGGCCGGTGTGGTGTGGCACATTAGATGAGCTAATCGACATAGTTGTGGACGAGGAGGTAGTTGCGAGCAAGATGAAACAATACGGATGCAATTAACTTGATTTATTCCTTACTAGCTGTGCCCCGCGGTGTTACCCGCTCATCCCACGGGAACACTAAATTTATTCGGGATGAAAAGTATCCTATGTCCTTTCCCGGGTCTCAAACTATCTCCATACCAAATTTCATCTAAATCGGTTCAGCGGATTAAGCGTGAAGAGGTAACAGACAGACAGACAGACAGACAGACAGACACACTTTCGCATTTATAATATTAGTATGGATACAATGAAGCACAAAATAACAGTTCCAGGCACAGAGGTCTGTAAGCTAGGTTATCAAAGTCTCACAATAGTCTTTATTAAATTAACACAGTATTGTTGAGTTATAACGTTTCACTGATTCTAACTTGGTATAGCACAACGAAACGGGACAGTTCCAAGGCAGTAGTGCACTCGATGGCGACCCAGAGTGAAGTGTGGTCGGCGTTGGCTGAGTGAACCGCCAAGACTCTGTCTAGCGCGCCAAAACAGGTTCAAGGGGGCGCTACTGTCGCCTTCCAATGACGCGCCGGCTTCGTTGAGCTACCGTACTCATGACCGTCTCCGACACGGCCATCCTGCGATGACACACGTCCTCGTGTCTTGCTCTGAAACAATCAACAACCAAAACAGTATCCGCTCGGTCACTCCTGACAAACACGTCAAAATGGTAAGACAAAACAAAAACTTCATCTTTCCTTTCGCATCAAATAGTTACTGACACCAAAACAAAAAAAATATCACAAAAATAATTTTGACAACTAAGTGAAAGTTTTTGTTTTATAACCGCAATATTTCAAAAGATACAAATCGAATTATGGTATCTTACAACCAACTACCAATTGTAACATTACTTATTCTTTCAATAGTGCAATACGTTTTAAATGAGATTGTACTACAATGTTGCTTGTTGTGAAACAAACTAGCTATTTACCACTTCTACCTTAGAAAACACATTAGGAACCATGTACCACCATATAATTTCCTTTTGGCTCGCCTTATTGACAATATCAAAACAATTAAATCAACGAAAATCCGTTCAACAAAACAGGTATCTCATTCGTGGCCTAGGGCTAACTTAGCCACCCACTACGCGCATCCCCACGGGATCGCCGAGTCAACCCTATGACTCTACGGTCTCTGCGAGAGTGACCCGACCTCCGCCAGCACCTACCGCGCACCGCGTATCCACGGACTGCTTAGAGCAGATGCCAACTTCTACCGGACTACGGCTACGATGAAGTGACTGGTATGGTCGACCAGCCGAACTGAGAACCTCCCTACCAGTATCACAATTTTTTTTTTTCGTCTACTTCAAATGGTACGTAGCTCCCGGGCATTTCCCTCAACCTATCGTGCAAGTACGCGCATGTTTGGAAGTCAAGTTTATGGCCAATGGTCTTGCAATTTACAATACTACATGTCAACATTTCTAATAGGCTCGCTTCAGTAACTTTATTTATTGCACAGTACTAACAATTTTCTGATACAAGTCATACATAGTCACTGAATTATACAAGCAATTGCCATGGAACTTATTGGAAATTAACTCTTCCATAAGCGATCACTCGGCAACCAAATCACAATAAAATGAGAACTCCTCACCAGATTGCCTCATATGGTGTGGTGTGGTGACGTCACACGTCAACCCTCTTCCCCGTGGTTCAAGGCGCCCTGTCGCTCGCCTTCGCGCAGTTCTTTACGCGATGTCTTGTACCGTGGCAGCCGAAGCAGATGACTCATGGCTTAGCTGTTAGCTGCTAAGTTCGCGAATCTTTTCCTGAAACAAAAACTTCAAGCACAGTATCACAAAGCTCGGTCATTCTAACCTTAAATCCAACAAACTCAACTTCAATTCAACAACAACTGAAGTTGGATTTGTAATTACTTATAGTCAAATGAATTGTTTCTTTTGTTATCTGAAATAACATGCCAAACGAATAATAATAATCCAACAAAAAAAAAGGAAACTCAAATCAATCTAGCAAAGTTAGGTAGGTACACTGAAATTATGATTCGTTAATGTGAAAAAATAATCTACGACGTAGATGCAAGAAAAGATTTAAATCAAATCATTATTTGCATTTTAATAACAAACTTTACTTTGTATGATAACCTTTGGATTACCTAGGCTTTACCGATTATGAAACATTAATGATAAAAATCAAATTTCAATTTCAAATTCTTGTTCTAATATTTTCCTAATCCTATTAGTGTCTCCAGTTTAAATATTTTAGGCTAAAGCGATCACCACAGTTAAAAGTAACATTAGAATCGTCAAAGTAACAAATCTCAGGCTCACCAGTTCTTACGGAAGTTATAGGCGCTAAACTATACACCAGCTAATGTACACCGAGTAAGAAACTATTCAAGATGTCAAAAAATTAAATTCTACAGAATGATTGGAAAATCATGAACAGGGGGTAGATTATTAAAGCAAGTTCCTAAGCCCAGCCGCTCCTACTACTAAGTACTGTGTATGCTTAGAATAATAATTCTAAGTGTGTATGATTGATGCACCTTCACAGCGCAATTTTAAAATGATAAACTTTTTAAGGGTAGGTAAACTGCGTAGTGGTCATATTAATCAACACTAAATCTCTGTAGAAACATTTCGCGTTTAGTCATATTATATCACTACGAAAACAATCGTTACAAAACGTGCAATAAACTTTGTTGCAAATGATTATTAATTTCTATCACGCAATATTCAACTTTACTTGGAGGGTCGCTTTTACCAGTACCCGTTAGTACTTTTTTTGACAAATACCCACTAAACTGAATAAGTGCGACTTAAGTCTACCCAAGAATCTAGCTACACTTTTATTTGTGAACAAAATATCGGAATCTTAGTGAAAAGTTAACGACTGACCTGATGTGTTTTTCAAAATGTGTCGGTGAAGCCATAGTGCCTACGTTCACGCGTCGCTTGTAAGTTGTAATTGACTGTCGCTTCTGGGTCACTTCTACTGGTGCAACAACTGACGATGTGTCCCGCTGTTCTTGAAGTAAACAATGAACTTCGATGTATGTAGTTTGTATTGTAACTGCTGGCTTTTGTCGCTGAGGTGGTAAGTTGTTGTTTTCTTTTATACGAAGTAAGCAATCGAATTTTTCATGTCCGTTTCTCTCGCAATGAAAACAATTTAAACAGTGCAATCTTCATTTGTTTTCATACGGTTTTGTAGGTCTCCGTGACGGTGTTAGCTTGAGTTTCAATAACGGAAACGCTTGTAGCTCCTGTTCCTTGATTTTGTGATGTCAGGTTCGTTGAATTTCAAAGAGTAACCACAAACTCTTTTTCTTCCGTTTTATTCGCTTCGTGTTCCATCATTCTTCGTGTTCGCTCATGGGCCATAGATACCATCCCAACTTCTGATGTCGGGGACAGGTCTGGATGGCCGGTGTGGTGTGGCACATTAGATGAGCTAATCGACATAGTTGTGGACGAGGAGGTAGTTGCGAGCGAGATGAAACAATACGGATGCAATTAACTTGATTTATTCCTTATACAATGAAGCACAAAATAACAGTTCCAGGCACAGAGGTCTGTAAGCTAGGTTATCAAAGTCTCACAATAGTCTTTATTAAATTAACACAGTATTGTTGAGTTATAACGTTTCACTGATTCTAACTTGGTATAGCACAACGAAACGGGACAGTTCCAAGGCAGTAGTGCACTCGATGGCGACCCAGAGTGAAGTGTGGTCGGCGTTGGCTGAGTGAACCGCCAAGACTCTGTCTAGCGCGCCAAAACAGGTTCAAGGGGCGCTACTGTCGCCTTCCAATGACGCGCCGGCTTCGTTGAGCTACCGTACTCATGACCGTCTCCGACATACATATAACAACCATGACCCAAGCACAAATATTCGAGTTCATCACACAAATATTTGCCCTGGCTGGGATTCGAATCCGGGACCATAACAACAACGTCAAAAGTTGTGCCTCAGAAGAAAATAGTCGTGGGTAAATACTCAGATATAGCCTAACAAATGTCGGTCCGGCCCAAGGCACAGATTATATACAAGTTACTACGTAACAGAATTAACAGATACACAATGTGCGCTAGGGTTGCCTCCGTTATGTAAACGCTAGCTTTTTCTCGTGCCTTCGCTCGTTTGGTCAACCAGTCTAGTCAGCAGAGGCGTGGCGTCCAGACAACCCGATTCCCACTGGGTTGCCCACTTCAGGACGATTAAACACCTTCTCTACACGGTTTGAACAGGGTTTGGTTATCTTTGCATCCGACCGTTCCCTCTTTCCGCTTCTCTGCTTTCCGTTCTCCGCACGCCGCTCTCCGCACGCCGCTCTCCGCTCTCCGCTCGCCGCTCTCCGCACGCCGCTCTCCGCACGCCGCACTCCGCTCTCCGCACGCCGCTCTCCGCACGCCGCTTTCCGCACGCCGCTCTCCGCACGCCGCTTTCCGCACGCCGCTCTCCGCTCTCCGCACGCCGCTCTCCGCACGCCGCTCTCCACACGCCGCTCTCCGCACGCCGCTTTCCGCACGCCGCTCTCCGCTCTCCGCACGCCGCTCTCCGCACGCCGCTCTCCGCACGCCGCTTTCCGCATGCCGCTCGCCGCTCTCCGCACGCCGCACTCCGCTCACCGCACGCCGCACTCCGCTCTCCGCATGCCGCTCTCCGCACGCCGCTTTCCGCACGCCGCTCTCCGCACGCCGCTTTCCGCACGCCGCTCTCCGCTCTCCGCTCTCCGCACGCTGCACTACGCTCTCCGCACGCCACTCTCCGCTTTCCGCACGTTACTCTCCGCTCTCCGCTCTCCGCACACCTTTCTCCGTTTTCCGCACGCCGCTCTCCGCTCTCCGCACGCTGCACTACGCTCTCCGCACGCCACTCTCCACTCCGCACGTCGCTCTCCGCACGCCGCACTACGCTCTCCACACGCCGCTCTCCGCACGCCGCACTCCGCTCTCCGCACGCCGCCCTCCGCCCTCCGCACGCCACTCTCCGCTTTCCGCACGCCACTCTCCGCTCTCCGCACGCCTTTCTCCGCTCTCCGATCGCCGCTCTCCGCTCTTCCCTCTCCGCTCTTCCCTCGTACCTCTTGTTACAGTAATACAAGATGGTTTTTATAGTGCGGTACTCTAAGATGTTCTAGGCAGGGACTTAGACTTACAAAAAGTCTTATCTTATTTTTCCTAATATTAATTGAAAGTTAATTGAATTAATTAATCGATTAAAAATTAAATCGCTAAAAATTAATCGACAATTAACTTAATCTTTCGAGATTAAATCAATCGGAACTCGTACGATTAGATTAACTAATCGTCAATTTTAATCGTTAATCTAGATTAAAAAAGTTAATCTTAATTGTTAATCGATTAACTTTTGCCCATCTCTGCTGGGAGCGCGGAAATCTTGTTTTTTCGGTTTAATTATTAAAATAATACAGATTTTGAAAATGTAAGACGTATACATTATAGTTAACATCTCGTTGTGTTATTATTAAAAAAACTGATAACTTTCCCTGCAGTATTTATGACATACTAAGGGTTTATGTTGCTTTTTTGAGGTAACTTAAAAAAAAAAACTATCGAGGAAACTACAAGTAATCGTGTTTCTAAAACATAACGAATAATAGAGTGAATCTTTAAATATTTTACTTATTGATTGTATAACTAAACATTCAGTAATAACAACACAGCATGGAATCAAACCAACACAATTAATTCGAAAAAAAGCTAGGCGCCCCCATAAAGATTTTTAGAGAAATACCCAGACTTTAATAGTTACGCGTCAATAGTGCCCCAGTAAAAGTTAATTAACTTTTACTTATAATTCTTAAACAAAATCTTTTATTCCGGAGAGTTTAATGTGTTCTGGAACAAATGAAATCATTTTCAATCGTCTTTGTTGCCACAAAAACAATATGCCCGACTTTTATTTTTCGACATCGTACAGCCTGGTTGCGCGGGAAACGTTAACTGTACGCCGTCCGCTCGCCGCGAGGCGTGGCAGCCACTGGCATTTTGTCCCGCCGGGTAGCCACTTAGAGATTGGAATGTTTCGCGCGGCCGAAACGCGTGGGGATAGCCTGCCCAAGGATAGTGGCGCTACAAACAGCTTTCATATGGCAATAGTGTGCATACGTCATATATTTGCATTATTAAACGTCAGTAGCCATTTATCAAGGATTTGTCATTAACCAAATCAATACAGCGTTTACCGGAATCCTGCTCAATCCTTCGTTCCCCTTGCGAAATAAATATTTAATACACAAAAAATCGACTTTCATCACTGTGAATAGTTTTGGCTATATTATGCAAAAAATCCTGGAAATTTGCGGAATATTTCGTCCTGTTTTCTCTTTGTTGAACTTTAACTGTCAACGTCAGTTACCATAACTTAGTCGTTACCAGTAAAATAAAATAATACCACTAAAAATCCGGCATATGGGGTGGGCTGATAAACACCCTGTTGGAGTAAGTATACATAGGTACCGATATGGATGGATACAGTGAACCGAAACATACTCTGTAAATTGTACATAAAATGATTGTATTTCATCAAATACACGAAATAGCAGTTAAAGCAGCGTGTTCATTTCGGGACGTTAATTTGGGGAACATTTGCAACAGGGAACATTGGAAACGTAACTCGCATTTTCTGGCCTAATTAATTAGGTCGAATGTCATAAACCGACCGAACCGGTGTCTGTGTGGTAATACTTAGGATTTTTAATGATTTTAGCGTTCAGTACCTCAAAAGGAAAAAATGGAACCCTTAGATTAGATAAGATTCATTTATTTCATGTGAAACTAATAACCGTAATATAACCACTTTGTTGTCCGTCCGTTCATCTGCCAAGACCTCGGGCATCTTAGGAACTCGTGGAGGTATCGAGTTGAAATTAAATCCATATACCTACTCTAGTCTACAGTTCCTTGAAGCTGTGAAAAAAAGAAACATGTTAACTTGAACCCAAAGTGAACCCAAAGGTTGTCTGAAATATCGCTTTTTAGCGATAAGATCTCCTATTATTTACCTCTATTGTAATGATAAGTGTTATCTGTATTTGTATTTCTTTCTTCTTGAGGTGTGCAATAAAGAGTATTATTCTATTCTATTGTTTATGACGCAAAAAACGTATACTTCGATACTCTCAAGGGAATCAAAATGTATTAATTTTCCCGTGAACTATTGGATTATGAAATTTGGCAAGTGATATAATACTGTCTTATACTACAAGTATAGCGAAAAATCTGAAAACTATACACTTGTGATTAAATAAAAAAAATACTATAGTCTTTATTTAAAGTACGTTAAAAAACAGTTTTCCATGTTCAGTACAGTTTATAATTATTTTCGTTAGAGCAATATGCAGTGCATTTATAATTCGTACGGAACCCTAGGTGCACCAGTCCACCTCGCACTTGACCGGCTTTTTTTATTTTGACAACAATGAAGCACTAGGGGACTGAGAAATCAGAAAACCTACACCATTAGTAAAATTAAAGAAAGGTTCCTTTTGATCTTACGAGCAATAAAACCACGTGTCAAAGAGCAAAAGGGCGAGTATTTTGTCATTGCAGCGCTCAAAAGTGTACATTCGTGGTTTACGTATTTATATTGCGCGTCAGTCAAAAACAAGTCTCATTATAGTACAGTCCATCTACGATAGAAGATTGTGCTCCTCGAAGGACAGAACGCGGATTCCTTATATAAGTCTCCACTAACCATCGTAACTGATCGCTGGCGGGACCGACTGTAATTTTTAGGGATCAACGGGACGGCTGCTCCGCTGCGCTTTTCATATCTAGAACAGAAAGGACGTAAGCCTGTACAACCAACATAGGTTTGTATACATCTTTGCACCGCATTGCAATGGAATAAGGATAAATTTTGTGGTCGACGATATGGAATTGATAGTAGTTACTTCCTTCTTGTTTTGGAGAACATTTTATGCATTAGTCAACGCTGCGGATATGGTTTTCCACGGGGAACAATTTGTTAGATCTTTATTGTATTTGTCAGTTGCACAAATGTTTGTTAACACTAATATAACTTGTATAATATGTTGTCCAAGTGGATAATCACTTTTTATATGCTGATTGTTTTAGACATTTTTCTCTATGATCAAACATATTTCTTAACATATTATCAATGTTACTACTTAGAACAGGGCTATTGCGATTTATTGGTACCTATATATTTGAATCCTACAGTTTGGATTTTTCAACTTATTAACTTTTTGCAATAAAAGCATGAAATAAATAGCTATGTTACTACAGGGAAAAGTATATTCACTTCAAAAAGTTGGTTAAAATTATCAATATTATTTGTCATAATATGTAAAATATTTTTTTTAAATGAATAAGGCCTTTTAAGATACCATTTAATTTTAATGAAGACGCCCATGGTAGCCCGAAAAGTTGTTGGAAACGCGGGTTTGAACCCCGTCCGAACCATTAAATTTTTCGCTTCAAAGAAAACATATGGTTAACGCTAGCAAACGTTACTTTGAAAAAACACTGAAGGAATAGGACCCGTAATGGTTTCTGTTTTTGCAACATGAAATTCAGTGAAGTAATCAATCAATTACTTGAAAACCTATCTATACGTACCAAGGCGCTGCAAATCACTTGGAGAGCAAATCGGAATCCCAACAGATCGCTAATGCAGCTTTGATAGATTACCGGAGCTGAATCGCGGATCCATCCGGAATACTACAACCTAAGCTCTTACGAGTGTTCTAACATGATGTCTTTTTAGGGTTCCGTACCCAAAGGGTAAAAACGGGACCCTATTACTGAGACTTCGCTGTCCGTCCGTCCGTCTGTCACCAGGCTGTATCTCAAGAACGGTGATAGCTAGACAGTTGACATTTTTTACCATAGTTAAAAGTATGCATAGGTAGGTATGTAGATAAAACGTATCCTAAAACCTCTTGAGATATCACAGTTGGACATTGATGCAACAATTTTTTTTTTCATTTAGTCATTAGTAGAATATAAAGCAGTAAATATGTTTTTATTGAGCGAGGAAAGCGTCTCTGTCTCATCTTGTCCATAAATGCTTTCACATGGATGGTGGATTTCCAGATGTCTAGCGATTCTCACCTACAGGTTTAATTTCTCAACAGATTCTCGTGAAATTTTGTCAGCAGATTCGATATAATAAACTATAATATAGTTTTTCGAAATGGAGGAGTCGTGCAGGTTGGAAACATTGAAATTATTATGTCAGTCTACAGCTCCCAGCAACCCCTATAGTTATAACTCAAGCAGCACACAAGCTGCAGAAGCGCTTATATAGCCCTTATACAACTAATTTTAGCTGAATAAAAACTATATAGGTAAGCGCTTAAGCAACCTCTTTGCTACTTGGGAAGGATATTGATAAGATAATCAATGCTCATACAAGAAAAAACGTGAAATGAACAAAATAATAAAACTTACTGAATACCGTGTCTTTTTTGTAGTAAAGCGAGTAAAGGCGAGTCCGCTGCCTTGAAAATCTAACAAAACTTTGTTTGTCTAAAATATCAGCAAAACATGTTAGCAAAACTGTCCGTCCGTTGCAATTTTGTGAACAATGTTTTTGTGAGCCAAAACTTTGTTCACGCACAAAAGTCAAAATGAATTCCGACGAAGAAGACGTGTTATTATCTGTGTTGGTAGTGATGGAGTTGGTCCTAAAAAGTCGGAAAAAAAATAGATTTTGTGTCAGGCCTTACTTACAGCAACGCTCTTTTAACATAGGTATACCAAGAATTGCAAGTTGAAGATAGATTTGGAATAAAAAACTTTTTTCGCTGTACAGAGAGCGATTTTGAAGAGTTGTTATCAGAACTGGTTCCATTGCTAGACAGGACACCCGACACAGTACCAACGACGGTCAAACACGAAATTAACGCTGCAGCTGCACGCCCCTCCACAAGCGAACGCGGGGGATGTTTTCCATCCGTCGCGGCAAACATGTGTGAGTGTTTTTGCTAACCAAAACATTTAGGCCACGCCCCTTTTATGTTAGAATAACATGTTAGTTAGGTGTTAGAAAAACACAAAAACATGTCGCAGCGGACCCGGCTTAAATCATGCATAACGTTTTGAAAATCGTTTCTGAATATCAAATTATCCCGTAGCAACTCGCAAACATCTTTAACTAGAAATTGTAGCCAAGGCGTTACCGCATTAGAAATGTCAAGTGCTCGCTCAATTCCTATCAAACACTTCAGCAACCAATCTTACCCATGCTTTCCTATTGTTCACAATCCATTACAGTACAGCTGAATGTCATAGGACGGCTTTGTTGTGGTAAACGCGCAATGTAAGCTGCACGAAGGAAACCCACAAGTTTTCACGTACAGGGATATAATAATTAGGTACAAGCCAGGTAGTCTCTTATCTTGGATCTCGGAAACCATCGATTAGTTGAGTAAATTCCTCTTCGCTATTTCGTCAATTACTAACAAGTGTTGTTTATGGCGATATGTCTTTTAATTTGTTGTGATCAGGGATGATATTTGGCTGTGCGCGTAGATAATGGAACCCGAAATTGGATTTACGACGAAGTATTTGACACGCGTATTGTGTGGTATCGGGTTGTTTTCCTGTAAATACAATGTGTTTACTTATGGCTAGGGCTACGTTCCACTCCGTTCCAATCTTATTTCTATTTTGCCACAGGGAATGTACAGTTTTTGGATACAATTTTTTTTATGGTCCCTGAAAACCCAATTTTAAAATATTGTCGATGATCGGCACTTGTCAACGCCAAAATGTCAACGGTTTGACACTGACATTTGCCAAAGCTTCAGTGGTTTGACACTGACGAGTGTCAAAATATCAACGGTTTCCGCACCGAAGTGCCTATTCACACTATCATAGTCGCCTAACTTCAACTTCGCGAGTAGTGTGGAGCCGAAATGAAAATCTCCTAAAATATCGAAACATATATCTCCGCAATTTGGAAAAATTCTAAAAACCTAATAAATTAATAAAATAATTTATTTATTTATACGTGGAGAACCAACAGCTTAACTTACGCTAATAGTGACATTACTAGTTATACAGAGCCAATTATAGGATCTCACATATAGCAACATAATAATATTTAACATTAATCGCGGCAAATCGCAAAATGTACGTACAGTACAGACATTCTTTAAAATTATTAACGCCATTTATGCGCTATTTCAGTACAGCAAACGGTCCACAGATACTTGGCTTGCAGTCGCCAAAGGAAACTGAGTTAGCTGTCAATGAATAAATTTTCCGTCCGAGCCGGGTGCGTTCCAATATCACTTATTCCGTCTGACATTACGGCGAGGCGGAACCAATATGGGAACGTTGAAGGGTGCTAATTGATTTTACACCGTTTTAGTGTTCCGTACCTAAAGGTCAAAACGGGCCCCTATTACTAAGACTCTGCTGTCCGCCTGTCTGTCCGTCTGTCACTAGGCTGTATCTCATGAACCGTGATAGTTAGACAGTTGAAATTTTCACAGATGATGTATTTCTATTGCCGCTATAACAACAAATACTAAAACACATAATGAAATAAATATTTAAGGGGTACAACAAACGTTATCGATTGCGTTAACTTTGCACCTCATTTGTATCCGGTACAATACATACCAGGTGCAAACTTAACTTAACCGGCCAGTTAAGATGGGATAAGTGTTTGTACGGAACCCTCTGTGCGCGAGTCCGACTCGCACTTGTTTTTTTTAGTTTCCTTAACATACAGCTTATTTTCTAAATTTTCTACTTCCTCGGTGTGCCGGCCTATACTACTCGAAGCGATTAATAATATTCCCTCATCCTCTGAACCATGGATTAATTTCCAAGACTTGCTTCTTTCAGTGACACATGATGAAACGGGATTGAGCCATACTAGTCGCATTATTGGATATTGACTTTTTTAGGAAGCCTCATCAACTTGTTTACTGTCTCATAATATTTGATATAAACGCAAATTGTAGCCAGACGGAGATCTTAGTGCTATAATCTGATATTTATAGCAATTATTAATTTAGCGGTAACTGCGATAGCGTAATTAATTTTTGAAAATTTTCTGATTAGCAATGTATGGCGTAGTTAGTGACAGTTGTGACATCACTATGTTAAGTGTCAACAAACAACAAGAAAACAAATACATTGCGTGCTGAATTATTTTATATGAAAAAAAGTTCGATATTTTTAATAATTTACGGATCAATATATTAATAAATGCCTACACTAAGACCCCGTAAAGTTTATATCAAATATACACGCTGTATTAAGAGGACATATCACTGCTCCTTTTCTCATATTACAGTCTGACCAAAAAGAGTAGAAATTAAAAAGTGGCAATACTGTAGTTGAGTCGTCTTTTTCTAATGAATCTAAGAAAACGGGGACGGCACTACAATATTGCCACTTTTTAATTTCTACTCTTTTTGGTCAGACTGTATCTATGGTAACATTGGTAACTATGGAGTCGGATACAAATGAGGTCCACGAACGTAACCGGGTTATACAAATCGAAGTTTTGTTCTCGTCCGTTTCCTCCAAAACTTAACCAATCTTCACGTATGAACTGAATGAGAAGGAAATGTTTCTGTGTCGGACCGTTTTGGGTCCGGATCCCATTATAGTGGACACCGATATCAAAGGTAATGAAACGCATAAAGCTTGGAAGCAATCATTCGGGTGAATAATAAAAAAATAGTGCGTGGAGGCCCTCCGCGCGTAAGAAGTGAAACTTCGTAATGTGGAAATGAAAATAAGAAGGGGTAGAAATTGTAATTTCAAAAGAGAAAACGTAACAATCAATTGATATTCACAAGAGACGTACCTTGACATAACCTTAAATCCGTCGCATTGTCCGTGGGATTGTTGCGTTGAACGTTTAACGCAACAGTGGTTTCCTACCCCTCCACGGTAGCGTTAAACGTTAAACGCAACCTTGTTGGAAGTCGCATTAGAAGTTTCACTTCAATAAATATGTATATACGTATATCTATATAAATATAAATAAATACAATTGATATTAATAATCTAACTTAATCCAATCAAACATTGAATATAAGTACACTTAAATCACAAATATCTGCACTAGTGAATTTATTCAGCTGTATTTTCGGACTTAATAAAGAGGCACTAAAATCAATCGGTAGAACGCACGTTACTTTTATCAAGAGTGCGTTTCGAGTTTCATTGATATTTCTCGTTGAATTTTGTGTTTGAATTTTATTTCAAACTTTAATATTTTAATCTGTAACGTGCCTGTAAATCTTAAAAAGAAAAACAAGATGAATTTTTAACCAATGCACATATATTACCTACTAGGAGGTGCCGCAACTTTGAAATTATTTTTTAATTTGTAGTCGGGTAAAAAGTATCCTATAACCATCTTTGAATGTCACGTTATCCCAGTACCGAAATTGGTTGAAACTTGTTCAGCCGTTTCGGCGTGATGCGAGGACAAAGGAAATTATGAAAACAGATGGCGCCAGCTTGGCACGGCGGCGCGGCGCGCCCATAGAAAACAAATGACGATCCTGCATCACGTTACTAAGACTTTTACTGAAATCATGATCCCTTTCCATATCAAAATGATTTTCAATACAAACCTAGATTTTTTTAATAGACGTAACGTAATTTGAACATCCCGTGCATTTGCCCTGCCCGCTCCCCATGTATACATATATCACTTTCAGGTTGGTCCTAATTTTGAACTCACCATTCTCACCAAGAATAAGGACATTAAGGACAAGTATACATAACTACCACCAATTTCATCGATCGCTTAAGAATTTCCTTTTTGCCTACAAAATTGGCAGCAATTACGCTATTACATTTATAGGTACAGATAATATCTCTATTAGGAAATTGCTACTTCAGCTTATCAAAAAGTCGTGTACTTCATTAGTAAATGAGATACATCTATACCACTCGTATTATACCTAAAATAGTAAAAATGAAATCTTTGTCCTGTCATATCATCACGCCTGAACGGCTGGACCGATTGAGTTTTCTTTTTTTGTTACAGGAAGGGTTGGGCATCCCCAGAGGGTTTTTGATTTTATCCTATTTCGTGACGTATTGAGCTATGATGTACAATTCAACATCAGTCATCACCAGGGATCGTAATCAATCAATCCCCTGGATTGTTCCCTATTTGGGGTCAGCCCTCCTGATACTGTTACGCCACTCTTGGCGATTTTGTGTCGTTTCTGGCGTTAGGCCTAATGTCAGTAACTAGGTAAATCGTTTTGGATAGTTCGCCACCAGGTAGTCGGTGGCCGACCTCTTCCCCTTTTGCCCTCTTCAATGGCTAAAATTAGGGTCATGTGGTCTTCGTTTCTGCGCATAATATGTCCATGCCAGCGCAGGCGGTTTTCTTTCATCTTATGTTGTATTTCAGCTACTTTAAAGCTCCCCCGGATAAGCTTATTGAATTCTATCCAGTCTCATAAGATGCGAGCAAAATCGATCGAATGAAATATACGTAGATCAGCACTTCAGTGAATTCTGCTCGCATTTTACAAACCCTGGTCATCACCCCTATTGACGACGCGGTTGGCGCAGTGGTAAAGCAGCCCTACTCAGCCTGTGGTTCAAGTCCCGGCATGCGCAAATATTTTTATGATGAATCCTAATATTTGTGACTGGGTCATGGCTGTTATCTGTATTTAAGTATGTATTTATCTATATATAAGCATGTATATCGTCATCTAGTGCTCATAACACAAGCCTGTGAGACTCCATATTTATGTTATTTATTTATTTCCTGTTCCAATAATAATGTAAACACAACCTGCATTTCCCCGCACACACATTACTCTGTAAGTAACTCGGTAACGCGCATCGACCGGATATCAGTGCTTGTCTTATAGACGAACCGCAAATTGCATTAAGCGTTAAAAGCTTATAAATTGAATTCCCAAGCCGAGGCAAGGCATTGTTTGCGGCGCTGAACACTGAAGTTAGGCCTCTAAACCTTTTAGCCTCGCGTTAGTCCATCACAATGTCATGTTGACGTGTCTAAAGGTTTGCGAGTAGATACCCATTACGAATCGAGAGATGCAGCGGGTAGTTAAAGACATTTGTCACGAGATCAGCACGTCTAGCACGACTATGCTTCGCGACTCTTGTCGCGTGACAAAGCGCTACCCATCACCTTTTCACATTACTGCACAGAAAGAGACGGGCAATTATCTCGCGCGAGAAATAGTCGCTTGTGACAGTTGTGCTACAGGTGCAGCATTATATTATTAGTCAGGAGGACGCAGCCTGCGGTGATGAATGTGCCCTAAGAAAATCGAAAAATTTCATACTGTCAAACAAAAAAGTCATGAAACTAGGAAGATTCAAGTTTGTATTTGATAACTTCTTAATTGTTTACGGTAATGGTTTTTCAATGGATGTCGTTATTTATCCGATCCCATCTCGCAGGATGCAAGAAAATAACATAAATAAATCATTAAGCAAAACCGTTCTGACAAAGTGATCAATCTTATACCATTTGTCTCTGCAAGGGCGGAAACGCGGAACAAATTCAATAAATAGGCTCTACACATCCCACATCCTTAAACAGGACACACACGATCATTCAATGCTCTGCACCACACGATAATTTCATTGTCAAATACAATTTGATTGTCCAATTACGCCGCAATTCATGTGTTGTGAAAATAATAGTACATTACTGCAGACGCCGGGAAATAAGGGCTTGCCGGGTGAGTAGGTATAGACGGATAGTGATACGACGCCGGCAAGCCCTTTTCACGGTTAAGGCATGTATAGTGCTTTTCTCAAACATATGCAATGTAATAAAAAAAAACACACCACTCAAAAAATATTCAGCTGTTTAGCCTCTTTATGAACACAGACGCCATGTTTAAAAAAAAATACTTCCCGGCTTAGGACTTCAGTTTTGTATGAGATTCCTTTAGAGTTCTCCCGAGTTATTCCGCCCGAAAAGTTATATTCAAAGCCTGTTATAACATACGTTATGACGACATTAGATACTTTTAAAATTTGTAGTGTGGTCGTACCTACAAGTGCCGGTTAATTTTTTTGGCACGACCACACAGGATTTAACTAGTGGTTCTGTGAGCTGCAGACCTCGCAAACATTTGTTGAAATGCCTGAAATATGTCATTTTGTTACGGTTTCAACACTTTCAACCCGCATTTGTAGGCCATTTTGAAATATTTGGAAATAGTACATCGACAAAATAGTACATTACGTAACGAGGGTGGTAAACGAGGAATTACAAACGAGTGTCTATTAGAAGCCCGAAGCCGAAGGCGAGGGCTTTAATGACACGAGTTTGGAATTCCGTTACACCAGAGTCACGTACGACGTTTTTCATCACACTTGGGAGGAAATAAAACAAAAGTAATAAACAGCAGTCAATACCAAAATATTTATAAAACAAAACTATGTAAATATTATATTTAATACAATTTAAAATTTGTCCAGCTCATAGTGATAATGCCTTTCTTAAGTGCGGCGTTTGTACCTTCTTGAATTGAGGAATAATATATATAGGTTAAGCAAAACGATTTTCTCGTAGCAGAGTAAATTGAGAACATGACATAATTTCAGATACAAGATTTACTCCAAGTATTAAGGGCGACCTCAAACAAAAAAACTAAATTAATCTTACTAAGTATAAGTCTCCCCAAGCTATAAATAATGAAAAAACGTCATATAACGCAGAACAGAGAAAACAAGTACCCAAGAGAAATAAATCGCAGAATATAAAGAACTTCCTGCGTCCTTCACAATTGACTCCCACACCTAAAGCCTCTACAAGCAGAGATTATGAAGAAATTCCAAAAAACTAAGCTACACCCCTCTCTCCACCTCTCCCAACACGGCCGGTCCCCGTGGGAGACGTAGACCGAAACCCTGTAGAGAAAATAACAGCAAATAATTATGAGCGAAATCAACTCTATGTGGCAACATACAATGTAAGAACGCTATCATCTTACTCTCATCTTTTGGAACTAAACGAAGCCCTGAAAGATATCAAGTATGACGTCATCGGTTTGGCTGAAACTAGACGACTTGGTAACTGTATAGAAGAACACAAAAACTTCATACTGTATTATATGAGACAAACACCGGGTTTATACGGAGTAGGATTCATTTTACACAAGCGCCATAAGAAGAACATTATATATTTTAAAGGATTATCATAACGAGTAGCTCTACTACAGCTAAAGATTGACAACATTGAGATAAACATATTATTACAATGCTATGCTCCAACAACAGCTGCAAGCGAAGAAGAAATTGAGCTTTTTTACACCACTGTAAATAATGCCTTAAAATTGTTAAGAAAAAATATAATAGTTATAGGCGATTTCAATGCCAAAATTGGACAACCAAAGCAAGATGAAAACATGATAATGAAAAGCCATGGTTACGAAAACAGAAACGGTAGAGGCAGCAGACTTGTACAATTTGCATGTGAAAACAAGCTGGCAATTTTAAATACATTTTTTAAAAAGAAAAATAACAAAAGATGGACCTGGAAATCACCGGACGGCAAGGTAAAAAATGAAGTGGACTACATTCTAACAAATCTTCAAAAATACGCTCATAATATGGAAGTTATCAACGTAAAATATCCTAGCGACCATAAATTGGTAAGAGCGACTTTTAAATTTCAACAAAAATAGAAAATCCTACGGAAATACCAATAAAAGTACCCTGAAAACTGAAGAAGAAGCAAAAATATACATAGAGTCAGTTCACGAAAATTTAGAACATAGTATTACCTGGCAAAAAACTCATACCGCACAAGAACTTCACGATAGAATCATCTCTGCAATAGATTGTGGTCTCAAAAAGGCCCATGACTCTTCAAAACAAACAAAAATGCCTTCGGTATTATCAGATAGAACATACAAATTGATGTCAAGACGGCAACAACTTCAAAAAACCAAACCGAAAACACGAAGTATGAAAAATGAGCTTAAAGCTCTCTACAAACTCATAAGTAAATATATCCGGCAAGACTACAACATTCATCGGAAGAAAACCATTGAAAGACATGTACTTCAGTCTGGAAGTTTAAAGAGAGCTAATAAAGAACTAAGACTGCATAAAACTTGGATAGACGGACTTAAAACTTCAAACAAAACTACCTGTGATCGAAATGAAATACTTCAAGTAGCAACCAATTTCTATAAAACTTTGTACAGGTGTGAAAATAATCGCGAGCCTCCTTTAACTCTATCAAAAGAAACACCGCCCGATATTAAAGACATAACGGAAACAGAGGTCATAAATGGAATAACTAAACTGAAGTCTGAAAAAAGCCCGGGACCTGATAAAATATCAAATGAAGCCCTAAAACTAGCAGCTCCCTGTTTAGTACGCCCTCTAACACTGCTCTTTAACCTCGTGCTGAAAACGGCAACCACACCAAGACAATGGACCGAGTCGGACATTATCTTATTATATAAAAAAGGAGATCCAAACAATATAAATAACTACCGACCAATAAGCCTGCTTTCTTCAATTTACAAATTGTTCTCTTCAATTCTAGAAAAGAGAATCAGAGGCACTATAGAAAACCAACAGCCCGTAGAGCAGGCAGGATTTAGAAGAGGATTTTCAACTGTGGATCATATCCACTCTATTGAAATGATCATAGATAAGTATCAAGAGTTTCAAAGACCGCTCTACATTATATTTATTGTTTATCGGAAAGCTTTTGATACTTTGGACCATCAATCAATTTGGGAGTCTCTAGAATCGCAAAATATTGATACAGCGTATTTGAAGGTTCTGCATTATCTGTATGAAAACTGTTATAGCAGGATTCGACTGGAGACGACTGGACCTTCAATACCCATAAGAAGAGGTGTATGGCAGGGTGACCCCATCTCTCCTACAATATTTATAGCTGTGCTGCATGTAACGGTTCTATTTTAAACTTCTAATTAAATAAGTCTTAATAACTAATATTATTATCTACAAACACTAACCTAATTAAAAACTTAAATCTAATCGTTTACAAATTAAAAACTATTTAAATTTTAATTAATTAAACCTCTTTATTCAGCACTGGCTGAATAACTACGTACTGGCCGAAAAAGAACTCGTGAAAAGAAAACAATAGACGATCGTGAAAAATAGAACACGGCATGCGCTGGCATTGTAATAGTCGATGTAAATTTGTTAACTATTAAGAAATTAAATTGTATTTCTTGAATACATCTATAAATATTGTGTAAATAAATTGCCACCGATGTGTAAATAATACTTTTATGTACAGTTTTCCTATTATGTCTGTACATGTGTAAATAAGTTGCTGTGTTTTCCCCAATACGGGTGAGTGTTGCGAAAATTATATTTTACATAGGTTAAGTTTCTTGATATCGCTAGATATCTTGTCTTGTCGTTAATATAATTTATTTAATGTTTTAATGTAATTAAATGGTAACAACTTCATACTAGTACTACATATTTTTTTTATCTGTAAAAAATATTTCTTATTTGATTTCGTTTCGGTCTACTCTAAATAATATATGAACTATTTTCTAAGTGTATTTCTTTGCTTTAATGTTATTGTGCTTGTGACTGCTACATCATTGATGACTAATAAATGCTTAGGAGTTCACTTAACCAACCTACGAAACTCGTTGGAAATCTAGATGTCGCAGTCACATGCCGAACTTCACCTAATGATTACGGGATTTCCAGGGAGCAACCCTAGGGCCACCGAACCTACCCCGGGGCCGGAAAACCTAACCTAGAGCCGCGATCCCGGCTTCTGATCCTGACGCTACCAAGACTAAGCCTGGGGCTTGTCCAGGACTACATCGAGTTCATCAGTCTGGAGCTAGTCTGCCCTACCCAGACTACAGGACGGCTAGAGCTAACCTAGCTCGAACCTAGCCTGCTGCGACGAAGACGACGTGTGCAGGGAAGTGGCTCCTAACAAGGACTTGTCTCCTCTAAAGTGTACTCAGCTCGGATTAACAATCTAAATTACCCACGACCTAGCCGTATCTACCTATTTTTTACTTTATTTTACTTTTATTAAACATTTGTACAGTTCAATCTGAATTTCATTAATTCCTTACTAACTAACTAACCTATCTATAACGTTTACACTAATTATCCGTTATAGTGGCGCCCAACGTGGGGCACGAACCCACGACCCTGATGCAACGAGTCATTGGGCAACTACAATGGGAAAAAGTCGGTTTAAATATAAACAATCAATATATAAGCCATTTACGATTTGCCGACGACATTGTGTTGCTGTCGGAGAACACAACGGAGCTGCAGTCGATGATAAACGATCTACACGCCGCAAGTCAACAGGTAGGACTAGAAATTAACCGCAGTAAAAAGAATATTATGACAAACTATCTGAAGTCCCCTGTTTACTTAGATAATGAAGCGCTGGAGTTTGTCGACAGTTATATATACCTGGGCAAACAAATATTATTCGAGAAGCAAAGAAGTTATCAAGAAATAGAAAGGAGAGTCACAATTGCTTGGAAAAAAATTTGGAGCGTTAAAGAAATAATGAAAAGTGACATGCCGATCAAAATTAAACAAAAAGTTATGGATACCTGCATACTGCCAACACTAACCTACGCTTGCCAAACTTGGAAGTTCACGCATCAAGCCAAATCAAAAATCAAAACGTGTCAAAGAGGAATGGAAAGAAGCATGTTAAAAAATCAAAAAATTCAAAAAATACCTCATTCTAGTATTAGAAAAAAGACAAATGTTACCGATGCTCTGATTTACTGCAAAAAGCTTAAGTGGCGTTGGGCTGGGCACATAGCTAGATTAACAGACAATCGATGGACACACAGGATAACATCCTGGAATGGACCACCAGGTAACAGGAAGAGAGGTAGACCAGCTGCGCGATGGGCAGATGAACTTGTACAAGTGGCTGGTAAACTATGGATGGAGACCGCAAAGAACCGAGACACGTGAAAATCTCTAGAGGAGGCCTTCACCTTCGAGAAAGAGGGGTTCTTACATACATAACAATGTAACGTTATAAATATAAGTTTAAATATAATAATACTTTTTAGATAATAAGAAGTAAGTTTTTGTATTGTTTAGTAAGAAATATAAGGCTTTTTTTTTTTTTATTAGAAGTTAAGTATACTTTGAGACAGAAAAAAAATCTGAATTCAGTCCTTTAATACAAAGCCTTTTATTGTTACATTCTGTACCGTCAGCTTTGTTTCATGAAATTTCAAGACAATTCAATCAAAAGGAATCACTTTAAAATATAAGCAAGTTTAAAATTTACATAAACATATTATGTAGCTAAGTATTTTCGAGTTACCTTGGTTGTTAAATATTCATCTTCAATAAAATCCAGTTAAGAATTCGCATTTCTTTAGATTTGTCTGTTGCCGCGTTGATAATAATTTTGAGCGGAATCCTTTCCTTAGAAATTAATTTATTTTATTTAATAGCATCAATTATATAGTCAATTCATTTAATTTTACAGAAATTCATCGACGAAAAGATAAACAACGCGATTAAATCACAGTTACACACCATGTAGGTAGGAGTAGTACATATTTTTTCTGATTTCTGCCGCCATGTTGGCAAATCAGACCGCCGGCCAATCAGAGGCCGTTCCTGTAGACTATCCACAGATAATGTTAATATTGCGTTTGGATATTGTATAATGAGCGACCAAAACACAACATATGAAAATTAATTGATAAAATAGAAATTTACAAAATATAATAGTACAAAGGAAAATTTGTTAAAAAACACTTTTATAATAATTATTATCTACTCTTTTCTTTAAACAAGCATTTAAGACATTAAAATAGAAAGATAGTAACTATTTAATAAAAACTTTTAGCTCTATATCATATTAATAAACGCCAAGATTTTCGATAAATCGAATTACTTACCACCCTAGGGCGTAATTTACGACTTACCGCCCGGGTTTCTAGCATGTAAACTCTTGATTTAGGGGCAAGTGTGATGAAATAGTTATTTACGATACTAGTGTGGAAGGTAGGTGATTTCAGATGAGTGTGATTTTTAGTCACGAGCGAGTGATTAAACAAACACGAGTCAGAAATCATCTTACACGCGAGTTCCGTACAAAACTACTATGCATGTACGAGAAAATAGAAAATACTTTCGGTTTCGGTTTAAAGAATTTATTCTCATAAGAACAAAATTACATGTTCACTTAAATGAGAACTTACAAGCTAAACAATTTAATCAATAATTAGTAGTAACAAGTAACATGCAGGAGCGACATCAAAAGTTTATACACGCTCTTAACTCTTAAATAATAGGCATATAATTGCGTAAAAAATAAAATAAAATTACAAGACATCAATTGTATCGAAGACATATTTTTTAAGTTGTCTCTTGAACACATTGATAGAATTTAGGTTTCTTAAATCTATAGGTAAATTGTTATAGAGTTTTACTCCTCCATGCGTCAGCGTTCTTTTGCCATAAGAATCTGTTCGAGATCTAGTAAGTTTTAGTTGCTGAAAGTGTTTTTTTCTCATGCTATATTTATGTATTTTGGTCTTGAATGTTATCCGTGTATGTATGTGTCTTTTTACGATTTTGTGTATTAGGAGGCAGGTTTTAAATGTGTATAATTGTTAAAGGTGCATTATTTTTGTATCTTTGTATATAGTAGATGTTGGGGTACGAAAATGATAATTAAATAAAGTTTTGAGTAATTTGTTTTGTACTATTTGGAGTCTTTTCAAATATATATTTGGAGCATTACCCCACATTTCAATGAGATATTCAAAATGTGACTTTACTAATGAATTATATATTATATATTTAACGTGACGTGGGAATACTTTAATACTCACAAAGACTGTTTACATTGGAAAAAAAGTATTTTGATTTGATTTATCCAACAAGAAGCAGTCGTTCACATTTTTCACTTCTTCAATAACATTTTACGGGTTTAAATTCATGATTCGTCCCTTTATCTCGCCATTATTTCAGCAGATTTGCAAAAAAACTACTTCAAAATAAACTAGACATCAATAAAAAATGGCGGAGTTATTTGGATTATTGTATTAAGCGGTTTACACACACGTGAAATTGTCAGGAACGGCCCGACATGTTTCGAACTCGTATGGAGCTCTTCATCAGGGACGGCTGCCCGTACACCGCCGCGGCAAACTCGTCACCGCTGATACTTTGATCGACGTTCCGCTCTGAGCGCGCGCGCCGATGGCGCGGGGGCGGGGGGTGCTTGCAAGCCCGCAACTTGTCCGTCCAGTACTCCAACGTCACTTTTTTCATCAATAGACATTACGCACACTTGACTAATGGTGTCCACGGGATTGTCCAAACGCACAATATGTTTCGCCGCCGGAAGCACAGGCTTCCATGCTGGAGGTAAAGCCCAACCGCCGTCTCTATTAAAATTCGGGCGCCGTCCGATCTCTATTTGCGAGTTATTTGGAAACCGCGCTCGACATAATCTACTACTGCGCATGTGCAAAAGTATTTTTTTAATATTCGTCTTATGTCAAAATGGCACAAGCGCGTGTACATTCAGCCAAATTTATTTAATGAACAACGATTTAAAGTTCGTTTATTAATCAAATTTTATATCTAATGTAATTAATGACGTGTTAAATGAATTAATTAATGAAATATTGGTTTTATTGTACTTTTAAACGTGATAATAATCGGTATTTGACTTATTTATCAAACTTTTTGTAAATAATAAAACCTCTTTGTGTCAGGCTGTCAGATACGGCTATAAATAAAAAAAAAATTAAAAGTAAAAAGCACTAGTGCGGAAAAGTAGTACTTTCCGCACAGTTTGAATGCCTAGAATACACTCTTTTCGAGCACATGCATTGTAAAATATATATTAAACCTGCTCACAAAATTTCACGATAATCGGTTGAGAAATGCGACCTGTATGCGTAAACAGTCGGAATTCGTCATTCGGAAAGAGTTTTCGGCCAAGGAGACGGAGACGCTTCTTTCGCTCCGCTCGTTCGGTCAGCAAGCCTAAAACTCGTAATGAGTTCTTCTTTAGGAACCTCGATGTTGTCGTCAATCGGCCGGCTAACAGGCTTATATTTTCATTTTTCAAAACATTCACCAATTTCCTGATGGAAACCGTAATTTATAATATTATTGTTTGTCCGTGTGTAACCGTTACAAGAAACACAGATGGATCCAATCGTGTGTCAATTTGCTGTTTCTCCATTTTTGTATTAAGTCCCGACATGCGCGCATGAACTATAGGTACCTAACCTAATATAAAATTGCTTAACATACACAACCTTAATATTCCCAAGTACACACATAATTTGTAAAAAAACACTTAACGAAAAGGGTCTGAGCGTATTTTTACGACGCTTAAAACAAAATTATGAACTACATACAGTAATTACTTCCAAACGAGCTGTTTAACACAACTTTGTTGTACCGCGAAACACATTAGCCTAATCGCCATTGTGTTATGCTCCTTATATTCTACTTTTAAGGTTCAAAGTCCCATTTGTTACGTGCTCCTGCCCCCGAAACTCAGTCCAAAGCGTGGCTTTTAGCATAAATTGCAAACTCTTAAACTTTAATTTCATCCATGAATAAGCCTCTTGAAAACCTTACACAATACTATGTAAATTATTACTTTTAATTTTACCCTTTGGCTCTTTTATTCACTTTGCTCGTTTCGTCATCTTTAGGGTGCGGTTTCACCAATGCCCTCGATGGAGCAGACCGTGATTTGGCTAATCACACGGTTTCACTAACGCAGAGTGGAGATTCAAGCACTGTAATTGGCAATAGCTCACCATGGGCCTCATAAGAAGGTTAAAAGTTTCTCGAGCTAGCGGGAAAAGGTCCAATGCGAGGGATAGAATGGTGGCTTGCCACCACCCCTAATGTGGCGACCATGATCTGCCCTGCCAAGAATGCGATGGCAAAGAAGAATATAGGTACTTACGACAAAGAAAAAGAAGAATAATATACACTTATGATATGATTTATGATTGAAGAACCACATCGCTTTTCGCTCGTCGAATACCTACAGTCCCTAGTGCCGCGTCGTTACTAGTCGATTATGGGCATATACGGCATGTCGCCTCGAGGTAATTACTCGCCAATGAGATTGGGCGGAAAATGAGCGCGAGTGACAGGGCTGTGATCGCCTGTACGCCTAGCTGAATGTTGTTTGAAACCTTTACGTTTCAAAACGATGTATACCTGAACCGGTATCATCCTTGATCTATTTTTCGATGTTACTTTCGATATGCACTGAAAAAAGAAAGATTTTTTAACCGTTGCCCAAATGTTAGCTGCTAGTTAGGTACATACATCGGAGGACTCAGAAATTGAGGACTACTACTAGTAACCAAAATAAGTTTTGGAAAATTAGCTTAATTTTGGTTACCGCTAAGCACAATTTGGCTATTTCTCAAGTAGTTGAGCATTTTTTTTTTCAGTGTGATATATTAATTCGCTAGAGTAAATTTAGAAAATGCCAAGAAAAAGCTCGGTCGTTCAGTAACTTTAACTCCAATTGGCGGGTTGCATCTAAAGCTAATTCATACTCGTATTAGGAATATATATGTAAGTACACCTAAATTAACTTATATACCTTGGTCATAAAGATTTCAAACAAAGTGTTATCACACTACATGATTTTGATTAGTTCATGATTGAGAAGCCACATCACTTTTCGCGCCAAAGTGCCACGTCGTTGGGTACTAGTCAATTACGGGCATATACAGCATGACGCCTCGAGGTAATGACTCGCCAATGAGATTGGGCGAGAAATGAGCGCGAGTGATATAGCCGAGATTGCCTGTATCCCTTAGCTACATGATGTTTGAAAACCCCCGGGTTTTAAAATGCTGTTTTAAATTTAAAAAAAT
Organism: Apotomis turbidana; assembly: GCA_905147355.2. NCBI lineage: Eukaryota > Metazoa > Arthropoda > Insecta > Lepidoptera > Tortricidae > Apotomis > Apotomis turbidana. The sequence goes on along the minus strand of LR990294.1, from coordinate 7,280,857 downwards.
TTTTTTTTTTTTTATTATATGTTTATTTATTTTATTACTATCATGCATGCATCCAAATATTATATCCACAGCGCAGGTTTCGTCATAAATACAAAATGAGCATCCGTAGCAACCATCGTCAAAATGACACATAATTTTTTATCAGCAACAAGCTTCGTCCAAGTGATACAATATAATAATCCGCAACACGCTTTGTCAATAACCCATCAAAAATCAAACTCCGGCCTGACGAGTACCTGGCGGAAATGTTCCAAAAATGCTAGCAGCATTGCCCCGTTGTATTGCCAGCGATATTTGCTGAATCAGGTACGAGCCAGACCGGGGGTCACAACCTCTCTCTCTCTCAAACGCTGTCCGATTTTTTTAATAATGACTTGACCTCTGAGCACCAGGGTCCACCCGTCTCGACAGCCACCGGAACAAAGTCATACACTGGCTCCAAGTTCGAGTATTTGGCATGTTTTAATTTAGCTGCACTTTCAGCCGCAGCCCCTGCTTTGCTAATGGTTTGGCCGAGGTGGAGCGAATGTACTAACACACGTTGCATCCCAAATTAGACTACGACCTTTCTCCCAAGTAACCAGTGTTAACCCGTCCGGGCGTCTGCCATCTGTCCTACTAAGACCCTGAGGCTCCAGTACACTAGGCACGTTGGCGGAGATCATTGCGCGCCGTAAGATGTCGTTTATAGAGTGATGCCTTGAGAACCTACCCGCACACCGTACGCAACTTAAGCCATGATGGCCGTTGGCCTCAACTGATGCCCCACAAATACATTGGTGAGGTTCACACACCGAGCATCCTAACCTAAGTGCTACCCCTACTCTTAATGAGTCATTGTCTAAAAGTGTACCTAAATGCGAATTTCAATTAAGTCATTTTGCTAGGAGTTTCTCTGCTGTGGGAACGAAGAAAACCATGAGAGAACCAGTAATCGACACAGCACTAATATTATTTCCTCTCACTGTTGCTGGTTAGGAGATACTTTTCAGTATTTCGCACAGCTTTCGAAATTCTCATAGAAGTGCCCAAAATTAAGTAGTGGAAATTGTCCGAGCCTGCAGCATATTTAGTACCTAGACTATTGCTACATTGCTGGAGCCTAGAAATGCGCAGATTCTAGAACATTCCCGAAGTATGGAATGTACTAGAGATTGTTCTCAGAACATTCTTAAAACATGAAATGTATCTTCTCTCAATTATCACAAAGATTTAATCATGCCTATATACGGGTAAGGCCGCGGAAAGTTACCAATTTGGAAGTTTCAAATTTACCCAGATGATTAAAAAAAATTGGTAACCCCTACTATTTCAAAAATATTTTTATCATATGTAGATATAGGAATTCTCATGGTTGCAAGTAAGATAATTAATATAAACCCCTTTATAAATATACTAAAAATATATTTCCGTCCAAAACGTAACGAAAGTTGGTTAAGTTTTTCGACCACGATTACTAAAAGCTCTGTTATTTTTATGATATTTCAACTTTCATGGGCATACTTTTGTTTTAAACTAAAATGTATGATATAAGGATAGTTCTACTGATTACGGAATAATGATAATATAATCATTTTAATATTTTATCTTACATTATTTTAATGGATCAGCATTCCACACTTATGTTACAATACTTTCGTGACGCTTTATATAGCTTGTTTTTAAATATTTTTTGGCGAAAATACGTTTACGTGCACTGGCAACTCATATTATAGTAGGGCAACACCGATGAGCAAGTCCAAATCCGTCAGTTTGTCAACAAACGCAATTCAAGGTAGACACAGTCATAGTTTCGTGAAAGTACCCCCAAAGTGTCGTGTGTGATTTTAAAGGTAAGGACTGTTTTTTTTTAGTCAGTTTTTTTTTGTACAATAGCGTAACGGTTTTCAAGCAAGTGGCACGTATTATTGTATTAAAAAAGTCTTTATTTCACCATAAAATCAACTTTTTTTTCAAAAATACGTTACACTTTCGTTACGAATATGTTAATTTTTTGCAAAATGTTACGTATTTTCTACGTAACATAACGAAAAAATGTTGTAAAGGGAAGTGCACACAGAATATACTAACTTAAATGAGTTTTATTAGATTTTTAATGACCCGAAAATATACAAAGTCGAACAAAACTCCTGTACAATAATAAAATAAATAAAAACAACATCTTAATAAAAAAACTGTTTTAAGAAGAAAATAATTTATTTTCGACCTCAAGTCACACTAGAATCATTGATTCTAAAGCTGTTTTATTGTTATACGGTCGTCTAGTAGTAGTAGGTTACTAGTATTGGGTACCAGCAGTGAACAAATAGTAATTACTGCCACCTGGTACAAAATGAGAGGCTTTAAAACACTAGAGCGGTTTGGGTTTCATTTGTTCCATCATACGCGTGTTTCATTACATTGATTTTAATGTGCCATGAAGTTTTGTTTACAGGCAATATAAAGCTAATAATTTTATAACTTGATTTTTTGTCTTAGCTACGTTATTTAACCCGTCAAGTGTCAGACCTCCCTAGAACAAAACACCGCGAAATGTCCCATACAAACAAGAAACGGCCGAATTTCCGCTAAAGATGGGAATTTTACCTACCCCTACAATAATTATATGAGATGTGTTATATATCGTTAGAGAGCTAGATTAATTTGGAATTCGGCACAATATGTTATAATAGCCGCACTTACTTGTAGTGAGATGTAGATTTATTTATATTCGAAGATGTTCGTTTTCCGTCACATCCGTCACTTATGATTCACAATTTGCACTCAATTTAAAACCACATATCACATTTTACATACACTAAAATGATACTGGCTAGTTTATGCGTCAATTTTACGTAAATTCACTACTCAACACCTAATAATTACTTCACAACAAATATTTATTTACGAGACGTGCGCGCACGGCACAATCTTGCGCTGCCGCAAATCGCAAACTGTCATGGCGGATTGGCCGCGAAATTGAGCACTGTTTGAACAAAATCATAAATCTATCAAAATTCCCAAGACCTTACACCAATCTAATATATGAAATGAAATCCTGAGAAAGTGTGTTATAAAACTATTATTTGTTCGTAAGGTTTTGAACAATTGAAAATTAGGAAACAAATGAATTACGACGGCCATCATTGCAAAATTATTGCGTCATTCAAACTTGAGGACTTTTTTCACTAGGAAACAATGTCGTGCGGCTAAATTTAACATTAAAAACGAAAACCTTATTTAATTGCCAGTAATTTGATATATAATACATAATACAAACACTTTCCGTTTAAAAGATTTGGACATATTTATCACACGACACGACACCTCAAATGCATGTGATTTTCGAAATGGCGGACGAATTCCGCCAATGTAGAGAAAAAAAAATATTTACGCGTCACTACTGAGGATTCTGATTGGTTAAAAATTTAATTTGTGTGCTCTGATAGCTGTTGTTGGCTAATAAAATATTTATCAAGCTGCCACCATAACGAATCGATGCAGAGAAATTGTACCAATGAGCGGTTTGGGCTGTAGACTAGCGTGTGTCTACTGGACACTACCGGCACAAAATTGCTGTAGACTAACGTTAGTCTACAGGACGCTTGACGGGTTAATGGGAATATTCTCCAGTATGATCTAAGCTTTATAACGACTTATGTTACGTTTTATGATAACATAACATAACGTAAATCTTTTTATGTTACTTCTATGTCACATTGGTAAATTCCCGCGGCCTTACCCATACATTGAAAAAAAAATAGTATTAATATCCGCAATAGATTTTTTTATACTTACCTAAATAACGCCGTGATTAACTTTTAGGCCTCCCGAGCACTGCACTGCAATGGTTGCGCAACCAGGCTGCCTAGTGTTGTGACGATGTTCCTGAGAAATCGCTTATTTGGCGAATTTCAATGTACACTCGAATTAGCACCCTATTAATATTTATAGCGCGTCTCTTTTGTTATTTCTCTGTGACCGCCATAACATAACTGTGTATGTCTGTACTTTAAATATGAATGCCGTCATTAAAAGTGTTTTTCGCAGTAATGGATGTGGTTGTCACAGAGGTATGAGGCACAGTAGGTTGGCAGTTACGTTTAAATACATTAAAGGCAATTTTTCTCCAATTTCGTAAAATGGTAGCGTAAGACAAAAAGTATGTAAAAGCTTTTCCGATAGTCCTTGCTATAAGTATGAATGAACGGCTTCAGAACAGAAGGTTCTTTTGATCTTCGTAAAGTCTCCTGAGGACTGTAATATCGGTTGTTTGTGTAAACTACGAATGCGCGACGCGTGCGCACCTCCAGGAATCGCTACGAACGCGAGCCAAATTTCTCGAACAACGGCGGAATGCAGCGCCGTCCCTGCTGAATAGCATGGCGACTAGCCACTTTCAGTATTTAACAGTCACACAATGGCTTACTGGCATACTTATATGTATGAACATAGGTATTCAAATGTTTATGAAACCAGCGAACGAATAAAACATATAACACGAGCTTCATACAAAATTACAATCAAAAACCGGCCCAACAGTCGAAATGCGCATATTGCGCATGCTCACCGGTGTACCAATCACAGCCACTCAAATGTTTTCAATTACGCATAACAAATAAATGTGATTCGTCAATTTCCGAATGGCCAGCTGTGATTCGACAAAACGCATGACATTTGTCTATGGTAATATGGCGGTGACAGTGTAAACTTATAATTGGTGAATCTTTAATGCAATAAAGAGTCATTTTTGTTTCCTTCATTATAAATCTTGAATGTTAAGGTTATTGCTTACATACGAATTAAAAAAAAAAATTACATCTTTTAAGGAATCCTTGTTTGTTCCTTGTTGTTACTAATACTTTGAATGATTATTATTAATGCGTGCTGTAACTGCTGTATATATTATTATTTCTCCTTCTTTGTAATAACTAATATTTTACATGTAAAGTCGATACAATCTTTGTAGTGAAAAATATCAAACATAATTACGTTTTCCTACCGGACTGACGGAAAACGCATAGCCTTTTAGGGACGGTCTTATACAAGCACAAAAGCCCGGCTTGCCCTAGTAATATTAACAAACGATAAAAAATTATTTACTTGAACAATATAAAATTGCGCGCCGTGACGTGTTTCATAATTTCAAATTTTGTCGATGCCGCGTGATTCAAAATTTGTCCGCGCACCGACCGCTCCGCGCTATGGCTCGTCGCCGTTCTATGTCACCGCTAGTCATCTCCCTCGCACGCGTTGGCTTGCAATCGGGATTCATACCACCTACTATATTATAACACATGGAAGTAACCTATGTATCAACATAACTATACGTTGCTTCAAGTGAAGTGAAGTTAGATACGGATCGGCCACTTGCAAATTTCGCGTAAACAGGAGTGATTTAACTTCACGTTGTTTAGAAATATTTAGTTAGTGTAGTGTTTGTTTGAGCGTAGTAATAAGTAGAAGTAGGTAATATTATAGATAGTGATCGTGTTTTATTTTGTTTGTTGTTGTGATTACTGTGGCTTTAATTGTTTAACAACTCCTTCCATTGTTGCGTGCGATTGTGATGAGTTAAAGTGTGCAGGTCTTTTAATAGGCGAAGGAAAGGTAGGCACTCTAACTTTCGCTCAGAAAAAACAGCTCATATTTTCCCCAAAACCCACGCCCAACCTGTGCATTATTTAAATTGTACTTTGAACAGTAATGCGGCAATAAAATTATATGGATTTACCCATAAGCCTAGGCACGCCACTGATTGCATTACTTTTTTCAAACATCGTATATAAATTAGTCATATGGCATAACACCATCCCTATACAAAATCTGTTCCGTAAAATAAATTAAATTAATATGTGTACGGCTTTATTTACGTATGAAAACTGATACCATCTTTTTTTTTGTGTTTTCCTGAGTGATTAATACACCATTTCACTGAACATTATGGCATATTTTGTTACTTTGAGACTTCATATATGTCACGTAATGCAACTGTGCGGCTGCGTCGCCATTTGCAAACTAGACAGCCGTTTGACACAAAATTTACGCCCCGCCTTAACTGACACAAAATCCGTGGGGCCATTTTCCGACGCTAGTTAGGCTTCTATGTTTTATTCGTTCGCTGTATGAAACGGGTTTACTCACGTCATATAGCCCTCCTACACTTACACTTACGACCTTGCTGGACAACTTCATTGCGTACCTTGTGATGGCATCTTCAAGACGAATTTTGGTTTTGCGAGTCACATCAGAGCCTTTCATAACCCGGACACGAATAATTGACGGAGTCGCTGTCGCCGGACACGGCGAGGAGGACTATATATATATATATATATACTATAGTCGAGTATAGCTAAACATATTTCGAATCGGTTCGCTATTCATCCTCAGGAGCGCCGATCAAACCCGTTTCATAAGCATTTTAAAATGTCTGAGACTAGGAGTTTTCTATGTAAACACATGTATCTATGAATAAATGTTCTTCATACAGCAGGATTATGCACTGGCATAGAGTAAAGGTGCCTACCCATACCACGAGATATCGTGACGATTTATATGGAGAAGCCCCTATCAGTTACTCTGTAGAACTACAATTGTCCATACAAATCGTTTACGCTAGCAATATTTTACGGTCACTCATGGTAAGAGTACTGGAGCGTGCTCCTATATAGGCTATTTAGCGCGACTTAAAGTGCACTCGACTTGCTTTCATTATGTGTTTTAACATGAAAGTTGGTACGTCTGCCCTATTGTCTGTATGTCGACTGTGGCGGCACGCATCCCCTATTCATAGTGGCCACATGAAACTGGGCCGAGTGCCGCTTGTGACCACGTCCACTTTACTTACTAACTTATAGCGTAGCGTACCTTTAGTAGGGCCTAAAGGGAATTCCTTTTTATGACACACCGGCGTATACGTATGCTGAATAAATAATTGGATCTGTGTGTTAATATCGTCATTGGTCAATTCGAAAAACGGAACAATAAAAACTATCAATATAATTATAATTATCGAACATGCACACAAAATTATATGAGAATCAGTTGAGAAATGCGATCTTTAGACGGGAACTAAAACTGAACATCCGCAAATCGAATTCGGACATACGAGTACGAAAGAATTTTCGTCTAAATGAACTGGAGACGTAAAGGATAGTCTTCGTCGAAACTTCTTCTTGGTCAACAAAACGCTGTCCGACAGGTTTGCGGTTGTAGGCTATGATTTTAGTTACTTAAGAACCCTTAAGAACCCAACAGCCACAATAAAAAAAAATACTTATAAATGTTATGTATTGTGTGGATAATGATATTAAGTGAACGCATAAAGGGGCTTCTAAACGGGCCATGTTTTGCTGCAATTTGTGGCAAGCCATTATTTTGCATATTGCTCTAGCGTAGGGTGTCAGAGAGGGACGGCCATAGTTGCCGGCCACGAATTGCAGTAAAATATGGCCCGTTTAGAAGCCCCATTATAACAACTAAATAGTTTTTATTTAAAAACGATATACAAAAAAACTTTTAAATTTTAGTCGACAACCTGGTTGCTGTGATTCGAAATTCAAAAATGTTTTTTTAAAGGCAAGCTGATTGGTTATTCCAATGTCACATGAACGTATCAGATTGGTAAATTCGGATTAAAAAAGAAACATCAACCATAATTGCGCGTGTAGTGCGATATTTTTAAAAATGTGTTTTTCTACTATAAGTTTTGATTACTTTCCTCTTATTCGAAATGAAAAATAACTGCTTATTTCAACTTGGAATATAAGACACCAATTTCACTCTCGAACTATTGGAGATTATATATAATATACCTCGAGTGAAATGGATGTCTTCCATACCTTGTTTAGTATTAGTAATCTACTAGTTTTGTAACTGTAACTGCTTATTTCAACTTGGAATATAAGACACCAATTTCACTCTCGAACTATTGGAGATTATATATAATATACCTCGAGTGAAATGGATGTCTTCCATACCTTGTTTAGTATTAGTAATCTACTTACTAGTTTTGTGATTAAAAAGTTTGTAATTCTTCGCGACCTATGTCGATGTACGGGGACAAAAGTTGTGCAACAAGGCAAGTTTGTCTCTTAGTACAGTTTATCGCGTTTATACGGAACCTCCGACTCGCACTTATCGCACCTTTTAATTAAAATGATGTTTACTTATAATTATAATTAAGTTCTACGCAAGTTGTTAGTTAACCGCATCAAATTCCCGCAATGTCACGTTAAGGTGGCTCGATGTCGCGCCCGCGCGATAATTAAGGCTCACGGCTATGGACCGGCCTGTTTACACCATAACTCATTCTGATTTATAACGTGTGACATTAGATGCTGGAAATTACAGATACGTCACTAAGGTAAGGGATAAGACTAACATAGTTTAATTTTTTTTTATTATGGCTTTCACTTCTTGCTGTTTTTAGCCAGAGAAATTTCGCCAATGTCAACGTTTAGTCATGTCCCACGTGAGGAGAATGGTCGGTAAAATTTGTTTTTTGTGGGAGGATATATCACGCAGGGAACCTAAAACAAAAAACATGTCAGGCAATACAGAAATTACAGAACATTTTGTACAGTTATGCTTATAGTCTAGTGGGGTAAGACTATCAGTTAGTCAGTCTGCAGCAGTCTTCTCCCGGTGGTAGACACCCTACCTTATATACATTTCTAGTTAGTTTAAAAACTTCTCTGCATGCCACTTTTAAAGTTAACGCACCTCTAACAGCCCGGCACCGGATGGGAACTGCCACAACTCAAGCTGTCCTCCTATTAATTGTCAGACATTTCAAACTGCAATGCACACCTATCAAATCCGTATCGTCATCGACTAACTATTGTCGATTTGCACAAACGCATGGGCCATTTTATTCATTCATAAATGGGATTTTGCAGCTCATTGTACAACTCGCCGTCACCGCGATTGTACGTCAAGTGAACGGCGAACTAGCAGCCGGCGGGGAACCGCACTTTTTCTTTATTTAAATAGATTGAAGGTTAAAAAGTATAGTAACTAACTAAATATGCATTAACATTTTAAAATACAAATCATAATTTAAAAAATATTGCCACAATGCAACTTATCTATCATTTTTCACATCTTTAGCGGTATAGGCTTAGGTTGGGCCCTGTGGTTGGGCCAGTATGAATGTTTGTATGTCCGTACACAGCTGTCGTTTAAACTGGGAATTAAATTTGTTATTTAATGACTTGGAAGCTATTACACAAAATAATACGTACTTCACTTGGAAAATTCAGCTCAGAGGCTCAGACCACGCTCTTAACATTGTATGCAAGAACGCAAACTACTTAAATATTTTACGAATTACAACACTTGCTACATTTACTCGGTGAATTAGGTGTCAATGTAGCTAATACCAGCCCAGAGCTGAAAAATACATCCCCTTTAAAATAAAATAACTATAATAATATACTGCGCGCTGCTCGACTGCGCATTTTTTTTTTTACATTGAACCCGCACGTTTGTCGAAGCGCCGGTGTGAGAAGCGCCTTAACTTGGAGAATAAAGTTCATTCTTTCATTGGCAGGCTTACTGAACCGGGATTGTCAAATCGATAGAAACGTTCTGGTACGTGCCTTACTAAAAACACGTCCGGTACATCACTTAGCGACCTCGTACTCTGCGACATGCGCGAGCTTCTAAGAAGCCGGCATCATCACAGTGATACGGAAGTTCTGTGGCACGTGTCTAATTAATCAACACGTCCGTACAACATACATGCCCTCACGCTCAGCGACGAAGCACAAGCTAGTGAACAACCGCCTTAGTTTGGCAGGCATACGCAGTAGTGATGAAAGAAACTCACGTCTTTTAAGGCCTTTTAAAAAGACTCGCCTCATTTTTAACGCCTCACGACTAGACTAGTCTTTTAAACCCTAAAGTCTCGAGTCATGAGACTAAAACTACAGACTAAAATGAGTCGTAGTTTTTTAACCTCATGCCTAAACGACTAAGTCACAATTTAAAAAGCTTATAGGACTTATAGGACTTAAAGGACTCACGCCTCATAACCTCGAAGCCACGAGTCGGAAAGCGTGTGCGCAGTATAAATTAGAAAATGAGTTTCTACAGTAGGTACTTAATTAATGTTAAGTTCAGGTTCAGGCATTAATTAATAAAAATATGTAGAGTAAAGGAGACTGAAACTCCTACGTACCTACCTTTCTGGCCCTTATGGTCATTGAAAAAGACTGATTGATTATTCTTGTTTTAATATCGCCGACTTAAAAAGGTGATACAAATGTAATGTGTACATGATCAGGTTATTTTTGGCTTTTCAGTTTTTGTTTGAAGTCGGTTCATTTTAGTTAAAAATAAAAAAAAGAATCATAAAAATTAGTTTACCCAGTCAAAAGTTCTAAGGTAACAAACATAAAAAAATTGGGCAAGTGCGAGTCCTACTCGCGCATGAAGGGTTCCGTACCATAATCTATAACAAGTTAGTTGTATGGGATTAAATATTTATTTTATTTGTAGTATTTGTTGTTATAGCGGCAATAGAAATACATCATCTGTGAAAATACAGACAGGCAGACAGACGGACAGCGAGTCCCGTTTTTTACATTTTGGGAAGAAGACCTAAAAAAAAGTAAAAAAGACAAACTTACACCACTTACAAGTTACAACAAGAGTATATAGTAATATGTAAACTATATATCTAAACTATAAGATACTTCAATAATATAATAATAAATAGGCTAAAATTTTCCTTTTATACATATAATGTTTATGTTAAGATTTGTAAAAATAAACGTGAACATTAACTACAGCATGTGTTATGTTTTTTAAACCTTGGGTTAAATAAAACGCAAAAGGTAGTACAAATTGGCCTATCAATGTTGACGATTTTTAGGTATTTTTTACGTTCCCAGGCATTGAGGTATTACGTCAATGTTCCCAGGTAAAACAAAACGATATACCGTCACCATCAGCGACAAAAGTCCATGAACAATGTTACTAATGCTTAATGTTAAAAAATAAACGTCAATATTATACATGGATTTTCGGTGCTAAAAGTACCTTTAATTTCATCACCTTCTATGAAAAAAAACCTGGTACATCTGACCAAATGGCACGTTTATATATATTATCATGAAACAACATTATCAAAAAAGACATGTCAAACATCGTGGTCTTTAATATGTCATTATTTAGATAAGGTTTTCAAAAGTTTCAAATTATGTATACTAAATATTTTCATATGCCAGCTGTTAAAGTCCTATAAGCCTAAGTGCTTGAGCTGTTTCCAGCAAGACTATCGCGTGAGTCCTTTTAAAACGACTTGAGTCGTTTAAGTCGTTTATTAAGTATAACGACTGAGTCCTTTTAAAAATAAGTCCAACCTCCAGTCTTAATTAATAGTCGAGTTTTTAAAAAGGAGTCGAGTCTTAATAAAAGGCCTTAAAAGACTGATTCTCTTCCATCACTAGTACGGAGCCGGATTCGTCAAACTAATAGCTAATAGGTAAGTTCTGTGTCAACACGTCCGTACAACACACGCAACCACGTGCTCTGCGACGTAGCGCTAGCTAGTGTGAGACCGCCTTAACTTGACAGGCCTGCGAAGCCGGGATTGTTAAACTGATAGGGTAATTCTGTGTCAACACGTCCGTACAACACACGCAACCACGTGCTCTGCGACGTAGCGCGAGCTAGTGTGAGACCGCCTTAACTTGACAGGCCTACGAAGCCGGGATTGTTAAACTGATAGGGTAATTCTGTGTCAACACGTCCGTACAACACACGCAACCACGTGCTCTGCGACGTAGCGCGAGCTAGTGTGAGACCGCCTTAACTTGACAGGCCTACGAAGCTGGGATTGTTAAACTGATAGGGTAATTCTGATGTGTCAACACGTCCGTACAACACACGCAACCACGTGCTCTGCGACGTAGCGCGAGCTAGTGTGAGACCGCCTTAACTTGACAGGCCTACGAAGCCGGGATTGTTAAACTGATAGGGTAATTCTGTGTCAACACGTCCGTACAACACACGCAACCACGTGCTCTGCGACGTAGCGCGAGCTAGTGTGAGACCGCCTTAACTTGACAGGCCTACGAAGCCGGGATTGTTAAACTGATAGGGTAATTCTGTGTCAACACGTCCGTACAACACACGCAACCACGTGCTCTGCGACGTAGCGCGAGCTAGTGTGAGACCGCCTTAACTTGACAGGCCTAGGAAGCCGGGATTGTTAAACTGATAGGGTAATTCTGTGTCAACACGTCCGTACAACACACGCAACCACGTGCTTTGCGACGTAGCGCGAGCTAGTGTGAGACCACATTAACTTGACAGGCCTACGAAGCCGGGATTGTTAAACTGATAGGGTAATTCTGTGTCAACACGTCCGTACAACACACGCAACCACGTGCTCTGCGACGTAGCGCGAGCTAGTGTGAGACCGCCTTAACTTGGCAGGCCTACGAAGCCAGGATCTTCAAACTGATAGGGAAGTTCTGTGGCACGTGTCTTATTAAAAAACTTCACTCCACGCGCCGCGGCGGAATTTTCTTTACGGTCTGATTTAACTTGCTCTCGTCATTTCTAAAGTCTGATTTATAAAACTGATTCTGTAACAAAACGTAACATTTCTTTGACGACACAGAGTTGCTAATATGAATAATTTCCTGTTACTATATGACACAATTAGCACACATGCATGCAGATTTTATACGCTCGTTCGATTATATCTTAAAAGATCATGTAAATAAAATAGCATGTGGCCGATAAGTAAGTCCTGTCCAAATAATCTATATCATTTACTTTTTGAAAAACATTTTACAATTTTACGATCATATAAAAAATACTTATAAATATTTAGTGACGTCCTAATAATCTATAAATATCAGTTTTTTGAAAATATTTTTTGTAATATTTACGCGATTCAAATAGAGCAGATATAAATAAATTTTCATCGTGACGTATACAAAGAAAAAGATTCCTAGAAGGGACAAATTCAACTTTATACGTGTAGATGCTTGCAAGAATTTTGATATTCCTGAGTTTAAATGCCCTACACATAGTACGAAATTTCAATAAATACTTAAACCGACAAATTATGAGTGCTGGTAGGTAGGACGTTAATACAATACTATCAGAAATGTCTTTGTGTACTCCCACTTTATGCGCACGCGACACGGCAGCTAGCACGACACTTGCTGCAACAAACAGCTTTCATGTGGCAATAATGTGGATAAGTACGTCATTAAACGTTAATAGACGTTTGTCAAGGATTTGTCATTAACCAAATTCAAGACATTTGTTTAACGGAATACTGCTATATCCGTCCTTATTCTTGCGAAATAAATAGTGAATCCTATTGAAAAAACTTTTATTTTCATCACTGTGGATAGTTGGCTTTATTACGCACACATTACTTGAAATTTGCGGAATATTTAGTCCTTTTCCTCTTTGTTTATATTACTGAAATTCACCGACTTTCAACGTCAGTTACCAGAAATTTTACGTTATAAATTAGGACCACTAAAAATCCGAAATATGGCGTTGGTTGGGTTATAACCCTGTTGGGCTATAACATGGTTCGCTTTCCACGCGACCCGGCAGCTTGCACGACACTTGCAGCAACAATGGGTCTTTCAGCCCGCTCAGTCCCCGCTATCTCCGTATCTAAGTGGGCCGCTGACAATCACAAGTTCCTTTCAAGCCATCGCTGTAGCTTAACTAGTGTCGGTCCGGCACAGGGATCGTGTCGCTACAAACAGCTTTAATGTGGAATTGTGGATACATCATTAAACGTTAATAGACATTTGTCAAGGATTTGTCATTAACCAAATTCAAGACATTTGTTTAACGGAATACTGCTAAATCCTTCGTTATTATTGCGAAATAAATACTGAATCGTATTGAAAAAACTTGACTTGCGTCACTGTGTTTTTTTTTTTAATTTTCAGAAATCTCTGCTGTAGCAAAGTATCAAAAATAATTAATTAGTACGAGTAGATCAGTTTTATCCCAGAAAAACCCGCGGCTCCCGTGCTAGCGTAGCGTATTCATATTACATATACAATGTGAGTCCTGTAACATAAGCAAAAAATTAAAACATAGATTTTACTCGTTAAACTGAACAACATTTGTTCAGCAACTTTAAAAAAAAGTCAGTTTGAATTTTTTTATTATTTCAAACAAATTAAATAGTATTTTCAATGTAGTATGTTGTCCAACGTTGACATTCCCAGAGCATTGACATAGCTGTCACTCTACTAATATCGGACATTTCGCAATACATTGCTTCTTTGTCTAAACTTTATTCTACAAAATTTCATTTAATGCACGTTATTTTCATAAGTTGCTTAACAAATATTGTTTAGTTTCAAGGGACCAATCTATGTTTTAATTTATTGCTCCTGTTACAGGGCCCACCCGGTATAGCAAAAATTTCTAATTTATTCATATTTTTGTATAGGTATTAAAAAATAACCTAGAGTGTGCATGTCTTAAAAAAAATGGCAAACTTAATTTTTAAACACCTTATTCGTCCCACGCACACAAGATCATCCAATAACAACCCAATTCAATAATATTATGCATAGGCCGAAATCCTCAATTTTTCCGGCGCACTAGGGTTCGCACTCTATAAGCGCGGGCCCGCGCGGGTTACATGTAAATAACCTTGAAATGTCCCGCCAGAGGCAGCCCTGGGGGCCTCCAAATCTGTCCCAAGTAATTTCGTTTTACTGCTCACTCGGAAATGTTGAGATATGGTAGGGATGCCGCGGGGATTTGCTGACGGGTTTACGGCCAAAAAGCACGACCTGAGACGACAAATCGGACATTTCAAGCTAATTGGGATGTTAAACGTACACGATTTCCACACGTTATAGTAACAAAACGAAACTTAATTGTGTTCAAGTATGTGTTTATTTAATTACCTCGTTTCGTACGTGATGTTACATTCATGATAATAATTGGAATGTTTTACATAGAAAACTCCCGTGAGTCTCAGACATTAATATATGTACATACAGGGTGTAATCGTTAAGTGTAGCCAGGCGATAATTCCGTGAATATAGCAGGTATCAGAAAACTTCAAATTGATATCAAAAGAGGGTTACCCAATGAGTAAAATTACATTAATAACTTCTTTTTAATAAAAGCAGAAATATCCCAAATATTAACCTCAAACCCTCCCATACATTTAGTACGACGACCTACTCGTACAGCCTTCAAGAACGTCGGGGTCGTAGGAGAAAAAACTGCTTGAGATTCATTATTTGCACGAATACACAATATGTAATAAAAATAATAAAACTACCGTTTATGAAATATTAAATGTAACATTATTTTTTTAAGGAAGTACCTACATTATTACACGATTACACCCTGTATAAAACGGGTTTACTCACGTCGAAAAAGATGACGAGCGCTCCTGAAGATGCATCGCGAACCGATACGAAACATGTCGAGCTACTCGTCGTGAGTTAAGCCGTTTTCATATGTAGAGGTATTTTAAAAATGGATATGGTGTATGGAAATTGCTTGGTGGCAGCCCTGGTCATCTTTCATTAGCGTTAAGAGAATTTCAAGTTTTTGTTTCTGAGCGTCTAACACAACTGTGACACGCGACTCCTTGTCGCGCGACAAATACTAACTGAGCTGAGGAGTCTGCAACACGAGAGTAGTCACAAGTGCGTTGTCGGCCTGTCAGGTACTTAATAGTTATTCGGACTCTATTTTAGTTTTTTTTCTGTAGAGGGACATTTGGCAGCCCTAGGCACCTTTCATCTGCGCGATATTGAGGGCCTGGAGTGGATGCGCGCCGCGAGCTAGTGCCGGCGAGGAACATATTTCAATGGAATCTTAATACGGCGCCGCCACGTGGCCTAATGCACACGTATAGCAGGGTTCATTCACTGTGTCTACGTATTTTTCGTCTTCTCATCTCAGGAAATATTTTTAAAATAGACGATGGTCCAAGATAAGTTTTTGTTCACACGTATCTGTTGCGATTTGCGACCTGCTCTTTCGTTGTGGTAATAATCGCGAAACAAGGATGACGTTAGAATAGACATATTAGGCAATGTTTTTTTATTTGTCAATTAATTCTACAGTGCGTGAGCTCTCGGATTAGGATTCGGGTTCGCGAAGCTCTTGCGAGCGAGACTCACATTCTGACAACTCATGCACTGTATTTTTTATGGGGATCAAATGTCTATAGGGGTCTAACGTTCAGAGCCCTCTAAGAGTCCGAAAAAGTTTGACTTTCTAGGGCGCGCCGAAAACGCTCCATACAAATGGCTAGAAATACCGTGACGTCATTGGCAAGTAGAGGTAACAATATATTGTAAAGAAAACATGGCTCTCATACAATGATTGTAATGTGAATTATGAAATCTATAACGTTTGAAAAACAATTTCAAAGCTTGTAGATTACAAAAAAGATGATTTGCTGATTTCCAAGCACTTTCCTTTTTAATTTTTTTTTTTGCTTCATGACATTGAACATTTTATTGATACAATAACTTGTACAGTGTGTTGTATAAATCAATATCAGTCATCATCCCTACTGCACGGTCAGTCAGTCGAACATTCGCAAGCAGGTAATGCAATCGGCGTCATTATCAGACTTATCTACATACCGCAAGGCTAGGAAGGTTTATTTCAATTTTGTTCAACCTAGTTCAAAAACTGTGATAGCAAAATGTAAACTCTAAGTTCTATTTTTTTTCTCTTTAGGTATGGGGCTTGAAAACGTAAAAACCGGCCAAGCATGAGTCGGATCCGAATCCCATCTTAACTCGCCGGGTTAAGTTGAGTTTGCACCTGGTATATATACGAGTATATCGAGTATCGGGCGCTCGATGGAGGTCTATCTCTTTCGTACTAATTTGCGCGTGCGAGTGAGATGCACTGGCTTCGGGTGCTCGATGGTTGCTTGTGTTGGCCGAGATGTCGGCACATGGTAGGCGGTACTGTTTCTATGGGCCGGCCGGTTCGGGCCGATAATGCGAGTACGTTTGCACGCATTATATTGCAATTGTACAGCATACCCGAAAAAAAAAACTAATTATTACCTTTAAATTAAGTTACACTTAAATAAGTTTATTGTATTTAGTTTTAAGTGTGCGTATTATTATATTTTTACTTATAAGTGGGCGCTCACCGATTAAGATACCTAGTTGCATGTTAAGATTCTCATGTAAGTGAATATTCATGTATTCTTATGAGAAATAAAGATCTTTAAACCTATATATGGCGCCGGATACAAATGAGGTGCAGAGTTAATGCATCCACGTTTGTTTTGTATGGAAGCCCCATATAAATATTATTTGTTTTATTATGTTTTTAGTATATGTTGTTAAAGCGGCAACAGAAAATTGAAATTGTCTAGCTATCACGGTTCATGAGATACAGCCTGGTGATAGACAGACGGACACAGGGACAAACGGACAGACGGACAGTTGGTCCTGTTTTTACCATTTGGGTACGGAACCCTAAAAATTACATATAACTATAATTTCAAAAAATGTTCACGAGATCTACGGCTCATAGAGCTACTTGCAAACAGTTAAGTAAAAAGTAGTACCCACTTAAACTAGAAGCTTATGAAAAAGGTCGTTTGAATAATAAACTTTACCCGCCATCTTCACATATCAAGAACATTCTGCAAAGAAAGGCTTCATAGCGCCCCGTGCAACAGATGGGCCCACAATGGAGGGCTCGCTATGCTCCACTGCCGATGCCGTAACTCAGAGATAACAGATAGTGTAGTACTGAAAAAAAAACCGGCTCAGTGCTAGTCTGACTCGCGCACCGAGGTTTCCGTACAAACTTTCACTTATCCCATCTTAATTGGCCTGGTTGAGTTAAGTTTGCACCTGAAATTTATGGCGCCGCATACAAACGAGGTGCAAACTTAACGCAACCGAGTTCTCTAAATCATGATGTTTGAAAGGGACTATATTTTTTTATGATTTTATTACAAATGTATAGTAGGATGTGACGACTTGCCAAATTTCATAGTTCTAGGTCATCGGGAAGTAGGGGAGACCGGGTATGGAAGTCACATTTTATTTCTTTTGCATTTTAAGTACTATTGTTTTTAGTTGGGCATGATAAAAGATAATTTAATGGATAGTGTATTTATTTGAGTTTAAAAATATATCAATACTTTTTCACTAACATTATGTATGGAGGAAATATTTTTATTTTTATGAAAAAAGAGAAATGTGACTTTTAACCCCGTGTCAGGGATGGTTGTCACAGGTGCTGGGGTACGTAATCGCATAGTAAAATAAGAGGAATATATAGATAATACACACATTTATATCTAACGAACTTTTTTCTTGTTGAAGATAAAAATGTTTAATGTAAGTTACTGTAACGGAAAATAACGCAATATTCGTCATTAATAAAAAAATCTCAATAACATTTTTTTTTCAGTAACTTATATAAACTTAAATGATGTATGTAAGTCACTGTGACCAGGAAAGTAACGAAATACGTATTCATAATTAATAAAAACACCCAAAAAATAAATTTGCTTTCAGCTAATAAGGTAGTCACACGTGACTACCAGCCCCCGTCGACCTGAGACAACCTGCCCCAAAACACGTTTTAGAAAATAATCTTACAATATAAATTCAAATGAATGTTTCCACTAAAAACCTTATAACAATATGATTATACACAAGTTCAACTTGAACAATACACGAAGAAGCATATTAATATGCAAAATAAAAGTGTACCTACGAGATTTAACACAGATGCACAAAAAAATACTTTTACTGGCGGAAAAAAGTAAACGAATGTGGCTCCGTCACAACATACCGGAGCCGACTGAGGTAAAGTACGGAGGGGGGTTTAGCTCTCGCGATCCTTGGACACCGGTCGGTAAACTGATTCGTGCCTTTAGTTGTCAGTTATGGCTGCTGTGACAACCAACCCGTGTGACTTCCATACCCGGTCTCCCCTACCCTATCATTTTGAATCCGTTGAGAAATGTACGTTTTTTGCGACATATCTTTTTCACGTTAACGCTGAAATTTGATTTGTTCACAGCTCCAAGGGACCGTAGACCTGAGTATATGGTGTTAATTTCAACTCGATACCTCCACGCGTTTTCGAGATAAAGGGTCTTGACAGACAGACAGACGGACGGACAACAAAGTGATCCGTGATTCGGTTTTTTCCGATTGAGGTACGGAACCCTAAAAATGCATTTTTTAAAGCATAGAAAATTACTATAGGCTACTTGGCCACAGAAAAATCTCTAGCAAAGACTCAATGAAAGTGTTCCATTTTCATGGTCCATCATCAGGTCAATTGAATGATACGGGCTCTAGATTTTCATTGAGATGAGTAGAAAAACAAAAACCACACATGTCAACGTTGAACCAGTCCTGAGATCCAGTAGGCACCCATGGTCCATCATGAGGGTGTATGTTATGAATGCTTGAAGTTTTGTGAGATGATGGATAAAAGACAATCCAGTGTATGATTCGCATGATGTTTTAATGTTGATTTTTTTTTGATGTTACGTAGTTATTGTTGAACATATTGTAATTTCGTTAGTTACAATTTATGTTATTTTAAGTTTCACGGTGAATTAGTTGTAAGACTGTGATACTACGTGTAACCTAATAAATAAATAAATAAATAAATAAATGAGGTAAATTTTATGATACTGGGGCTAAATGTTCATTGAAGTGAGTCAAAATATGAAAGCCGGACATGTCTGCGCTACCAATCCTGAGATCTAGTAGGTAAGGGTGCCATCATCAGATCCTGACTTAATGAGAATGGAAAAACCGTAGTAGGAATACTCTTTTCAATAAAAAAACAGTTCAGATTTCACGGAGAAATCTGGTGAACATACGTACAAAAAGATTCAATACAGATTACAGACGAACACTGACTCTTCCTTTTTAAGTCGGTTAAAAATAATAAATGATCGTAAAAATATATAAATAATAAAATATAATCGATGCGTTGGTTCCCCATTTATTCTAGCAACAAAGGCGGAGCGATGGGCCGACTGGGTCACAATTGTGACCCGAATTAGTAGGTATATTTCGTGACACGCGGCGCGGAGTGGATTCCCCATGCTTGAGTAATGAAGGTAGAGGATGGGGCACTACCCAGTCTTCCTCTGAAGAAGCGAAATTAGACTGTAATACGACAGAAAGGCGCCAAATCATTGAAACATCATAGTTAAGTATAATGAAATCGGTGTTAACAAACATCTCGTCAAGATGGATTTAATTCGCCGGCGCCAATACAGCGTAATAAGCCCGAACCAACAGCAACTTGTAATCGAGTTCAGCAACTCGGCAATATAAATTATCGTCTTTACAAATATTACAACGTTGATAGGTCCAGCGGAGTCGTTGAAATTCTAAAAACGCTGGTTTTTCGGGCTCCGTACCCAAAGGGCACTGACGCTGTTACTAAGCATCCCCTGGCTGTCTGTCCGTCTGTCACAGGACTGTATCTTTTTAACCGTAATAGATACTACGCCTACGCCTAAAAAGGTTTTTCTATGTGTTTTTAAATTTCATGAAGAACAGAACGTCCACTAACCACTATAACTACAACCACGACGACCATTATAACTACAAATACTAAAAACGTTTTAATAGTATTTGTAGTTATAATGGATTAACATTTTTTTTTTAATATAATGTAGATTTTAATTAAATATTGCAGCAAAATTTCGAGGTAGGTACGGACCGAGGGCCATTGAAATGGAAATTGCCCAGTATTCTCACGTAGACTACGTCTATGGTCTTGCAGGTTTATCAGCATGCTATTGGATTGGCAGATCTTTCAAAATAGTCATGGGTGTGGTATACTAGGTTTTTTAAGAGCACACACATGAGAAACCAAATTATATTTCGAATTATAATAAATTTATTAAAAAAAAACATTCGAATTAAGTGGTAAAACAATTTAAAAACCTAAAACCTACACTAACCTAACTCTAGCCAAGATCTGTCATTCGCGGAAATGATCCCAAGATGCTGGCGGCGTTTCGCCGCTGCACAGCAATACTGAGCGTTTGTCCGAGAAACGCACCAGCTCTGGGATCACAGGTAGTTCGTATGTAACCATCGACGAAATTAATTGGGTAATTTGATCTATTTTCACTTCAGAATAACTTTTTATTCATTATAGGATCCGTATTCATCACTCGTGCAAAGAATCGTAAAGACGAACTGCGAAAATATAGAGTAGCCCCGCTGAAAACAACAGCTGTGTTCAGATCGAGTGGGCTTCGCAATGTTTGCTTTCATAAGTTCGCCAACTTGTATTTAGCTCCACTCTAAGTGTGATGAGAGGCGATCGAAACCACCTTGTGAATTGTTTATGTATTGTGAAAACAGCCTTGTTTTTATTCGGATTGTAAGGAAGGAGAAGAAAAAGTAGGTAACACAGGTCAGATAGCCGGTAAAAACAACTTCGATTAAGAGGCGTTATTCCTTTTAAAATTTATTATTTTATATTATTATTATTTATTAGTGAATAATACTTTTTCCTGAGTTCTAGTTGAGTTGAGTATTCGAAAATAAGTTGAAAAAAAACAGTTATCTGCGAGAATTTTGTCAATTTCGAGTAAGTAGTCTTTGAGACAAAAATTATCAATGAAAAATTAATTAATAAATAAATCACAATAGCCCTGTTCAAATAGTAACATCGATAATAATATTATGTTTAAGAAACATGTTTGATCATGATCATAGAGAAAAATGTCTAAAACAAACAGCATTTTTGAACGGAATAAGCCTTAAAAGTGTGAGGTTTTGAAGTTTAGTAGACTTATTCTTCGGTTACGGTATGGTTAATATTCAGTTCGTGTGTAAATTTCGGTTATCTTTGTTGTTAGAGCCAAGTTCCGCAGATATAAACAAGGGGCGGTGAAGAAAAACAATCGAGTACAGAACTAGTTTACAGGAACAACAACAGAGAACTGAGATACCTGAAGTCGTGCCTTTCCGAGTGGATTGAATAAATCTGACCTACATTTGACAATCTAAAACATAGGTACAGTTTACGCTTCGGGTACAATTCTGAAAACTGTTTTTCACTACAATTTTAGAATTTTATCGATATTTGAATAAATATCGGGCGACCTCACACAAATCGATTTATAATCCCACAGTAAGCTCTAGTAGGCTTGTGTTATGTTATGGGCACTAGACGACAGTCCGTGCAAAATAAAGATATTTGTATTTGTATTTGCATGGCCCGGGATTGACTGAAGGTTTTTTTTTTTTTTTTTATGACTGAACAGTGGGACGATGTCTTATGCTACCCAATGCGCTAATTCGATCGCGATTTGCGATACCTCAATTTAGCAATACACCTTTAATTATCACATAAGTTTTAATACTGGTCATGGAGTGTAGCGACACGATCAATAGAATCAAAAGAACCTTCTTTAGTGTTTAAGAAGCACGATATGCAGTTAATGTAAAACTTGTGGCGGTGAAGTGAATAAATTGTGACTAAGTAACGGCTTAACGCATTTATAAGCGGTTTTCTAAATGGTATTTAGGTGTCTATGGGCCACAGTTGCCCGACAGTAAAATTGATTGATTAACCCTTTCCGGACGACCGACTCGATTCTTGATCCTCACCAATATCTGCCATCGTCGAGGTTGCTTGTAGCCTTGTTATCTTTTAACGCGGCTCTAGCATCCGCACGAAATATCGCTATCGTCCCGTTCACGAAAAAAGGGTTTTTATGGCACGCCAAATATTTAAAGTTAGTTGCACCTGTGGTTGCACACCATTTACACGCTTGCCTTCGAACCGTCTGGAAAGGGTTAAAAGGAACTTGTGATTGGCACTTGGTAGCGGCCTACATAGACACGAGAGATAGTGGTGGGAAGTGGCAGACTGAGCGGATTGGAAGGCCCTATTGTTACAACATGTCTAATATAAACAATACTAAATAAACATACTCGTAAGCACGTTAAACATATCCTCGTAGCGAGCGTAAAAAACCGTACCAATCCGAGCAAAGGTCGGTCGCCCAGGTATTACATTTATCACTACGTGTCTACTACAGCGATATCACAGGTCACATGCGACGGGTCCTATTTAACTTTCAACACCAAGGTGTCCATGTAACTTCATCTTGATCGAATAGCAAAATATTTGCTACCTGTCCATTTTCATCAAGTTTTGCTTATGATTACGGTCAGTACGTAAATTAAGACCCTCTTCATACGGCACCACGTCTGTGGACGGTGCCATTTGACGTTTGACGACGCGGTTGGCGCAGTTTGCAGACCCCTGCCTACTGAGACGGCAGTCCCGGGTTTGAATCCCGGCCGGGGCAAATATTTGTGTGATTAACTCGAATATTTGTTCTTGGGTCATGGATGTTATCGGATAGTTATTGTCTAAGTACCCATAGTACTCGTATTTGGTGAAACCATCGTGTTGAAAGGATTAGCCGTCCAGTGGTTGAAACTGAACGTTGTCCGGGGTGCGCCAGACGCTGTGACGAACGGGATGTCGTCAGAAAGCTTCGAAATGCGTCAAACGGGCAGGCTCCTTTCATGCACCCATGGTACAAGCTTTGCTTAGTTTGGGACTAGGCCGATTTGTGTAGGATTGTCCCATCATATTGATTATTATTTATTTATCTCCACAAAGCTGCCAGCCTGCCACTCCGTCTACACCCGAACATTTGAAATAGTTTTTATTTTTTTTTATCAGGACTTTTTATATAATTTATGGGTAAGGCCGCGGGAAGTTACCAATGTGACATAGAAGAAACATAAAAAGATTTACGTTATGTTATCATAAAACGTAACATAAGTCGTTATAAAGCTTAGATCTTACTGGAAAATATTCCCATTAAATAACGTAGCTAAGAAAAAAAAAACAAGTTATAAAACTATTAGCTTTATATTGCCTGTAAACAAAATTTGCATGGCACATTAAAATCAATATAATCAAACACGAGTGTGATGGAACTAATGAAACCCAAACCGCTCTAGTGTTTTAAAGCCTCTCATTTTGTACCAGGTGGCAGTAATTACTATTTGTTCACTGCAGGTACCCAATACTAGTAACAAGACGACCGTATAACAATAAAACAGCTTTAGAATCAGTGATTCTACTGTGACTTGAGGTCGAAAATAAATTATTTTCTTCTTAAAACAGTTTTTTTTTTATTAAGATGTTGTTTTTATTTATTTTATTATTGTACAGGATTTTCGTGTCATTAATAATCTAATAAAACTCATTTAAGTTAGTATATTCTGTGTGCACTTCCCTTTACAACATTTATTCGTTATGTTACGTAGAAAATACGTAACATTTTGCAAAAATGTAACATATTCGTAACGAAAGTGTAACGTATTTTTGAAAAAAAAGTGGATTTTCATGGTGAAATAAAGACATTTTTAATACAAAAATACGTGTCACTTGCTTGAAAACCGTTACGCTATTGTTAAAAAAAAACTGATTAAAAACAATCACTCCTTACCTTTAAAATCACACACGACACTTTGGGGGTAATTTCAAAAACTATGACTGTGTCTATTATTATTATTATTAATCCGTAAATGGCGGCTCGAAGCTTGTGCCAGTATCAGTTGACTGTGTCTACTTTGAATTGCGTTTGTTGACAAACTGACGGATTTGGACTTGCTCATCGGTGTTGCCCTACTAGAATATGAGTTGCCAGTGCACGTAAACGTATTTTCGCCAAAAAATATTTAAAAACAAGCTACATAAAGCGTCACGAAAGTATTGTAACATAAGTGTGGAATGCTGATCCATTAAAATAATGTAAGATAAAAAATTTAAATGATTATATTATCATTATTCCGTAATCAGTAGAACTATCCTTATATCATAAATTTTAGTTTAAAACAAAAGTATGCCCATGAAAGTTGAAATATCATAAAAATAACAGAGCTTTTAGTACTCGTGGTCGAAAAATTTAACCAACTTTCGTTACGTTTTGGACGGAAATATATTTTTTGTATTTTTATAAAGGAGTTTATATTAATTATCTTACTTGCGACCACGAGAATTCCTATATCCACATATGATAAAAATATTTATGAAACAGTAGGGGTTACCAATTTTTTTTAATCAGCTGGGTAAATTTGAAACGTCCAAATTGGTAACTTTCCGCGGCCTTACCCTTATGTCTATGCCGCAGACTGCAATTTTCAAAATGGTCGTGTGTCCGTGAAGCATATATTAAAAATACGTGTTTTCAATTCAGCTTGGCATCTTGGTATATCTATGAAGGATATCCCAGCATGAATATATACCGAACTTTTAGGGGCCATAAAAAATGCATAAGAACGTTGTGTTGAGTTTAGGTATAAAATCTCTAAAGTATAGGTAATTTTACCTATTTTAAAAGGGGTGAATGTTGACTATTGTTTTCTAAAGCAATAAAATCTCGATCGGAGATACCAAACACGTCACATTGTGACAAAACATTTATTATTAATTAAGAATGGCAGCTCTAGGCTTTTGCCAATGTCAGTTTGTAATGTAACAGTGACGCATTTTAATCTGCTCGATGTCATGTTTTGAAAATAGCAAGAATATTAATTTATAAATGAAACAAAACGGCCAAGACCAACTTTTCTGTGAACTGAATGGTGTCGCCACAATCTTCATCGACAGAGACTCGAACGCAGACACTGACAATCGTATGAAATTAGTCGAGAAAAGTCGTAGTTCCTCATTTCGCCGTTTCACAGATAAGTTGGTATAGATAGAGTTTCTATCTAACTACAGCAAAGAAAAAATTAAGGTTACGCGGACAAATTTGCGGCCACCTAAGGCACTTTAATAAAGATGCTTTATTATGCTGAGCAACTTTTCAGTAATAAATACCAATCGAGTTCCCGCCAGATGAAAATCAAAAATACTTTATTTGTTGAAAGCGTTTACAATTAATTAAAGGTTGAACCCTCCTAGTAAGCGTAAAATAATACTTGTGGCTGGACATCCCGGTCTTCCATCTGCAAAGCTATATTTAAGGAATAAACAAATTATTTATGTATGTTCGTCGTTCAAAATATTTATGGGTTGGGCTCGTTCAAAATATTTATGGGCTTCATACGAATGAAGTCACGGGAAAGTCGGGAAATATGGGTATACAAAAATCGCGCACTATGGTCGCACTACTCTTACCTATATTGAAATTGGCAAACTATTTTGACAAGACTGTTTATGCTGCTTGTGCTACTTATTTTCATCTTTCCTTGCCGATTCAACGCGTAAAATTCTTTAACAAAAGTGACAGTGAAGTGAGAGTTTAATAAAAGGTCCCATTATTCGAATTTCCATATAGAGAGAAAGAAGAAGAGAGAGAGAAGAACTTTGTTTGCATCTAATACCTACACCTCGAACAGCAAAAATTGATTCGAGTTAGATATATTATACTTACTAGACGTGACTGAGCAAAGGCCATTATCAGTCTGCATTTATTCCTCTGCTTTACACGAAGAGCCAGGACAGAACGCTAGTGCTACACATAATCAGTCTGCCCGTATTCCCACGCACGGCGGTAATGCGATTCCGGGCCTGAAACCTTGGCGTGGTGAATAACCATAACCTTCCCATTTAGAATTCGGTCGCGTCCTGTCTAGAACCGTCTATAAGCAAATGAAATAATATTGTGACCTATATGTATCTAAAATATGGAATTGTCTATTGAACGATCGATACATCAAGGCTGGAAAGACCTGACTTCTATACTATTATAGTAGAAATTGATTGATAATCAGTTTCAGGAAAAGTCTTAACAGCGCGATGCAGCCCATGGCGCCTGCTATACAGCGCCATCTGTTAATAAAAAAATCATCACGCCGAAACGGCTGGACGGATTTTATTTATTTTTTATTTTCCCGCCATAAACATGACTGTGTCCCTTCGTCTCATTTACATGTGCCTCCAAACATAAAGCATGCTGTATGAATACAGAATGGCGGCCGGACCATTAACTTCTATTTGAGGGCTTAACGAACCGTCCCGACATGCCGAGCCCGCGATTTTTGTATACCCATATTTCCCGACTTTCCCGTGACTTCATTCGTATGAATTCTGCACTAGGTCACCCATAAATATTTTGAACGATGAACATACATAAATAATTTGTTTATTCCTTAAATATAGCTTTGCATATGAAAGACCGGGATGTCTAGCCACAATAGTATTTTATGCAACCGTTGTATAAGAGGGGGCAAAAAACGCGAGTGGCATGGGTTACGATGTGAGCGCAGCGAACATCGTAAGAAAGATGCCACGAGCGTTTTTTGACCTACTTATACAACGTTGCATACAATACTTTTTCTACGACTCGACATTCCATAAATAAAATGCAAATAAACAACAAAGAAAATAATTACATGTTCCCGCTCGGAATCAACAAAATTAAAAAGAAAAATTGTCTCTGATAAACTTTTTTTTTATTGACATCCATCTGTCAAAAAAATATTAACTTATACATAAAGGTATACGATCACCATACTAAACATCTGTCAAAAAAATTAAACTTATACATAAAGGTAGGGGTCCACTATACTAAACATCCATGCACTGAAGATAAAACTTTTTTTTTAAGTTGGCAGCAATGCCTTAGTACAAAAGTTTTTTTTTAATTTGCAAATTGTGTGAATGCATCTGTTCATCATGTAATCTGAGGTACTAAGTGATGGTTTTTTGGCGACATTATAACATCGGTTAGCAGTGTGTTTTTGAGCAGTAGAGTATAGACTTTTACAGACTTTCATAATTTATGTCTTTATATTAGAGTTAGTAACTATATAAATGACAGAAAAAAGTACTGGAGTAGAAAAATATTCTTTTCACCTCACTCGCTCGGAAAACCTCCGTTTATAGGGCGAAATCCGCGTGCAAAAGTCTATTTTATCCGCTAGCGTGCAAAAGTCATAAATTTTGAATTTCGAACACGACGATTTTGATTGTCTGTGGTGCATGTAACTTTTTTATATTTAAGACTTCTTCAACGCGTGACTGATTTCATCAGTCGATAAATCTTTGAATAACCAATCAACGCACGCTAATAAAGGGCGATCTGGTCAGGCCGGCTAAAATCATATGTTCGTTTGAATACTTCTTTTAAAAAAAAAATACACCTACAATATCACGTCCAGAAACCTAGTTTGTGGTTACAAATTTTTAAGTTTTTATTTGTCTACACTTTATTTTATGTTGAATATGTTTATATATATTAATAGTAAGTGTTTCAGTTTCATTTACATATTTTGACTAGTAAATATATGAAATACAACTCAAATTTTAATATTTATTTGTCATAAAAGTTGGAACATAAGAGTGTAATTTCTGAACGCACCCGAGAAAAAAAAAATTAAAAAGTTGGAAGTAAATTTGTTCTGTGGAGAATACATACTGTTGCCTTGCTTTATAGAAATATCGAAAACAAGAAAGTAAAGCCCAATTTGGAGTATTTAGCATTAAAATGAAAAAGGATTTGTTATAAATATTTGGAGACGATAAGTAATTTACCGAAATTATTGGCGTTTTTAAAGAAAATAAAGCCGAAATAATCTTGTTCGGATCCCAACGTCCAATAACTTCCGAAGCAAGTGTTATGGAAAAGACTTCCGAGTGGCCAACTAATCCTTCCCAGAATGCCATTCTCCCACATTCACAACGAATGTGTCAAGTAGTTTCAAATACAAATATAATATAACAGTGCTTAAGAAAAACTCAACGATAAAATATACACGACGATACTACAAATTACGGCCATATTTTTAATACGTGTGCTTCTCTCGTATTTATTTGGTTTGGATTTGAGTGTGTGTTAATGTTTTAAATTTGATGTGTTTAATGGAAGACAAAATTAAATATGATTATTTTTATGTTTTAATTGTTTTTTTTAATCTTGCATTTTCCTCGCTGTAGTGAGGTGAAAAGTTGTGTTTTCCGCGTGGCTGCAAAATTATTTAACTTCTCGTGTCTTGAAAGCTTCGCTCGCTCAGCTTTCAATTTCAACACTCCCATGCTTACTATAGTTTAGATGAGTTTTTTGAAGGTGATCATTGACCTTGTATATTAA
The DNA here is from genome assembly GCA_905147355.2 of Apotomis turbidana. NCBI lineage: Eukaryota > Metazoa > Arthropoda > Insecta > Lepidoptera > Tortricidae > Apotomis > Apotomis turbidana. The sequence continues at coordinate 7,251,798 of LR990294.1, read as the reverse complement.
CCAATTGATAGTAATAATTAAATTATAGTTTATAATAACAATCGAAAATGTATCGTAATAATAATTGGAAATTGTAATCATAATATGTAGATAATTGTAATTTATAATAATAATAATGTAATGTAACATGACTGACTTGTAAAATACCATTTTACCAATAAAGTATCTGTATCTGTATCTGTATCTGTACTCGCGCCAAATAACAACTTTGCAGCCTTGCATAACAAATAACTATTTACGCTTACTTAGGAGGTTTCAACCTTTAATTAATTGTAAACGCTTTCAACAAATAAAGTAGGTATTTTTGATTTTCATTTGGCGGGAACTCGATTGGTATGTAATATGTATTATCACTGAAAAGTGGCTCAGCATAATAAAGATAACCATCTTTGGTTGTCCAGCCATCCTCGTACCAAAGCTGAGTTAAATCTCTCCCTCATCAGAGCGGACAAAGAAATTTCTTCCAATAGATGTCGTTGTAAACCTTGCCAAACCAAACCTGCATAACGCTATTAAGAGATTTCCTGAAATCATGAGTCGTCTCCATTGAAAATTTACCGACTACATTACACAGACCAGTAACCGCATGATTTTGCTTCATTCTTTCACTCGTCTTATTTCTCGGTGGCGACACCCGGATAATAAGTAGTAAGGATAAGGACCTAAATAAATAAATAAATAATTTTGCTACGCTACGCTACGCGCGTAGCCGATAACATAGCGAAATGCAAATGCGTATGTAGCGAAAACTAGCTTGCAAGTAGTATTGAATATTCGGGTGCCCATTTTGAATTTAGTTTTGAATGCACCGGAACGATTTAACAACGCTGTATACAAACATACTAGTCTCAGACTCCTTCAATAGCATAAAATTATGTAAATTTTACGGCCAAGTCCGCAAAGTTGTTTGCCCTGGAAGTATGCTGTCGGTAAGCGGTGCTCAGCGAGCGTTTAGAATTTAAAAGGAAATAATTTTACGAGCAAACTTGTATTTGTTGGGTTTTCTCATTATGAGTTGGTGACAAACAACTTGGCTTTGAGTCGCTTGCTTGCTCTTTAAAAGATTGAGTTTTTAATTAAATGTCGAATGATGAGACAGGCTACTTGGAAAATTGATAATGAAATGATGAAAGAGGAAAACAGGCCGATCGTGTATTGAATTTGCGCCAAAGGCCTATAGCACTACGGTATATTAACTATGTCGCATCCATCGATTACCCGCAACCCTCACAACATCACCCATCCACCTAGTCAGGGGCCGTCCCGCGCTATGCTTCTGTATACGTAGTCACCACTCCAGGACTATTCTGTCACAACGGCCATCCGTTCTATATTATGGCCCGCCCTTTGCCACTTCAAAAGCTGGTTTGTGGCTCTATAAATCTAATAGGTATTTAGATGCCACCAAAAACCTTCACAATGGTTACATCCAGTTGGAAGCTACGAAAGAGATATACAGAGATATGAGAATGTAGAATTCTTCCCGAACCCGCCCGCGTGATAAGGCGAGTTATCAAACTTTACTGCCGATAAAATATACACTATAATACGCCCACAATACTCGTACCTACCTACCGCAGATTATAGGAACAGAGAATCATTTATTTTCTTCTGTCAAAAAAAATGTTCACAAATACATGCTTACAGTCCGACCAAAAAGAGTAGAAATTAAAAAGTGGCAATACTGTAGCGTTGTCCCCGTTTTTTTAGATTGATTAGAAAGGGACGACACTACAGTATTGCCACTTTTTAATCTCTACTCTTTTTGGTCGGACTGTAATGTGGTCCCCGAAGGTCAGAAAAACAGGGCACACCAAAGATTTTCTAAACAGAAGCGAGTTGATAGGTACAACGTCTATTTCTCGGATCTACATTCGTAAAAAATCTGGAATACAATTTTATTTATTTTATATTTTATTAAACAAAATGGTGGCTATATGGGGGTAGACAACAATCATATTATTTTAAATATTTCAGCCATTTCCAAAAATGTCGCGAGGCCTACAGCTCTTTGAGTTTAAACTTTTGAGTTTAAAAAGTAAACCATCTTGGCTCTTTTTCTCTGTGCCTGAGCCTGAAGCAAGCGCTTAGAGCAGTCATAAAACTTGTAAAAATACCAACACAGGAGCTCGTAAAGTAGATTAGCGGGCTAAAGTGGTTTACAGAACCTACCTACGTATAACAGAGCGGTCACGCGTGAAAAGGTAGTGCTATGAGGATTCCGTTCTTCTAATTCTTAGAATAAAGGCGCCTAGAAATTGCCTAAAACTAGTCAGGGCTTGAAAGTAGAGATGTGCCGTTCTCGAGAACGTTTCCTGATTTGTACGGGAAATGTTCTCGAGAACGTTTTCTGATTGACCACGCGTTCGGCTCGATTTGTAGACACCTGCCTACTGAGCCGGCGGTCCCGGGTTCGAATCCCGGCCAGGGCAAATATTTGTGTGATGAACTCGAATATTTGTGCTTGGGTCATGGTTGTTCTATGTATTTAAGTAGGTATATATTTATCTATATAAGTACGTATATCGTCGTCTAGTACCCATAACACAAGCCTTCTTGAGCTTAATTTGGGACTAGATCGATCTGTGTGAGGTTGTCCGATATTTATTTATTTGTATGGGAAATGTTCTCGAGAACGTTTCCTGATTTGTACGGGAAACGTTCTCGAGAACGTTTCCTGATTTGTACGGGAAATGTTCTCGAGAACGTTTCCTGATTTGTATGGGAAATGTTCTCGAGAACGTTTCCTGATTAATATGGGAAATGTTTCAAAGTCAAAGTCAAAGTCAAAGTTATTTATTGCACACATGTTGTTAATACAGTAGATCTTAAAATGATTAAAGTTTCAAACATGGACCCTGCTAGGGTATGCAATATTTACACTTAAAACTTAAATTAAGAAATCACATTTTCGTACTAAATAGGCACCTTGTTTATCGTTTAGATATTCCATTACAGAATAATAGGCCTTCTCCAGAAATAATCTTTTTAAAGCTAACTTAAATTCTAGGATATCCTCCTTATGTATCTCTAATGGTACTTGGTAGTCGGTTATCGGAGGCCATGCCAATCACACTTTTGGACATAAGACTTGTTTTAGAGGGCGCAGCACACAATTTATTTTGTAGTCTATGACTGGAAAAGTGTTTGAATTGGTCCGGGTTACATTTTACAAATAAGCACACTTCAAATATATAGATACATGGAAAAGTAAGAATTTTTAATTGAATGAAATGGGGTTTACATGTTTCAAATGGTTGTAGCCCACATATTTCTCTGACACATTTCTTTTGGGCTTGAAACACTAGTTCTCGATCAGTGGCATTACCCCAAAAAATAACTCCATATCTCAGGGTTGACGTGACATATGCATGATATGAAGTCAACACGGCTGATTAGCCAACTATCTTTCGCAACATGTGTAACGCATATGATAATTTGCTCAGCTTTTTACAAACATTTTCAGTTTGATATTTTCATGTCAAGGCGCTATCTATAACTAAACCTAAGAACTTAGTATTTTGAGCTTCTGAAATAGTGAAATCATTATATTTCGGTTTGGGATTTTGATACTATTTTGGTCTCTGTTTAAAATTCATGATATGTGTCTTAGTCAAGTTAACTTTAAGGTTATTCCGGTCGAGCCATTCAATGATAGATTGTAATGTCATGTTCATTTCATATTCTAATGTTTCATATGTTGGATCAGTAAATATTATTGTACTATCATCCGCGAACAATACCATAGGATTCTAGTGGCCTTTGGGAGGTTGTTAATATATATGATAAATAATAATGGTCCCAAGATGCTCCCCTGAGGGACGCCGTACCTAATTTCTCTCAGGTTTGATGAGTAAGTAACTTCTTCCTTGGATTTGGGGTTTAAATGTGTAACTTGCGTTAACGCATTCGATCATATCTTAGCAATAGGCAACAATTAATTGTTGCCTATTGCTAAGATATGATCGAATCAAATTGTGGATATTACCCCTTACCCCATACCTGTATAGCTTATCCAATAACGTGTCATGATTGACAAAGTCAAACGCCTTTGTCATATCCATATAGAGTGCTGATACTGATAGCCTTTTATTCATGTTATTAAGTACTTTTTTAATCAGATCAAAAATGCCATGTTAATTGTTTTACTTTTCCGAAACCCTTTTTGCTCCTTGGCAAATATGTTATTTTGTTCGAAGTAATCGTAGTCTTTTGTAAATAACCTTTTCTAAATTAAAAAAAAAACGGAAATTAATGTTCTCGAGAACGTTTCCTGATTTGTATGGGAAAAGTTCTCGAGAACGTTTCCTGATTTGTACGGGAAATGTTCTCAAGAACGTTTCCTAATTTGTACGGGATATGTTCTCGAGAACGTTTCCTAATTTGTACAGGAAATGTTCTCGAGGTCGTTCTTTCCACATACAAATCGGGAAAGTTTCTCGAGAACGGCACATCTTTACTTGAAAGGGAAGCTAGTTTTGGTGAGCCACGGCCCGTCATGGGCTTAGTTTCCATGTACGCATCTGTCACAATACAATATAATATCATATCACATCTATATAATATCACAACAATCCATACTATACTATATACTATATACTATATACTATATACTATATACTATATACTATATACTATATACTATATACTATACTATATACTATATACTATATACTATTATACTATATACTATATACTATACTATACTATAATATTATAAATGCGAAAGTGTGTCTGTCTGTCTGTCTGTCTGTCTGTCTGTTACCTCTTCACGCTTAAACCGCTGAACCGATTTAGATGAAATTTGGTATGGAGATAGTTTGAGACCCGGGAAAGGACATAGGATACTTTTCATCCCGAATAAATTAAGTGTTCCCGTGGGATGAGCGGGTAACACCGCGGGGCACAGCTAGTAATATATAAAATAATAATAATATTACAAGCCAAACGGCTGCAGTCTGCACGCATAAAACCAAAACCGTTCTTATCTTTCGCAAATCTCTCGTTCTAGGCGTATTTATTTTAAGTTCTATTTGTTATGAATGATACATACCAGCGGGCCTATGGTAGTGGCAAACCTCTTGCGCTTATCTAAAAAAAAATGACAAAAAGGGACGGATGCTTTATCGCTTATTTATCAAGTGATAAACGCATAACCATCAAAATAACCGTTGTGTATTTCTTTTGACTATAATATCTAATACCTAAATAATAAAAATATCCTTAGAACTAAATCACAACTGCACACAGTAAGGCATGTAAACTTTAAATAAGAATAATCTTTCTTAAGAATTCGCAATATTTTTATAAGATCTTAATTTTTATAATTCTCACTCATTATAATTTTTAACAGATTTAAGAGGGAGATTCCACTGTAAGTTTTAAAGGACTAGCAGTGGACGTATTCAGAGAATAAAAGATTACAGCAGGTTAAAATGGGGAAGGTAGGTATAGTTCTAATTCTTTTTCTTAAGCGAATCCCATTAGCGTTGTACCCGATGAACAATACTCATTATCTGTATCGTTAACTGTGGCCACAACTGCCACTTCGAAATGTAAGGCGTTATAAGTGCAAATTATGCTTAGGATGACGATGAAGTGACCAACATCCGTGTTCTCTTTGTTTAAGAGTAAACCTTATTTCGTTTGACTTAAAGACTAATTTAGTGTAAAAGTAATTTGCCCTTATAACGCCTTACATTTCGAAGTGGCAGTTGTGGCCACAGTTAACAATACAGATAATGAGTATTGTTCATCGGGTACAAGCTAATGAGATTCGCTTAAGAAAAAGAATTAGAACTATATATAGGTTCTGACAATCTTTTTCACAGTCCCCTGATAAGTACTTTATTAACTATACCTGGAGCCTTACCACGATCTCTTAATGCGACTCACTTTAGGCCCTAAACTGAACTGTATCGCTATTTCATACCATGACATTGTATTTACGACTCGGTTCAGATGCAGTTCAGTAAGAGCGTGTCAACTATTTCATTCACTCATTTCAAGTACTTTTCGTACCACGATGTGTCACTTGAGACGAAACTGAATCGCACGAGTGTCAAATTTTGCGACTCATAAAAAGTTCCTCATTGAGTGTATTGTTCTGGATAGTTTTGTGTTGAATATTTATTAATTCCTAGCTTTTGCCCGCGGCTTCTCTCGCACAGGTCTGGAAACGTGTCTGTGTAACTTCCTACCGTTTTATTGTTTCTTAAAACCTATACTCATACCTTTACCTTGTTCCCATCAAAATGTTCTTAATTTTTCTGTTGTCGTCGTATTACCTAAATAAAACTTTTAATCGTCCTACTTTATTGACAATGGCGACTAATTATGTAATGGCGACTAATTTATCGAGACTAATCTAGGTGCGTTGTGATCGCAAGATACCTAACACTTGTTCGTAATAGTTCGTCGTCGTACCTCATGGAAAGTTAAAAAACTTATATCACGAGTTTTTTTTTATTTTTAAAGACGTTGAAATTTGCGTTGTTACTCAAGTCTTACTAAAAAAATAATACATTTCTCATACAAACCTTGGCTTTCCGTTTAATCCTCTTAAGGATAGGAATTCCGGATACCGTTTAAATCAGTATTCTCAGTTAATTACAATTATATTACTAACTGAGACAATAATGCTCTAATGTAGAGGATCTAACGTTTTTCATACAAAGTTTTACCATCTAATTGCCTTAAATTTAATCCTTTTAGAAGATTAAATTCCAAAAATAAATGCAGAGCAGAGTTCATACACGAAAATATTTCCTCACATATTTTTTCACATTGATGGAGAATCTGTAAACAAAGTTCTAACTCAAACATCTCTTACCTACTCAAAAATCACACGATTTCCATAAAAACTTTCAACCCCAATTAGGCCCTGGTGTTTGACAGGTTTTTCAGATGTCTGACGAGTTAATTTCTTTCGAGTTATTAGAATACGATCTCTTGGAAAATGCAACGGGAAAAAAAAAAGCACAATGCGCATAGATAAGAGTGCATTACTGGTAATAAGTAGATAGCTAACTTCGTGTTTTTCGGTTCGAAATATGACTACTGCAATACTACGGTAAAGAGCTCGTAACTTTGTATGGATTAAATAGTAACATACATTTTTTTTCCGTAGCATTGCAGACTGTAGTAACTAAATTAGCCGCTCGAGGGTGCTTTACATCATGCTTCTTTATTTGGTTACTAGTTAAGTTCTTAAACCACAATATGATTTTTAATAGATTAAATTATAAAAACGAGTAAACTATTTCCTAAAACAAAGAACTGGAGTTACAAACATTTGCACAGAACCTAAAATAGACAACTATAATTGAACATATCTTTAAGCAGTTGATAATTTCTTTATTTAAATTTATTTATTATTAAAAAAAAGTTACACAACATTACAGTAATAAAACCAATAAGGCACTGAACTGCAAAGGTACATATAAACAAGACTTAAAACTAGTTAATTTAGGCGACACAACCGCGTGGGTCCTTTGCGTCGTCTGATCTGGTGTATAATTCGGCAGATTACCGCGGAACCGCCGAAACACCCTTCCTCCAGAAGTCTGCACTTGCGATGGTGTCCTGCAGCGGCCGCGGCACGCACACCACAAATGAGCTGAAGTACTCGTAGTGCCGGGACTGCAGCTGGATAATATTGATATCATGGGGTCCAAAATATAAGCCCGATTTCAAAGGTCTTAATCTCGGCGGGAGACAGCTGGCGATAAACACGGAGCTCTTAACATTGTCATTGACACACTTGATATTATATGGGTGATAAAATTACTTCACAGCATTTTGTGTCACAATTTCTTTCCGCTGAACGAATACACTAAATCCGCGGAGGATTAAACTGAATTCAAAGACTGGCATAACACGTAAAATTCATTTGAAATTTAACAAATTTACATGTCAATGATTGACAAGAAAAATGACAGAAGGCGGCACACGTTCCGAGACTTAACTACAATTCTTTTGAAATACAGACATTTTAAACTTTATTTCATTCAATAAAGCATTTGGTATGGCAAATATTGTCATTAAATAAAAAAAAGAACATAAGTCCGCTATTAAATATATGTCTTTTCTTTTCAAAATTACCAACAAAGTGTGCTGCGAAATTAATTTATAATATTTTAGTTACCGAACGGATAGAAGTCAGAAAGAGATAAACATATACGAAACTCACATAGTGGCATCCCTTTCGCGCCGTAGCATCTCACTTGCGGACCAGAGACAAATATCGGTCTTTCATTCACTTTATGCGATCGAGAATCAGCGCTGCTTTAAATTTGTTATGGTACCAAATTCAGCGATTCAATTTAGGTGCCTAAACTGAACTGCACTGCTTTTGGATAGCCTTTAATAAGATTGTGGTAAGGCCCCTGTACTTAATTATGATCGACACGATGTGCTGCCGCTATGACTAGCGACGACAACGACGTGTGCCGAATTTAACCATTTGGCCGCCACAGTCGTCACATCACGCCATCAGAAAATTACGCACTTCAATGTCGCCAAGAGGCGCCTTCTAAGGGAGATGCCGCGACAGTGGCAGCAGTGAGCGGTATGTGTGTCTCGCTCACTCGTATGGCCGCCGCGTTCGGATCTCTCGCTCAGCCGCTCACCGCGCCGCTAATCGCGCAAAATCGTGGTCTCTCCGTAACGTGAGCCTGTTATGGTATAAGCAAAAGATTTGGCTCAAGTGTTGGGTACGGAACTCTAAAAATCGACAATATAGTTTCACATTACATGATTGCTATAACGTGTAGATACTTTGAGCTTTCAGAAAGTTGAAGCCAACACTCCAAGAAAATTACCTATGTCACTCGTACTAAAGATAAATGGGTAATTTATCCTAAGACAACTCTGCCTTAACTTTGTGAGATATTTATTACAGCATTATAAGTCACCGAGCAAATGACAAAGTGTTGGTTGGCATGGTTATTGTAGACATGATTTATAACTATCCTGAAGGTTACAGGTAGACAATGTTAGAAAGGCAAAGCCTAAGGATTAAGGAGAAATTAAGAGGAAATTCACGATTAAACTGATACGAGAAGATTTGCGATTAATCAATCGCACTTGTTTAATCGAATATCTGAAGTTCTCTCTCTATTTTTGTTTCATTCTTAAGTGGCTGGTGTAGTACGTTGGGTACCGACCAAACGTTCATTTTAAAAATACGTTATTGGATAGCAACGTACTGAAATTGTACTATTTTGTACCCAGTATAAAAATAAATGTACTTTTATACAACAGAAGAAATAAGTAGATTAAATTGGTCGGTACGCAACGTACTCGTCTCGTACGGGCCAGTGGTTTACAATACGAATTTGAACACCAGGTATAACACAGGAAAATGTACTCATTATGTACCTCATGATTCGGGTACCATAATTACCATGTAATGTTTAGATCAATTATTATTCTTGTTCAAAGTTGGGCGGTATGGAACGAACACGTTCTGTACCGACCATAAAGCTTATTTTACCATTTATTTTAACTTAGTCAGTGTCAAATAAATGTACCCAAAATGTACCTCCCAATTACCGACTTAATGATAATTAAAGACAAAGGATTTTTGATAAAATTTATTTTTATAAGAAATAAGTTAAAAGAAATTTTATCAAAAAATCCTTTGTCTTTAATTATAATTAAGTCGGTAATTGGGAGGTACATTTTGGGTACATTTATTTGACACTGAATAAGTTAAAATAAATGGTAAAATAAGCTTTATGGTCGGTACAGAACGTGTTCGTTTCATACCGCCCAACTTATTATAAGAAATAAGTTATAAGAAATTTTATCAAAAAATCCTTTGTCTTTAATTATCATTAAGTCGGTAATTGGGAGGTACATTTTGGGTACATTTATTTGACACTGAATAAGTTAAAATAAATGGTATAATAAGCTGTATGGTACTATTTTGTACCCAGTATAAAAATAAATGTACTTTTATACAACAGAAGAAATAAGTAGATTAAATTGGTCGGTACGCAACGTACTCGTCTCGTACGGGCCAGTGGTTTACAATACGAATTTGAACACCAGGCATAACACAGGAAAATGTACTCATTATGTACCTCATGATTCGGGTACCATAATTACCATGTAATGTTTAGATCAATTATTATTCTTGTTCAAAGTTGGGCGGTATGGAACGAACACGTTCTGTACCGACCATACAGCTTATTATACCATTTATTTTAACTTATTCAGTGTCAAATAAATGTACCCAAAATGTACCTCCCAATTACCGACTTAATGATAATTAAAGACAAAGGATTTTTTGATAAAATTTCTTACATACATTTATTTGACACTGACTAAGTTAAAATAAATGGTAAAATAAGCTTTATGGTCGGTACAGAACGTGTTCGTTCCATACCGCCCAACTTTGAACAAGAATAATAATTGATCTAAACATTACATGGTAATTATGGTACCCGAATCATGAGGTACATAATGAGTACATTTTCCTGTGTTATACCTGGTGTTCAAATTCGTATTGTAAACCACTGGCCCGTACGAGACGAGTACGTTGCGTACCGACCAATTTAATCTACTTATTTCTTCTGTTGTATAAAAGTACATTTATTTTTATACTGGGTACAAAATAGTACAATTTCAGTACGTTGCTATCCAATAACGTATTTTTAAAATGAACGTTTGGTCGGTACCCAACGTACTACACAAGTGGCTGCACCACGCGCCACTCTGATGATCTCGTCTCCACTTAAATTGGCCGAGTGAGCGAAGTGTCTCTGTTCCAGCTTGGCCAAAAATTATTTCGTATGCCGAGCCGCGCCGTATGATGGTTGCTTTTATCACGTATTAAATAAGTGACAAAGCATCCGTCATCACACTTGCATCTTGTCAAAACGTGACGGATGCTTTCTCACTTATTTATCGCATTATAAAAGCAACCATGTATGTTCGAAGGTCCAGATGTCCGGCTGTTCTACAAGTTGCATTTGTCAACCGACTCTCATGAAATTTTGTAAGTAGCTTCGCGATAAGTACATGTTTTATTTTTATCAATTCAGTTTTTCGAAACGTAGAGACAGTAAAATTTGCCAAATTTCAGCAAAGTTGAAGCCAACACTCCAAGAAAATTACCTATGTCACTCGTACTAAAGATAAATGGGTAATTTATCCTAAGACAACTCTGCCTTAACTTTGTGAGATATTTATTACAGCATTATAAGTCACCGAGCAAATGACAAAGTGTAGGTTGGCCTGGTTATTGTAGACATGATTTATAACTATCCTGAAGGTTACAGGTTTCAGTAGACAATGTTAGAAAGGCAAAGCCTAAGGATTAACGAGAAATTAAGTGGAAATTCACGATTAAACTGATACGAGAAGATTTGCGATTAATCAATCGCACTTGTTTAATCGAATATCTGAAGTTATCTCTCTATTTTTGTTTCATTCTTAAGTAGCTGCACCACGCGCGACTCTGATGATCTCGTCTCCACTTAAATTGGCCGAGTGAGCGAAGTGTCTCTGTTCCAGCTTGGCCAAAATTTTTTTCGTATGCCGAGCCGCCGTATGATGGTTGCTTTTATCACGTATTAAATAAGTGACAAAGCATCCGTCATCACACTTGCATCTTGTGAAAACGTGACGGATGCCTTGTCACTTATTTATCGCATTATAAAATCAACCATGTATGTTCGAAGGTCCAGATGTCCGGCTGTTCTACAAGTTGCATTTGTCAACCGACTCTCATGAAATTTTGTAAGTAGCTTCGCGATAAGTACATGTTTTATTTTTATCAATTCAGTTTTTCGAAACGTAGTGACAGTAAAATTTGCCAAATTTCAGCGATTTCAAAAAAAAGTCGCGAGATTTACATCTCACAAAGCCACGGATCATATTTGCCCCTCTAGCAGAACTGTGAAACGCGACTCTTTCTCGCGCATAAACTCTATCCCTTCCTTCGTCATACTGTGTGAGAGAGTGACGGACGATGCTATATCGCACGACAAAAGTCCACCTAGTCTTACGTTAAGATCAAGATACACAAAGGCCATGTTTTGGAGTCTTCATATCTTTAAAATATATCAATTGCATGGACAATATTTTCGTATAAGTACATCTATTGTCCATGCAATTGATTTTAAATTAATAATAGATTTTTTGTACCACCGGTACATCCATTCATTTCTTCTTAACATCGAGATCTAACCTAATAAAATATTGCAAAACTACTAGCTATCGACCCTTGCCTAGTGTAGTTCGAAGTACAATTTTCAGCCCTAGTGCTCTGCCTGGCATTGGAAGATAGCTGCAGCAAATTGTCTGCGTACTGAAGGAATAAATGATGTAGAAAACTAACTACTCCATCTCTCTTCTAGTGAACCGATACGCCAATTTACTCAGGTACATTTTTTACAAATGTTCTGTATAAGTTGATCTAGGAAATGTTCAATTTTACCAGTCACAAATTAACCCCTACAGAAAGCTCCCTTTTTTTTCGCAAAAGCCGCCCGGGACCTTATTTTTTTTTATCGTTTGTGTAAAATGCGACCAATTGCGGTCGTGGACTATGGCAGCCCGACCTGCCGACGCGACGGGCTAACGTGACCAGGAAATCAGCAGGCATAATTTTCCGCAACTTCACCTGTCTTGCTCGCACGGTATTGACAGGAAAGTGACAGGTAGTATTTGTCGCGCGTCAAAGAGTCGCGTGCCAAAGTTATGCTAGACGTGCTGTGGCGGGGCTGATCTCATTCGCTGATACGCGCTGGTGTTGAACGCAGCTCGCTGCGCATGTTGAGCCCGTACCTATTTGGCTCCACAGAAGCGTTGCGGAGATACGCAAATGGACCAATCACATTCACCAGATTGGAATGCAATACTTTTGGGCTTCACAAAGACACAACCTGATTGGTTGATTTCCCCGCTCCGTTTCAGTCGGCAGATAACATAACCTTATAGGCACAGCTAAGCCAAACAAGGTTTCGATTTATGGTATTGTTCAGCTAACCTGCCTAATTTGCCGGGATTTCGCGTATCGGATTCTTTGGATGTCCGTCCAACGGTTTCAGCGCGATGAAGACAAATATTTGTTTACCAATATGGCGTCGTTAGAATCGTTCACGCTCTCGCTAGCGAGTACGGTCAGAGCGACTCGTGGTTAGTCATGGTAAAGGTTTAACAGAAAACTTAACGTCTGTAAAAAACGACAACTCAATACATTTCAACTTTTATTTTATAAATCTTTACAAATTCAATAGTCTTATTGTTTTCATACATACAAGTACATAGGTACTTAAATTACTGCCTACTTATAAAACAGTGTTTAAATTTTCGTATACTATATTTCTAAAATAAAAAGAAATCTATTTTCTATACGAACAGAGACTGTATATACTTAAAAAAAGGGAATAAATGATATTGAAATTACTCTTCAGTCCTTCTATCGCTCCTTCATTCTTGTTTAATCATTACTTTCGAATAATATAAAGTAAACATTTTGACATATGGCAGAACTAGGTGGATAATATAGAAGGCACGCAACATTATGGCAAACAAAACGTGATATAGATATTATACAAAATCTAGCAAACACCTTAAAACCAATAACTAATGTAACCCTTATTATAACCTTAACTTGATAACGTAAGGACGATGACTGCCCATTTACTTGGACGATGATTGACCTTCTGAGGACTACTTAACCTTTTCAACGCCAAGTGTTACAGTCTGACCAAAAAGAGTAGAAATTAAAAAGTGGCAATACTGTACTGTTGTCCCCGTTTTCTTAGATTGATTAGAAAAGGACGACACTACAGTACTGCCACTTTTTAATTTCTACTCTTTTTGGTCAGACTGTAAGTAAAGCCATTCACAGTAGAGCAATTATCCGGCCACAGCTGTCTTTGGTGGCCAAAAGGAAGACTCAAGTAGCAACAAATTTATTTTTAGCGACTGATAAGCAAACGCAACTTATGATGGCATCCGGAAACTTTCTATGGATTTCTAATAATTCGTCTGTTGACAACCAAAACTCACTAAATAACAAATACCTACTTAAAACAAAGCTCGTGTCTCAGTGTCAATCTTCAAACTATATACGAGTTTTTGAAAATTAGTGACAGAAATTTTAGTCAGGCGATATTACTATGAAACTCTTACGGATGCAAACGACCGTATCGCACGACCCAATGGTACGAAGGCATTCATTGTGGCGCGACCTATCCGTCTAACGCAACAGCAATTCAGCGTTACAAAAAAGAATCGACTTCAAAATAAACTGAAAAGCCAAAAATAACCTTCTCCTAAGTGTAACAGATACTATCCTGAAAACCGCATCAACATCGGTTGAGCCAAACGCAAGATAATCGCGTATAACCTTATTTGTTTAAGTCGGTTAAAAAGTATGTAGGTATAGGTCAGCGGTCGCCTTGGTCGTATAGATACGTATGCTATCGATCACTTGGGTACAGGGTCGCTTGGTCGTGGTCGCCAGGATCGGAATGCCATCTTCATACAACCAGGGATCGATACCGGTATTCATGAAAACGCTCTAATTTCGCGTTTTTTTTTCGAATGTAATTATATAGAATTTCGTTATAGATATAGATCCTTGAAATTAGCCCACTATAATATAAACATGTGTGATAATGAGCGAAAAACCGGAATATAATAACTTTATTTTGTGTTATTTTGTATGGAGCAAAATAACGGTATCAATCCCTGCATACAACACAAATGGTCCATATCATGCCACATCCCATGATGTGCATTATACCTTTTTCTCCAAATAAACAGACTTACATGCCTCATTATTCCATTTTACGAAGAGAGGAAGAGACTGTATCGTGAAATGAACTAGGTACTAACTATGTAGATTAAAACCTTAGTAAATATTTTCAGATAAAGTAAAAATGATAAAACTATATTTATTTTTCGAGATAACTAAATAATCACTAAAACTTTTTGTAGATCCCAACAACGCCAACCGAAATCAATAATCAAATCATTATCAATTAATTAAAATATACTCACGATAATAACTAAAATGAATAAAAACAATGTGTGATGTTTTTAATAAGGGTAAGTTGAGGTAAAGTTGACTGTGAACATTAGATAGTTGACGGTGAGATCGAAATTTAATTTTTGGTTTTGGGTTCAGACCTTGTTTTTTATCACTATAATAGGGTTCAAAATCCATCGTCAAAAATGCACCTTATTATATATTACACCTTAGGAAATATAACTTGGTAAGCAATTCTTTGTAATTACCACAAAAAATGCAAATTATATTTCCTTGACACTAGCGAGAGCTATCCTACTTATTCTGTTTCAATTTTACTCCAACTTACTGGTCGCTACCCTACAATCACATTATAATTGCTCAATTTTGTTTTGCTTTATACAAATTACTATACGACTTGTGTGTCACAACTTTGTTCCAAGAAATAAATCGTCCTCCATGCGAATGATATGCCTAGGGACGGGGACCGACGCTTGGTTATAATTAGTTATTTTTATCAAAGCAGAATCGTCTGCTAACGTAAATGAAATGTTTACAATAAAGCGAAAAATTGAATGGATCATGCAGGATTCGAACCTGTCTCCAACGGCCTTCCGGGCCAACACGAGCGTCCTACCTATTGTACCACTGAACCTGATGAGAGAGCCATTGATTTTTTCAACCAGTTGCGTCTGCATGCTTTAGGGTGGCAATTTTCGCTTCATTATAATTTACCTTTCGAAACCTGACAGCCCTTTTCATCGGTTTAATTTGGGATTTTATGGAAATTTGGAATGAAGCATAATAATATATTTTGTTTCACTAGCACTTTAAAGGAGCCAGTAGGGTTTTACTAGAAGTATGTTGAGTTGTCTTTCTCCACACTAGGTGCCGCTAGGTATTGGCAATAATATAAAGTGAGTGCCAACCAGGTCTGAGTCATATGGATGCTTCTAATAAAGACCTTCGGCTTACTGCCGACGATCTAATTAATTCAGTTTAAAATAACATTTCATTTCAAAAACATTCCTAAACAACAAATTTGCCTCTGCCACAGGCAATGGTTTCAAATGTATCAATGCATTTTGTTACAATTCATCGACAAACCTGGCAAAATGCAAAAGACCAAAAAGCTGTCGTAGTCAAGTAAATTTTCTTCAATGCCAGTTTTATAAAGGCAATTCTAGTTTATGGAGCAATAGCCACTAGGCTAACAAACAAAGAGTTTTTGTCAAGAGACTGTTTGAAAAACGAACTTGCCTGATCACAATCTTGTTTACTCTACAAATAGTTGTTTACAAATTGCAGTATACAATGAGCTGTAGATTTGCATGGCCCATTTATGATTGAATCCACTCATAAAAGGGCCATGCATGTGTGCAGCCCATAGTACTATTTATATTTTCTGTATAGTTGTCATCAGATGACATTTTGTCAACATTCATTGTTCAATCCCAAAATATTGGACGGATCGCAATGCTTACTTTATTCATTAATCACCTTTGAACGCTATTTCCATAGTGGAATCAGGGTTTCTAAGTTTCTATAATGTAGGCATTTGTATGTTTGTTATATAATAGAGTTTAGCCAACATCACCCTAGCCTAAATCCACGTTACTATTATTATGCTTTCCAAGGTAAGAGGCACTTAATCCAAATTATATTCGGCACAGATAAATCCATTTGCGACAGACTCTATCCAAACATGGCACCGCAGTTCGAGCATCGTCGGTTCTTCAGAGCGAGACAGCAGAGTATCCCAAGAGGGAAGAAGAAGATAGCGCATAATATACCAAGGCAAGTGAAGTCATCTTCTAGTATTCCTACGCGGCAGGCGGGGCAGGCGTTGACGGTGATGATCTGTGGCGGGATGATGATGTTTGTGGCTCCGTAGTTGGGCAAGTAGGCCGTGTTGGGGGGCGGCGCGGTGCCGTAGACCGTGTTGGGGGCCGGTGCGGTCCCGTAGGGGGTGTAGCCGGGCGGGGGCGGGGGGTACGGCGGGCTGGTTGCCTGGGGATGTGGTGGTGGCCCTGGAAACATGGTTGAAACAAATGTCAATTCAGAAACTGATGTTAAAATACTACACAGATCTTAGTGCGCTTGAACAGTACAATATTCGTAAATGACATCAACTTTGAGTATTGCCACTGTTCCCTGTTCAATACTGGTATGGTATGAAATGGGGTTGTTTATTAGTGGCAATTTTCTCGCCCTAGTTATGTAATGTGCTATAATATATGTCTGAGACTCACGGGAGTTTTCTACTCGTATATCCATAGGTGGTGCTGACAATTTTGCATCAAGTGACTCATTCATCTACTGAGCAAAACTGAGAGTTTTCACGACTGAAGCACATTAAGCACTCATACAAATTGAATGGTAAAATGTTGCATAACGATTTATACGTGATTATTGTATTGGAATCTAATTATATAGGATCAGGTGAATGTGGACTGAGTGCCTAAAACTCATTATATACTTACATTAACATTAAAATAGTAAGATGAAAATATGCAAATCTTAAATTTCACTACACAAAGTTACTTGAGAATTTATTTTCTTTGATGGAATTTCCTTAATGTATGATGTAATTAACATTGATTGATTGAAAGATAAATGAAAGGCATATTAATATTTACTCTTGATTGATTGGACTATAAAATGTACTTTTAAACAAGAATAATGCAAATGACTATTTAAATACAGGATATCAGACGGCAAGTGACTCATGGAGATAAAACAAAAGATAAAATATTGAACATATATGATAGAAGTGAGAGTGTAGAGAGTGAAGTGAAGTGATTGATATTCACTTTGTTATATGCTATCAACTGTCAACAAAGATTGGCATGAATACATGATGATCATGTTTCAATGATAAACCTGAAATATTAAACCAATACTTAGTTCAAATCTCAGCACAAAATGTATTTATACTGTACAAAACTGATACACAAATAGTTTGCAAATTTAGATAATAATTTAGTGTGCGTTTATTACAAGAAGCAATCAATGGATGCAGTCTGCACGGGATCGCATTTTGCCTAGAGTCCTATGTTCATCAGTGGACGTCTGTGGCCAATAGATATTAATATTACAAAAAGATGAGATTATATGTATAACAGTGGTTCCCAACCTTATCTTGATCAGGGATCACATCTAAGCAAATGGCCCTCCCTCAGTGGACCTCAGGTGAATTGCCATCCGCGGACAACTAGTTGGGATCCATTGTTATAGAAAATAATATTAATAATAAAAAATCCATTATCAACTGCCAATGCATGCATTGCAATAGATAATGGCCCTTGTGTATTATCTATAGCAAAAGGATAATGCCATTTGTGTTGTTATCAAACCATAGACAACTTTGTGAATATACATCATTATTCATGGTGAGTTACGTACAAAACAGTCGGATTGGTCTATGGAAAACAACAAAGCGTTCCGAATGTGAAATTGTGAATGTGGGAATCGACTGTGACGAAAATATTCGCAAAACGCAACTATAAACTAAGGCTAATGCCTTGAACTCTTTTACAAAGTAACTTCGACGACGCGTTTGGCTCGGTTGGTAGACACCTGCCTACTGAGTCGACGGTCCCGGGTTCGAATCCCGGCCGGGGCAAATATTTGTGCAAAATATTTGTTCTTGGGTCATGGATGTTATCTATATATGTATTTATATATTACGTATATCGTCGTCTAGTACCCATAGTACAAGCTTTGCTTAGTTTGGGACTAGGTCGATTTGTGTATGATTGTCCCTTAATATTTATTATTATTATTTTATTTATTATTTATTTAACTAGTTTTAGTATTTAGGGTTCCGTACCCAAAGGGTAAAAATGGGACCCTATTAATGAGACTTCGCTGTCCGTCCATCCGTCTGTCACCAGGCTGTATCTCAAGAACGGTGATAGCTAGACAGTTGAAATTTTCACAGATGACTAAAAATAAAATAAAATAAATATTTAAGGGGGGCTCCCATACAACAAACTTGTTTTATGGTACGGAACCCTTCATGCGCGAGTCGGACTCGCACTTGCCCAATTTTTTACATGTAGCCAAATTTAATAATTTATTTGGCTGTACTTCCATTAAGAAATTAGGTTAAAAATAATTATGATATCAACATTTGAGTAATATAATTGATTTCATTTGTGATGTTTCCTATTTAAATATGTAATTATTGTTGTTTTGGGATAATGAATGCTTTGAACTCTTCTAGAAGAAGAAGTAATTGTGATGTTTCTTTTTTAAAATGTGTAATTATTGTTGTTTCATGGTAATTATGACCGGTTTCGATAAGAGCATTAAATATGCTGACGAATATAATGATAACACAAATGTGTTACTGTGCACTCAAACAAATACTTTTAAAAGAGTATTTTATTGCAAAACCAATACAATATTATTTTGGCGTGTATTTCAACAATGTAAGAAACAAAAAAAAATGTATTTAAGATTAAATAAAGCTAGTTTCACAATAGTTGCGCAGTTTAGGGACACAATTTTAATGCTTATCTTATGTGAATCACCAATCGAAAAATTATAAGGCTTCATAAAAATACTGCGTACCTGGCATAGTAGCCGAATACGGTGGGGGTTGGTCGGTCACGGTAACAGTAGGCTTCTCCATTATTCCCTCTGCCTTCAAACTTTATTAACACTTAAACCAAAGTTCTGCAGTTAAATTCCTTTGTAAACTAACTCGACAAGAGTAAAGTGGAGCTCTTAAGAAAGTCAGCTGTCAAACACAAATGTTTTTTTTTTTTCATGACCAAGGATCGCAGGAAAAGTTTATATTTGTGTTGCCATATGTCAAAACAGGATTAATTTATTTGAGACACATATAAAATCGTTTAACCGAGTGTTGTTTCTGCCATCACGATCGTTTGTAGCAAAAATAATATCAACCGGAATCCGGAACCGGAACCGGTTTCAACACTTTCAACCCCCCATGTCTCCGCTATTATGAAAAATACCGAAATACTGATTCGCCAAATATATCCACGTATTGAACCTGCTCACAAAGTTTCACGAGAATCAGTTGAGAAATGCGGCCTGTAGGCGAGAGTAGCTGGAAATCCGGACAAACGGACGTCTAAGGGCCATTTTTTCTAGTTGTACACCCCACTTTTTTTTTAATTTTCGATATTTTGGGTATTTTCTACTCAGATTCACGACCTCTTTTGATCTAATTAGGAAAAAAAAACTGACCCAAGTTTTTTCGTTACATTCCGTTACCATTTCCATATAACCTACTACAGCGGTAACGGAATGGAAAAACAAAAAATGTATGAATATATTGGGAATATTTAAAAAAAAAAGTGGGGTGTGCAACTTCAGAAAAAATGGCCCTAAACACGGTAATTCGACGACGAAGACAAGTGACGAAGTTACCGCGCCGCTGTACGGGTAGCACTCCCTGATGAAGAGCTCCATTCGAGTTCGAAACATGTCGGGCCGTTCCTGATAATTTTACGGGAGTGTAAGCGGTTTATGGTAATAAATACAATAATTAAATGTCTCATCAAAGTTTTAATAAGATTATTGTTGATCCAAATGCATAAATGCGGTTGAATAAAGTTAAAGGGTATCTTTATCGGTTCGCTATATACTTAGACGAGGCAATTTGAGGCAGAGATGAGTTGGGGAGGTAACACACATTAAGTTAAGTACTTTTATCCCAGATTAACACGGTTCCCGCAAGATAAGAAGATTTACTCAACGACGAAACTAGCCAGTACAGTAGCCGGCAAACAACTTGAACCAAAAGGGGGGATCCGCGCATGTAAATTTGTACGTAAATCGGCTACTGCGCAGTCAAGGTCACGCTCAAGAAGTTTGCCGGCTACTGTAGCAAACGTATTTTCCCATTCGTTGCTACGCGGAATGGTAACAAACCAATAAACACACCATTTAATTTATAACGTTTGCATAGCAAGGTAATGAATAAAACACACAGTAAACTTTTGAACTTTCAATATATTCATTATAATTCACAAAACAATAACTATTAACGACAATAACTAAGTTACAACTAATTGTTCGCTATTATTATTTACAAGAAACATCTTCTGTGTATAAACTACTGGCAATTAAATATCAATGTCGGGTTGGCTCTAATATTTTAATTCAGGTTAGGTAGTTACTTTATATCCAAACTTACACAATCAATGAGAACGGGCGAGAATCACAATGTCATTTTCTTCTCATTACATAGCTAAGAGTATATGGTTACCCTAATTTGGCGAGAGTGTAGTTTGCATATAATCACAAAATCTATGCCTTTTCCGCAACAGTGAAAGTGGCAACACAGTACTAATATTAATATTAGTTTATGTGACTGTGCATAAACACGAGTGTGGGTTTATGAAACGAGCCGAAGCCAAGTTTCATAATAAAATAACATCAAACGAGTGTTTTAATGCCTAATTATGTACAGTTACATACACTACTTTATCTAGCCACATAACATAAGCCTCCATGATGCATTCAGGAGTCGCACATTATAACAAATATTACCCGGTAATGGCGGTAATGAAGTTTTCTGGCAGCTATCATAGTTTTTTTTTAATTCAGAGACAAACTAGAGTCGGCCCCAACTATCATATCGTTCGATATCTTATTTACGTGCGACATTTGTCAAATTTGATTGTAAATTGACAATTCATTTCGAATTAAACGTCATCTCGACTGATATTAGAATAGAGGTCAAATCAAATTTCTTTGTTTTTCAGTGACGTTCGAAATTTGAATAAATAATATTATCGAAATCGATGTTATTAATTTAGCAATAATAACATTTTTACAGCTAAGAAATTTGTGCTAACAAAACATTATATTTTTATGGTGGTCATAATGTGCGGTTCTTGAACGCATCATGGAGGGTTTATGATATTTGGATCGATAAACAATTTGAAATATCACCAACCCAACTTTTCACTTTCACACATGTGATATCGTATTATATGTACCTAGTTGAAAGAAACTTGCACAGTCATGGTAAGCCAAAATATACAAAATAAAAGTTTAACTTAACAACAATAAGTAATGAATACAGTGCAAACTTATTTACAGAAAAAAAACCTAAATTTCCGCCACTTAACATTTGTTTTCGCGCCATTTAACAAAGAGTCATAGACACATTTGCAACTTTTCTGCAACAAAATTAATTAAAATAAGGTTTTGTCATGTCATTTATTAATTAGGTACCTACATGGGTGTGATAAATCGAAAGTGCGAAAATATAATATAAAAAGCTGATATAAATCCCTATAATTATTCTTTGCATTATATATAGCATAAAGTATGTTCAACGCTTGGATACTAATCACACTCGTGTAACGCACAATATGTTACGATTTGTTTTTCATACAAAGAGAACAGAAATACAAACTGATTCAAGTTATGTTTAAATTAAATATTATAAATTAATATGTGCATTGTTATTTGTAGCCAAGTTAACAGTCACTATAAACGCAGCATGTCTTGATCCCGTAATATAAACAATGTCACGCAATAATTATTACATTCTAATAGTTTATTTATCACAATACGATATTTAATAATGTGTGTCATTCAACACATTGTCAGATTAATAATAATTTCATAAATAGGGAGGGTTTTAGTCTCATTCTCAAATAGTTATCAAACATGAGTGTCTCAAATGTCCGTACAGCAGGGCTACTTCGATGTTCGTAATTCGATGGTGGTATAGTGCCGTCCCTCTCGATCGCCTGTCAAAGTATAAATGGGTGAACGGGACGGCACTATACGACGGTCGAACTTTGAACACCGGAGTATTCAGGACAATAATATAAATCGAAGTCTTATAGCCGTGTTCAAATATTTTCCGAAAATAATTTTCAGTCTATTATTTGAATCTGGTTGACGAAATATTATTTTGCACAATTGAATGTTTTAGTTTGGAAGGTCTAAACCTTTATTTTTAGTTTTTTCTTTTGTTTTAGTCATAGTAATTTAATAATAAAATCATTCGCTTTTTTTATAAAGCGTTGTCCGCTATTTTACAATGGTATATCTACCGCGTATACGTACCTACTTTACGGACTCCGGTCACTTCTTTGTTTTATTTGTCGAAAATACCAACGCGTTACATCGGTGCAAATTATATTTCGTAACTTTAAACACATTTTACGAATATGGGCATTATTATAAAAGTTTGAAGATGTGATGTAAAATAACAATACGTATTGAAAAAGAAGACGCAATGAATCGTTTAGAAATGTGCAATATCATAAGGTTAATTTTATTATTTAATTTGCATGTAATTTTACAAAAAAAAAGTCATTATAATTTTTTAAGCATCCTTAAATTAACAAAAAATGCAAAGTGTGACCATGATTTAAAGTACCGAGGAATATTTTTTACTTTGAATACAATTCCCATATGCGTTATCAATAAAAATATGCAATAAATAGTCATGGAATCGCGTGTCACATTTCAATATTAAGTAGTTTGTTTAGACACTGGATACATAATTAATTACTTTAACATTTTAGTGGTATAAATTAATTTGAACAGTCACGGGCGAAGAATTAATTATAAAAAAGTCAACGAAATGTAAAAACTTATCTTTAAAGACACGTTTAATTTCAAAAATCCTTGACACACAAATTGTAATTAAATATTATGCCGCGTATTATACTCACTATACATACAATATGCATAGTGAAAACATTGTATAATGCTACATAGGCGCTAAAAATAGCTGCTATATATTATTGAGAGGTGGAATATGAAACCACAAGGGCATCGAACTAAACTTAACGTACAGTATCATCGCTCGTGATGGTTCTACCTCTAACGGGCCTATGACGGCTGCTTTTATCCCGCGATACATAATAAGTAACAAAGCATCTGTTACGTTATGACAACGTGCGAGTGAGAAAGATGCTTTGTCACTTATCACGGGATAAACGCAACCGTCATAGGCCCGCATGACTGTATAAGTAGAACCACGAGTGAAGGCCACACCCGTCACTTGTCAATATTAGGTTGCGTTTAGTCTAGAGCTAAACCATGCAGCTATAGAATGCGATTCGCATTTTATACCCGTCTCGCTTGCTCTTACACGATCTAGATAAAAGCTCTCAGTTTTCACCCAAACCCGACTCGCAGTCTGAGAGCTCACGGAGTGTGCAGTGTGCTAAGAAAAATCCACCAATAGGAATATTAAGCGTCACTAGTTGCAAGTTCGGTATTGGTGATTTTTTTCTCGTACAGTGAGCATCCAAAGTAGTAGTCAATTTAAGTAAGCGATTTGACATGTCTGTAGTAAAATTGACAGCTAATTTTGATGCTGACCTTACCTCCGTAGTTTAGATCTTAGTGGAAAGGCCTGCATTATTATTTATTGCCTGGAAATTTACAAGCGCTAAACTATTATCTGGCAAGTGTCCGTGAATGTGTTAAGCCCAAAAGATAGAACCCAAACTGTAGATTATGCCAAATCGAGTTACCAAACTCGTTGAGTTTAAAAGACTTCATTTATTTAATACTGCCGTGATACCGTAAAAAGCCACATCTTACTATGAAATCCATATGCAGATACGACCTTTTATCATAGCACGGCAGAATAGTAAATCAAAAGTCTAGTTACTTTCTGTATAACTATGGCCGATTGGAGTATGGGCACTTGGTATCGGTAAACCCAGTGCCCTGTGCCGAGTCGCTCAATTACAGTCTGACCAAAAAGAGTAGAAATTAAAAAGTGGCAATATTGTAGAGCCGTCCCCGTTTTCTTAGATTTATTAGAAAGGGACGAGACTACAGTATTGCCACTTTTTAATTTCTACTCTTTTTGGTCAGACTATAGCTACGGATGCAGAAGAGCTACTACGATGTTCAAAATTCGACCACAGTATAGTGCCGTCCCCCTCGATCTGCGTCAAGGTATATTTCGGTGAGCGGGACGGCACTATACAACGGTGGAATTTCGGAGTAGCCCTTCGGTAGTGAACTCAATTGTAGATTAACATCGGATGAACCGGTTAGAACCGGACCGGGGTCCAGCAGCCGCTCTGCTCGTCGCGGCGGTAGTAGTGCGGCCGGTTGTCGGCGAACACCGTCACGGCCGGGAACGGGTGTTGTTGGATGAACTTTAATGTCGCACGGATCTGAAACGAACAATCGATTTATTAATATAGTACAAATATAAACTAAGCTAATCCACTTAAGAACTCAATGCCATTGAGTGGTTAACCACAAATTAAGATAACGAGCTCGTAGTAAAAGCAGATTGTAACCACCTTGGAAGGTTAATATAGATTATCGACTCTACTTCCTTGGTCATTAGACTACAAAATACACTAACAGAATAATGGTGATCATAACTTTTTTGGAATTTTACAACCGCCCGACTCTCAACAAGAACGTACTCTCTAGAAAAGGACTGAACTCTCATTATCAACCATTTAAAACCTATTCAACAAGGAATAAGGTTGAAAATTAAATATCCACGCAATGTAGTTCTAACCTTTTTTTGGCGGTTACGAGAACAAAAGCAGATAGGATTGTATTAGACACAATGCCATTGTGAATGCAGGTAAGTGAATGAGCTTAGTTAAGATAATTTCTACTATACTCCAGTATGTATCCATACCTCTACTCATATGACATCGGTACGTTGTCGAGTAACGCGATACGTTTTCGATAGCGCGACTCCTCTAAGAGAGCAGTCTACCTACACTCTATGTTATACTAACTCTGGTACCTCATTAGATGTGCCATCCAAGCTTTGTTTGGCGGAAAAAAGTAAGCATTGTGTCATATCAGGAGATTCGCACCCCACAGCGACACCCCGGGCTCTATCGAGCGACAAATATTTTGTAAGTACCTCATTCTATTTGTACTGGTCGCGAGAAAAACGGATAACTTATCGAATCTTATTATGTAGGTATTGTACAATTTTGAAAAAAAAATATTTGACTCATCTTATCCAAAAATGTTTGCACCTACATTTGAACAAAGAAGAAAATAAGTGTCCTAAAATTTTGTATTACGAATTGATGACATAATTATTTTCCAGTGCCTAGAAAAAAACGGAAAGTTTCGGACACTTTCGTCTTTTATGAGGTTCGACCTTTTGAATGTACACACGATTCTGAGTACCTACTATGAGCACAAATAATAATCTTAGTGCATGTTCACCCTTTATTAAACTCTTAGTCTTGCTTACCCGATATAAGAAAATTAAAAAAGTTATAATATAATAATCATATTGAAGTTGAATCGCTGTTTAGCGATAAGATTGCTTACTGTTTACCTCTATTGTAATAGAATAGAGTAGAATAGAATACTCTTTATTGCACACCTCAAGAAGAAAGAAATACAAATACAAATGACACTTAACATTACAATAGAGGCAAACAATAGGCGATCTTATCGCTAAAAAGCGATCTCTTCCAGACAACCTTTGGGTAGCGGATTAATATAAATGAAATGAGATGACTAGGCGATGCAAAAAGTAATCAAGAAAACTACTGAAAAATTATTAAAATCTACTAAAACCTATAATAATATATATTGATAAATAAACATACATAAAAATATACATAAATGAACATATGACTAAATATATACTCATATATAAACTTACTTAAACCTTATATTTAAAATAATATTTTGTGTAACGAACCACAGATTATGTCACTCACAGTGACAGAGTATTAAAGGAGAGACAAGTAATGTTCTTTGAGGTGTGTTTTGAAAGTAGCAACGGATTGACTACGTTTCAATTCAACAGGGAGAGAGTTCCACAATAGAGTAGCCTGAAAGGTAAATGAGCTGTTATAGAATTTGGAAGAAGAAGAAGGGACAGCCAGAAGCAAATTTTGAGAGGACCTAATAGAACGAAGGTAACTGAAACGCTCCTTGAGGTAGCAGGGAGTTGCAGGGTGAAAAAGAATATTGTAAAGAAGAGAGAGAATGTGAGAGTTACGACGAAAGCGGATAGGAAGCCACTTGAGCTGCGAACGGAAACTGGAAACATGGTCATATTTACGAAGATATTTGTAATGCTACGTGTTATCTGTATTTGTATTTCTTCCTTCTTGAGGTGTGCAATAAACAGTAATATATTGTATTGTATGAAGTGTCACTCACGTGGTGCACGAAGTGCGGCGGCTCGACGGCCGGCGTGGTGCTGAGGTGCTGCAGGATGAAGTCGTCGGACTGCTCGAGCCAGAGGTCGACGCCGCGCAGCGGGTCGTAGTTGAAGGGCCCGACGCGCAACATGCCCACTGCGTTGTCGTATATGTCTAGCACCTGAAAACAAATGAAAACATGTTATTGTTTCTTCTTTCTATTACAGGCTTCAGGCATGTTTGCCGAAGCCAGCACTAATAGTTCCCAAGCCATCCTGAGGAAACGGATGGTCTCAACATGGAGCCACCTGAGGCAAAGTCCCAACAGCATTCTAAAAGCAGTTGCTGGGAGATGCGACTGCTCTATACAAAGATGCTGGACAGAGCAGGTTAAAGGCGTAGCTTTATTTATAACGTAAATATATAAATATCTTGTATTTAATTATAAGTACAAACTGACCTTCGATTAAATCCCTACTAATATACCCACAAAGCAATATAATCCCTTGTCTCCCTTGAATTTTAACAACATGAACCATAAAGGCACTTTAGAATAAAAAAAATCAAAAATGAGTAAGAGTATGCCTTACACTTTAATGTTAATGTCGGTTTGTATAGCTCTCTAACGTCCTACCGTCCTGTGAAACAGTCGAAGCCTGATGATGATCTAGCAGCAGGGGAATCATGACCCTCAGTAATGAGGAAAACGACGTGAGGAGATGTTACCTGTGTTACCTACCTGTTTGGCACTCTAGTGATAGTCCTTGCTAGTCAGTTGCCAGCATCAGGTAAGATTCTCTCACGGGGTATTACTGTATTGTGTTACCTGTGAGAATGTTGAGAATACCATGGACGGCCTATTGTACCAATGCATCCATTCTCCATGCCTTGGCAATCGCCGTGAGTCTACCTAACATCTCATCATCATGATATCAGCCGATAGACGTCCACTGCTGGACAAATGCCCAACCCAAAGTTCTAAACAATGATCGGTCCTGCGCCGCCCTCATCCAATTTCTGCCCGCGATCCTAACCAGGTCATCGGACCTAACATCTGCTTCCGTTGAATCTTTGAATTCTTCGGTCACATAGCCGGGAAGAAGAATGACAATCTGGAAATACTTCTAGTGACAGGAATGATTCATGGAAGACGACTCAGAGGAAGAAGTCTCATGCGCTAGATCGATCAGATTCGCGACACAATCAATGCTAAATTACCTGACGCCATGCGTTCTGCAGTCGACAGCAACATGTAGAGAGTTATCGTCCGAAGAAATCGCGTCCCTCAGCAATGTGGAATACGACCGAAGAAGAAATGTTACCTGTGCGGATTGTGGGTCTCCAGTCCCGGCCGCTTGTCCTGAAAGACGACAAAGAACAGGTCGCCGGCGCGGCACCGTGTTCAGCTCGCAACAGCACACCAGGGTTAGGTTGATCTCCACCGACAGTCAGTTGCCAACATCAAGTAGGAGCCTTTCAAGGGAAGGCTAGTATCAATACGACAGAAGAAATGTTACCTGTGCGGAGTGTGGGCCTCCGGTGATAGTCCTCGCGCCCCGCAACGGCAGCTCGGGCCCCTTGTCGGGGAAGGTGGCGGGGAACAGGTCGCCGGCGCGGATGTCGACGCCGACGCCGGTCACGAGCGGTGCGGGCGAGCCGCCGCCCAGCGCCGTGTTCAGCTCGCAACAACACGCCAGGGTCAAGTCGATCTCCACTGACAGCCGGTGAAATGACACTGTGAATCGATAAAGTCATCGTTAACCTCTTGAGCGCCAAAGCCGACAAATGACGTCGACGGAGAGCTGCGCCCCAGACGCCACGGCGTCAATGGCCGCACTGGCAGCTTGGCGTCTGAGACACAGTTTTCCGTCGATGAACTAGGCGGTCAAGAGTTTAAGTATCAATTCATATTACAAATCATAGGCAAAGTGATGAGCGGAGCGGACAATTTTTTTACTAACTGTACGACTGACGCGGCACGCCCATACAAATCCTGCATCGCGGTGGATATTTTTTTTTATTATTATTATGACCCCTGTCCATGGAAAACTGATTTCCAATACAATTTTATAATAGTATATAAGTATTAATTATTGTCTATTTATAATTATATTCGCTCTTACACTGCATCATATCGACAAATATTTCGACAACAGTCGACGAATATTTGTGCCTGGGTCATGGATGTTCTATGTCGTCGCCAAGTACCCATAACACAAGCCTTCTTGAGCTTAATTTGGGACTAGGTTGATTTGTGTGAGATTGTCTGATATTTATTTATTTATTTATTTTATTATTTTATTTATCATACTTCGGTCGAATGCACGTATGTTTGTTTATAAAACGTTGCCAAAAATGCTAGATCTCTCAACAGATGGACCCAATTTGCGTGATAAGGGGCGAATCGAATGAGTCAGTCCCGGTATTTTGAGCCATTATGACGGCGGACGCCAATCAGATAACGTGGATTATTGCACAATATTATTTATTATTAAAAAAATATAAATATAAATTGCACAATAATAATAAAAACGTTGGGGCAGCAAATTCCGACTAGATGGACGGATGACCTCGCGAGGGTATCGCACTTTGTGGCCTATGTTCAACAGTTGACGTCTGATGCTGATAGATAGATAGAATAAAAAAAAACATTAGGTGCATAACATAGTGGGGATTGCTGGGAAGGGTCACACAGAGCAACTTGTACTAAGGGGTCAACTATGAAATCGCGGACAAAAACTCAGCTGTTCCATATATTTTCGGTAATTAGTTAACAATTAGTTATTAACCCTTAATTAGTTATTTTATTTTTCTCGATTATATGGTTGGTTCCATAGTAAAAGTTGCTCAGTGTGATCTCTGGCACTCCTATTCACGATAAAAATCACCCAGTACGATTCAAACAATATATTTCTTAGCACAAGCTATCTCTATCCTATTATAAAGTATAAAAAAAAGTTTTACGCGGTTGAAGTTGCCTTCTAGTGTTGTATAAATAAATTATAAAATGAAATCAGAAGTCACAATTCAATGCGGTAAAACTGCTGTGAATGCGGCAAGTTTACTGTTTCTAATGGAATTATTCGACCTAAGTAAACGAAGGGTACGGCAAAAACTCGTCTTTACATAATAACATAAACTAACCGGTCGTTTCTTTTTTGATAGCGAAAGTATTTCAGAAAATTGGTTCCGCAGTAAGTACCGTATATCGCCTTATACGCAATAATCAAACAAGTTTAAATGTTTAGCTTTCTATGTAAGGTATTATTAAGTTCTTTACTGGCCACATAATCTATTAATTAATTCTTTAGAAGATCGGCGCATCGGCGGCATTTAGAAGCGCTCTAATCATTTAGGTACCTTATAAGACACATCATTACAATATGAATGTCGTTTTCTAAGATTTTGTTTTACTAACAGCCTATATAAAGTGCTGCTAAGTATCTATTTATCACCGTTTACGTTACGATGCGGTTAGAGAAAGTATAGATAATTATGGATTGTGATTGGTTAACCGGCACCTTACGGCATGGTTAGTTATCACCATAAGATTTACCTCAAGAATTCTATTTATACAGGGTATAATCGTGAAGCGGGCCCAATGATTGTTGCGTAATAAATAAGTGACAAAGCTTCTGACGGATGCTTTGTCACCTATTTATCGCGTAATAAAAGCAACCATAGGCCAAACGAATATCGCGGATGAAGTTGCACCTTCACCGGGCACCTTCTAGTTCCAAATCCAAATCAAAGTCAAAACGTTTATTCTGTAAAGTAGGCCGCAAGGGCACTTCCACATGTCTAAATCTGAATCTACCGGCATTTCACAAAAGGAGACCGCTGTTGAGAAGAAAGCCGAAAGAAACTCAACAGTAAGTAAATTTTTTCGTAAATTATAATTACAAACTAATAAGTACAATTATATTATAACTAGGTAATTGATACGTGTTCGATCGATGTTCTCGATGGAGATGTACAAGATTCTTCAAATCAATGTTCACACTAGGTAATAATTATATAAAATAAAGTGATTTTTTCAGAAATGTAGAAGGTCTCTAGGCGTCACGACATGCAATATAGATAGGTATGATTAATTAATGAAATAATTTAATTCCGTTGAGATGTATACGGTCTCAAGGGGTCAAAATAAATAACTGATCCAACAAAATAATTACTTAAATTTGTAAAGTTCATAATGTAATGCCAACTGCGAAGAAAATCTCATTGTGATTCAAGATAATTGAGTAATCAGTAGTTTTCTTGCGGCCCAATAATTAGAGTCGGCGCTCGCCTACGCGCATATTTCAGTGCTGGCACAATCACAAGCATTCGCCACCTTTGCGATAAATTAATGCACTGTCGCTTTCGAATTTTAAACATTGACATAGTGACAGACAAATGGTAAGAATTCATACCAATCCGCGCTGTTACATTTTATTGAGTCATATGCAGTGATATTGCCATCTACCATCTATAATAATGCTAGTGATATTGTAGAGACGAATAATATTTCTAATACAAAATTTCACCAACTTAATTTGGATTTTTAGATTTTACCAGTCTCCTCTCCATCTTTAGGCATAGCAATCGAGTGAAGAATGTCGAAGGTTAATTTTCCATTTTCATAATTTTAATCTTTATAGCGACGCCATGAAAATGGTGAACAACTTTGTTTTTCCCAAGGATGTCCACAACGAACAGTTACAAGTAGGTATGCTATGAACGATAGGTATAATTTTAAGAAATCAAATGTTCATGTTATTAGTCATTGACCACATTTAACGCCCTATCAGCCTATTCGTCTTTTCGGTCTGGGCTTTTGTCATTTCGTCCACTGATCTTACCTCCACGATACGTGGATGGTTCATCATACTTAAGCATACTATTAGCGAACTCTTCCGAGTACCGGTCAGTAAAGCCACCAACCAATTGGAGTTCACGGCGACCCTCGGTATAGCCTACAGCTAGTTGCTGTTACCCTGGCCACCATCGCCACCACCACACAGCCGTCGAGGCATGTTCTAGGGCCTCTAGGCCTTGTATACTTACACATAATGTTAGCGAACAGCTCGTCGGAATACCGATGCAGGTCTGTGAAGCCGCCGACCAACTAGAGCTCACGGTGACCCTCGAGATAGCTTACAGCTAGTTGCTGTACCCTCGCCACCATCGCCGCCACCACCGAGCCGCCGAAGTATGTTCTAGGGCCTATAGGCCTTGTATACTTACACATAATGTTAACAAACAGCTCGTCCGAGTACCGATGCAGGTCTGTGAAGCCGCCGACCAACTAGAGATCACGGCGACCCTATGGGTAGCGTTACTTCTAATTGCTGTACCCTCGCCACCATCGCCGCCACCACCGAGCCGCCGAAGTATGTTCTAGGGCCTCTAGGTCTTCTATACTTACACATAATGTCAGCCAACAGCTCGTCTGAATACTGGTGCGGGTTGGTAAAGCCACCGACCAACTAGAGTTCAAGGCAAGCCTCGAGATAGCCTACAGCTAGTTGCTGTACCCTCGCCACCATCGCTGCCGCCACCCAGCCGTCGAGGCATGTTCTAGGGCCTCTAGGTCTTCTATACTTACACATAATGTCAGCCAACAGCTCGTCTGAATACTGGTGCGGGTTGGTAAAGCCACCGACCAACTAGAGTTCAAGGCAACCCTCGAGATAGCCTACAGCTAGTTGCTGTACCCTCGCCACCATCGCTGCCGCCACCCAGCCGTCGAGGCATGTTCTAGGGCCTCTAGGTCTTGTATACTTACAAATAATGTCAGCCAACAGCTCGTCTGAATACTGGTGCGGGTTGGTAAAGCCACCGACCAACTAGAGTTCAAGGCAACCCTCGGGATAGCCTAAAAGTAGTTGCTGTACCCTCGCCACCATCGCCACCGCACCCAGCCGTCGAGGTATGTTCTAGGGCCTCTAGGCCTTGTATACTTACACATAATGTTAGCGAACAGCTCGTCGGAATACCGATGCGGGTCTGTGAAGCCGCCGACCAGCTGCAGTTCGAGGCGACCTTCGGGATAGCCTACAGCTAGTTGCTGTACCCTCGCCACCATCGCCGCCGCCGCCTCCGCCGTGCCGGAGCCATCTAAATGTGCTAGGGCTACCGCGCCGGACCCTGGAAACAACACACACATTAATTACATAAAAATATGCGTTTAGTGTTTGTTCCATAACTGTACCTAGCTATCAATTCGGTATAATGTACAAATTAGGATTTATCCGCGATTTAACCTGATTGATCTAGTTGATTAACCCTGATAATCTATATGCCATTTAAGTCCATAGATCCAAACCTTATAGGGCTACATAATAATATAATTACTACATCTATACCTAATATATATTTATTACATCAGAAGGTGCTACCGGCGTAGGCGAGAATCTACCATCATCATCATCACACACAATGTCAAGTGTCAGGTTGCACACAACACACAGTACATCACTTGGGCGGATAGAGCGTCGACGCGTGCTGTGGCCGCCGCCACCGCGACTAATCGGCGCTCCTGATGTTGAATCGCAAACCAGTAGGTAATATAAGTTTTTTAGGTATTACAATTGAGACAGTAGGAGAAGTGTTAGGTAAGGTGCCTACGTGAATACTTGAATAGTTAACATTAACATTTAATTGAAATTTAGGTCATGTGAGACTAAATTTTTGCTAATGATTAATTTTATTGTAATCAGTTCAGTACCGGCGAATGTGTTGACTTATGTCTGTTCTAGATAAGAAAACTTGTAGGAAATAATTTTGTACGTGATTTCTTTGTAAAGCGACTGATTTGCAATTTGCTTTGCTTACCTGAATGCCTCACGACGACTATAATACATGATGTGGCGTCATCCGAGCCGATGATGTTTATGTTTTCTGAAAAATAAAATACTTAATCTTATTAAATCTTTCGTGAGACATATTTAATTACTAGCTGCGCCGCGCGGTGTTACCCGCTCATCCCACGGGAACACTAAATTTCTTCGGGATAAAAAGTAGCCTATGTGTTAATCCAGGGTGTCAGCTACCTTCATACCAAAATTTATCAAAATTGCTCCAGCCGTTTGAACGTGAAGAAGTAACAAACATACGCATAAACACACTCACAAAATTTCACCTTTATACTATAAGTGTGATTGTATTAAGCTGTTTACGCTCACGTGAAATGGTCAGGAACGGGCCGACATGATTCGAACTCGTATGGAGCTCTTCATCAGGGACTGCTGCCCGTACACCGGCGTGGTGGCGTGCCAAGTTGCCGTTCCTGACAATATCACGTGAGTGTAAACCGCTTAAGACAGTAAGGTGCTTTAGGGTAAAGTCGAAAATGGGCCCAACTAGCAAAGTAATCCTATAAATAAATATTATAAGTAGATATCTACTATTAACGTTCTTATAAAGGCATTGTTGTAGAGTCTTCTACTTATAATAGCATTTAACAAGCTGTAACATACTCAAGAGCATTCATTTTTATATTTCACTCTTATAGTATGCTTTAAGGCAAGCACCCAGGACGGTAATAGGATACTTATACTAATAGTAGCATTTCACAAGCGAAAATACTCTCAAGATCATTCGTTCTTATTGCACAGTCTTCTAGTTGGCTACAAGATTATCTTGAATGACACTTATAAGTATAAGTATCCTATAATTGTATGCAGAGAGATTAAATTGTCTTGAATAATATTTGATCCTACAGTAGTATTTTATAAGAGTACAAGATTTTATAATACACTAAGCTGAGGTTATTATAAGTTTGCGTTCTTAGTAGTCTTCTTCAAGATTCATATAAGTGTAATTGTCCTGGATAAGAGCGTTATTAGATTAAGCAACCTTATAAGCTACTCGAATAATCACTTTACTAGTAAATACTTGGTATCTGTCATGATCAGTGTTGCCAGATGGTTACATTTGTTAAATTTTTCGTAACTTTTGACCCTCTCATAACATGTAAGTAACTTTTGATTTCTGAGCACATATCGTAACTTTACAATGGTTTTTGTTAAAAATTCTGAAGTGAGAGCATTAAAGTTTACAAAGATATTTCAGTTATATTTTTTCCTGAGAGTATATATATGCTATTTGGACTCAAAATCTGCGTGTAGTTTATTTTTACGTCATATACTTTTCAAGATATATGTAATTATTTTTAAACCTCAATGTGTAGTCCGAAGGCATACGACATTATTTTGGTCTATATGGAATTAGTAAGGCAAATTTTTAACTCTACGCACAGCTTCACGTCACACCGCGTGCCGGAACACGTAGCATGGAAAGCCAACCTGGCGGATCGACCTGGTTAGGTTTGCGGGAGCAATTGGATGAGGGAGGCGCATGACCAATCGTTGTGGAGAAATTTGGAAAGGCCTTTGTCCAGCAGTGGACGGCTGATATGATGATGACGATGACACAGTTTCGTGTGCTAAATATGACTATATTCGTCTATGGCCATATTTTTAAGAAGTGACAGCTTTTTTCTTGGTGTAACAAACTTATTTTTCATCACATTCGCTCGTAAAAGATGCAGGTGAATTACATGCAGGTGTACTGAAGGACAAAGGCCTTTATAGTTCCTGCGGGAGTTATGGATTGCTATAACTCCCCATTTGATTCATTACATTATTTCAGACTAACAAGCCAAGGTTTTTGTATTCAGTATTTTATGCTTTCATAGTTGGTACCTTAGGAACCCTCGGTACGCGAATAAGACTCGCGCCGGTTTATTTTTATTAAAATCAAAATAAACGTAACTTATGACACAATGGCTCTGGCAACACTGTCTTATATTTTTCATTAATATGGCGGCGAGTTGTCTAGATTGAGTCTGCTTTAAGTGCAAATTTGCCTATAACTGTCGTATAACAACTCAATGAAGAGTAATTTAAAAACATGGCGAATGTTCGTAATAATTTTTGAAATATTATGTCAACAATATTTATGATATGTGATGCTTTTCCAGGGTCGTTGTGAAATTAAACTATTTTTGGTAGACATTTACAATAAAAATGACTTCCCCGGCGAGTTCACACACAATATTTTATAGTAAAACCAATATACTATTTTCGTTAACGAAATAGAGTTACATTAAAAGGAAGTAGAAATACTTAAGTGTAGATATTTTTTTATCACAATAAAACAACACACCAACCGGCCGATACAACTAAGAAATATTTTTTATAAAAAGTACTTATAACTAATAACTAAGGACATTAGTAGTGCGTTATAAACAGTATTACTCTAGTAATATACTTATGTCAGATACTACTAAGATTATTTGTGTTTAAAAATGTGTAGTCTCAGAACATTATAGAAGCAATTGCGCTCCTGCAAGTGTATTATAGGGCTTTCTGACATTCTGTGAGTTGATTATAAGAGCATTATAAGCAAATAATGCTCCTATAACTGTGCCCAAATCCCAGGCTTGTAGCAAACTACAAGTATCTTATAAAGTAGTCTTTAAGTATACAATAAGTACTGATTTTGCTAGTTGGGGGGATAAGTCGAAAATCACACATTTCTACTAAACTGGGAACAAATTCTACGCTTGCAACGCTTGTCAATACGCCATGTTTATCTCCTCCCCCGCTTCAGTTCACTTCGCATCGCTAGTCGTGAGGGCACGTGTGTTGCAGTCGATTAAATAAAAGCAGTGCGATTTTTGGATCTTTGCGGGGGTAAATTAGAACTAAAAAGAAATATGATTCTTAAACTCATATTGCATAAAAACCAGCTTCGAAATTACCCGACTTGCTTTCGAAATTACCCACTCCTTAAGAAATAGTATTCAAAATATTTTTTTTTTATTCTAATTTGTTTCCAAATTCAAGCAACGTATTGAAACGCTGTTTTCACAAAGCGTTGATGAATATATCCAATTTCGTAAAGATCTCATTACCCCAAACCCTAACATACTCTACACTCGCCTAAAAATATGTCGAATTTACCCCAAAGCACCTTAAATAAAATACTTTTATCACTTTTATGCATGTATAAATGTTTCAGTTTCGACAGCCGGGTGCAATAACATTTGTAGATAATTTTAACGACTCATAAAAATATTATTTAGACACAGTTATCTGGTTTACAGTAAAGTGGTGTGGAAATATAAATTAAACTTTGACTACATATTTTAATCAATTAGGTACACAATTCAAGCACGCATCTTAACATGTTTATACGATAAAAAGACACGATCTTACGTCAGGGGTTAAAAAGAGAAAAGTATGAATTAGAAGCAAACATCTTAGGAATGCCCCTCTTGCGTGTAAGGCGTACTAGGTATCAGTTTGTTTGTGAACAGTACGGGAAAAGATAAATCTATTCTATTCATATACATTAGCCACACGTGTGAGATCGGAGCTGATTAAGTCAGTGTCTTAAGTTCAACAATTTCATTTCTCATATTCTGAAAGTTGTTCATTGTTTATCTCAATCGCGGGTTGCAATTTGACTTCTTTCAACCCGAGGGTTGAAAAAATAGGTTGAAAAGAAATTAGAAACAAAAATTCTCAACTTTGCATAGCGAATCAAATGCACTACAGGACAATGGAACTTGTAGGTACAGCCACGAAATAAAACTCTACGAATATGTTTTATCATGTGGAATTGTGGATGATATAAAATAATAGTAGTTTATGTGACTGTACATAATGAAGGGTATTAAACACGAGTCTGGGATTATGAAACAAGCCGAAGGCGAGTATCATAATAACATCACACGAGTGTTTTAATGCCTAATTATGTACAGTTACATACACTACTTTATCTACCCACAAATCATAAGCCTCCATGATGCATTCAGGAGCCGCACATTATGACCATCATAAAAATAGACTGTTTCGTTAGAACAAATTTCATATTTTATACCAGATATCAGGAGGAGTCGCCGAAATATCTATATCATCTTGATCGCTCATTTTATGATTTAAATTTAACAAATCGAACAATTTTATGCAACAAAACAAATTTTAACCGGTAATGGCGTTATGAAGTTTTCTGGCAGTTGTCATAGTTTTTTTTTAATTCAGAGACAAACTAGAGTCGGCCCCAACTATCATATTATTATCGTTCGATATCTTACTTACGTGCGACATTTGTCAAATTTGATTGCAAATTGACAATTCATTTCGAACTAAACGTCATCTCGACTGATATTAGAATAAAGGTCAAATCAAATTTCTTTCTTTTTTAGAAATGTTCGAAATTTGAATAAAATAATATTATCTATATCGATGTTATTATTTAGAAATAATAACATTATAACAGATAAGAAATTTGTTCTAACAATACAGTCTATTTTTATGGTGGTCATAATGTGCGGTTCTTCAACGCATCATGGACGGTTTATGATATTTGGATAGATAAACGAATAAAAACAACAAAATAGTTCCTTATAAACAACGTCGTTTTTCATTAAAATTCAATAAGTAAATTGGAATGTTCTGAATTCGAATATAAAAAAAAAAAAATCAACAACCTGGTTGTTGTGTATCGAAATTTAAAAATGTTTATTTTGAACCATTGACTTGACGCCCATGCAAGGCGTGAAAACTTGTTGTATACATACAGTAATCTCGTATTGAATTGAATTTGAATTTGAATCATTACCGGTAATCCTGGCATTAGACAAATAAAAACCTGAAATTAGAAGCCCTAGTGTAGTACCTACCCGGGGGAGCGGTGGGCAACGACGTGGACACTAGAGGGAGTAACACTCACTGTCATGCGGCACTGCGGCCGCGAGCTCGCGCTGTCCCACGTAGAGCAAGCCCGCCGGACCGACCACCCGCGCCGCCGCTGCCAACAACTGGGCGGCGGCATCTCTGTAGCCGGGGTGAGCGGTGAGCAACGACGTGGACCCTAGAGGGAGTAACACTCACTGTCATGCGGCACGGCGGCCGCGAGCTCGCGCTGCCCGACGTAGAGCAGGCCCGCCGGACCGACCACCCGCGCCGCCGCTGCCAACAACTGGGCGGCGGCATCTCTGTAGCCGGGGTGAGCGGTGAGCAACGACGTGGACACTAGAGGGAGTAACACTCACTGTCATGCGGCACGGCGGCCGCGAGCTCGCGCTGCCCGACGTAGAGCAGGCCCGCCGGACCGACCACCCGCGCCGCCGCTGGCAACAACTGGGCGGCGGCATCTCTGTAGCCGGGGTGAGCGGTGAGCAACGACTTGGACACTAGAGGGAGTAACACTCACTGTCATGCGGCACGGCGGCCGCGAGCTCGCGCTGCCCGACGTAGAGCAGGCCCGCCGGACCGACCACCCGCGCCGCCGCTGCCAACAACTGGGCGGCGGCATCTCTGTAGCCGGGGTGAGCGGTGAGCAACGACGTGGACACTAGAGGGAGTAACACTCACTGTCATGCGGCACGGCGGCCGCGAGCTCGCGCTGCCCGACGTAGAGCAGGCCCGCCGGACCGACCACCCGCGCCGCCGCTGCCAACAACTGGGCGGCGGCATCTCTGTAGCCGGGGTGAGCGGTGAGCAACGACGTGGACACTAGAGGGAGTAACACTCACTGTCATGCGGCACGGCGGCCGCGAGCTCGCGCTGCCCGACGTAGAGCAGGCCCGCCGGACCGACCACCCGCGCCGCCGCTGCCAACAACTGGGCGGCGGCATCTCTGTAGCCGGGGTGAGCGGTGAGCAACGACGTGGACACTAGAAGGAGTAACACTCACTGTCATGCGGCACTGCGGCCGCGAGCTCGCGCTGTCCCACGTAGAGCAGGCCCGCCGGACCGACCACCCGCGCCGCCGCTGCCAACAACTGGGCGGCAGCATCTCTGTAGCCGGGGTGAGCGGTGAGCAACGCACGGACCGACGTCGGGCACTCGTCCGCCAGCACCCCGTTCAGCACCACCACCATGCTGACACTGAAAATAAAACCTCTCGTTAAAAAAAAAGTGTTTAAGGAAATCGCTTCTCAAAGAGTCGCACAAAGTTGCTCAAAAGCCTTGTCATAGGACTTCTATAATAAATATTTTTTGTTTGTTAGGTTTAATTTGAGTATCGAAAGCTAATTTTAAAAAGTTAAAAAGTCGACGGTCAAAACAAGCGCCGAAGCTAAGGCGAAGTCGGTGGAGCGAGTCTAAATCGACCAAAACTGACTCCGCCTTAGCTCCGGCGCTGCGGGGAGAGCTGCTAAAGCGCGGTCGCCCGTACTCTGCTCCCGAGCTTTGTCACGGCGGCGGGCGAGGGTTGCACTCCCTCCGCGCCTCCGTGTTTAAAAAACTCTAGGGTGCTCTGTGTCGGCACGCTTCCTAACCCGCAGAGCCCTAGATTCGGATTTTCTCAGCCATTAGGTTGTCATAGTAATATGTAAGCGTTTTAATATTATTTGGTGATTCAATTTAGATGACGTAGATCTGTCATCTAAATTGAATCACCAACTACCTACTTTAAGAACAAATATTATTTATTACGTCACTGATAATGCATTTATTAGATACTTCATAATATGATAATAGAGACAGATTCGATAAATACGATGACTAATATATTTCTTGGAGATAGATATTAAAATAAGGATATTGCGAAGTAATGACACATATAAACTTAGGTCACAGAAAATATTGTTCCCTTTTAAATGTAGGTATATACTATTTTACGCACGCGTCGCATAACCAAATTACGGTAAAAAATCAATCATTTGGATCTTAATTTAAAAGCATTCGAATATTTTAAATACTTTAACACTCGACGTAATAATATTCCGATAATTAAAATTTTCGACATTTCAGTATTTGACTATTCGTCGGGGATAGTGCAATACCGCGTAAATAACAGCTGTCAATAAAGATTTCATTTCAAAATACTTAGATTTGTTTGAGTATTGATTCGTATCTACACTTGTTACCTTTTGGTAATATTCTATATTTAGAATTTCGACCTATGGCATCGTTCGAAGTCTCAATTTTCGATATTTTATACATCAATATACAGATTTTCGAAATTTAAGCATTCGATAATGTATACCTACTTTAGATATTTTGAATTTCGACGTTATGATTATGATACTTCGATATTTTAACCGTTGTGTCCTTAACAGTTGGGACATCGAACATTTTCAAAAAACAATAAATTGAAACATAGAGAAGCCATTACTTCAAGGTGATACTGATATTATATTCATTACATTCAAATTCATTTTAATAAATATTAAATAAATATTAAGGGACAATCATATAAAGGTACATACGTACGTAAATATCAAACAGACCAGGAGGCCGTACACGTGTTTGTTGCAGCATATGATCGCTCAAGTGCACAAGGAAAAAGAAACTTGGTTCACGGTTATTAAGATACGTTTGATTGAAGTAAATACAAGCAGGAACATACATACCTACAGTTATCAGCGAGTAGACCATATCTGGTAGAACCACCATCGTTTACTTAATTAACTAATATAACTATTAAATATAGCAAATAAATATGTCTACAAAAACTACCTACATTACTGAATTAGACATAAATACAACCTAAAAATAAATCGAAACACCTACATATTCTCACGTACTTATTCAATTATTAACGGTTGTTTAAATATAATTAACATGCCTTAGCATCATGGTTTATTAATGTAAATAATACACACTACATTTTCTAAAAAAAATCGCTATTTAATATCTTTTCATTTATAGCACATCTCAGCTATACTTTGTCATTACAGACGGACAATTCAAATATATAAATGAACACGAGACGAGACTTGTTTGATTCAAATTTGATTGACAGCTCGCTTCTACCCAAACCGCGAGTTTCACAAATCTGTTAACACACAAAGCGTTACAACAATCTATAACTTGTAGACAATAAGGAAAAAAAGTAAAAAGCATCGTCGACTGACGCCAGCCTCGATTGTACCGGATAATGTATTCCAAATGGCGACGGGTCACACGAATGACACTACCCGTGTTCATTTACATCGCACTGTCGGCGGAACCCAACCAACCAACACAGAAAACAAATAGAAATATTATAACTTAACCACTTACCTCGGAACACAAAGCAACACACAAAAACAAAAATAAACTAAACTCATGACGTTCATGGTAACCATATAATCATGGAGATACGACTCCCGGTATCAATCAACTTATTATTATTATTACTGTAACTAAGACGAGCGATAATGCAAGTTAGTTCGTTTTCTTAATTAAGCATAGATAAGAGGACGATTAGTAAGGCGCTACACTGATACGATTATATAGACTCAAGTCCACTGCAATAACGAAGTATAAACTTAATGTTATGAGGGATTTTACGTAAATAATCTGTGTCGCTCACGCGTTGGTGTGGCACTAGTGTTTGCAATCGACAACTCACTGAGCAACTATAAGTATGTAAAATCAACATAGACTCATGGTAAAATCAACACAGAGAAACTGTAATTGCCGGTCTATTTGTACAGTGTGAATTATTTAGGAGCGTAAATTAGAATTCAATAGAAACTATATTGAGTTTGGTACGTATGGAGCTATATTGTCTACCGTTTGAAATGCATTGACGTCAGCGTAATGATAATTCAGAACAAGGTTTTTTATACGTTTGCAGAGTCATCGAAATCAATTCATTTGACTCAAGCCTTTGCATTAGTATGTTGCAGTTCCTACTGTTAATGTTTCTTTAACCTTGTCATCACTACATTCTGCTTCAATAGGTAGGTCAAAAGTACCATTAGAATTGTACTTATGTCGATTCAAATACGGTTATGTGTATACTCTTAATATCTTTATCGCTCTCCGACCTATATCTATATGTAGGTCGGAGATACATAAATTATCTTGTCTCCATGCAATAAATTAAAAACGTCGTTTATTTGCCCCATTGATTTATACAAAATTTAAGTACTAAACCAACAGATACACTTTTGCATTCATAATATTCATCAGGAATTCGTGAATGATGAAACCATTAATAAAATACGCACAGTCCAAACCACTAAACATAGCTATGAACGCAAAGGAACAAATCTTCTATACCTACTTATTCTGTTTTTTTAATGAGCAGCAAGTACTGCGCCATACAACTAGTACGTAAAAATAAATGAGCGCGTAACACATTAGTAATCTAATCGTGTAGGTATGAGTAACAATTTAGAGATAAAAATAAGGTATAGAATAGTGCATCCTATTAGCGCAAAATATCGCAGGCCTAACAATTTAGTAGTAGGGAGTTCATTAGAATATTGAAGCGCATGCGGGGACATCACTAGTCGAAGGATGTTTATTCGTAGCATACAACAAACTATAAACAAACTAGTAATTAAAGAACGTTTTAAAATTACCCAGTCATTAAAATAACTAGTTGACAAATACCACACATATTTCAAGAATGCTTTGCTAAGCCACCATTTTATAACTATCATCTTCACATGAATGGAAATAAGTTTGAAAAAAAGACCAAGGATCTCCACTACGATCGGTCCGCTGCCCACATCCAGCGGATCCCTGCGACCTTGACCAGATCGTTTGTCCACCTTATACTAATCACATCATGATAGCAGTGACAAAATAACACGATTTTTTATCGAGATTCATCCGCAGTACTATCTAACACAATGGAGACACGCAGACTCTTAGTCGTACGACAAATGGTGATGCTAGAAAGACCGATGCTAATGTCGTAGTACAATGAGCAAATTATAAATAAATAATATAGCACAATCTTACACAAATCGACCTAGTCCCAAACTAAACAATGCTTGTACTAAGGGTACTGGACGACGGTAAGTATACATAATAGATAAATACATATTTAAATAACCTCCATGACCCAGGAAAAAATATTCGAGTTCATCACACAAATATTTGCCCTGGCCGGGATTCGAACCCAGGGCCGTCGGCTCAGTATGCCGGCGCACTACAAACTGCCCCAACCGCGTCGTCCATTACATCTGGTAGCCCGGTCTACTTGGGCGTTATCCTTTCATCATCATCATCAGCCCGGAGTCGTCCACTGCCGGAGATAGGCCTTCCCCAGTTCGCACCACCATACCCGGTTCTCAGCTTTCCGCATCCAACCGCTTCCCGCCACTCTTTTCAGGTCGTCGGTCCACCTGGCGGGAGGCCATCCTAAAAACGATTGTCGCTAATAAGGGCGTGTCGTTCGTGTTCTCCACTCTAGAACTCGTCTGCCCCATCGACCATCGACTCTACGACAAATATGCCCCGCCCACTGCCACTTCAACTTGCATATCTATCTTTAGGAC
This sequence comes from Apotomis turbidana, assembly GCA_905147355.2. NCBI lineage: Eukaryota > Metazoa > Arthropoda > Insecta > Lepidoptera > Tortricidae > Apotomis > Apotomis turbidana. Next base: position 7,207,469 of record LR990294.1, on the reverse strand, counting down.
TATGTCGGTCACTTTGGTTCTCCGTCGGATCTCCTGGTTCCGGATTTTGTCCTTCAGAGAAACTCCGAGCATAGCCCTCTCCATAGCTCGCTGAGCAATTTGGAATTTGTGGACGACGCGACGAGGTTATCCTTTATTTTTTGCGAACCGTACAGAGCTGAGGTGGTTGCTAATTCGAGAGTACTTCGACATATCGCTCTATAAGCGATTCTCGGGTATATTTCCTTTACTGTAATTAAAACGCAATGTTTGCGATTCGAGCTGCATAATGCATGTCACGTCACGTTACGTTTGCGTCGTCGGATAGATATCTATGGCGTGGCATATAACTTAGGCGTAAACTAAACGCGACGGGCTTTACGGAGTGGCGATGTATTAGGTATATCACTACTTTGAAGCTCTCTCCGAGATATCAGAGAGGTGGAATTAGGGTCCTGATTGGATTGCATTTTTTTTTTAATGTATTTATCTTATGAAATTACAATTTACAATAATTATTCTGCTATTTATATTTTGACGATTGTGAGATTTTAATGTGGTTACGCTCGAAATTTAATTTGGCATAATTTCTGAAGAGACTGGTTTGATTTAGCCTTTTAGAGCATCAATCAATGTAAGTTAGGAGTTCATGGTACTTCACCGTCGATATTATGCGATGCCCCCAAAACAAAGGAATCCAAATCCAAAAGTAATCCAAATAGAAGAATATGTATGTGGTACAGTGAGGCATATCATCTAATAATAAGCCCTAATTAATAAATCACCAGAATTGCTCATGACAGACTAATAGTTATCTTACTATCAGGTGTGCGTTTTTTCAAAACGAATCGGTAGGTCAATCAGTAAGTTTAATTACTATTTGAGCGCAAAAAATGAGTTGTACAGACCTCACAAGTAGCAAGAAATGATTGATTCTATTACCGCATCGATATGTTAGTTAGACATTGTATTTACATTTGGAGATATGGAGAATAAATTAAAATACATGTTTAGACGGAATACTTTCACATCGAGAGGAGTAATGCACGTCCATCCAGTATAAGTACATAGTTATAGTTGCCGGCAATATTTTAGAACAAAAATGGCGGATCTGCGCATGTACATTTGTACATAAATCGGCTACTGCGCAGTCAAGGTTATGCTCTAAAAGTTTGCCGGCAGCTGTAATAGTTTCTGTATTCGATTACTAGTATACATACGTTACACATGTACAGTTTCGGTTATTTATTCGTAAACACTGTACATTGTGTTTGAAATATAAGTCTTACAATACAATAGTTAAGAAAGAACACGATTCAAAATTAAATACTACACATAATAAAACAATAACTAATTTAGGCACCAATTACAATTTTTTTACAGGTACACAAGCAATTTAAAGTTATTTCCCCAGAATAAATAATCTCTAAATTCTCTAATAATATTGCAATCCTACCAAGCTGAGTAAAGTTATGGCATTTTGAGTACTAAACGGCGATTTCTATATTCGAAATACTAAAATGTATATACTTAAAGATAGTAAAAATTATCTAAGCTAAGCTTATCCACTTAAGAACTGAATACCATTGAACAAATCACAACTGGTAAACCACACATTAAGATAACGAGCTCGTAGTAAAAGCAGATTGTAACCACCTTGGAAGGTTAATATAGATTATCGAATCTATTTCCTTGGACGTTAGACTACAAAATGCACTAACAGAATAATGGTGATCATAACTTTTTTGGAATTTTACAACCGTCCGACTCTTCACAAGAACGTATTGTCTTGAAAAAGGACTATAAACTCGTCAACAAACATTTTAAACCTATTCAACAAGGAATAAGGTTGAAAATTCAATATCCACGCAATGTAGTTCTAACCTTTTTTTGTAAGTAACTGGTTGGCGCTTACGAGAACAAAAGCAGATAGAATTGTAGACACAATGCCATTGTAAATGCAGGTAAGTGGATTAGCTTAGCTTAGATAATTTGTACTATACTTAGAAATTTAAGAAATAAGTATTTTAAGGTTCAGAAACAAAAATATAATTATACCTAATCTCACTTAAAAAGAACGGTGACAAACTCATTGCGGAGTGAGTTTGTCACCGCTCGTTTTAAGTGAGATTAGGTATAATCATCACACAAATATTTGACTTTGTCGGGATTCGAATCTTAACAGGCGTAGCTAACCTTAAAGCCTCGTGACAGGGATATGAAAGTTATTTTACTTGTTCTCAAAAGCCAATTCACAATACTTTTAACCCCATATGTGTATTTGTTTATCTGTGTATCTGTGTGACTGTCTGTGGCATCATAGCTCTCAAACGGATGGAAGAATTGAGTACGTTTTTTTTATCGAAAGACTTATCTATCGAGATGGTTCTTAGCTATGTTTGGTGGTCGTGGTTATCTCAGACAATAGCCTAGGAATACTAAATTTAATAGTTATATTCAGTTTTAGTAGGGTTTTCTATATCACTCATTGAATGAGGGTCTCATGATGACCAGCGACTTGTGACGGGGGTGTTTTAATTTTTTTTTAACCTTCTACATATATATTTTATTAATAGTGCAATGTTTATGTTATTTAATCACCAATTTTTTTATTCCCATGATAGGTTAAGGAAAAAATCAATACAAATCTGTGTACAAAGGTTACATCAACTCCTTTCAATGTAACAACTAAGGAATGTTGTTTCAAAAGGGCTTATTTCTATATGAGAACTCATACCAATATAGGCCCTTTTCAAAACGCACTCCTCAACTCTAGTGGTACCGGCCTCTAACTAAACGCGGCAGTAATAAGGTGAACGATGGTTCAACTGATAAACGATCGGTAATAAATTTAAATAAAACTGAAAGTTAATGTCGTTCTTGGCAAAGTAATAAAGCCGTTTGAGTAACACGGTATCTGTCATTAGCGGTAAGACGCTGTAGAAATTAAGTTGTAAATAAAACTGGTTGGTAGTTGTGAAAGCCAATACCTGCGGGATTCAAAAGAATTTTACAACAACTTAAATGTTGAACGTCCTTGGACAAACGAGGTATGATTAATGACCGATACTTGTAAGAAATTGAGACGCACGACCCGTAAAAAACCGGCCAAGTGCGAGTCCGAATCACGCACCGAGGGTTCCGTACGAACCTGTATGTATATAAGTAAAAGTAAAAATTTATGCTTTCCGCAATTTTTCCTTTACCTGTGCTATAAGACGTTGCTTCGTACCAAATTTCAAGATTCTGAGTTCACGGGAAGTACCCTGTAGATTTTGATTCCCTTGCGAGTGTCGAAAACTTGCAGCATAAACGGCTGTACCTTTTGGTTGCGTTGGCTTAGAAGTTTGATTTTTTCACAGCTCCAGGGAACAGTAGACCTGAGTAGGTATTTGATATACATTTCAGCTTGCCACCTCCACGCGTTCCGGAGAAAAAGGGTCTTGCTTGACAGACAGACAGACGGACAACAAAGTGATCCTATAAGGTTTCGGTTTTTTCCTTCTGAGGTACGGAACCCTAAAAACACCATTCAACCGCAATGCGCTCTAAAATAACTTGGGTAAACCATTGAACGGCCGAAGGTAACAATAGGCTAATTATATGGCTCAAAAATAAATGACCGTTGCCATCAATCATAGGCGCAAACTATGAGTGCTCTATGAAGTTAAAAGTATGAAATTTTGCTTTAAATGTAGGTGCTATCATAATCTTAGAGTTGCGATGACTCAATACAAACGATAATACAAAGCTGTCGACCTCGCGAGTGCTGAAATATGGTTTTTTCCGAACCTATCGGAATAAATGTTTTTTTTTTCAGATTTCAACCCAATATACCTTCACCATTTCGAAAAAAGAAACGAAATACTGAATTGTCTGAAAATATCTATATAATTAACGAACTTTTATGTACAGTCGAGTTCATTTACATCTACACGCTTACGAGAACAAAAATATCTGAACACGGCCATATTGTCAGGAGCATTAAAATCGTGTTCAGATATTTTTGTTCTCGTAAGTGTGTAGATGTAAATGAACTCGACTGTACACAAAATCTCACGATAATCGGTTGAGAAATGCGGCCTGCAGGCGAGAACCGTCGGAAATTTGAACTTCCGGATTTCGGCGGTACCAAATATTTTTTTGCCAAACTGAAGCGGAGACGCTTCGCTCGCTCGGTCAGTAACACTCTAACAGTAGGTAATTTTATGCTCACAAAATTTAAAGACTAAAATGATTTAAAATCAAAATATAGGTAAATAAATATCATACAACCTCACACAAATCAACCTAGTCCCAAATTAAGCTCAAGAAGGCTTGTGTTATGGGTACTAGGCGACGATATACTCGTACATACTTATATAGATAAATAAATACTTAAATACATAGAACATCTATGACCCAGGCACAAATATTCGTGTTATATATTTGCCCTTGCCGGGATTCGAACCCAGGACCGCCAGCTCAGTAGGCAGCTGTTTTACCACTGCGCCAACCGCGTCGTCAAAACAATGGTTTGATCATCTTTAATTCTAATGAATGCGCCGAAAACTAGATAAAACTGACGTAAGTACCTTTAATAAATCTGCGTCTTGAGCACATGCACTTGTCTAAAATAAAGAGCACTAGATAAAACTTTCACTTGACACAAAAAAGATAACAATACTTCCTCGAAACTAGACAAGAGATGTTCGAGTAAATAATAAAGCTATTCAAGTTTCCGACCTGCCGGTGACGGCTCGGAATCCAACTGAGACGAACTCAGTCGTTATCACCGACAGTCGCGAGTTACTGGCTTGTTATTGTTATGATAATGCTTATTATGTTGGAAATAGCCCCGATATCGTGCAATAAGCAATTAAGAAATATACCATCAGCGCATATCGTGTAACAAACAGGCGTTTGCTAAACTAATAATATCATAATTAACTGAACGATTAAACTAATAATCCGGCTTCCTAGAATCAAGTGCGATTATCGGCGTGAAGAAACGGTGTTTATGACAGTGCAGTTGCATTGATAAGGAGGTAAATTAGAACGTTCGATTCGAATGTCATGTCCGAAGTACCGCGACTATATAGCTACTTTAGCGATGTGCTTAGCCTTTAAGTGACAACATTTCAATTTCACTTAATGCAACATACACAGTTTCTATCTTCTGTTGATATAGCCAATATTATAAGCTTGTTTCTATTTTATTTTAATCTTGACGCCTAGAGACACTTTACAGATGTAAAATGATGAGATCGTCTCGGAAAGTATAGGTTAAGTTTTATTGTAATTTAATAGACCCTGACAAAATTAAATCTCCCTGTAAAATATGCCCTGTGATTTGTCTATTGCATTAGTATTATTACTATGGTGATATTATTAATTGTAAATTATAAATGTCTTTTTTTATATGTAATTTAAAATAACTCTAAGAAAAGCTCTTTTGTAAAAGAGCTCTTGTAGCTTACTTGCAGAACAAAATTATGAATTTTGAATTTTTGATAATTGTACATTTTACTGATGCGCCATATTCGAGTTTTAAATGAAAATTTATCAATGTCACTTAAAGCAGCTCGAATAGCAAAAAATGGCCGAATGTTCGATGCATTGCTCAAATGGCTATATATCACTGTTAACCGAATTAGGCCAAAGGCATGCTTGTAACGTTTGTTACGCGATAAGTGTTGAGCGACAGCGGTTGCCCCCGTCGATTGACAAGTATGGGAATAGATTTGGATAGATTAGAATAAGGGGTTCGGAGTTCGGAGCGATGCCTGAAAAGGTTTCCGCTGATACTATCGAATCTTGATCTTTCACTGTTTGCTCGGTTTGTTTAACATAGCAGATAGCTTATCAAATCGGACAAGTATTTTTTCTAATCAAAGGATAATGTTGCATGTTATTGTGTGTATGTCACTAAACACATTATACAAGGTGGAACATTTGTAAAGACTGAGCTGACAGGATAGTATCACCTGAGTGATCTATAATCGACCTATTATAATTGTAAAGATGGATTTAAAAGTAAAAAAAATCATCAAAATAAAATATTTTAATATGACAATCCTACTAATTCAAAGGTTTTATTTACATTTTAAATTGCCACCTGTCTTTAACTTAAATGTTCAAAAGATGCTAGGGTTGATATGTGCAGATTTTTACACTACAGTCTGTTTGATATTATAACAAACATTTGTCACATCACAGGACCCATAGAACGTAAATCTGCGCGACACATTGAATTTCATAAAAAAAAACAAGGAATGACATAGTGGTTTTTCAAGTATCTATAAACGTTTTTCACTTTCTATTTGATACTATTGAGTTCATGTTATATTTTTTCTTATCACGGTGTTGAAGTATTTAACGATAATAAATCATTACTCATTTTAAAAGTTGTGTTGTGACTAAATCTTGCGTTTCGATTCATGTGTTATTTCTGTAAATTGGTAAAAATCGATTAAATCGATAAGTTTATAACCTAAAGAAAGAACAATGAAACCAGCTATTACTTTACATAGAAAGTTCTAGTGAGTCCGGCGGCTCGTAGCTCAAAAAAATATTGATTTACACAAAATAAACAAAAATATATTCAGGTTTGAAAACAAGTTCGTCGATAAAATCGATTTGATCAACCATTCATAATCGTTAGGTTTGGCAAACAATATGGTTTTGCTACATCACTACAAACATCAACAGAGAACTGTCAAATGTTTGTTATAATATCAAACACACTGTAATGTTTAACAAACGGTATCTCAAAAATGGATAGAAATATTTACATGGTTCATTGGTGAAAAATTAAGTACTCGGTCTGAACCCTGTTTGCTTAAAAGTCCTTCGATCTGTTCCACCCTGTGTACCTATACCTAAGTATTATAACATACTGTGAATTTTAATAACGAATTACAAATTTCGTTAAAAATGAGATGGCCTTAAAAAATTAACTTATTCGTGTTTATATCCTTTCTCCATAACGCTACTACCTATTTCCAACTGTTTCATTTCAAGAATTCTCCGAATCCCATAATTTTTCCGACTACTTTGTTGCTTAAATGAAACAGACAGGGAAACATAAGAACCGATATCTATCTATCAGCCACAGACGTCCACTGCTGAACATAGGCCTCCTCCATATCTCGCCACATCGCCACAAGGTGCGATCCTGTGCTGACCGCATCCATCGACTCCCTTCGACCCTAACGAGGTCATCTGTCCACCTAGTCGGGGGCCGCCCCACGCTGCGCTTCGCTTTACGTGGACGCCACTCCAGGACTTTGCTGCCCCAACGGCCGTCCATTCGCCGGGCTACACCTGCCCATTGCCACTTCAACCGTGCAATCTTGTGAGCTATATCGGTTACTTTGGTTCTTCTGTGAATATCCTCGTTTCTGATTTCGCAGAGAACCTCCGAACATAGCCCTTCCCATTGTTATGTGACTCTAAGCCGCCTTAAGTCTCATTATGAACGACCACCCCCAAGAACCCCAAGAACCCATTAATTAGTACCTAACCGTAGGACTACATGTTTGTTTATCAGCCTAATCATTTAATCGAAACATCCTTTAACGGCGAACGATTGACAACAAATCCAAGTAACCCAGAAGCCGGGCGGCGCATCAAAGACGGTTCTAATTGGACTTAATTGGTGGTCGGGGCACGCGCCGGTCGCGGCTAAATGGATTTACAGCTGTCGGGAATTGAAGCGATTTAGCAATTGAGGGAAGTGTAAAAGCATTAGAGGACTAAGTAATTAATAGGTCGTTACTGCATAGCACAACAACTAGAAACACAAAACGTAAGAGTTCATATACCAGGCGTGAATACAACCATTCCCAACCTAAAAAGCCCCAGTCAGATTCAAAATGGTATGCCATATTCATATATTTGCTAAGGTATGACATGACAGGGGCGAGAAATATTTCAAGTTAGACAATTTAGCATATATATATTTTTAAATGTCAATGTGTAAACTTGTTAATATCAAATAATAAATTAATTCTGTAACCCGAATGGCATAATGGATCTAATGCTTGGGCCCTGTCCTTGTTAAAGAGTATTTAAATATATCATTTCAAATAGATCTAGTTAGCACATAAAACAGTCAAGTTCATCCAGATACAACTTCAAACTCAATATTTCATTATTTTCCGTCGTTTTCCGATCCCGTGTAATAAATCCAATGAACATAAAGTCACACCGAAATGGTGCTCGAATTACAAGTATTAAATGCACTCGTCCATTGTCTATTACAAAGCGCGTAATTCCGATTCCCAGCTAGGGTTGCCAGATCCATGCGCGCCGCGAGCCGCGGTAATTAGCTACGCGCCAGCGCGCACCACGGTGCTCTCCGCCTTTCGTTTTTGTATGGGCAAAACAGCGCGCATGCGTGACTGTCTAGGCGCACGCGTCGGTCGGTCATGTAGGTGCGGCTCATTGTCCTCCAACAATCAATAAAATACAGTTCCGCGATGGTTTTTGCAAAAATTAATACGGATAATATTCAGACTATTCTGTAGTTTAATCTGTGCCAGATAGGAAGACCTATATCTGAAAAAATATTATAATATTGTGAATCCGAGAAAGGACAAAATAGTATCATCAATAAATTATCTGATTGATTCGGCAGTTTCTAAATATGAATCAGATCAGATCAGATTGTATAGGTTTGGAAATAATATCATAATATCAGGAGAACCGGTATCCTCTTCTTTTATAGACAAACACTTCACCGAATGCTTTGTGGCGACACCTTTTTTCAGTATGAAAAAGGTTACTTAATGCTAAGACTGTCTATTTACCATGAGTGGCATGATGTCTTGTCAATCTTTTTATTGTCATTGTAAAATTGTAATATAATATATTGATTTGTGTTAAAAAACGCGTGTTTAATAATTAGTAGGATTGTAGTAACTCTATGCCTACAGCTTCATTTCATAGACAATTTTTCCCCGAAAGTCATACACTTTTTCCAAAATCTTGAAAATTTCGACTTATCGATAAGGTTAGGTTAGATTAGGTTTGTGTTATAACATTCCAAAATATTATATAACTAGTTGCAGAAAAAAACTGCTTTCGATGAAATTATATTTCTCTGAAATGAAAATTCCATGAAACCTTTGTCTATAAAACATGGGTAAATCCAGGAGAACCTAACCATGGGCGACGGTAATCGCTTTCCATCAGGCGATTTCTTTTGCTCGTTTGCCCCGATATGACATAAAAAAAAACAACCCCTGATCAACTGACAACCCTATCGCTGGGCTAGGCGAGCGCTCATAACTTTCCTCAGGGCCATTAGGGTACAAATTCGTGACACTGCCCGGCCAGTTATGGACTGCCGCGCAATAGAACTGTCCGAGGGCTATAAATCGACCTTACATTACTAATACGTTTTTCTTTATGACGGAACGTTTTTTATTTACTGTATCATATTTGACGGAAATTAGAAAAACTATCGAAATTTTGAAATTAAGAAACCCCTAGTATCTTTTCGAATCGTTTGACATGATCTACATCCACCTTGTACTATTGTTAACACTTTTGTACACCACATAAAGTATATAGTAGTAGTAAATCAGTAAAAAGCGTTCTTTTTCACCTTTTGGTAGAAAAAGCCTCCTATCTGAATAAGTGCATTCTGTTTACGAATACGATAATTACCACACACAGGAGGCGGACTTCTTGTCCCTACGTGTGGAGCACTAATATTTAAAAAAATTAAAATTAAGTAAACACATTTTTATTTCAACAAGCATATTAATTTTAACATTATACATACAAAATGAAATACGAAGCTATGTATCTCCATTCCTAAATAAACATGATTGTTAGGACGACGAACATTCTTGCGCCCTTTTTAACTTAGCACGGTTATATTAAGTCGAATCAGTGGCAGCTAATTGGTCGGTGGGCGGGGGCTACAGGGAAACAAGTGCAAGCGCGTGTGACCTTAATAGGTGTAGGTGCTAGTCAATGGCACTGCCACAATGGAGATGGAAAATTGACTTAATATATCAACAGGAAGCCATTAACCTGTTGTTTTGCATCTTTAATTACGTAACTATCCTTAATATCAACACGTTTCAAGTGTTAGTAATATGTGAAGGGTCAAGCAAGGTTCAAAACCTTATTCTGTCAACAGGCACTTTTACAAAAGACACTATAAGCCGTTTGGAAATTATGATATCAACAGAACTTGCATAAACAGCCGCATCTTTAGTTTGTGGCGTGTCATATCGTCACTGTTGTTCTAGACGTAACTACTGGAAATAAGAAATGCCTAAAAAAGATTCCCTCTTCAAAAAATGAGGTGGCGACTACTTTTGAATCCTTAATAGCTCAAAATAAATTTAACCAAGAAACAAGTACTTTGGTTTGTTAATGTTACTAGACTCAGCAAACTTAACTTGTGTACGCTTTCTATCTAATCTTAATTTAGAAAAAGGCAAACTGTGTTTTAATGGTACCGAACCTTCGGTGCGCAAGTCCAACTCACTCTTGGCCGGTTTTTTATTAAATCTGATGCCTAGGGCATATTGAGATAAGCGTTAGATTAAAACTTCATCGGTTTTCTTTCTTTTTTAATTAAACCCACTTGAATCGATACTTCATTACAACTTGCTCCGTTATTGATTAAGTGAATGCCTCAATCACAATCGATACCCCGATATATTAATCGACGCTCAGACATATCGAACCATTATTCAATTACGTGATATGATTGTCACTTGACCGGGCGGGGGCAATCAGATCGAATCAAGAGAACCTTTGTGAATAGCAGTTGAAATCTGTGCTGATTGCTTGGCCTAAGATTCTTTGACTGTGATTTTTAGTGGTATTTTCGGGTTTGCTCCGCGTACCGAATCTGTTTTGCTTGGATTTAGGATAAACTCCCTGTTTCCTTTTACTCTGCGCAAAACATCACGTTAAACTGGTGCCACTCTACACTGAAAAATAGCTCAACTAATTTAACTACTTGAGAAATAGCCAACTTGTGATTAATTAGAAGTAACCAAAATTACTTCAGTCTACCTACACACCTTACAAAAGGCCGAATTTCACCTTATCGGCAAATCGTGAGGTTGACAGTAGAGGCAGACATTAATAAACATTTTAAAACCCATATGCAAAAAAGCGATGTTATGCGTATAACTTTGAAGATTGTCTATGTTTCAAATTATTCTTTGCATAAAATAAAGCCTATTTCTCTAAATTGTGTACACGTCTTTATCTTTCCCATTCCTCCACGAAACGACCCCTAGAAACATTCTCATATCGCAAGCTATATTATTAGTTCAATATGAGAATTTTAATCATAGGAGACAATAGCAGAGCACACCAATCAAACTCGTATCGGGGATATTGAATAATAATTGGTGCAGAGGTTGGCCGAGCGGCGTCACGAGTGAGATGGTATCTGCGAACGTGCCGCATCCATCAGCCCTATCGGCCGTATCGCGCCACGATAACCGATCCGACACGGAAACTAAACGTCCTAACTCCACCACATCCACAGCTTACATAGGCTTCTTTGTTTCTGAGTGATCGCATTGTCTTACCAACCGATTATATCGGCGAAATTTGTGCTCTCCGCCGATACAACGTTTGTCTTTTGCCGCAAATGAGCCAGGTAATGGCCCGCAAAAGGAACGTTTCTGCTAAACTTCTGCCGTGTCATTTAATATGCCGTGGGAGCGGCGGCTTTGTCTATCGATTGGATAATAGAAAATTTGTTAAATTAGATAGCCGAGATAATGACGATCATTTATTTCGCAACGATCGAACGATAGCTAAGTAGGGATACTACGGTGAGAACTCTGAGAAGGGAGTTGAAAGATGCTGCTCAAAACACTGATACCTACTTCAGGGGTCATAAATATTTTTATATTTATCTATATACACACACTTATGTACATCATCGTCTAGTACCGATAACACAAGCTTCCGAAGTCCTAGAACCTAATTTTGGGATTAGATCGATTTGTCTGATGTCCAAATATGTATTACTAGCGACTAGCGACCCGCCCCGGCTTCACACGGGTGCAACGCTGATTAATTATGCATATATTATACATACAAACCTTCCTCTTCAATCACTCTATCTATTAAAAAAAACGCATTAAAATCCGTTGCGTAGTTTTAATGATCTAAGCATACACAGGGAAACATAGACAGACAGTAGGAAGCGACTTTGTTTTATACTATGTATGTACCTAGTGTTTATTATTCATGAACCTCAATTACAAGTAACAAGTAATTATGAGATAAATAGAAGGCACCTAAACTTCGTTCACGCAAGGACGAAGTCACTAACATAAGTATACCTAATCAGTTAAAATGTGTAGTTGTTATCGGCAACCTATCTAGAATATCTATCTAGTTTACTAGTTCAAATCTATTCAACCGATTTGGCATGTTGAGGCCGCAAATGACATACCAAATAAGTAGGTAACATACCATCGCACAATCATATAAAAATCTATAATAAATCTTTTTCAATCACTCATAAATAACCTACATAACCTATTCTATTCATTTTCTGTAAAATATACTTACATTACAAGGAAGGGTACCCAACTGTCCGACTCCGATTTGATTTATTTTGATATGTTATAGAGTAGTCTAAAATAGCAGACACGTATTTTTTTTAGCTGCCCAATTTCAACCTGTTACGACAAATTTTCCTTCAGAGTACTGAAAATTTACCAAACCTTCTAACTTCTTCAGAGAGTTGTTCAAGCAAATTGATAATTAGTTACTGGTTTCATTATATTATTATGTTGGAGAACATGAAAAAAGAATGAACACGTGTTTTGCCATTTTACCTCAAACTAATAATATTTTATATTAAAAAATATATACATATTTATAAAACACGAGTTTAAAAGATTATCTTTTTTAGGGTTCCGTAGTCAACTAGGAACCCTTATAGTTTCGCCATGTCCGTCTGTCCGTCTGTCCGTCTGTCTGTCTCTCTGTCCGTCCGCGGCTTAGCTCCGTGATCATTAGTACTAGAAAGCTGAAATTTAGTATGAGTATGTGTATGTATCACGCCGACAAAACGGTAAAATAAAAACTAAAATAAAAACTTTTTTTCGGGTACCTCCCGTACACCTAAAGTGGGGGTGATTTTTTTTTTCGTTCTAACACTAGTGTGTGGGGTGTCGTTGAATAGGTTTTTTAAAAATAATAGGGGTCTCCGAATATTATTTTTTAATAAAGTCAGCAGTTGAGAAAATATTCGCTCCGAAAATAAAAAAAAATTGTGCCCCCCCTCTAACTTTTCAACCACGGGTCAAAAATTATTCGAAATTATTAGAAAAATTCATGAAAATGAGGCCTTATAAGTACTATCAATAAAAACTATATTGAATAAAATCGGTCGAGCCGTTGTATTGTAAAATATGAGTTTGAGGTGAAATGACAAAACACGTGTCTATTCTTTTTTCATGTGATGACTGATGAATCAAATCGGAGTCGGACAGTTGGGTACTTCCCTGTTAGTCAAAATATGGAAGTCTAGTCCAGTAGGCAAAAGTTTGCAATAAACGCAAAAAACGTCTCGAAGTCTGTAATAAATGTCATTTACGTATAGCGTTGCCAGGCGTCCAGATAAAGCCGGACCTAGTTAGAATTTTTGATTGCGTGTCCGGCCAAAATAAACGGTGTCCGGCTTTTTACATTATTATTTTTTGTCGTTCCTATTAATACTGAGACACAAAATCCTCAATAATGTATGGTGTCCGGCCTTTTTACACAAATGTCCGGCCAAACTGGCTGGTCTGTCCGGCTATTAGTTTGGCGACCGAGCAACCCTAGTAACGCAATTAAGACGTTTTATTGCGTTACTAAAGTAAGTATAAGTATACTTGGGTTATAAGTACACAATGCTTTAATTTGTAGTTAACAAATGGAGATATCGGGCCTAACCGTTCATAATTATTCAGGTCACAGTTTATTTCGAATGCTCGATAAATTATCGTATCTCTATAAAATTAACTGGTTCAATGCTTTTAACCACAAAACAAGTAAGCGAACATCGCGTCGTGTACACTAATTATTCGTCATTTAAATGTCAATGACCTCTTTAAGAATATTTTTTTATTGTATTCAATAAGTACAGTCGACTTTGTAGTGTATACATTCTTTTGTTTTTATTTGGAACGTAAAATTTGTCCTTAGAGAACCCCACGTAAATTATTTTGAATAAAAAGCTTGAAATAACTAAACGTAAGAGTATTTTATAAAAAGGCGCCCAATCACGACGTTGTTGATGTAAATAACTACTTTGTAAAGTTTTTCGATGGTAAAAGTGTCGCAGTTTTCATACAAAATACACATAAGTATATAATAGTTTTTTTTTCACTTATTAAACTTACTTATTTTTACTTTATATTTAGAAAAAACATGTGGTATTTCCATATAAAAAAAGTGAATCGACAAAAAGATTCTATAAAAAAAAAATAAGACTAGCGCCATCTCTCTCACGGTCCTCACACTTGCTGTAAAGCAATGGGGACTGGGAATCGTGCGTGTAAGACGCACATCGTGGGGTAGTGGCCGATGCGCTTAAGCATTTTAAAGAGCATATAAGTGACCCAAATACGTCTAGCGCGACTCTTTGACGCGCGACAAACACGACCTGTCACGTTCCTTTCAATACTGTGTGAGCAAGACAAGACGTGATGCTGAGTCGCGTGACATGCGAAGTCCCGGCAAGATATGCTAGCCCTGCTGGAAGCGTAGAATTATGGTATCCAGGTTTTGGTGTGATTGTCGTAATGATGTAGTTCAGTTTGGAGAGCACTACGCCGGCAACATAGGGTCGCAGGTTCTAGTCCTGCTTACATTGTAGTATTCATCACATTAACACATTTATTTTTCACATCACCGATCACATAAATTTCTTCTTTTATAAATTACCTTTGTGTCAATATTTATTAAAATACTAAACTCGTTGTGGACTCGATGTGAAGACCATTAGAATTATAGAATCAAGGATTTGATGTGATTTACGTAACGATGTAATAGATAGCTCAGTTGAAAAAGCACTGCGCCGGAAAGGGTCGCAGGTTCGAGTCCTGCTTACATTGTAGTATTAAGATCACAAATTTTCTTTTATAATTTACCTTTGCGTTATTAAAATACAAAACTTACGTTTAAGCGGTGGACTCGATGTGAAGACCATTCAGCTCGCTTGACCACCTGCAACGATAAGATACGATACCAGTAATGAACGCTCCACCACATATAGAGGTACACACACACGCACATATACAGACGCAATCAGCCGGACAGACGGCGATTATGCTAAATTGTAAAATGACAAGAAGCAAGTGTTAACATTGATCATAAAGATTAGTAGGCGTTTGCGAGTTATAGCTTCTGAGAAGGTAATTTACTAAATGGAATTTATAGTATTGTATATTTAGTTGTATGTCTATCTTCATCATTATTAAAAAAGTGCATATTGCTCTACATATGCATAATGTAAATACTTCGTAGAAATGCGTTAACATATTTAAAATTAACGTGTCTATTATGTGTTTACGGACTTTGTAAAAAAAACATATGTGGTTAATAAAGATTCAATAAGCATGGCGTACTTAGGGCTCTCGGTCGTGTCCGGGTTTCGTGTACCCGTTTCCGTGTACCCGTTTCTCTGTTACACGGAAACGGGTTTCTGGCCCGTTTGGAACGTGTAATAAAGACCCGTGTAATTAAGACCCGTGTACCCGTGTACCCGTGTACACGGATCTCAATCACACGCGGGTCCGACCCGCCGTCGACGTGTTGTGGCCATCTTACGGTTATTCTTTTAAAAGCTATGGAGTGAGAAATGGAGTATAATAATCAGGGATCGTACTTTTTCTAGCATTTTTGGTGCAATAACGTCAAATGACACGACAGCGACTTTAGTTTGTCGACGTGTATAATAGAATTGACGTTTAAATTTATGTAATATGACGTTATCGTTAAAAATAAAACGATATTTTTTACTTAATCAGTTATTAAAATTGTGTAAATTCCTCAAATTTTTCGGAGGGTATAAATATGAACTATAATCTGATATAAGGATTTATTGCAACTGTGTTAGATATTTCCTCATATGTATAATAAATTAATCCTTCATTGCATTATGCATATTGGGTTGGGCTTAACATGTTCTGAGAATATTTTCTGTATTTGCGATTTGTTTAATACGCTAATTTATTTATTTTTTGTTGCTTATTTTTATTAAATGAAAGCGGCCTCTCCTTCAACTTTAACGAATAAAAGGTCTTCCAGGCCTAATGTCAAAACAACTTGTAAGTATTATCAGTAAAATTGTCGCGGTTAATTTATGACGATAAACAATGGGTATTGTCGTTATCTGCAAGTGCAGCTGCAGTGCAACCCTAATCCTATTCATAATCTAATCTTAAAAAAAGTCGCCATAGCAGGTAACGTAAGAAGGTAGGTAGGTATGACAACTTTTTGCACCTAACACCATAATGTTACATCCATTATGCAAGCTGTTAGGTATTAATAAGTACCAGAGATGGGCAAAATGTAATCGACTAACAACTAACGATTAAAATTAACAGAATTAATTGTGATTGACGATTGAAAACGACGACTGATCAATCTTAATTGTATAGAGTGCAACTAATTTAGTTGCCGATTGATTTCGGACAACTAAACTTTGTGATCGACTAATTAGTTAGACTATTTTTCCACGACTAATGTTAGAAGCAAATTGAACGAAAAACTTGGTATGTCTATGTTAATGTAATGTAAAGTAGGTATGTCTATGTAAGCTTTAAAATGGATTAGTAAAGTAGGTATATTTTTTTCCTCCTTCATAGCTACATCGTTCTTTACGTACGTTTTTACCTAGGGTCCGTGCCCTTAAACCTTTACCTATATTTGCTGTAATAATCGTAAGAGAATCGTAATAAGTAATAATCACCTAGAATCTAAAATGACAGAACCTAGAATCTAGAATATAATATAATATGACCTAGATACCTCAAAATATCTATGAGTATGAATTTATGAAGCATGAGCCTTACATGGAATAGCCTGATCGATCAATTCGCTGCCGCTCCAATATATATATTGGCAATAGCGCTAATAAATAAAATATGTCATGTTGATATATTTAAATGTAGAATGACGCAAGAAAAATGTACAATAGTTAATGCTGAGATTTCTTTACAAAGAGGTTTAAATATTGTAAATGACCACACGGTGAAAACAAAATAGACCGCAACAAAATAGATAATAAACAACATGCAGATGTTTAATTCAATAGAACGTGTTATTTTTAGAAGATTCGTCGGCACTTGCACCAAAATGCAACAAACAACTTCCAGGTAAGTAGGATTATCCCATTGTTTTGTCGCCGCGTGACACTAAACAGAGTTGTACTAATGACACAGACAGCAAAATATTGATAATATCTATGTCTATAATTTACTCAGTATCGTATAGGACTTTACAATACTCGTTAGAACTAGTACTTTAAGTATCAAAATATTAATAGAGCACCAACTACTATATTGTTTGCGATTTGTAAACATTGCAGTTTTCCGTTATTTATCCTTATAATATTTTTAATATGGCCCATAATATTGCATTGTCATTCAAGCGTTACAAATTAAACTTGAATATATACATAATTTTAGCTCAATCGGTTGAAGATATCTGCTTCAAAATAAGTTGCAAGATTCTACCCAAACCAACATAGATACAAGTGATACTCGTAGTTACATATTGCAAGTTAAATAAAAATGCAAAAACGAGCGGCTGCGTAGTTTTAATATTGATTTAATCGTGAAATTTAGTCGATTGAAACTAAAACTAATTCAATTGTTAGTCGAAGATTCTCACAACTAATTTATGAAATGAAATGAAATAATTTATTCCAGAATTTGAGATTCCATAATAATAATTACAATTATATAAATTAAAATTAAAACACAAAAACAAAAACACAAAATACAATTTACAAATTACCTACACATAATTAGCCACGGGTTACCCCGGCCCCGTGACCACAGGCTTATGGTAGCCTCTCCAGCGCTCGTGGAGCGGACTGGCATCCCATTCTCTCGCCACCGCGAGTAGGGTGTTGGAGGAGTTTTTTATTTAATCGCGATAAAAATTACGAATGATATTTTTAATCGATTGATTAGTTAACTAAAAAATTAATCGATTAATGCCCATCTCTGATCAGTACCCTAATAGTGATTATAAAAAAGAAGAAAAAAATATTTTATATGACGTTATTCGATCTTTTTTCCTCCGTACGTAATAATATAAAATCAGTTTTTCATTCAATAATGAACAAATTATCCGTTTCATTTCAACTTAAACTCAAATAATAACTGGTCCGGGCCGGGCGGGTCGCTCAGACGTGTATTCAATACCCGAGTGAAGGCGCGAACCGCGGATCCGGATCCAAACTTAGAAACGTTTCCTAGAGGACACGTTTCCTAGCGGGTCCGTGTCGACCCGTTTCCGAAGGAAACGTTTCCTAGCCGGTTCGTGTAGATCGGGTTGTTAGTACCGCCGGTGTTAAGGACCCGTGTACACGTTTCCGCGTGTAACACGGATACCGGGAGCCCTTAAAATTTTATTAAAGTTCATTGTAGTACAATGAACTTTAATAAAATTTTAAGTCGAAGTATATACTTCGACTTAAAATGTATAATATATATTCAAATATTATAATACAATATCATTATATACCCATTAACACATTATAATGTATACACTATAATATTTAGCGCGTAACTAGAACAATTTGGACCATTATAATATTTTGGCGGTTTTACATTTCGTTTGAAGACATCTTTACACCTCGACATTTTTACTCGCAGTCCTAAGTGCCTAAATCAAGTTATTTATGTCATCATATTCATACATTCTTTCGTCCATAAATTGCGAGGTATTGTAAAAATCGTTTTATCAAACGTCACTTTATGTTAGGTTAAATGATGAACTTTCTTTCCACTAACTTCTCCACACATTCCTTCGTCCATAACCGCGTGGCATTGTAAAAATTCATCTTGAACAGAAGTCGCGGATCGTGCGAGATCGTCGGATAAGTCGATTAGGCTCGTACCTCGCGGCGCTCCGATGTGAGGCACGTGTGCCTTCCGCGCATGCGACGGCATTCTTCAGAATTCCGCTTCTGAAGGTATTTTCTTGGTATTGGTAAGGTTTTTTTGACCTCTACATAAGACACTGGCGCTTAGATTGTTTCTTTTGTGCTGATGATGAGTAAATAGCCGGTAGGGCCGTCTCTCCAACTGGGCATTCTGGACACGTGCTAAAGCTCCACCCACGAGGGCCCCTTAAAATATGGAGTGCCTAGGGGCGCCGGCGCTGTGCCCTCCCGGTGCTGACCGGCTGTGATCGCTGACACTGTTTTGTGATAATAGGCCTGCCGCAGCATAAACCTCGGCACCAAGTGCAGCTACCGCGCGCGGGGCGCTCGGAACAGCGGATGAGTACCTGGCTATTGTTACTAGTAGCCCTCAGTTTGTCAGTCCTCCAATTTATGTAGGTAACTAGTTAGGTACTCATCCGTTACTCACCCTAAAAAAATAAGGTACGACACTCCGGCTAGTGAGACTTTCTACGTCACTGATTAGTAGATGGTAAGAAAAGGAGTTTTTTTTTTACTGCCAGTCGTACAAAATAATAATATTTTTTTGTTCATGTAAAATTTCAGTATCAAGGAAAATTCAAATAGGTAATTTAACCATTATTATTCAGAACATATCAGTAACATCTTTCATTCAATACTATCAATCGATCAAAATGTATTCGTGCATTTTACATTTCTGGTGTTGCACCTGTGCATCCGACTCGCACTTGGCAAATTTTTCAATAAACGATAACTGTAACAGAGGTAATGCTAATTCCACAGACTACGTATCCGACTCGATCGGATAGTTTACGGTTCCGCCGATATGGTTTGGTCGTGATTTATTTCGGTCGCTGCCATATAAGCAGTGCCACAATGGGCCCGGCTCGATTTACGACAGTCGATTTGGTAGCGATAAAAGATTTTGTCGCGATCGGGAACGACGCGGGCGCATTTGGAATTACTTAACGCGATGCATAAGGATTCTGAGATGATTTGATTACGGCTACTTCTAGGATTAGAGTATCCACATTTTTTTTTTCGGGCAAAAGGTAACCTAACATTTATAATACCTTTCCAAGATTGATATCGATGTATAGATTTATAGAAATTTAGCGGAGTGATCACCTTACAGTGGTTTGGCGTCAATAGAACCCGAATCCCACTGGCTTGCCCACTTCAGGACGATTGAACACCATTCTCTATTGATACTGATGAGAGGAAAATTATACCTACGGTTTTTTTTTTTTAGCGAAATTTTACCCCTACTTTCCCTGAGCTTTTGTTTGACGCCCCACGCCACTGAACCCTTATCGTTATCATATTTATTAAAAGTGACACGAACAAGTTGCCATTTGAAGGTAAATAGGTAGGGGAGATTTCGGCCACATGTCATTATAAACATCG
This sequence comes from Apotomis turbidana, assembly GCA_905147355.2. NCBI lineage: Eukaryota > Metazoa > Arthropoda > Insecta > Lepidoptera > Tortricidae > Apotomis > Apotomis turbidana. The sequence goes on along the minus strand of LR990294.1, from coordinate 7,186,951 downwards.
AATTTGCTCCCATATCCTGTCGTAGCCGATTAGCCTGAACCGTCATGACGAAGTTCAAATTCTACAACAGCGGTGTAAATCCGTAAAAATGGCGACATCCTGTGTTTTCCCATTGAACACCTCCTCTTCCCCACTAGGCACTTCGGGCACTTGCCTATGCCTATGCCCCCAGTCTCACGAAGGCACACAATCTCACGTGGGGGATCCCAACAACTCTGGAAAAAACATACCTATATAGATGACGTTTTTTGAGTGCCCCGAGCCCCGGCATGCAAGACGGCCTCGCCATTAATATGCGATTGCAACTGCTAAACGGTTTAAAGGAGTTGCTAATGCAGAGATAAGTATTCCAAAGTATTTTAACTTAAGATTACTGGGCGTAAAGTTATACAGCATTACTAGTTAGCTTCGCAATGGTCTAAATATATCTAGATTACAGCTTCCGACGACTCTAAAATATCAGCGCACGTATAAACAAGTCAACCAGTAGATAACTAAGGAACGTATGTACGCATAAATTTTAATTAGAATGCGCTATTTACAATGTATCTTGGTTGTGCTAATAAAACTCCTAATTCTAGTGGATTTATGAGCAGACCTCGCAAGTCTGTTTCGGAATGGCTAAAATAGGTTTTTTTTTAATCTCTAAGGTACATCCATTATATTGAAAAATTTCGAAACTGTAAATCGACAAAAACAATCCATATAATTATCGAACCAGCGACTCTAGCACAACTGTTGTCACACGACTCTTTCTCGCGCGAAAAATATGACCTGTCTTTCTTTGCAATAAAATGTGAGAGAGTGACGGGCGATGCTATGTCGCGCGACAAGAGTTGCGAAGCCTAGTTGTGCTAGATGGGCTGCACACAGAACGTCACGAGAATCGGTTGGGAATAAGACCTCTAGACGAGAACAGGTGGAATCCGGACATACGAAAGCATTTATTCCCAATCGGAAACGGGCGCATTGCTCGCTTCACTCGCTCGCAAGTCAATTCGAGATAACTGAGCAACGATGTACGCATACATTTTAATTAGATGCGCTTGCAACGTGTCTCTGTCTCGGATGTGCTAATAAAATTCCTAAGTCAAATGGCATCTCAGTGTTTAGTAACGTTCGATTCGATTTGCAAACTGTACGAGACATTTGGCGAAGTTCAATTTGGATGTGTAGGTTAGGTAATTGAATTTGTACGAATAGAATGGATTAGATGCAGTCATTTTCAATATTAGGCGATGATGCACGGGGCGGGGCTAGTGTACAAATATTAGCACAAGTCCATTTTATAGGGCCGTTAGTATTTTGACATTTTTGACAGATATACAAGGTGGCCATAAAATAAGGGCAGAGCTTTCGTGGTAGTCTTTTAAGTCGATATTGCAAAGATCCCCCAGGCCGCACTTTAATATGATAAAATAGTAGTTTGTGCAACTATTAGTAATTAAATTAAAGTTCTCAAAACACGAGTGTAGTTTTATGAAACGAGCCGAAGGTGAGCTTTATAATAGGATCACACGAGTGTTTTAAGGCCTAATTATATGTACGGGTCGATTGTAAAAAAATTGTACATAGTTAAAAGCTTAGTTAACAAAAAATCACGATCGCTTCCTTTGTGTGACGAAAGTTAGTCATACAAAATGTATGGGTAACTTTCGTCACACAAAGGAATCAATTAAGTTTTGTTTTAATTAAATCCCCTAACTATGTACAATTTTTTTGCAATCGACCCGTACAGGGAGTGCAGAATTGCATGGCCCATTTTTGAATTCATTTGTAAGTGGGCCATGCATTTGTGCAACCCACAGTACAGTTGCATACAATTTAATTACGATACTGCTCCATTGATAGTTCCATCTGACGCGCGGAAGTTCTCTTATTTTTTGGCTACCCTGTATCCTGTACAATACTGATTTGTAAATACGCGTAAATTGTTCGTGTCACTAGGTTTGAATGGTTGTTGTAATACCAAATATAATAATAAATGTAAAGCTACATTCACAGAGGAGAAGAGCTCGCGCGAAGTTGGCACACGCCATACCTACCTACTGCACGTAAATAAAATTTTACCATCATGTGTTACTGAAAATTAACATAATTATAGTATTTCTAGTTTTACGATGTGCCAAGTAGTTCAATGTCAAATGTAATTAGAAGTTTGAAGATCACAGTAAATGTTTAGATATGTTGAAATTGAATAATGCGTACTACTAGAGTTGAATACAACACAAAAATATAGAAAACAATAGATATTTACTAGGTACTCATGGTGAGGTAATACCAGAACGTTTATAAAAAAAGTGTACTAACTTGAACCTTAGAAAAAAATAAGTAATAACACGTAATTCTTTTAACGCTCACCTACCAGGAAGTAGGTAGACAAATGATTGATATAACCGATGTCTCGTACGTACGTAAGTAATACAGCATATCGCTTTTATAGCATACAGCATAGAAAGTCCGAAATTTCGAATCCCTCTCGAAAAATCAATCTTTCGATTTTCGCATAAATAAAAAGTAGCGTAGTTTTTACTACGCTACTTTTTATTTACTCTTTTTGTTAACGGCAAATAATTTAACAGCAATACGGCGTTGGACTTACGTTACACTAACAAAATAAAATAAAGAGACATAATAATATTAAATACCGATTTCTAGTACAAGATATAGCTGTTCTAAATAGCCAAGCCTTTTAGTCAGTAATGCGTTATATTTATGACTAAAACGCTAAGCCGCTTTAATAATATTGTAACATATTTATATGGCGATAAAAACCACACTATATACATTAAAATATTCAGTTTAATCCAAGCTTAACCGGCGGTTTCACCGACCTAACACATCGTCAAGTTTCCCCAGGAATTAAATAAATAACGCTAATCGTGCACAAGTAAGAGCTAAAACGAGTAATTGGCGACCGAGTCCCACGCCGTCGGTGTCATCCCGACCTCAATCTAGATAATAAATAGAAAGTGAGCGCTGGAAGCCGGCACCGTGTATATTTGATCATATCGAGTGCCTTATGTGACACGATTTCATCCATGATTAATACGGACACGCTGTATACAAGTAAACAGTTAGAGATTCGACGAATATTTTTTGCGGATACTATCCGGTTTTCAGCCTATTTATCAATATTTTAACCGCTTACTAATTTAACTATCCGGATAACGCCCGGGGGTGGTTGACAGATAATCTGTATTTTTGATTAAATATAGGTTTTGAAGAATTTTGATCTTGATTTTTGTTAATATACAGCGTGTATATTTGATATAACCGAAAATTGTAGCCAAACGGAGACTTTAGTGCTATAATCTGATATTTATAACAATTATAATTTAGCGTTAACTTCCATAGCGTAATTAATAAAAAAAAAACTGTGCAGCAATGTATGGCGTAGTTATTACTAGTGACAGTTGTGACATCACTATGTTAAGTCTCAACAAGCAAAAAAATAGTTCGATTTTTTTAATAACTTACGTATCAATATAATTAATAAGTGCCTATACTTAGACCCCGTAAAGTTTGCGGTTATATCAAATAGACACGCTGTAAAGAAACGAGGAGTTGAAAGGTCCGTATCGAGTTGAACATGAGCATAATATATAAATACATGACGAATAAAACAGTCCGGAATTCAGGCTATCCCGCAACTTTAAGTTGCGAAGTTATTAATCAATCACATGAACATTCTGTCACATACTGGAAGGTGACCCTAATACTTTGCAGGGCATCGAATCGTTTCTATGACAACGATTTGCGACGAAATAATAAGTATAATTTTCGATTTTGTTCTGATTTCGAATGTAATTAATATTCGTATCTAAGTAACACTACGTTTCAAGCATTCGGCCAAATATTCTGCGCTTTGATATGTGGTTATCCTGCAAAGCCCTCGGTCAAATATCCAATATCCAGCTAAACTATTCGCCGCATCTCTAAAGCTAAATGCAGTCTTAGAAAACGTTTTGAAAATTCCGCTGGGACCGTACGCTCATTTCTATATCGTCATGTATTATGCAGTAGCGATCTCAGGGGATCCTTTAACATGCAGTAATCTCCGTTTCTACTTTATAATGCCGTGTATCACGAAGTTTTGATAGGCCGCATGCAACCTGTGGACATTTCGATGTTTATAAATGGTTACATGTAATTTATAGTTTGATTAGCAAATACATAACTCTTGGTAAAGGAGGCATCGCAGCCGGTCTGAGATTTAGTCGCCACTTCATTATTAATTGCATTTATCGGGAATCTGTAGTGTAATTTATAGGACCGCTAGGTGCGAATTACATGACCAATAACTTACTATATGTATGGGTAGAAAACAAAGTGTGTGAATAGCTCTCTTCATCTTGCTTAGCATGTGTACTGATAATGAATGTTTAGAAATTAGGACCTATAGCACAACTGCGCGACTAGTGACTACACATCCTTGCTTTTTTAGCGATACCTAACTAGAACTGTATCAGGGCTGGTTAGCTCTCACTACCAGTGAGTCGGACTTCGTACTTGTGGGAGTACAAACCTACTAACGGGAATGCCTCCGCGTCACAGTGATTTGATGAGACTTTTATTTGTAAGAAATAATGAGAAATAGTTCTGCTTGACTCGCAATATTCGATAACAGACACCAGTCACATGGGCCTAAATACAACTACATATTTACGTTTACCACGCGATAAATAAATGACAAACATCTGTCACTGAGACTCTAAGTGAGTTCGAGATGACAGATGCCGCAATCTTTGTTTTATAGTGTGATAAGCGCGATTATCATAAGCTCTGTACGGACAATATCTAAAAAAATATGATAAAAACATTTATTTCTATCCTATATTTCCTTAGACATCTGAAGGATGGAGATGTAGCGACCTGACATACAGGTTCCGCCTAGGTTGGGCATCAGTCTCCACCGCATTAGAAATAAATAACCCTAGGGAATTTTACTGTAACATTGTAGTGGACTCTATAAATACTTTTACTTTACTTTTAAAAAACATCCAACATCGAACACGAAATCGTATGTACCGTTTGCATTTGATCCGTATTGCGTGCGAACAAAATCTTCGAAGGATGTTTTTGTCTGTTCGTTCGTAAAAGTGATCACACTTGTCGCACGGCATAGCGTCACCTGTCACTCTCCCACAGTACTGCATAGAGAGAGAGATATATCTCGCGCGAGAAACAGTCGCGTATCACAGTTCTGCTGATCTGCGCATTATCTCGCACAGTATTAGCACCAACTGTGCTAATTGTGGAAACTCGAGAAAGTGCCATGTGGCGAACCCTGGCTTTGTACCGTCTTGTTTACTCTGATTAGGCGATAAGAGAAACTTAGTGTTCGTACGTTGCTAATTTCTAGATTAGAAAGTAAGCTCTGAGGACGTTAAGTTGGCTATTGTATGGGATCTTGGACAGAGGTGTGGGAATAATTAATTGGCATGTTTATATACAAGGTTCTAAGGTAAAGTAGTCAGGAGCGCATTGCTGTTAAACTACTTTCTTAGTGTACATAAACAACGTACACACTTAAGGCATCCGCTGCCGCTGTCTATCAGCTGCCTCGCATTTTTTTTTTGTTAGTAAAGAGATATCGATTTTAAAATTACAAGATTTTCACTTTACTATAACAAAACAGGACCCGGGACGGGAGTCCCTTCGAGACCATGGACGTTAAATCACTTCCGAAACGTCGAGGTAATTGAATAAACACCTTTTTGAACGCGATTAAAACCCGTTTTTAATCGACTTCTAGTAGTAGGTTCTATGTGTTACTGAATGTTTTTATTCTTGACTTCAAAAGGTGATTCAAATGTAATCGGTAGATGAACGTGTTATTTTTGGCTTTTCAGTTTATTTTAAGGTCGGTTCTTTTTTTGTTATTTTTTTTTGTTATAATAGTAACAGAGACAGCTGGGCAGCCAAAGATATTGAAAATACTTTTTACCCGACTATATAGTACAGAAAAAAAACGCGGTGAAGGTGCGACCCTTTAGTTCCTTATACAGGGTGTAATCGTTAAGTGTAGCCAGGCGATAATTCCGTAAATATAGCAGATATCAGAAAACTTCAAATTGACATCGAAAGTGAGTTACCCAAGGAGTAAAATTACATTAATAACTTTTTTTAAATAAAAGCAAAAATATCCAAAATATTAACTTTAAATCCTCCCATACATTTAGTACGAGTACGACGACTTACAGTACAGCCACCAAGAACGACGGCGTCGCAAGAGAAAAAACTGCTTGAGATTCATTCAAAATGTACCTAATAAAATAATAAAACCACCGTTTATGAAAATAATAAAGACAACATTTATTTTTTAAGGAAGCAGATTTTGTTGCTCGAAGTGACGCCCTTCCTGTGCGATACATTGACGGGCCTTACGGCTACGCTGAACGAATGCACAGACTAGAAAAACGAAAAAAATCGCGTACGCCTTGCCATTGCATTAATTACACCGCAAATTTTAAGAAAAAATCATTTAGAAACATTTAAGAGGGCCCGTCAATGTATCGTACAGGAAGGGCGTCACTTCGAGCAAATGAAGTAAAGAAAAAATGTACGTCCTTAAAAAATAAATGCTACATTTATTATTTCATAAACGGTAGTGTTATTATTTTATTACAGTTTATACGTGCAAATAATTAATCTCACGCAGTTTTTTCTCCTACGACGCCGACGTTTTTGGAGGCTGTAAGTCGTCGTAGTAAATGTATGGGAGGGTTTGAAGTTAATATTTGGGATATTTCTGCTTTTATTTAAAAAAAGTTATTAATGTAATCTTACTCATTGGGCAACCCTCTTTCGAAATCAATTTGAAGTTTTCTGATATATCTGCTATATTTACGGAATTATCGCCTGGCTACACTTAACGATTACACCCTGTATAGATAAATAGATTACGGCCCTAGTCGAAACAACTGGCCCTTGATTCACTTTCACTCTCGTTCGGCACAATCAACTCTCCCATTAGTTCCCATGTCGTATCGCATTAGATCCATCTCCGGATGGTATCAGTTAACATTGCAACTGTACACGCGAATGTGCTGTCAGTTCATACAGAACCAGAAGATGCCTGCAACCAGTTAATTTATTTGTTTATTTATTTATAAAAATTAGTTAGGTACACGGTATTACAGTAATTAAACCAGGGCACTGTGAACTACAAAATTACATTTAAAGAAAAAACTAGCTCGATTAAAGCGACGTAGCAGCGTGGCTCCGTTGCGTCGTCTGATCTAGCGCAGGATTCGGCAGATTGCCCCGGAACCGCCGAAACACAACACCGTTCGGCCAGAAGACACCACTTGCGATGGTGTTAATACTCGTACATACTCATAGAGTATATTGAATGTGTTACATGTATACTCTAATGCAAATTTTAAGTACCTATTATCATTCAAGCGTTAGGAAAAAACGTACAAAGCCCACAAAACACGTTTGTTGTAGGCCCTTTATAGTTCCAGTATTTGTTGTTATAGCGATCATAGGTACTAATACACATCGAAAATTTCATTTCGCTACATGGTTCGAAAGATATAGCCGTGTGACAGACGGACAAACAAACAGCGGAGGCTTAATACTTGAGTCCCGTTAGCTCACTTTGGGTACGAAACCCTAAAAACCAGTGCGATTCTGACTCGCGCACCGAGGGTTCCTTACAAATACTTACCGATCCCATATTAACTGGCCGGGTTAAGTTAAGTTTGCAACCGATCACGTTTGTTGTATGGGAGCCCCACTTAAATATTTATCTACTTTATTCTATTTTTAGGGTTCCGTACCCAAAGGGTAAAAACGGGACCCTATTACTGAGACTTCGCCGTCCGTCCGTCCGTCTGTCACCAGGCTGTATCTCAACAACGGTGATAGCTAGACAGTTGAAATTTTCACAGATGATGTATTTCTATTGCCACTATAACAACAAATACTGAAAATAAAATAAAATAAATATTTAAGGGGGGCTCCCATACAACAAACTTGTTATAGGTTATATATATGTAGGTATAGGTACGGAACCCTTCATGCTCGCACTTGCTCAATTTTCAGTATTTGTTCTTATAGCGGCGAAATACATCATCTGTGAAAACAACTGTCTAGCTATCACAATTTATGAGATACAGCCTGGCGACAGACGGACAGACAGACAGACAGACAGACAGACGGACAGCGCAGTCTTAGTAATAGGGTCCCGTTTTTACCCTTTGGGTACCTATGGAACGTAAACTAACAGAAGATAGGGAAAAGTGGCGATTACTCCACCGACAAGAGCAAAGCTCTTGAATTATGAATGAATGAACTGGAAAAAGCTGCTGTTGGCCCAATAGAGATCTGTCAACCCACTGGAAATAATTGCCCTGGGAAATAACTTCGCATATTATTTTAATTGAAAATGCTCGGTTTGCCGTAAGTTTACGAAACGTTACGGAGAAGTTAGATAGGTATGTCACTCACAGTACGAGTATATTAAGAGTTTCGTCAGTACCTACTAGATATCTGTTCTGTTTCTACTTTTGCACCGCCTAATTTAACTTTTCAAGTTCTCCACTACCCAAAGGTTGTCTGGAAAAGATCGCTCTTTAACGATAAGACTGCCTGTTGTTTACCTCTAAGCTAATTGTAATTTCTTGCGTTGTATGGGTGCCGTACAGTTTCGTCTACTCGTATTTGGAATAAAACAAATTAGTCAAATTCTAACTTCAGTCAATATATTGTACATTCAGTTACTTATCATATCATGCACTTGCAAAAATATTGGCAAATATTAATAAAGATAGCGTGACATTGAACGGTCGAGCTATTTGTATAGTTTTATCTTTAAATATTAGATATTGTGGTTAAAAGGATTGGTTAACACAGATAAAAATATGAGTGCTCATGTTAAAATATATTATAGATTCAGGCATTAGTATAGTAGTAAGAATATTCACGCTTGTTTAACCCTGCATGTTATGAATAATTTGACCATTCAATCGGTAGCTCTGGTACGAAAGCGCGTGCTTTAATAGTTGAATAATCATCTGAAGAGAACTTTAAGCATTCTAATAAAATTAATCGAACGCATTCCAAACATCCCATTCATAGTTGAAATTTTAAATTAAAAACAAATGAATAAACATTAGCACTAACCCATCAGGCATAAAAGAGCTTGTATGGTGAAGTCGATCTTTTTAACTTGGTAGCGGGCAAAGACTGACTTAGGACGTTTTTGGATTGGCCGGCTGATCTCCTCTGGGCCCGTAGTGAATTGAGTGATTCTGATTGGTGACTTCTATTAATTATCCGTTGATAGATTTTTATAGGGATATCGTAAATTATATGTATGTAAACGATTTTATGTTTTTTTACCTTTGAATTTATTGGCAACTTGCTTGACTAAAGCGCAGCCCAGAGTTGATAACTAATTTGATGGAACTGTCAAATAATAATTAAATCGTGAAGAAATGACAACGTAATTAAGAATATGACAACCAATTTCGATTCTTTCGAAGGTTAGACAACCGAATGGTCAAGTCTTCTAAAATAATACTAAGCACATAACTTTGTTTAGAACTTAATAATAATAAAAAATAGGGCAAGTGCGAGTCCGACTCGCGCATGAAGGGTTCCGTACCATAATCTATAACAAGTTTGTTGTATGGGAGCCCCCCTTAAATATTTATTTTATTTTTAGTATTTGTTGTTATAGCGGCAATCATCTATGAAAATTTCAACTGTCTAGCTACCACCGTTCTTGAGATACAGCCTGGTGACAGACGGACAGACGGACGTGCAGCGAAGTCTCAGTATTAGGGTCCCTTTTTTACCCTTTGAGTAAGGAACCCTAAAAAGAAAACATTTCACAGAAATCTCATTTCATTGAAAGCATTTTTTTTAAAACCATACAATATTTTGGAATAAATATTATAACACAAACCCAACCTAACCTAATTTATAGGTTGACATTTTCTAAAATTCTGAAAAAAATTATGACTAACGAGAAAAAAATTGTCTATAAAACGAAAATTCTATGAAACGTAGAATTCGGTGAAGTATTTTTCTTAGAAATAGGAGGATTCCTTACTCAGGAATTGTCAAGCCACACACGGCGTTTGACCCAGCACCATACATAAACAGGTCAAGTTAAAAAGCATGCATTTATTAACGTCAAAACATCACTTTACAGTCCGACCAAAAAGAGTAGAAATTAAAAAGTGGCAATACTATAGTGTCCTCCCTTTCTAATTATTATAAGAAAACGGGGACGACACTACACTACTGCCACTTTTTAATTTCTACTCTTTTTGGTCTGACTGTAACAACATTCTACTAGGGCTGACTTCGGTATTTCTAATAGTATTCCGTCTCAGATCTCACCAATATACCCATATGTCATAACGCTGTGCTCTATTTAGAGTAGCCGATAGAGCACAGATAAGGATGACATTTCATTCCTCATTGACGTGAATATATTTTATTTATTTGGCAATAAATTCAGCATGGTAAATTATATCGACATCGCTGCAGTACAATGTCTGGAGTGGGCAATGTATCTAATTAAGTCTGGATTTAACCAAACTTTTACTCCAATACTAACGCTTATGGCAGTTTCATTGGTCGATATGTGTGGAGTATATAATATGTCAGTTCCGAAGCAGAAAACCAATAAACGGCGCGGTATTGAATGGCAATCATACACCGAAACACGTAGCGTGGATACCTAGGTGGTACAAGGTAGACTGATGACGGTGATGACCTGGTGAAGGTGGCTGGACTGTGCAAGACGGGTTATGGGGGAGTTCTTTGGCGGAGGTCATTGTTTTCAGTAATGTACGTCTTCTATTGCTGGTAATGATAACGAAGCAGAAATGTTGCTAAATCAAATAAATAAGGAATAAGGCCATATATCAGTGGCGTGGCGTCAAACACATGCTTGGTAAAGCCGGAGCGGGTTTGGCTTCATTTTTTATTCAAAAACAGTAGAATAAAGTGCTTAAATGTCTTAAAATATGTAAGCCGGTGGGAATCGAGTACTATGAACGCCAGGCCACTGCCACAAATGGACAATCTCGGTAGCATTGTGGCATTCTTCAATTAAGGTACTTTCGGGTATTAAAGCCTAGCTAAGGGAGAATGTAAATAACATTAAAAATAGCATATTTAAACAACGTATTTATATTTTAACCAGTCATTAATTTCAAGTAGTATACAATAAACGTGAAAATTTGCATAAATTGCCATTAAGAGACACACAGTGACAGGTTTTTTAAAACCCTACCATTAGGCCTTATTTAAATATGGTAGTATAAAAAGGCCTAAGACCTTAACTTGCTTAAATCATTAAAAAATAATGTTGTCGAGCTCAAAAATCACTTAATTACAACAAATACGTTTATGTTCTTTAATTGTGATAAAATATTGCTCATTGTATGGCTATTTAATTTAGTACAAAAATACATCAACATATTCCGTTATCTCCGCTAGCAATTAATTAACATGTATGGAGATAATCAGTCTCAAACTTTAACCAACATAAAAAATAGCGAAAAATAGTAATTCTTGCTTTAAAATAAAATGAAATTTTGTATTTTTTTTTATTTTTCCTAAAGGCCTTATTTTACTATAGGCCATTTTATACTAAAGGTAGTGCAAGAAGGCCTACTACGTTTATAACATAAATATAAAACAATTAAACGTTAACTAATAAATACAAAATACCATCCCATCGCCTAGCACCAATTTGGGCATTCTAAATCACACTAGAGGCTTCTTGGGAGGCGTCGAGATCGAAAACTGAAAATATAACAAATAGGTAATTAATTTCCCATTAAATTAATAGTATAACTTAAAATACCGCAATGCACTATAAAAACTAAACAAAATTCGATATATGAGGTAGGAGGATAATAAAGCCTAACACTAACTTTAAGTTATAGAGAGCAATAAGGCCTGTAGATAAATTTTGTAGGCCATATTCACCGCCGACTTCGTGGATAAATAAAACGAAATATAAAATATTGGCATCACAATACGTTATTGAAACCTGTATCACATTAAAAGCGTTAATTAGGGAGAACAACTGTGTGCAAATTGTCATGATTAATGTAATACTATAATAATTATTCACGTTTGCTTCGGACCGATTTTTGTATCACGCGCTGCGCGCTCACCTGCTGACATGTATGACGCATCACTGGCGGCGGGGAGCAGGGCATCGAGCCAGTTCAAACTTGTAGTTCCTTGTTTGTCCGCTTGGCATCAGGGACGCGTGGCCTTGAGCGCGAGCTCTCGCATTTAACACGTTTTTGGTTACTTAGGCCTTATTGGCCGACAGGCTTTATTACCCGCAGGTACCTTATGCTGTGCTCAATGACAAGCTGCTACGCTTCTAATAGCGCTCTAATCTAAAGCCGTCTTCGTCCATCGTATTCTTTACGCGCTCGCATATTACAAACTTACGAACATTGTAACATTGCTTATTCACAACCATAAGGAAAATACGAAGCCAGAATGCATAGGTCGACTCGGAACAAGTAGACACGGTTAGAAGCCCATTGTCAGCCGAAAACATGCATGAGACGTCCAATGTCCATCCAACACCACCATCCACGACTCTTATCTTCATGTATTTGTGATCCGAAGTTCAACTTTATCTTTGGAGAAACATGGCTGCTTTACTCAGCAAAGGAAAGTTAAGATACGAGGTTGGGTGGAGGACTGGTAGAAATGCGGTTTGCACGCTAGAGATTAATATCCGGCACAAAATGTTATGCATTTTACTGGCATAATGCAGTGCCAGACACAGACACGGCACATCGCGAGGAAACTGTAGCTAAGGCGTGCGTATACTGGTTGAGAATAAGTTTCTGTCAAAAATGTCATTTTAGTGGCAAGCTTTTATAGCCGACTGTACTTTTCTTTGGATATCCATCTAATGCTCACTGAGACGATTCTAAAGAGCCCAAGCTCGGTAGGATTGCTTTTTCTATTATAGAGTTCCTATGGCCACCTTCCGGCTTCATCATCAGATCAGCCCCATGGTACCATATTATTGTATTGTCATCAAAGTTAAGTAAGTATGCAAAATTACCAAATAAATTTCATTTCATTTCATTTACATTGCAGGTTAAATAAAAGCTTTTAATAAAAATAGGCCGCTGCAGGGCATATTTTGCCGCGACTTCGCATGTTGCGCGACTCAACATTCCTGCCCGTCTAGCACAACTATGATTCGCGACTCTTGTCGCGCGACATAGTATCACCCGTCACTCTCTGACAGTGCTGTACAGAAAGAGATATACACCCCAGGCCAAAAGTATGGAAACAAGCATACATTACTATACAAACCTGTGATTTCCTTACGGAATAAATTAAAAAATCTAAAAATGAGTATAGGTAAACATTTTAAAAGTCAATAACGCAAATTCTGCTTATGAAAATTGCCAAAAGGCAATAAAAAAACGACGCCATGCACTTTGTCCCGGAGTTAGTTAGTATATATATTTTTACAATATGCAGATGTTTTAAAAGTGGATGATCTTTTTTTTTCTTTTGGGGGTGGCCTAACGGTTACTAACATTTACACAAGGAATAATTATTGGAAACTTTAAATATTCAAAGAATAAACTTAGTTTCCAGACTTTTGGCCTGGGGTGTATAAGTACTATGTCTCGCGCGATAAAGAGTCGCGTGTCACAGTTGTGCTAGAGCTGCTGCAACCTGTCTTGCTCGCACGGTTTTGAAAGGAAAGTGACAGGTAGTATTTGTCGCGTGACCGAGAGTAGGTATAGGCGAGTCATTAACTGACTGCGCATTGGGATGCTTGATTCAAATTCGATTAGGCATTGCGATATCCCCTTAGTTGTAAATTGACATACGTAGGCTATATTAAGACAGGAAAATGCGGAACAGCAGGCCTAGCATAACTGTGACACGCGCCGCTTTGTCGCGCGGCAAATACTACCTGTCACTGTCTTGTCAATACTGAATAAGCAAGACAGGTGACGTTAAGTCGCGCGACAAGTAAAGTCGCGTCAAGATATGCTAGGTGCTAGCCCAACGGTAAGAAGAAAACATTAGGCGTGTATTGAATAACCTACCCTACCTTTAGGTATTTTTGTTAAGTTTATGCACAAACATACATAACTTTGTCAGATAAAATTGTGTTTGTCTCAGTCAAAACTTAGTAGGTATCGCTGAAATAGCTACCGAAACGTTGGGCGTCTCGAATAATGAATATCAATCAATATTTTTTTATATATGTACGACATAATCCAATTAAATTGTTTTACTTAATGCGTGATCGCGGAAACCGTGTAGTGTACCTATATCAGTAAACTAAGAAGAAACATGAAATTATTCAAATCCAAATGAATTCCACTCAAATATATTCTCATTGCCTATTCAATTTGACCCTCTCGCCACATTGCACGCATACATCTTGTCAGAACAGATGCATTTCCACGTAATTGTCAGGCAATAATTCTCAGGACAAATGACAGTAAGTAATGATTTGCATAAGTGTTCATTATGAGTATTTACGTTCACTTGTGTTCATTTTTAGGGTTGAAGTACCCAGTTAAACTGAAACGGTCCTACAACGTACCGCGAGCCGCACACTAGGGTGCTTGGCTCCGCCTTTCACGTATGTTCAAGCCAAGTTCAGGAGTTCGTGGCCAGGGGTAGCGGCAGTCACGTGTTCATCGCCACAACACATGACCAATTGACAACACCTCATATTTTTAACAGGTGGAAATTAATATAGAGATTGAGAGAGCTTTGCGTCGTGTAAATACTAAAATAATGTTTGAATTTATTTTTCTGTGTGTAAGGAAATATAAGAAAATACATTAAAATAACTAGAATCTACGACAACTATGCCTGCATAGAATTGCAGTCTTAGATAGAATTGTACCTATCCGAGAAAAAAAAAAACTGTGAATAATGCCAAGCTCAACGTCATTCTTTTTTTTACAAGCTTTTATTTAGCTTGCATGGTATGTTTAAAGTATGTTTGTTCGGGTGAAATCTTGCAACTCAATTTTGAAGCAGATATCGTCAAACGATTGAGCTGAAATTTTGCATACTTACTTAACTTTGATGACAATACAATAATATGGCTGATCTGATGATGGAGCCGGAAGGTGGCCATAGGAACTCTATAATAGAAAAAGCAATCCTACCGAGCTTGGGCTCATTAGAATCGTCTCAATGAGCATTTGATGGATATCCAAAGAAAAGTACAGTCGGCTATAAAAGCTTGCCACTAAAATGTCATTTTTGACAGAAACTTATTTTAATTAGACACGAGACTAAAGTAACCTTTCCATTGTGTCATAGTTTTGGACTTACTACATTTTAGAATGGGTAAATTTTAATGAAATAATTAGTAATCTTAGAAAAAATATAAAAACGGGAAACGGGGGATTAGTGAAACGGCTTCTTTCTAAGCGAAATACAGAAAAATAATAAAATTGTAGTCTTAAAAATATGAAGTCTTGCGAATTGCGTCGTAGTTTACCACAGTAACTAATACAATACCTACAGTTTATGTGCGGCTTTTGCGAAGATCAAAAAGACAACTTTACCTACCTATGTCGTCTTTTCTTATGGTCTTAAACTGATACTCGAGTTAATCACACAAATATTTACCCTTGCGGAATTCGAACCTAGAACCGCTGCTGGCCAGGCAGCCACGGAGCCAACCGCATTATAATAAAACTCAATGCCAAGTTAGGAATATAAATCTTACAATATATTACATGACACCGTGTGAACAATGCCCACAAGCTGTATGATACCCATTCAAGTATTCCGTATTAGATACTTGTTACGGACAGCTAGGCAAAGCTAGCTATTTTATAAATAAATAATAATGTTTGTAAACGGTTAGGCGAAATTAGTATTAAGATAAATAAATAATATATTTCCTTGTGTTCCTAAATGCCCTTAAAAGCGGCTATACTGTGTGTATAACACTTATTTTCCTGAAATAATTCACTGTAAGAGAGCTCCCAAGTACTATGTAGAATAGTTAAAAGACCACGGCGTCTTAAAAGTAAACAAGTATGACTCATCCTGGTAACTTTCCACTCGCAGCGCGAGACAAAGGAATCATGTTTGTTTACGTTGGATGTAAAACTTAAGGATAAAAATTAGAATATCCTGAAACTTTGTATTAATGTTCCTCATGAACGTATAAGTAAAATCACTTAACATTATACCGGCCGCAACTTGCTGCGAGCACGGCAAACAAAGAAATAACACGACGCGCCGAGCGCGGCGCGATATGAGGGACAAGAAAGGTGTAGATCTCGACCCGTGTGAGCGAGACGGCCTCTGAGTCGAGACAAAGAAATCGTATAGATTTTATATCACTGTAATTAAGCGGGAGCTCTCACATAAAAATCATAAATGTAATTATGTTCTATAAACGAACCTCCATGTTATTCATAAGTTGAATTTAAGATAACTATTGTAATTTAGCAGAAAATTAGTAAAATGTAACAGAGCGGGCGTCCCTCTGAGAATGTAAACAAACCTTGAACAGATCAAATAAAAGGACGCCCATTTTTCCACAAATTTGTAGTACAACTTTTGCCTGCGTAGAGTTACGACTCCGTAGTAGTACAACTTCAGTCAACATCGAGTCATCACTCTGTTACTCAAGTGCGTAGATCAGCGATCCGCTAGTACTTCCGTCCAGTCTCTTACTCCTGTGTATACCATCGTGTTAGTTAGTAGTACGTAGTGCAATCAGTGTTAGATAAAGGACTAAATTAGTTAAGATTTAATTGTAAATTCGCGTGTTAATTTTGTGTGTTAATTTAGTATACTCCGATCCTCTATTTTTTTTGTTAATTGTTTTGTGTTAAATATATATCGTTTTCGTTTACCCTTGTGTTTCTTTCTTTCGTTCTTCTACTGAGCTATCGTAGATGTCAATGTGGGGACCCGGCCGACGAGGCATTCCTAACATTGTCTTGGTCCTTCGAACCGGATCGGAGCTAGTTAGTTAGTTTAGGTTTCGTGTGTTAGGTTTGGAAGTGCGGTTTCCAAATAGTTAGCGATGGTAAATACACGCGGAAACAAGAGCGAGGAGAGTGCGCGCGCGCAGCGCGAGCGCACACAAGCTGCAGTCGACCTGCAGCGGTTTGCGGTGACCAATGTGGCTGTCACACATTCACCGCCCGCTGCCCATGCCCGACCGCCTACGGGACTGCAGTTTCAAACAGACTCACCCGAGTCTCCCGCCGAGGAAGCCCCAGTTTCGCCGCCAACCGACACTACGGCGTGGCGCAGCGAACTGGACAAACATTTGTCGAAGACTGCGCGCTTCGACCAATCGCAGCACTCCGCGCCGGCCGACCAATCAGAGGCCCGCGCGCAGCGGCGCGAGTTCGGCGTCACTTTCGGCGATAAAGCCCACGCGCCGCCCCGACCAGCGTCACTTCACTCTCGAGCGTCGAACGCGACGGACGTGCTCCGCCGCGAGGCGGAGCTCGCCGCTATGGAGCAGCTCAAGCAACTTCGCTTCGAAGAAATTCGTCTTGAACGCGAGCTCGTTGAAAAGAGACTCGCCGTTGAAATGGAGCGCATCGACGAGCAATCTCGGGCCGGCGGATCTCAAGCCGACTCACAGCGACGCGTCAACGATTGGCTGTCCAACGTCCACCCTGCCGACGCGGTCCACGCGAAGCAGGCACGGCCCCCTACACCGCAACGCGACACACGCAAGCGACACGAAGAGGAGCCCCGGACACCATACAGCCGTCGAGAACGATCGTCAAGTCGAGACCGTGTGATCGACCGCCTCACCGACACTATTGAAACAATGATGCGACCTCCTCCGAAGCAAGTCTACGAGCTGCCGCCATTCTCCGGGGAGCCAAGCGAGTGGCTCACTTTCTATAACTCATACACTGAGAGCACCACACGCTACAAGTACTCCGCATATGAAAATGTCGCACGCCTGCGACACTGCCTGCGAGGTGAAGCCCGTCAATGTGTACAGCACATGATCGCCTCTTCCGCTCGACCCGACCTAATCATACGGGTCCTTAAGAAGAATTTCGGGCGCACCGATCTACTCATCGATCGCGCCATCGACGAGCTGCGAAGAATGCCGCCGCTCGGACCGAGCGCCAATGACCTCAACCAGTTCGCCATACGCATCATGAACATCGTGTCAACGCTTGTGGACCTGGACCGCCGAAGCTACGGCGCAAACCCACTTCTCATCCGGGAAGTCACCGAGCGACTGAGCCCACACTTGCGCAGTCGCTGGTGTTCCTACGCTAAGGAGCACCTTAACTCCGCCGAAAACGAACTCATGTTGATGGCGGAGTTCCTCCTTGAAGAAAGCGATGCCGAGATGGAATTCTCGCACGCTAAGGCGCCGCATAGAAGACCGACGCCCGCCGCCGAGCAACGTGGATCGCAGCGCGGCCCAGAGCAACGCACGGCGGCCAACGCCGGAAGAGGAGCCGTACGACGCCCTCCGAGAGATCGTGTGCAGACTTACGCACTCGAGCAACCTACTAGCTGCCTATTTTGTGGAGGCAGCCACCGCACTACCGAATGCCGCAAACTCATCGCCGTGCCAGTCGGAGCCCGATGGGATTGGGTGCGACAGAATCAAATATGCTTCAAATGCCTGGAGCGCAAGCACCGCCGCGACCAATGCAACGCCCGCGGCTGTAACGTTCCCGGCTGCACCTATCCACACCACCGACTGCTACACGCCGAGAAGACGCAGACGCATACACCGAGCGGCCCAGCGCCGTACATGCCTGCGCCACAAGCAGCGCCGTACATGCCTGCGCCTCAAGCAGCGCCGTACATGCCTGCGCCACAAGCCACGCCGTACGCCTACCTACCGTACGCACCGGCTACCTACGCAGTGAAGCAAACCGCTACCACGCCAGGCGCTAGACGAAGCACCACGCCGACTGCCCCGCCACAAGCTGCCGCTGCGACCTATACCGCGGCGTCGCGACGCCGCCCTAACACGCACGCAGCACCAGACGCACCGCCAGAGACGACGGCGTGCGTCGAAGAATTCACTGCCAACACAGCCGAATTTGGACGCAACGTGTCTTCGGTCCTGTTGAAAGTGATCCCAGTCATCGTCGGCGGACCCCGCGGCGAGACACTCACCTACGCCTTGATGGACCAGGGGTCCACAATCTCACTGATTGAAGAGAACCTCGCAGATGCAATCGGCGCCGACGGTACGACCTCGCGCCTGCATATCCAAGGCGTGGGGTCCATGACGACGCAGCAGAAGAGCCGTCGAGTGCACGCCCATGTGCGCAGCCAAACCGGCGGTCCGGCTCATCCACTAAGCCTACGGACCGTCGCCGACCTGGGCTTGCGCGCACAGCAAGCCAAGCGAGACTACGTCACGCAGTTCCCGCACCTCGCGGATATGAGCGCCGCGTGCTACGACACAGCACGCCCGCGCATTCTTATCGGCGCCGACAACTGGCACTTGATGCTGCCATACGAGCTACGCGTGGGCAAGATCGACGAGCCCGCCGCCATGCTATCTCCACTCGGATGGGTGCTATTCGGGTCGGCGCCGCAACAGTACGCGGGATGGCAGCAAACCGTACTACCCTGCTACGTCGGATACGCGATGCCACTACAAGAAGAGGACGCCGCCCGACCCGCAGCTGCGTCGGAAGCAACGACGGAGCGAGACTGCCGCCCGCCGCAAGATGATGACATCAGCGCCGAGCAGATGGAGCCGGCGCCGAGCAACGCGCCAGACAGGGCGCAATCAGCACCGCCACGGACTTGGACGCCGAACGCGCCGTACACGAGGATCGCCACAGCGCCGTGTACAGCCGAGCCGTTCGCCTACCGCCAGTACGTGCCGGCACCTCACGCGGCTGAGCAATTCGCCGCGACACCAAACGCACCGTATACGCAGAACGCCCCAGCGCCGTATACACCCGTGCAGCATGCCGTCCCGTACGCGCCCTATTCGTACGCGCCGGCCACCTTCGTGACTGAGCAAGTCGTCGCGACGCCAAGTGCAACGCCAACTGCTCTGCCGCCCACTGAAGCCGCCGAGTTCACTAACTGGCTACGTGGATCACAATCCGTAGCCACCCTACGCCTGTCGCACCCCTATGCCTCTACGGGGGGAGATGACGACGCCCGCTGCCTACCCCGAGACGACGGCCACGCCACACACCGACGCGGTGTAACGACGCAAGCAGCGGGCCCACGAAGAAGCCTGCAAGAGACGCCAGCGGCGTCAACCCAACCACGCTCTACATCAGTGGCGTCGCCTGCCGCGACGCCGCGCAAACAACGCCCCCGTTTCGACGCCACTAGTCAACGGGGGGAGGAAGGCGTCGTAACGCGCAAGTCTACTCCACGCGCGCAGACGCCACGTCAACGCGCAAAGAAGAGGAAGCGGCCAAGCAGACTACGCCGACGGCGTCACCCCGAACCCAACTACAACCAACGACAGAGGGTGATGTCGCTCGCCGCGACGCCTGACGCGTCACCTGCCGCTGTCCTGCCGCGACGCTCGCCGCGTCGCCTGCCGCCACTCCTGCCGCGGCACCCGCCGCTACTCTGGCCACGACGCCACCCGCGTCGCCTGCCGCCACTCCCGCCGCGGTGCCTGCCGCTACACCGGCCGCGCCGCCCGCCGCGACGCCTCACGCGTCGCCTGCCACGGCGCCCGCCACAGCCTTGTCGAGCTACGGCAGCCGACACGAAGCGCAGCCACCACGCAGCGCACACACTCAACGCCGGCAGGCGTTGCTCCCTACGCTGTCGCACAACGGGGGGAGAGGAGCGTCGCGCCACACGTGAAGACGCCGCGCGCAAACATAGCGTGCCACCTGACACCACCGTCGCGGCGCGCTGCCACAGCACGCGCCCAGACGACATCACGCGCCATGACGACGCGCTCAGCCACAGCGCGCACCCAGACGGCGTCACGCGCCGAGACGGTGCGCCCATCAAAGGCGCCAAGAAAACGACACTGCTCGCCGAGGTCGAGCAGACTGCCAACGCTCGGCCACTCACCCACGTGTCCGTCGATCCGGCCGACAACAAGGCGCTGACGCCCAATCATTTTGCTGGGCGCGCCTACTGCAGCGCCGCTCGTCGGGCCCTGCCGAGAAGCCGACCGACGCACTTGGCGGGCCAGCCAGGCGCTCGCCGAACTCTTCTGGGCGCGGTGGGTTCGCGAATACCTACCTACACTCGCGCCCAGACAGTCATCGCCAACGGGGACCGAGCGACGCATCAAGCCAGGCGACTACGTGGTGATAGCTGACCACACGCTGCCGCGCAACGTCTGGCCGAAGGGGATCGTCGAGGCAACGCATCCGGGCCCCGACGGAGAGGTGCGCAACGTCGAAGTCCGCACCAAAGGAGGAGTTTTTCGCCGGCCTGCGAGAAAACTAGCTGTCCTCCCCTTGCAACCCGAGCCTACGCGGGAGCTCGGCGGGGGGAGACTGTTACGGACAGCTAGGCAAAGCTAGCTATTTTATAAATAAATAATAATGTTTGTAAACGGTTAGGCGAAATTAGTATTAAGATAAATAAATAATATATTTCCTTGTGTTCCTAAATGCCCTTAAAAGCGGCTATACTGTGTGTATAACACTTATTTTCCTGAAATAATTCACTGTAAGAGAGCTCCCAAGTACTATGTAGAATAGTTAAAAGACCACGGCGTCTTAAAAGTAAACAAGTATGACTCATCCTGGTAACTTTCCACTCGCAGCGCGAGACAAAGGAATCATGTTTGTTTACGTTGGATGTAAAACTTAAGGATAAAAATTAGAATATCCTGAAACTTTGTATTAATGTTCCTCATGAACGTATAAGTAAAATCACTTAACATTATACCGGCCGCAACTTGCTGCGAGCACGGCAAACAAAGAAATAACACGACGCGCCGAGCGCGGCGCGATATGAGGGACAAGAAAGGTGTAGATCTCGACCCGTGTGAGCGAGACGGCCTCTGAGTCGAGACAAAGAAATCGTATAGATTTTATATCACTGTAATTAAGCGGGAGCTCTCACATAAAAATCATAAATGTAATTATGTTCTATAAACGAACCTCCATGTTATTCATAAGTTGAATTTAAGATAACTATTGTAATTTAGCAGAAAATTAGTAAAATGTAACAGAGCGGGCGTCCCTCTGAGAATGTAAACAAACCTTGAACAGATCAAATAAAAGGACGCCCATTTTTCCACAAATTTGTAGTACAACTTTTGCCTGCGTAGAGTTACGACTCCGTAGTAGTACAACTTCAGTCAACATCGAGTCATCACTCTGTTACTCAAGTGCGTAGATCAGCGATCCGCTAGTACTTCCGTCCAGTCTCTTACTCCTGTGTATACCATCGTGTTAGTTAGTAGTACGTAGTGCAATCAGTGTTAGATAAAGGACTAAATTAGTTAAGATTTAATTGTAAATTCGCGTGTTAATTTTGTGTGTTAATTTAGTATACTCCGATCCTCTATTTTTTTTGTTAATTGTTTTGTGTTAAATATATATCGTTTTCGTTTACCCTTGTGTTTCTTTCTTTCGTTCTTCTACTGAGCTATCGTAGATGTCAATGTGGGGACCCGGCCGACGAGGCATTCCTAACAATACTCATTTCCATTCAATTTGCCATACAAGACAGCATGTTAAACGGTGAAAGCCTTGCTTAATGTGAATCGCATAAATAGAATTTCGATTTGATCATGATTTTATGTATGTAAGTATGAACTTTTGCGTTTGGTTGGTATGCTTAAATATTATTGTTGTTGTTGCTTATTATATCAGTGACTCACTGTCACATGAATTTAACATTTTACTGAGCTTAATTTTAGGATCCCCTTATTTTATAGACAACCCGTTTCATCGAATCTTGCGTTTCATCGATTTTCATTTCATAGACAGTTTCTTCCGTTGAAGTCATAAATTTTTCATAAACCTTGAAAATCCTTTAGTAGAATAATATAGGTACTGACATCGTCGGTTTGACGTCATTCCGGGATTGCCAAGCGCTTCTTTGAAATGTCAAAAACGATCTGCTGGTATGAAGTTTCTAGGAAAATACAACTAAAAACGTCTTAGGAATCAGTAGTCAAATAAAACTATATCTATGTATTCAAAATTTTTATTCCCCTTTTTTTTGAATGTATCATTCAGTATTATAAAATTATTTTCAAAAATTCATATACGTCAGTATCGTAATTCAAAGTTAATTAAGTATCCGTCTTTAAATGGCTGTTTGCTTTGCAAATTTATTTGGAGTGCTCAAGTAAAACTATGCTTATAAGGCTATTTGGCACCCAAGAGGGGCTATTTGGTAAAATATACTACTCGCGAAGTAGACCGAAATTGGCCGAGGCGAAGTTGGCCGAAATATGGATTTTTCGCAGCGAAATGCCTCTCCAAACTATTATATTCGCCCAACTTCGCGAGCAGTGTGGAGCCACAATCAGTGGACCACGCGAGATTTATGTACCTAAGTGGGACTATTTAGTACCATGAATAAAAAAAATAGTATCTCGTTAAAGAAAATTGAGAAAGAATCTGATCCAGCCATTCTGACATCAGGATGGCTGGACCAAGTCCGTTTCACCTTGTTTAGCTTTACAACTTGCATGCATCTTGTCATAAGGATTTAGATCGACAATCACGCGTAGTCCAACCATCCTGACGCTCACGTCACCGCGTGTAGAGATTTGTGATTTTCTGCCCTGTAAGCGAGGAGAAGATCTCATTTAGTGGCCAAGGCGAGACATAATATTTTAGACAAACCACGAGCGATAATTTGTAAAGCCCCAAATCGCATATTTATGGCCTTCACCCTCGGTTCGGGCCACAAACACCTGCGACTTGGGACATTCACGAATTCACCGCCTCCGGCATGTTATGTACTATACTATTTATTACTATGCTAGTCGACTATATCGGGATTGACAGGCAATTGTCTGACTACTAAAAAACAAGAACATGGTTAAAACTAGACATGACAGCACTTCATCTTCATATGTTACACTACATAATTGATGATTTTTGCAAACGTATGGTATGATAAAAAATATTATTATTTTTAACCGAAGTGTACTAGTACTAAATGTTTACTAATAACCCGGGGTTTGCTGTTGAAAAGAAGGTTAAAATAAAATAAAGCGCTACAACAAAGCAGTGTTGCTATTTATGCATCTCATTCCATATAATCTCATTATGTACCTATTATATAATACAGACAAAATTCTATGAAATGCTGGGCCTTGTACAGTCGCGGAATGAAATAGTGGTCCCTTTTGGACCATAACACCAGTCACCATTACACAAAGTCAAAAAGTGACGAACCTTTTCATTCCTCGCCTCATTATTCCAATTATCTTAATATCCAGAATTCCAATTATCAGACTTTGAAGTATCGTAACCCAAAAACGAGTTGTAATTAGAGATATTAATAAAATTAGCAGCAGCAGTAACGATTTGCATATTCATTGGATCAAATAGAATTTAAATTCCCCGAACAACAGCGAGACTAAAACATAATAACAATCTTCATAATAAACCACCCCTTTCAAATCAGCGTTGAACATCATGTATCACACAAATTACATACTAGACACTAATGTTTACGTGCAAACAAACAAGTGAACAACGATTTTTCAAACCATCAGAACCGTCCCATTTGAAAACTAACCTAATACATAAAGACGACGGTTTAAATTGAAAGTAGACACGCAGAGTTGAGTCGTTGTGGATATATGCGCGCATATGCGTCGAGATGCGTGCATAATCGTGCACGCATGATATGCGATGGCGTGGGGCGGCGCCGGCGCAGCGGACCTAATCGGATGGTGATATTGGCGATAAAACAATAGGCGGCTGGTTTGAGAGAAAGTTAGCAGGCTAGAATAGGAGAGAAGTTTTTTGAAACTGTTTTGAGCAGTCAGGCAAACATATTTGGCACGACTTCGCTTGTCGCACGTTTAGGCTAACCTATCTGGTGATAGGGTATTTTCCTATGTATAAAAAAATATATAATTAGTCCATCAATTAGTTTATCAAAAGTTGTGGACAAGATTTTTTTTATTTCATCCATCAAACAAAAAATAAGAGTAACCGCGCATCAACCTTCGTCATGGTGTGACGTCACTCGAAACTTTAATCGTAATTTTATAAAAAAAAAAAAAAAAAAACATTTTTGTTCAATAATTTGTTTGATGAGATCCTCTTTATTTTTATAGTCCCTGTTTGATGTTATAATAGAAGGAAAAATAAAGAGGAACACCAATAAGAGCATATATGGAGCAAATAAAAGAAAAAATAAATGCCTCATCATATCAAGAAATGAACGAAAAATCGTTAATGACAAAAAAGTTGGACATTACTCCGCCGATAAGAGCTTAGGACTTAAATATATGGTGATGATTTGTTGTCATAGCGGCCACAGTAATACACATTGTGCGAACATTTCCAAAATCTACCTATTACGGTTAGAAAGATACATCCCTGTGAGGGACGGGCGGACAAACAGACAGCGGGGGCTTGTTACCGTCCCGTTAGCACACTTCGGGTACAAAACCAGAAAAACTATTTTTGTAATCCTTAATTTGGGATTGTCAAATGTATTGGACAAAACCTATGACCCTCTTTTCGTATTTTTTTCTGAACCACGACCGTTTGAACTATCGAACCCGGATAGTGCTTGAATTATGGAGCTTTAGAGTTCTTTGTCAAATTAAGGGTCAAACATGTATTGCAGACAATTAGCAAATGTTTTACCAAAAATGAGTTTAAAACTACGCTTATGTGTACGCTTAAGAGCCCAGCATATACAAATGTAGCCCGAACTAGACGTAGATCAAAACGCAAATCTCGCAATCCCCGTGTTCGCAAATTGCCCTTCCAAGGAGCCTACTCATTAGCCTGCAATAATTACATTTCAAAATAAACCAGCAGAACCTACTGCCCTCCCTCTCTAGCACACTATAACACCAATAAGCCGAACGTGACAACAAGATCTAGATAAACACGTATCAGATGAGATCGGGATCAGAAATGCGGTTAAGATATTAGTATTACGATCGTCGTCATTATTTATTACGATATTTTCTGTGCTAAACTAGCTGTGTTTATTACGATCAGAACTTGGTAGAGTTACGTAAAATTATGTGAAGCTTTTGGTTATAAAACTACAATGTTGTTGGATGATTGACCTAATATTTACATATTACATATAAAATACTGTCTGCAGAAGGTTATCTCTATGGATCCACGCATAAACCGCATGGGGACTGTTTTTTATTGGTTGTGCGTGTAAAATGCGCCGCAATTGGCCGTGGGGCGTGCGCACCATTACGACTGGCTATTTCTAGGTGCCGTAATCTCCAATCAAATTCCATCAAATCGGCTATGTGAAGAAACGTCTATGTTCTAACATATCTCCTTCTCAAAATTAAAACTTACACAAAAGCTGACGTTAGCAAAAACGCTCTAAAAGTGGTTTAAAGGAGACTTTATGAAACATTTTTATTGAAGTAGGCACAAATGGAGATTTCATATATAATATAAAAGCTCTCTTTCAAGCGCTTGGTGCGCAAGCACCTTTTGGAGAATCTTCAAAATTAGGTAAATCTCGTCGTAGTCATTTAACAGCAGGTACCCTATATATATAATCCATATTCATATATATTCATACTCATATATATATATATAGTATATATAAATATATATATATTCCCATAATTATGTATTTATCAACGTAACTAGTGTTTTTTTTTTTGTTTCGATATTTGCATCGTGTGTATACACGTATTGTTGTACACCCTTCCCGCACCTATAATGTCTCTGTTTGACCTTGTGGTTGACTGGTAGAGAATGCCTCATGGCATTAAGTCCGCCATTTGTACTTTACTTATGTATTTTGTGCAATAAAGTTTAAATAAATAAATAAATAAATAATATGGTGATTGTTACCGGATGATTTATTTTTCTAAAATTGCATCTAAACTTTTGAGGTCTGTCTTGTTTATCAATCACTGTTACGAGTTTAATGAAGCAGTTATATGATTGAATAATTGCTCAAGTCAGAGCATATGACACCACGCATATTATTTATGAGAATGTTCCAAGCGAGACACTATCACGTACCTAATAGTACCCGTGAGTTTTAACAAAGCCATTTATCTGAAGTATGGACATAAAATAGGCAATATAAACAATAATATATTAGCCAAGAATAGCTCGATATTAAGCAACGTTTACAGCCAATAAACTAACGTATCCATTAAAAGCAATGACATGTTATAACGTTTTATTGCACTACTTTGGAATTTTAATCTTATAAATGATGTTATTCGGGTATAGAAATTACTATGCGGATTATTGAGACAGCTCGAATTTACCCGTTATGAAATGGGTTAATAGCATTATAATCATACCAGAACTGCCTATAACCATAGCAAATCTCTTTTAATAATTAGTTGAAAATTGACGATTTTTATGTAGAGATCGGCGGTGGATAAATATGCAAGGTTTTGATTGGATACTTACCCATTTAGGCTGAATAAAAGTCATAATATAAGTTTGGTTTATTACCAAACTTTTATTTAAATAATAACGCTTATTTTAGGATAGTAATGTCAAAATCCTATATTAGTTAGACATTACTATCCAACTTATCCGAGTGTTGTTAGTCCGCTGTTTTCTAACATAATTGTGCGCATCGGGTTACAAGCATGAAATTTCTACCACAGATAGAGTGTTCCGCGACTTCCGCGGCGATTATTTTCAGATGTGAAGGGAAGTCAGATTCGTCCCCTGTGAGGCGGGAGAGCGGAGTGAATACGGCCAAGTATCCCTCTTTTCTTTCTTTATTGCTGGTCAGTTAAGTCTACCAGGACATGTTTGGTATCGTTTCCGTGTAAAACAAATATCAGAAATTATTTTTTATGTTATTTTTGTATAGTTCTATATAAAAATATGGGTGTAATGGCCGAAAAGGTAAAAATCACAACAAGTTTTTTTTATTCAGTGAGGTAAATTAGTTCAATTTCGTGATTATTTTCAAATTATTATTATTATTTCAAAAAGCTCAATTAATCTGGTTTCTAAAAATATATGCATGTTGGGCACTTCTCATACAAACAGTAAGAATAAGAATAATTAGAATAATTTATTTGCATAGAATAAGTGGGTACAGTGAATTGTCAACAGGTGAACATAGACATTAGGCGGCTTATTCTGCTATATGTACTATTAATACTAGCATGCAAATATATATTTCCTCCAAATTAATTACAGCGTACTATGAAGCAAAAATTCTTTGACATCATAGTAGCTTTTCTGCAGTAAATTAATTGTCAGGCTATTTTTGAATTTATTTATAGGAAGTTACTTAATGGTTTTCGGTAACTTATTAAACAGTTTTAAACCAGTGACCGGAAAATATATGCGTTCACTGTTTTAAACACATTGCATAGCAATTGCTTCATATACAGTGCAGTTCTAGGAACGTGGTCATGCACAAGACGCCCCTTGTTTCTTGTACAATTTGGAAACACGTCTTTGGCTGTCTTAAACAAATACATTTGTCTTTTTACAAAAGTTACAAGTAGCTTAAAATATATCTTTACGACGGCGTAACCAACGTAAATCTCCGAACGCATCCTATTTCGCTTCATTAAATACATTAAATAATGATTATTAACATGCTTTTACATATAATATTTACTATATACGTCCTATAAAAACAAATTAATGTAATTAAAACAAAATATTTTTTTAAATTTATGAAACATGTAATGTCTCATTTTTTTTTAATGTGGGTACACCACAATTTTTATTTAAACTATGAATACAAAGATCAAAGCTTAAACAAAAATTTAAAAAGGAGCTACCTGGTGGAAGGGACCGGGAATCGAACCCGGTACCTCTGGATTACCGGTCCAGAGCGTTACCAACCCACCCTACCCTTCCACCAGGTAGCTCCTTTTTAAATTTTTCTTTAAGCTTTGATCTTTGTATTCATAGTTTAAAATATTTTTTTGCTAATGTATCACGAGCACACGGGCTAATCTCAACATCAACCATTTATTTAAGTTAGTTACTGTTTGTATGAAGAGTGCCCAATATGTATATAAATAAATAATAATAATAATAAATATTACTTTTAGAAATTATACTTTTAGAAACTTGATTAAATTTGCTATTTTGCAGTATTTTTCTTAGATGTAAATATTCAGGAAATATAACTAATTTATCTCCCTGAATAAAAAAACTTGTTGTGATTTTTACAATTTCGGAAATACAACCATATTTTTATATGGTACTATGAATAAATAACATGAAAAATGAATTGCTGATATCTGTTTTACACGAAAACGACACCACACAAGTCCTAGTAGCGTTATCTGATCAGTAGGGGAGACCGGGTATGGAAGTCACACGGGTTGGTTGTCACAGCAGCCATAACTAAAGGCACGAATCAGTTTACCGACCGGTGTCCAAGGATCGCGAGAGCTAAACCCCCCTCCGTACTTTACCTCAGTCGGCTCCGGTATGTTGTGACGGAGCCACATTCGTTTACTTTTTTCCGCCAGTAAAAGTATTTTTTTGTGCATCTGTGTTAAA
This sequence comes from Apotomis turbidana, assembly GCA_905147355.2. Lineage (NCBI taxonomy): Eukaryota > Metazoa > Arthropoda > Insecta > Lepidoptera > Tortricidae > Apotomis > Apotomis turbidana. The sequence continues at coordinate 7,157,330 of LR990294.1, read as the reverse complement.
TCTCGTAGGTACACTTTTATTTTGCATATTAATATGCTTCTTCGTGTATTGTTCAAGTTGAACTTGTGTATAATCATACTGTTATAAGGTTTTTAGTGGAAACATTCATTTGAATTTATATTGTAAGATTATTTTCTAAAACGTGTTTTGGGGCAGGTTGTCTCAGGTCGACGGGGGCTGGTAGTCACGTGTGACTACCTTATTAGCTGAAAGCAAATTTATTTTTTGGGTGTTTTTATTAATTATGAATACTTACTAACTTAATTATGATTACTTTCCTGGTCACAGTGACTTACATACATCATTTAAGTTTATATAAGTTACTAGCTGAAAAAAAATTGCTATCGAGATTTTTTTATTAATTACGAATATTTCGTTATTTTCCGTTACAGTAACTTACATTAAACATTTTTATCTTCAACAAGAAAAAAGTTCGTTAGATATAAATGTGTGTATTATCTATATATTCCTCTTATTTTACTATGCGATTACGTACCCCAGCACCTGTGACAACCATCCCTGACACGGGGTTAAAAGTCACATTTCTCTTTATTCATAAAAATAAAAATATTTCCTCCATACATAATGTTAGTGAAAAAGTATTGATATATTTTTAAACTCAAATAAATACACTATCCATTAAATTATCTTTTATCATGCCCAACTAAAAACAATAGTACTTAAAATGCAAAAGAAATAAAATGTGACTTCCATACCCGGTCTCCCCTAATGTAAAAACAAAAACAGGACTCCTTTGTCCTATTCACCCCGCTTTCCCGCCGCACAGGGGACGAATCTGACTTCCCGCTACATCTGGAAATAATCACCGCAGAATACTCTATCTGTGGTAGAAATTTCGTGGTTGTATCCCGATGTACACAATTTCGCGACTTAGCAAAATGTACTAGAACACGCAGGCTAAGCTTAACATCAACATTTTTTTCAAGGTACTTTTTGTATCAGATGTGCCCAATATGTATACATTTTTAAAAACAAGATTAAATTTGCTGTTTAGTAATATTTTTTAAATTGTAAATATTTAGGATAGATAACTTATTTATCGTTCTGAATAAATAAAACTTGTTGTGATTTTTACTTTTTCGGCAATAAACCCAAATTTTTATACGAAACTATTCATAAATAACATGAAAAATTAATAGCTGATATCAATTTTACACGAAAACGATGTCGCACAAGCCCTAATAGCCTTAACTGAGTAGTAATAAAAAAAAAGAAAAAGAGCAGTACTTGGTCCTCTTCACCCCGCTCTCCCACCACACAGGGGACGAATCTGACTTTCCCTCCACATCTGAAAATAATCACCGTGGAACGCTCTATGTGTGGTAGAAATTTCATGCTAAGCAACTCTACTATTAGCGTTATTCTAGGAATAAAAGTTCTGTCGTATGCGGTCTTAGTAGATTTTGTTAGCCGTATTTTAGAACGTGCTTGATGGCGCTGGCAACCAAGCACACTGACAGCTAGATTGCCGCGTAATGGCAGCGTAGCGTCTCGGATTATTTTATACGATCGATAATTTTTCAATACTAAAAGATATTGTTATCCAATATCTAGTGTTTTTACTGTTAATAGTATTTTTACTGTACTTACTGGGGACGTCTTGTTGGACTGAATCAGGGACAAGAATGTAAAAAAAAATGCTATAATCACCACTATCGTCAGTTGTTTACTAGCTTCTAGTCTGTATGGCTGTCTATATGTTGTGTATTTACCCATGAGCGCCAATCTACAGTTTTTTTAAAAGGTTGAATTGAGACTTACATTTATATCACGAAGGAGTTACAGGTTCATGGGACCTGGCACTCCAAAATCTGTAACAATAAAAACAACTTACTTATAGAATGGACCGTTAAGGACTTCCGAGTAAACCCGAACCACTCCGTAGAGAGATCAACAATCGCTTAAATAGTGTGTCGATTGATAAAAACAGATTACCGACAATTATTTATGCACGTCACGCGGTGAACGGCCCGGCTCCAGTGCGCCCCGTCGTCCTACGAGTATATGAATCGAGACGTTAAAATATTATATGAACATTATGACGCACCATTAACCTAATACTTGAAACGATACTACTGACAGCCGATTACCATAAACACAATCGGACTTATCAGACGAACGGCATTTTCATGTAACAAATTCTCGAACAAAATCATAACAAGGCGAGATCGTGCAAAATCTAAACTGGCCGTTAGTATCGCTACGAACATAATACAAGGGACTACGGTGCCATATATGGCTGATATTATTGATAATGGCATTACTCGCTAGGGCCTTAACACTGAACAAAAGACTCAAGATATAGACGCAAGAAAGTATTAAGAGGCAACGGAGTATTATCAACAAAACTATTTATTTACGAACTCGTTAATCACAGCCATATGTAGCTTTTATCTCTTCTCTGCGTGTCGTAAATTATAGAAAAAAATAAAACATTTGGTTGAGCGACAGTTTTTTTTTTCTAGAGATTCGTCACTCGGCGTTTCACGCCTTATCTTAGTTCCAAGAACAGTTCTGAGAAAAAATATAGTGACGAACTGCGACAACTGAACACTTGAGAATAAAATAAGGTGCTTGTGTCTGAAATACATGCAAAATTATTCTCTTACCTTTTTAAAAAAGGTCTAGATTTCCTTGTGAATTGGTAATAGGTACTTTGTGTATGATACGTGGCGTGATATTTTTAGAGAAGCTGCATTATCTCATCCGACCTTGGTGAGTTAGAGTAAAGCGTGCGACTGAGCCGGCTCGGAACACGTCGTTAGTGATCGAGTGAAAGTCATCTGCGCACGACCAATTGTTACACATCAAATCTAATACCAGCTCTAGCACAACTGTGACACGCGACTCCTTTCTTGTACGAAATATACTACCTATCTCTTTCTGTACAGTACTGTGAGAGAGTGACGGGTTATGTTATGTCGAGTCGCGAACCATAAGTTGTGTTAGACGGGCAGGAGATCGGAGAAACAATAACATTTGTAGAATCAACACGGTATTGAGTAATTGCGAAAGATCGCACGGTATCGATGGTACGGAAACAAATCACAGCAATTTCGTGCGCATTATAACAACGTTTTTGTAAAATTACACGTTGCATGAAACGCGAGGTATGTTTATGGAAAGTATGAGGTCAATTTTAGAATGTGCGGGTATTCCGTATAAAAAACGGACGTTGGTATACTTAGCCACGCTTTCATGGCCATCAACTCTAATTTGCGTTCGCGATATGCACATCAAGCTTAGATGAATTTAAATTACTTGATGTCTATCTTCAGCGGATGAGAAGACGCGTGGAACTCTTCGAAACAATATTTTGTTTATAACAATAATAATGTTGTTATAGGGTCAAATACTTCGTTGGACATATGCGCTATTCCACCGTTACCGTAATGACATACCTATTCCTTCTAATTGGGATAAATAAATAATACTATTCTAAGCAATATCTTAAACTTAACTATATGCCATAGTGTCAATGTCACTCAATATAGCTCTAATAGTAAACAAGTACAATCAGCTGCAGAAGCTGCTACGCATGACTGGGGCTCAAAATGATATGCACAAGGACTCTATTATCTGGAGAATAACGATTGTGCAGATCATTGTGAGCGTGTTATAATGCTTAGCTACTTTTACTGCTGCTTTATATACATATTTTCGATATACCTAATTCCTAAATAAGGCCACCTGTCCACTGGAGCGACGCTTTGTATAATAGACCAATCCCATTGTCATTCCTTCCGTAATGCACATTGCATTTGGGCTACACAAAGGCGCAGTCTGATTGGTTAATATTCTCCGCTTCATTCGTGTACAGGCAGCCTTTTAAGTGTCCTGGCTACATAAACTATTCTAATTAACATTCAAATTATGTCATTTACGACCCAAAAGCATATAAACGTCAATTATCGATGTTACTCCCCGTTAAAATTCGCCGACTTAATCAGCCATTCTGTAATGAAATATGGTTTATTCTAAGATACTACTTACATTTATTAGAAAGTGGACGTGTGTGATAGAAAAACGTACGCTCAATACACCATTAGTAATAAATGAGACAATATTGTGGGTGCAGAGTATCGCTAGTGATGTGCTCATCAATCATGGGTTAGTGGCGTCCGTGGACATAAAACACAGAGATTACGCCGCGCGTTACATCACTACGCTGATAGCAAATATCGCGACGGTGACTAAATACTTTATTTTGCAATGGGATAGTACCATTACAAAAAAAATAACTACATACATTCGTATTTTATTTACCTTTATACTAGGAATAACTAAATGAGAAAGTATCTTTCTTTCATAACTTTAAATTGATTATGATTTACTCTACTTATAGTTTAGCTGTTAAACTTGAGTGCTAAAATAATATCAAGTACAAGTGTACTTAATAAATAATATTTTCTTCAGGCTAAGTATCCTATATAATTTTATTCCGAGTAAATCCAGTATTGCAGTTTACTTTTACGAGATAGTTGAACATAGGTACGCCATGTATAACTTATGTGTGTGCCCATTCTGAACGGTACTTTAATTTTATTTATACCTACTTGCTTATACCAGTACATACCCAAAAGGGCTTACAAGCGTAGCTTAAGCAATGTTTATAAGCCTTTTAACGTAATACGGTGGGCCGCGACTGGAGCCATTAGGTGTAGATTTCCGTTTAATGCCGATATTGATATGCAAATAGTATCACTCTCGCAAACGCAAATATCGTGGAATATGAGATGGATCTCCGTATAAAAGGGCTGGAGAAAATTGTAGTTTCTGTACTTATATGTAAAGTCTCTATTTTTACATAAGAGACAAGTGGAAAAGATGTAGTCACGCTCAAGTAGGTACAAGTCAAGTCAATGTTGACGTCATCACAAAATATTAACTAAGGAGAAAAACAACTAAACGTATTTAATTGGTAATCGGATGAAATTATTATCTTAACTTCGGCCTATATTATACGATTATAAATTATAACAAAAAAGAATATTTTTTTTGGGTATACCCCAATTTTTCAGAATCTGGTGATATAAAAAAAAAACAAATGCTAGTCATAGAATAAAATACTCTAGAGGCGCTGTATACTAATTCTTCACAGAAATCGTTTACGCTTTCGCTAGCGAGTACGACGATCACGTCAACTCATGGTAAGGGTACTGATAGCAAGTTCTCCATGGCAACACAAAACAAACGCTTTCGCAGTTCGCACACACGTTATATAATCAAAACAAGCCATTTAACTCAAAGGCGTTGAGAAAAATCATAATCGGAAACAACAATCCACATTCGAGTCACAACAACATTCCTCGATAACCATATCGAATACACTCAATACAAAAAGAACTTAATTATTAATCGGCATTCGATTGTGAAATCGAGTACTCGTGTCATTTAACGTCTAATTTGAAAGGGAATCATCGAATAAGGAATCGATGAGGGTGTGACTAGACATGTTTTGGCTGGTGTAATGACTCTTTTATAATTTTTGTATTGATTTTATGGTCACCAGTGTTTCAACTTTAAAGATGCGTGCATAATCGGCTATAGAAATAAAGAAAATGTTTCGGGAATCTCACACTTAGGAACTGTTTCAAATAATAATAATACCTATAGCTTTTCGGTAATTTTCGGTTTTGAACTGAAATCAAATTCACAAATTACAGCACTTGGTACATCTTCCGAATATCTTTGCGGCTTCACACTGAAAAAAAAAATGTTAAGTTTGCCCAAATGCTAGCTGCTAGTTACATAAATCGGAGGACTGACAAACTGAGGGCTACTAGTAACCAAAATAAGTTACGTAAAATTATCATAATTTTGGTTACTCCTAAGCACAATTTGACTATTCCTCAAGTAGTTTAACTAGCTATTTTTTTTTTAGTGCATCACACCAAAAAGGTCAGGAAGGATTTGAACCAATTTTGGTACAGGGATATCCAAAGATAATTATATTTTTATCGGCCTACGGTAAAGAAAAACTAATACATACTGTCGAACTTAGCCACTCAATTGCTTCGAATTTTGAGTTGGACTCTATTTATATAATAAAATTAGAGCGATGACAGGTAGCCGTAGCTACCAAAAACAATTGAGTGGATAGAACCTCCTCCTTTTTTTCATACGGTTCTTAATGGACAGGCGGATGAAGTAGCGGGCATATTCTAGTACTTATCTATTAACATAAGAAAAACGATGAGCACTCGTCCTTATCCTATACGTATAATATAATTAAGGATCACGCATACTCTACAGTACGAAGTGCATGCGATATCGTAATATTATAGCTATGATATAGCACAAGTCTACCCGCCTTTAGACAGTTGACATTTCTGTTGAAACACGCGATGCGCGCAAAATTAATTCAAAATCGATTCGAGTATAGTTTGTGTGTAAATTGAACCAGGAAACGTATGAGGATACACAAGTACAGGTCTAGTGCATAATATTCCATCGCTTAGTCGGAAAAGTTTGTTTTAGCATGCATTCTCTATCAACTTCAGCGAAAAAGTTGAGATGTAAATATAAAAACTAGCTTGCCCGGTACGATGGGAAAACATGCACTATATTTGTATTACAGGTGTATGATGCAAATCAGAATTCATATCGCAAATATGAATAAAAAGATGATGCTCCCGTAGCGGATTATGATGAGGTTTAAGCTTATTGGCTGATGAAATATAAACATCAAGTCTTTTCTAAGTAGTAGATAAGAGCCTGTCGATTAAAATAAATAGAAAATAAGCCTCCGTTTTGCTTCGCCGTAGTCAGGTAATAAAAATTACTTCATTTATCATCATAGTTGGTCAAACGCGAGTTCCCTTTTATATACTAGGCGTTTGGTTCTTGTTTAAGGTAAGGATCAGATAACGCTGACATTACTTTATCTTCTTCTTCGCTAAAGGCTACCAAAAAGCTGCAAATTTACGACACTACGCCAACAATTCTAAACAAGCTTTTGAAAGCCAACTAAGAAGAAACCATGACCAGATTATCAAGCAAATCTCCTCACATTTACAGTTTATCAAACCGAGATCAGCGTCCAATTATAATAAAACCTTAGTAAGGAGTTAACCACCTAACTGTATAAGGAGTCACTATCGAAGCTTACTCCTGTTGCACTGATTGATAAGCAGATACTTTTGGTGCGGCCGACTGTATTGAAACGTCTTCCGATACCATCTGACGATCGTTAGGGGAACCAACGTCACTCCTCACTCACAGGAGGCCGGACATTAGCTATTCAATTATGCAAACCTCAACGATCATGATAGCTGAAAGGACTTTAAGCGCATCTAAATATGAATAACGTACAAACAGACATAGATCGACAATTCAAACACGATAACGTAATACAAATTCGTGATCCATCAATAAAAACGAGAAAGTACACTTGACGTCGCGGGAGGGTGTAAAAACAGTCGCAGGCGCTGGTACAGTCCACGAAATACGAATAGAGGCTCGTTACGCGCCCGCTCGGATGATGGATGGCCGTGTCGGATCGGCGCTTGCGCTGTTATTTTACCCTTATTCTCTCCCAGCGACTCCCTGACTCGTAATATGGAAGGTCTATAATCGACTGTAGTCTAGTTCTCGGGGTGTAAGATATTTGAATCGCGCGTCCGCGGTGTGATTGACAAGTCCGTGCCGATAGAATCGGCCGTCATAAAATATAGCCGCCACTAGTTAGTGCACATTCATTGCTCTATCGCGTCCGTCACTTTGAACGATACAATTTCATTTAGAACACTATCAGATCTACAATAACAACAGTATTTATAAAAAGACAATGGAGGGAATAAACTCAAGTTAAGGTACGTTTATTATTCATATATGTCGAAACCTGTATGAAAATGCAAATTACATTAACAATACCTACGGACACAATAGCGTGCTTCATAAACGTTGCGAATTCAAGAAACTTAATAAATCCAACGCGTACGCCACTAAATAATACCCGCGATACCGTGTAAGTGCATTTGGGTAATAAATAATGACGTATAAGAAAGTCAACAGGTTTACGCGGATAGCATTTCCCCGTACAATATATCACATAGTGAGGCGGCGACGGCCGCCGGTGCGGCGACCACCGCCGGGCGACCGTTACCTTCGTGTCCAATAAATTCCACAAGAAACGCGAACGACAGCCATGAGGAACAGCCCCTACCACGCATCCATCTCCTGTCAGCCGGCCAGGCGTACAGCGCCGCGCGATACGTCACAACGCGCACCCGACACCGATAAATCAAAATAACTTCAACTGCACCGACCGTTTCGTAAATATCATTTAAATTCAAAGCGAATATGAGAGATGACCGGGTAAGGGAGACGAATGAAGCCTCTTACGAATAAATCTTGAACGCTTCCGAGTTGAAAGCGATGGCCGTAATGATCGGTAAAACGCTATTGAATTTGTAATTATATCTACCGACTATAAAAATGATTTCGATCAATCATAAATGAAGATACAAAGGTCGAGTGGAATCATTGCAATCGTTTAATAATCCAATCATTCTTAACTAATTTAAGCAACCGTGCGTTACCGTTAAAGAAAGCTGCAGAAAAAAATAGCATAGATGTTATAAATGATGACATCAGCTGTGCGATAAACGATGAAGGAGCGACAGATGTTGCTTGCCGGATATTAGTCATACAGAGGACATACAAACACACATTCATACGCTAATAGAAGGAGACAATAATTTGTAATTGAAGACATCCCGTCGGTGCAGCGCGTTTATTCGGACCTTAATCGATACGATGGCAATCGCCATTTGCATTTTAATATTTTAATCACTGATAAAATATAGTTTTCATTAGAAAGGTTAATGAACTAAAGAATTAATTAAACAACCTTAGTTAAAAGTCGAATTATTGATGAGTTCCCTTGTGTAATCAACTAAAAGTATATGATAGGTGTGTGATATTAGAAAAAGTTCTATTTATTTCTTCTGCATCAGATCCTGAGCTGATGACAACTGGAAATTTTACACTTCCAAACAAAAAAAGAATTTTCCAAATTAATCTAACCGCCTTTGAGTAATCAGTAAACAGACCTACATTAAAACAAGGCTCCCGAGTCCCGAGTCCCAACGAACTGGGAATCTCCTCCTTTCTTGAAGTGGGTTACAAATAAAATAATTTAGGATACAGTGGACTGCGTAACTTAAACTTGTAGATAAAGTTCTTTCAAGCAAATTCTTAGCGTTAGTTACGTTACGCGAAATTGTACTATCGATTTCAATGCGATATCTCCCCAACCTGGCGATAAGCAACAAAAACGGGCAGCCGCTGTGAATCGGGTTCTATGGATGCCACGCCACTGCTAGGTCGAATTGTGTGAAGATTGACCGATCACAGAGTATGCTGTCGTCAAGGATCTTACATATAATATCTCAAGAGGAAAACTTACGAAAATATTTTCAATAATAGTTTCTTCTGCCTTTCAAAAAGCACAACAATGCGCGCAAAACGTAGCCTAAGGTTATCATTTCGATACATTTACAGAAATAACTCTATCAAACAGTAACATTATACCTCCCCTTCTCGCAAAAGCAACGGGTACAGCCTCAAATAGTATAGAATCAGCAACATTACCTAAGCTTAGTGAGTTCGGATCGAAGATTAACTGCCCAGATCAGAATATAAAGTCACGTCTGAGCTATTAACTAAAGGGCTAAAGACAGAAACACATGCAAGCCACACACGGAACGGCTTTCTTTTAAAGCCTTTCAAGCCATTGTTCGGTGAACTTTGGCTTAATTGCGCTGAGCCGAGGTTAGTTAGTGCTAACTGTGGATCTCGAAACGGTGGAAGCGAGCGAACCGGTAGGGTTGACAGATGATGTAAGAGTAACGAACGAGAGCTATGGAGCCGATTTTGACATTAAAATGCAATTCATACTCATAATCGTAAGTGTATTTAATTCGCAATTTTAATTGTATAGTCTAAGACAAAGTCTGAAAGCCTGACTGATGCGCAGGCATTGTTTTTTTTGCCATCATGAAATATGTGTAAATATTTGCGACTTTTTTCATGTTTTCTGAAGAAAATTAGCTAGTTTAATAATGATGAACTTTTCAGCCAATATATCGAAGCAAGCGAATATACCGAACTATCAACGTGCTAGAGAGATAAACAGAGCCTTAAATAATATAAGGGAGCCCCGAATTTCATCGCTTAAAGGAATTACCAAGGTAAGTGAACACTACAATGTATGTCAGTTTGTTTACGTGTTTATTTCTGTTATTTTCAATTTTTTTACGTGTTGTATCCCAAAATGTATTTTTTTTAACATATAGCCGGTGTTTGCCCTAAGCCTCCCGGCTATACAGATAACATGCAATAATTGGTCTAGGACTTCTGAGAATCATTTTAATAGATATAAACATCATACAAATCCCATCACCGACTAACCCGCTACGTTTATCGCTCATTTCTCGTTAAGCTCATTGAGCGATGAGCTAAGGTGCATATAACTGGCTATTAGCGGTCATAAAAGACATCGACCGTAGATGTGCCCACGCGCACTCCGTGTATGTATAGCATCGTAACGTTCAATTGACAACGTTCCATTTTTAACTGACCAGGGCGCTAATTCAATTGTACTTTAAGATATCGCCAAATAAGCGATGTCTCAGGTATATCCCAGGTATATAAACATTAAACCGCGACGTTTGCGACTTGAACTGCAGCTGAGCTGGTCAAACTTAACGCGACTGAGTTGGCGAATTAGGGCCCAGGGTGCTAATTCAACAGTGTTGTAGTAGGTATTATATTACTGTAGTTCAGTATAATTTACCAAAAAGAACTGACTGTCAAGTTTCTTTCGGCGTTTCTCGACAGAGGTCTCCTCTTGTGAATTGCCGGTAGATTAAGACATTGTAAAAGTGCACTTACAGAATAAGGTTCATTAATAATCAATACTTCATATTATTCGTCACTGAAAATAAAATAAGACTATATTTTCTAAACCTTCTTCCTCGGGACGTTGAAGATGATTACTCAGAAAACAACTCGCTTCACTAGGTCAATGTTTTGTTTATAATGCACGATGAGTATTCCGACGGCGTGGCCAGTAAATTGTCGTGGCTTCGAGATCCTGACGTGACAGTATGGGAGACATTCTAAATTTCTAGACGTGGCGTCCCCCCGATCACTCTTCACAAAACCACCATTATATAATATATAAAGTATTCGTGTACGTTTATGGCAATTATATATACATTCCTATATATATCTGATATTATTGATTTGTGTTTTAATTATTTTGTTTCTCTGTAACTCTGATCCTGCACCGACTACATATTTCTGTTTAACCCAGTGGTTGACTGGTAGAGAATGCCTAAAGGCATTAAGTCCGCCATTTGTACTTACTTTTTTTTTGTATTGTGCAATAAAGTTTAAATAAATAAATAAATAAATTATACGTATATCTACTTTAGCGATATGCTCTGCTCGATTGTTACCCTGATGACAATCGCTCTTTATCATTCAGATGAATGTACTTTATTTAGATAGACCAATATTTTTGTTTATAATTCGCTTCGAGATCCTGATGTGACAAAATAGAATTTATAAAGTATAAGAGGAGAAACATTACAAATCTATAAGTATTGGCTACTTAGAAGACATTTCAAACGCCGTAACTTTAACTCATATGATTGTGATTGTATTTGTGATTTTAGTCATATCAAGACAACATTATTTACTGCACTTCTAGCACAACTGTCACAAGCGACTATTTCTCGAGCGAGATGATTGCCTGTCTCTTTCTGTGTAGTAATGTGAGAGGGTGACGGGTAGCGCTATGTCGCGCGACAAGAGTCGCGAAGCATAGTTGTACTAGACGGGCTGTAATGTAATAGGCGTCTTAATAAAACTAAACGTTTGAGTTTGACACTGACATCTATCAGAAACCTCAAAATAAAAGGTCTACTATAGCGATTTGCGGTATTCTAACATTGTCATTATGACATTTTCTTTCTCATTGACATAAATAATTAATAAAGTACGATAGGCGTAAAAAAAAACAACAATAAAACAACGAGACGCGATATTGCGAAAGTACCTACGCATGACGGGAGTGAACAATATACAGTCTGACCAAAAAGAGTAGAAATTAAAAAGTGGCAATACTGTAGTGTCGTCCCTTTCTAATCAATCTAAGAACACAGAGACGAAACTACAGTATTGCCACTTTTTATTTTTTCTATTTTTGGTCAGACTGTATGTATATGAATTTAAAATTTTGAATAATATTAAATGTAGTAATGTATATTCCCGATATTAAGCCGTGATAAAACCGATATTGTTTAACAGAAGACATCAGAAGGCTCCGTCGAATAAGCGCCCAGCACTTATATGCAATACCATTCACAACGCGCGCTTAATGCGTTCATAACATCTACAAAGAGTAATAAAATTGTAGAATTTATAAAAACATTAGCCCATATTTCTGTGGCCGTGAATTATGGAGCCCCGCCCTGCGCGGCGGGGCGCGAGCGCAGGCCAAAATAAAATTATATCGTAATAATGTAATAACACGCTGCGTGCTATGGAGTCTGCAGACGTGCACTATACAAGCTCCACGAGGGTGGTTCGTATCGTACCAGCTTAAGGAAAAATCGGACTACTAAATTATAGTCCTAATCTAAAACATACATATACACAGATGAACAATGAAACAGTAAGTAAAAAACCTAAACTAAACATAGGAACAACTATGAGCATAAAAGCTAAAATTAAAATAAACTAAAAGAAATTCAAGAAATTGCTTTCCGAGGCATAGTACCGAAAATGCTGGCAGCATTTCCTCGCTGAACAGCTATGCTGATACGTTGTGCGAGGAAGCTGTACATCCAGCAGTCCGTTCATAAATATCTTCGCTATTAGTCCGTCCTATTACTTCGTCAATAGAGTTGAGAGAGAATACTTTAAAACGGACTAATCGTGTAGATTTTTTGCTACAGACTGTACGTGCTTTTCGGTAGAAATCTCCAAAAAGAGCATGGCGCATGCGTAATTTAATAAAATACCCGAAGCCCCGCCCACCGAAGCAACAAGTCCAAGCACGTGAATATTTGCGATGGCAAAAAGTAGGAAACCTGCATAAATCTTCTTTGAGTAAGCCCAATGGAGATGTCAAACGTATACTCTCCGAGCATATTTTTTCGCCAACGGGAGGCGAAGTAATCACGTACAGTAGTCCACCAAAATGGGTCAGTGTCATATTTAGGTTCGAGTCTTTCCGGTGGACATATACCTATGTGAATTAAGGATTCCAGGGAGTAATTTTTTGATAAAACTCCTATGAGAATAGAGAATCTGATGTAATAGCAGTATAACCTAGATTCATACAAGCTCTTAACTTTTAAACGCCGGAGGCACTTTTGTTTTTTGAACTGACAATGCAGACTACAAAATAACCTAAATTAAAAATGTAAAACACCCCCCACACAAGTAACTGGTCATCGTGAGACCAACTGACCAACGTGTCTGACACAGTCCTGGATTTATAAATAGGCCGTATAGGCCGCGGCCTAGGGGCGGCATATTTCAGAGGACGGTCACTTCCGTATGTACATGGGGCGGCGGAAATAAAGTGGTCTACACTCATAAAAAATATAAATCCGGCAATGGTTTGACATCTCCATACGCTAAATACTCAAAATATCTACATTTGAATCCGCAATGTTTCAAGTGTGTATGTGAAGTCTCCAATGTGGACTGGGCTGGCGAGGAGACTATATAGCCCACTCCCTCTCCTCAATAAGAGGAGGCCTTTGCTCGGCAGTGGGACGTATACATATAGGCTGATGGTGATGATGAATGTAGGGACATAAACTTAACTTGATGCCACTTTTTGACGCCGCGGTTGGCGCAGTGGTTGTACATTTGAAAGAAAGAAAGTGTTTATTCACAAAAACATATGGTAGGTAAATAAGACGTTACACATTTCCGCACTTTGTTCCTGGGCCATGAAAGCTTTTCTGTATTTAAGTATGTATATATTTAGCTATTTAAGACGATACACGTATCGTCGCCTATTACCCATAATATTAGCCTACTAGAGCTTACTTTGGGACTTCGCCGATTGCCTGTGAGGCTGTCCGATATTTATTAGGTATATAAATATTTCTCGGCATTGCAACATCGCATTTTTCACATTTATATTTAGCAGTTAATTAAGCGTCTAAACAGACACTACGGGTAAGTATGTGGTACCTTATGCATTCATTTTCATTATAAATAAATCACTTTGTAACAAAACAACCGAAAATCACCAATATATCCTGAGTATTCTGCCACATTGTGAGAGCAAAATTAATTACTTTGTATGAAAATTTCAAATCATATATTTGTGTGCTTACAACAATAAAATTATAGCTAGGCAGTTTTATATTATATTAGGATTTTTTATACGTCTCATCATCACATATCGATTCTGACAAGAATGGTCGTCGCTTTTTCGTCGGAAGTAGAGTTTTTTAAAGAAAAGTTTCTATGAAAAAAATGGGGCAAGCTTTTATTGCGGACTGTATTTTTTTGCACAAGTATCAATTGCTCGGTACGTACGTAAAACAATGCATTTTTTTTTACAATGTTTTGACAACTTTTTTTAACAAACAGTGTTGAGTTACGCAGTTATTAGGGACTTACTTTATGGATCACTAATTTAAACTGAAGTCATTGAGAAAATTCAAATTGAATGAACTTTATCATAATACATTATGAATTAACTTATATCCATCTAAGTTCTTATCAAAAGTTCGAAGCACGCTCTTTTTCCTCAATTAATTCATTCACAAAATGAATTTGAATGAACTTAATTAATGCAAGTATTACTTACGTTAATAACAATACCATTTTAAGTTCTTATCAAACTTTATGAGGAAGTCGCTAACTTTATTACAAATCATTCCTGACTCGAAAAAACCCAGATAAAAAACTCACCTGAAAACCAAAAGAACTCCAACCGAAAACTAAACAGGATCGCAAAACACGATAGTCAATTGATATATTCACTGCACTCAGTTCAAACACCGCGCCACAGCAACCTCTCTCGAAGAGGATTCAACGTGGAATGGTCCGATGATGGCACGAAAGACCAGGGGGGAGACGCGCGGGGGGAGGCGCAGGGGGCGTGGTCTCGGTACAAGTATGTCGAACTGTGATATATGCGCATGTTAACACTTAAATTCGTACACGCCTCGCTGTCACGCAAATGGTACAGTTACATATAGAAAAATCTGTCAAAAATAGCTGTACTTTATTACGTGTGGCGTAAGATTGCTTTTTTTTCGTGTTACAATTGAGATATTCCCAAAAATATAAAGCCCATTTTTTTTTATTACAATCGTAAAATATAGGCCAATATAAGATAATAATTTCATCCGTTTGCCAATTAGATACGTTTAATTGTTTTTCTCTAAGTACTTTGTGGTAACGTCACTATTAAACAAATAAATAAATATTAAGGGACAATCTTACACAAATCGACCTTGTCTCAAACTAAGCAAAGCTTGTACTATATGTAGGTACTAGACGACGATATACATAATATATACATATGTATATAGATAACATCCATGACTCAGGAACAAATATTCGAGTTCATCACAGAAATATTTGCCCCGGCCGGGATTTGAACCCAGGACCAGGTGCACCAATAAACCTGCGCCAACCGCGTCGTCAACTATTGACCGTGTACTGCAAAACGGCAAGGACAAGTGAAAGTCGAAATAATAAATATGAATAACTTTTCACAGATGTCATATTGTCACAATCAAATTGTTTATTGCGGTATAAGAGCTCTATTCCCTGAAATGGTTTCTGTATTAACATTTGGTCATAAAAAATGTTATATCCCTATTATCGTTTTAGACAGACCACTTTTAGCCTGTAGGTACGCGAATTCTTAGTTAATTGTTTGTATGGTGAAAGTCATTCGAACGGTCATTAATAATGTGAGGTAAAATCAGGGACCGGAAAACCCCTCTTTAAAGTTAAGCCTAATATAAGGTAACCCTAAAAATTTGGTAACCATAACATAAGGTAACCTTTTCATTTGGTAACCCTATGTTAAGGTTACCCTATCATAACAGTTAACTACAACCTCAACACAGTTACACAGTTACGGTTAAAACCCTAACGCGTAAGGGTTATTTATAGCAGTCAACTCTAAACCCCATCGCGTTAGGGTTTGGAACTGAACGTTGAAGGATCGTTATAGATGAGCGGAGTTGGCAGAATGTTTACGTATTGCCGTGTTTTTTTTTACACTAGTTTTGTTTTGACTTTTTGTTTTTTGTTGTTGTTATTAGATTTATTTATTAGATAATAAGTACTTTATCTTTGCTTTTTAAATGTTTCTCCTACACTGATGTTGTTAATTAGTTGATAATTTGATGTGATTGTTCTGCTAATAAAAAAGTAATAATATCTAATAATAAATAACTATAATTTTCATACTGTTTTTAGGGTTCCTTAGTCAACTAGGAACCCTTATAGTTTCACCACGTCCGTCTGTCCGTCCGTCCGCGGCTTAGCTCCGTGATCATTAGTACTAGAAAGCTGAAATTTGGTATGAGTATGTGTATGTATAACGCCGACAGAAAGGTAAAATAAAAATTAAAAAAAAAATTTTTTCGGGTACCTCTCGAACACCTAAAGTGGGGGTGATTTTTTTTTTCTTTTCAACACTAGTGTGTGGGGTGTCGTTTAATAGGTCTTGTAAAAATAATAGGGGTCTCTTAACATTATTTTTTATAAAGTCAACAGTTTTGTAAATATTCGCTCTGACAAAAATAGTGTCCCCCCCCCCTCTAACTTTTCAACCACGGGTCAAAAAAAATCGGAAAAATTCTTGTAAATGAGGCTTTATAATTACTTTCAATGAAAACTATATTGAACAAAATCGGTCGAGCTGTTTTTGAGTTATCGTCAAATTTCATATTTTTTCTTTTAAGTTGACTTCCAGAAGGTAATAAGTGATTACAGTTTCTAGGGCGTTTACGACCTTTTTATAGAGCTTGAAATCTTTCTTAACTTAAAACTCGGGCTTAAAACAGCAGTTTATTGTGAAGGATGAGCAACTACGGAACCCTACACTGAGCGTGGCCTGACATGCTCTTGGCCGGTTTTTTTCTTATCGAGGAACGATCGGCAGCTTTGCTGGTAACGTTATACCTGATAACAGTAAAAACCATCGTATAAGAACAAAAGAGTATTTTTAAGTGTGCAACGTGCTGTTTTAAAATGACAGATTAGATAAAAATGTAAGAAAGAGATGGGATTAGTTTTGTTTTGAATCATCATGGATGCTAAGCGTTAGTTACTCAGTATCCTCCAAATCGTCCATTTTGTTTACCATTAAATCGTTGTAAATACTATCGACCTTAAAGGTACTCGAACTGATATTTTTTCCTTAATAGTATCTGCAATATGTTTTTTTTTTCAACCATATTCTAATTATATATATACGTACCTATATTTATTTATTTCAACTTGATTGCACATTGCATTCCACAAAAACGTAGATAATAATGGCGGCTTTTTGCCATGAAATGAGGCGTTCTCCGCCAGACAACTTGTTTAAATGAATGTAGTAAATATATAATATTTAATTACCATACAAATTCGGAATACCTACTACAATGACATTTCGTTAATGTGTGTTTGTGCATTTTCATTTATTATACATTTTGTTCAGAATATGTTGGCACATTTAGCTAAAAATCTCAGTTGTATATCTTGCATTATTCCAATTTACTTATAATGTTCGGGTATCCTTAGAGCTGCCAGTTTAGCATTCCTAACAAAAAATAGGCCATGTAGGAACGTTGTACTTTATTGGACGACGCTTACATTTCTTATATTAGTGACGTATTTCTTACTAAACTTAAAATCAAACACCAAATTAAGTATATATTTATTTATTTCAGACTCATTGAAATCAAGAGAGGAAGGAAGGTTATAAAAAACGTAAAGAAATTTTGGCTGAATTCAAGGAATTGTTAGAAGACGTACCGGACGATAAATTGAAGGACATGTGGGCACGTGTAAAATTTATGACAGAATTGTATCATACGGCTGTTCTAAAATTACGTAAATAATAAGTAATCCATAATTTAGTATTATATTTGATATGGTCTAATTTTAAACTGATTTGATTTTTTAATTGCTGTGATTTATGTCATTGTTTTTTTTTTACTATGGTGTTTTTAATGTATAGGTGTTATAAGTATTAATTGTTAAGAATAGGTAGTTATTAAGACTGATTATGCATGTTAAACTGTGATGATGATATTTTTATGGTTTTAGTTATTATAATTAAACTTACTATTTTTGTTATCTGATTAAAAAATGTATATTCTAGTAAATTATTTACACACCTAAAATGTATTTTTATTTTTTCGCATGATTATAATATGGTAAATACTTTTAAAGGTATCATTATAGAAATCGCGTTGATGCTGGCAAGACGCTATTAGCGCTCAGATTAGGATAAACACAAAAATTGAATTCTTATTTTATTAATTGAAGAAAAAAAAAGACAAAATAATTATTATACTAATACATTTCAAATAACGTTCAATTATAATGATTAATTTTACTTGGATTAATTTTATTGTACAGTCGGTTAGATTTTGCTACCTAAGTAGGTATTGTGATGAGTATTTTTTTGGTATCTTCAAAACGGTGATAAAGATCAGATGATGAAACTAGAAAGTGAACGGCGCTACTTTTTGATGGTTAAATATATATATATATATATATATATATATATTTAACCTTTGCATACCAAGGTAATTTACCAAACATGCAACGCATCTCCGTATCAGCTTGTCCTAAAATGCTTTCATATGTCCAGATGTTCGGATTTCCGGCTGTTGTCGACTAGAGGTCAGTTATTAGTAATTTTTCAATATGGCGAATATATGGGGTTTGCTGTTTTAATGAATTGGTAATATGGAGACTAATGTCGTATGGTGTAGTCAGGAGTTGGATAGTGGAATTCCTTAACGGTTGCTTGTATACTTTTCGAGTGTAGGGTCTGATGGTTTGTTTTTAAGTGTACAATTGAAACTGCAATATCTCGTGTCACATCACAACTTCATTATAACTGTCTACTGAAAAAACAGATTTATCGCGTACATACATTATAAGTACCGACAAGATACTAGTAAGAGTATTAACAATAGGCAACTGAATTTTAGATCTTTTTTTACTATTTCTAACAACGTATACTATCCCTTTAATATCAGCGGAAAGCGAAAGAGATAGTAAGTCATGGCAGGTAACAAAGAAAGAACCTTTGTTACTTAATTCAAATTCAAATTTAAAATATATTAAATAAAACGATGGTCCATGATACTAGGTTAGTCAACTTATCAAATATAGTTTCATACTTAAACTAATTAACATAACAATTAACTAATTTAATTGATTATTAATTTAAATTGTTTTATTTTTTCTTCCAAATGGATGAAAATTGTTTTTTTTTTAGTTTTCAAACCTAATACCTCTGCCATTTCAAAAGTTTCAAATAATTTTATCGACACAAATATTTCATATAATTAATTAACCTAGACTTCATAAATCGGTTAAGAAATGTGACCCCTAAGCGAGACCAGCCGGAAATCCGGACAAAATGACATCTGTCTGTGTAAATATTTTTTTTTTTATAAGTAAAAAAAAAGTTATAGAATACAGAATATAACAAAATTAACTTTGTTTCAAATAACATTTTAATTACTTTAAACATTTTTTTTAATGTTATTATAATTATTACGTTTTTAACTATTAATAAAAAAAAGCATCATGATTTAATCAAGACACAGAGTACAAGAAATATTCTTGTTCAAATCAATTTGAATAATAAGAATATCCACAGAACCATCATTAATATTGCTAATCTTTACAATTTAAGGGTGTAATTTTATTAAAACAATTTGAAGTTCGTTATTGACGCATACATCAACCTAAATATATACTTCGATGAAAAGGGATGAGTGAAATGCTAAGGATTATTTTTATTTTATTGTTATCGGGCTTATGGCATTTACTACACACTAAGACGCAAACCGTAATGAGACGCGGTATCTATTATTGTTTTAAGAATAATCAAAATGCAGTTGTGCCTTAACTGAATGCCGCATTAATTGTTATATTTTTTTATCGAAACAATTCTTATCTGTATTACGGGGAAAGAAGGAAATTATAGTTAATTGTGTTTGGGATAAACCAATATGTGATATCAATGGTGACGGCAAAAATAAATGAATGAGTTTTATTTTTTCCGTCTTAGATTTATTTGTCAAGCCCCAAAGGCAAAGATGAAATATGAAAAAAAAAACAAACAACACACTGTTTTCGCCGCTCAAGTTAAGCAACGCTACCATGGTAACATAAGAAGTTTCTACACTAAAGACTTAAAGTTGAATATTGACTGATTTGACGCTTTATAGCATATTGTTACAAACCTCGAAAGCCAAACACGTTTATGACTTGCAAGAGATAAGAAATTTACTGAGTTACTGTTATTCAAAAACTGACCTAATAAGACATAATTTAGGGATCATATTCGTTCGAACTCGTTCAAAAACCCTTACGTTAAGGTTATTAAGTTAGGGTTAGTAGTTATTATAACTGCTATTCAAAAACTGAACTAATAACACATTACTTAAGGATCACATTCGTTTGAACTCGGTTCAATACCCTAAAGACTCGGTTAGTGGGACGGGGTAGGTTAGTTAAGGTAGTTATTAACCGCGTTAACTGCAACAAAACAGTAACCGTATCATTGAAACAACCACATCATAGGGTTAACAATATGTAAGGGTTTTTAAAAACAACTTCTAAAATAACCTCATAAAAAACCCTTGTTAAGGTAACCGGTTCCGGTCCCTGGGTAAAATTCAACTGACGCGCCGATGACACACGAGATAAAGTTTTCGTTAAACATGGCGGGCAAATGACAGACTAATTATGTTTGGGAACTTATTATCCAACGCTTATCTTCAATAGGCTAGTAGACCCAGTTTTGAAATATATTTTAAATGAATAATAATGATCTTACTAGCTCTAAAAAAATGTCTTGTATTTTTGTGGAAAGCTAAATTTTATCAATTGAAAATTAGAAACTTCATGAAAAGTGAAAACGCCGTCCGCCATTTTTGCCTTTTGCTAATCTGTGGCGTGACGGAGAATTACCTGTAAGTATTCGAAATTCGACCGTCGTATAGTGCCATTCCGCTCACTCCAATATACTTTGACAGCAGATCGAGAGGGACGGCACTTTTCGAAGTCGTCAAAGTAGACTTTCAGTTATCTTTACAGGACCGATGACGTCACTATAGTAAGTGAAAATGGACAGCGTTTTAAGCATTTCAAAATACAGATTTAAAACCATATTTTTCAAATTGAATTTTTTCAGCCAGCTAAATATATATTTTTCAATTCATAAATGTGAAATTTATGAATTGAAAAATATATATTTAGGTTTCCTTTGCTAAATACTAAACGGAATAAACATTAGTTTATTACAATTTGACATGAGTCAACTAGCCTATTCGAGTGTGCACGGGAACAGATAGGTTTGGGATGGTTCGGGTGTTGGGCTTTATCTTTATAATGTTCATAGTTTAGTCCCCATAAAAATAAACGACACTCTTCAGTTCTTAACTTTGAATAGGTACTTTTTTTTCTAGTTGTAACGTCGTTTACGCATGAGGAAGAAACACAACCCTGTCTTTCTTTCAGCGTAATCGGGTAATAAGTAATAAGTATCCTATTGTACTATGTGAAGTAAACCAATAAAAAATGTTTAATACTGAGTAAATTAATTGATAATAAAACCGACACCTATGAACAAACAAAAATCCACCACATGCTTCGTCAATTAAGCATAATGCATGCAATTCACAAAGTATATCCGCAACAAGCTTCGTCAGAATCAAATGACATGAAATAAATTCGCAACACGCCTCGTCAAGGAAAACTTAATCTCTTAAATCCCCTCTCAGGGCCATATTTGGTCCAAAAGTCCCCATTATGCTAGCAACATTGCCCCGCTGAATGGCAATGGAGACTTGCTGAACCAACCATGACCCAGAGCGAGGATCGTTGCCCCTCTCTCTCAATTGCCGCCCTAAATCCCTAAAAAACTCGCGAGCCTCACTACCCCAAGGTCCAGCCGTTTCCACAGCGACGGGTACGAAATCGTACATCGACTCTAAGGCTGCGTACTTGGCATGTTTCATCTTAGCGGCTGTTTCCGCCGCTGAACCCGCCAACCTCGCGGTTTGCCTCAAATGGGACGGAGCAAAAGTGCTAACGCACGTTGCGTCCCATAAAAGACAACGCCCTCGCCGCCATGGAACCAACGTAAGTCCGTCCGGTCTTTTGCCATCCGTTCGAGATAAACCAGGGGGCTCCAACACACAGGGGATGTTAACGGACACCATGGCTCGGCGGACAGTTTCGTTAATAGAATGATGGCGCGAAAAACGCCCTGCACATCTCTGGCAACTTAAGCCATGGTGTCCATTTTCCTCCACCATAACTCCACAAATGCAGCGATGCGGCTCACACACCTTGGTTCCCAGTCTTAGGGCCACTGCTATTCTTAGCGAGTCGTTATCAAGCAGTGTACCCAACTGAGGAGACGGCAAAGCATGGAGCCATGCACCAGATTCCGGCTTAGCAACCGCATTGAGACGAGCTAAATCTGCTGCTGAAGCGTCATCCAATAAACGCGAGTAGGATAGTTTGCAGAGGATATCGTCCCACCCTCTCTGTGCCACCAAGTTGTCTGGCCGGTCATCCGTCGGACAGAACATTCCCCACTTCTCAAAGGCCTCAGATACAAAAGGCAAGCGGATATTGCTGCCATCAAGTGATAATATGCGAGCAACAAGATCCGCTGAGCCATGTACAGAAGCCAAAAAAGCTACCAGGCCGATGTCCTGAACCCGACGAAATCCAAGACCACCGAAACGGATAGGTAAAACCGCTTGGCGCCACTGTGCCTCATCCAAACTTACATTGAGCACCGACTCTAAAATTAACTTGAGTGTAGCATCGATTGCTTTCAGCTCTGATACGAACATCCATGTAGGTGACGTTCGCAAGACATATACCATCCGGGGCAAAGCAAAACAATTCCGAAGTAAAGTAAGTGAAACATGTCCCGAGAGATGTTCTAGATGTTCCTGTACTGAAGAGAGTGCCTGCCTTTTGAGTTCAAGAGTAGAGCGGACACCCTCGAGAAAAATCGGAGCCCCCAGTAAATTAAATGAGGACTTGTCGGTCTGCGTAATTCCCGGTAAAAGGGTTTGCAAATCTCCGAGATAGTGGGTGACCAAATCACTGCAGCTATAGAGTTCACATTTAGCTGGATTGATTTCCAAACCCATCGCTTTTAAAGCCGGTATCAAGGCCTTTAAATCTTGAAGGACTACCTCCGGACTCCCCCCCAAAATACCATCATCCAGGTACCAAATATTCAAGGGGGCTTTTAATCCAGAAATAACCTTTTGAATGCCCAAACAGAATAACAAAGGTCCCAAAGGATCTCCCTGCTGAGCCCCATCTTATGACTGTATAAGATTCTCCGAGTAAAATAAATTACTCGGAGAAGCATAGCACTGGTAAATGAATGGATACAATGAGGGGGTTTGCTCCAGGACTTCGTTAAGAAGGGTGCCTCTGTCTATACTATTAAAAGCATTTTTTATATCAATTTTAACCAAGATTTTATTTGATCCCATATGTTCTTTAGCAAATAACCGTGTGGAGTGTATTGCCGCCTCACACCCCAGTGCAGTACCAAAACCAACCTGGTTCGGTTGCAAATAACAGGACATTGCCTCCCTAACCGACCGACAGCAGAGCTTGGCCACAAGACGGCGAAAAACACTACCAACCGCAATCGGTCTGATACCACCATCCTTTTTGGACAGGGCACACAGAGAAGCTCCGTATAAAAATGGTCTCACCTCCATATTAAGCATGCCTCTTAATAAAAAATTACACAGTCTGGTTATAGACTCGAGCAGCAGCGGGCCATTGCATCCCGCCGAAGCCGAAATTAACTCCTTCAGGTGCTGGGGCCGCAGACCATCGGGACCAGCAGCCGAACCATTATAAAAAGAAGAAATAGCCTCGGCCACATCCAATGGTGATACCGTCAAATAAGGACTAGATATATTCGGTTCCTGCGGCAAAACCTGTAATGCTGAAGGCGCAGGATGTTTTTCTTTTAGGGCCCTGATCGTATCCACATTAGCGGGAGCGAGTGAAGAATCTGACATAAGTAACCGTACTGCCCCTCTTAGATCCCCATCATGCACCTTTGCTTCAATATTGCGATACACTGACGGCCGCTTCGATGAAGAACGTTCCTCAGGAAAGTATAAACTAGCGTCTTCTAAATTTGATTTCTACTTTTTGTTTTCTACTTTTTGTCACCATTTCATATAGGATCCAAAAGTGTAGACCACTCTCTTGGCTAACTGTACTTGTATCAAAACCTAACACATGTTTACTCTCCGACCCAATTTTATCAATACCTAAAAATACGCCGATATATGTTTCTGTTATTCTATAAATAAAGATCAACATTTCGATTCGCATTCGCAAGAAATATACCATCTCACCATTAATGACCACGAGCAAACAATCAATAAACCATTTCA
The DNA here is from genome assembly GCA_905147355.2 of Apotomis turbidana. Lineage (NCBI taxonomy): Eukaryota > Metazoa > Arthropoda > Insecta > Lepidoptera > Tortricidae > Apotomis > Apotomis turbidana. The sequence goes on along the minus strand of LR990294.1, from coordinate 7,132,608 downwards.
AAACAATCAATATCGTGTCCCAGCGAACAGGCCATACAAATTCCCTCCTATAATGGTGTCTGTTTCCGCCACTATCCGTTGCAATTAAATCGATAATAGACGCGTTAAGATTATCATTACTTTACTTTCCACAGCTCGCATTTCATTGAGTCATAGTAAGGCAAAAGCAAACTTATGTGTGCAAAATATAGTTCTCATTTTAAAACCATGGAAGCGCGTGGTAGGTTATTGAGAAGTTAATAGTCGATTAGTGGCTGCAATACTTGTAAGAGCACTATAACTCTTGTAGACGTCTTATTAGAACATCCCTAGAACGATTTATAGCTACTGAACGGTATGCCTCCAATTGCATAGGAATAGGAATTAAAGATTTAATTAGATAGAGAGAGGTGGAGAAATAAATAAGCTTCGTAGACATACTGAAATCTTGTAATTGATCAATTTTACTACTTTTTGCTTGTTAAATGCAGGGCCACCATAAATAAAGCTGCCTTATTATTTGTTTCAGTACAATGTTTATAGTAGATTGTTCAACAAGGGACTAAAACAAGCCATAATGACACGAGATGTTTTAGCCACCCGAGCTAAGCGAGGGTGGCTAATAGTTCGAGTGTCATTATGGTTGTTTAGTCTCGCGTTAAACACTCTACTTTTCACTTTGAATGCGAGGAAAAGAAACGACGTTCAATATAAAATTACAATATTTATTACAACAAAGTTTCTTACAAGTACGTAGTACCTACCAGTCGTTAATCCAACCTCAGAAAAATTCAAAGGGCAATTTGTACAATTCTTTACATTTAAATGTATAGTTTTCCCCTGAAAATTAAGCTGGGTCGGCGTGGTTTGTATTTGAGAAGTATGTTCAATATTTTCACTCGAAATCGAAGTAAAAGTTGGAGAGAATGGAGAGTTTAGTAGAGACGCAGACCGTTCCTTAAAACGGTTGCCAATGGTTATTTCATTAGGCTCATTCTCATCCCACGATGTTGATGGGCGTGGGTCAAATGTTGGTTGTGATTTCTGCTTTGAGGATATTTTAATTCCTTCAATATATTCCTTCGATAAATATTGTATTTATTTTGGATTGACTCTTCTATACACATAGCCTTCAGCTTTAATTCTTCTTTACTGGAAGATGATGATTACTTATTTATTCCGTAATTTATAAAGTGACACAATTAATTGGTCTAATTGGTGATTACAATTAAAGTTTAATAACGAGTAATGGCAATTATCATTCAAAATTCTAATAGACATAAGATAACAATTAAAATCTTCCGTGTTTCTTTCCTTTTTTTAAAGTGACGTTTTAAATGCTTGCATATTTAGCCAACAGATTCAAACTTAAAAACTATTTTATTTAAGACTAATATGGACTTACGGACCATGCATGATAAAATTAATTCATCTTTAATATTATTAATTACATTCGCATTCCTAATAATTAATCGGGTTTCATGAAATATAATCTTTTGTTTTTATATTTTTGAGCAGTTGTAATTTTGAGGTTATTTCCACGCACCAAAAAGTTTGTATACCTATCACTGAAAATACAAACCTCCATTCACAAACATCGTGTTTGGCTGTTTAGGGGTTTGCAAAGTAAATTAAAACAATTTTACTTTAATCCCTAGAGATTAATAAGGAGCTTTAGTCCCGATAAGCAGAGACTAAAGTAACATTTTAAGAGCATGAGAAGTGAAAACAAATTTATTAACTAGGAAACCATTATAAAGTTGTGTTCCGCTTTTGATTTATTAGTGTTTTGTTTAAGGTGCATGTAGGTATAGTCCACAGACCAGTGGTATAGTCTGTCCGATCTCTATGATTAAATGAAGAGACTTTGGCGCACGCTAGTTTGACATAATTTGATCTTAGTATTCCGGATAGACTGTACCTATGTTAAGAATTTAGTAGTCTGGTTTTTGTTAAGAAGATACAATCTATTTATCGTTAAAAATATCTCATATAAAATTTGTGAGGGACTCGTAATGAAATGAAGCCAAGGGCAAATTACATGCGAACCGTCTGATGTCAGATATACGCCATGTACGGACGGTATATGTGATGAGCGTGGGTGGGAATTGTTTGCAATTGTACTCTACTATATTATATCGTATTAGACGGTGCCCGCAACTTCGTCGTATTTTGTCTTTACCGTAGACGGGTAAAAGGTGTCGTATAAACCATCTTTGCACGTTTAGCTATCCCAATACAAAAGTTAGTTAAAATCCGTCGCACGGCTGGCGCCACACAGCCGCATCGCGATGTGAAGCTTATTTTTCTGAAATAATAATCCATCTCCATAGAAAACTGATATTCATTAGTCGTTACAGTTTTAGAATTGTATAATAGATGATAACTTCAATGAAGAATCTATGACAAGGTGAAGTTTATACATAAGTTCAGTAACCCCTTAGGAACTAATGATACATTATCTGTATTCACAGTAAATATCTCTGCAGAAATTTCTGAAAACTCATCAAACTCAAATTATTCGTTCCTTTCACCGCAACACAAACGACACAAATTTACGACGATATAAACATCTAAACATGTAATTAAATTTAATGCTAATATGCTATTAGTTGTTAGCCCGGCTATCAAAAGTCCCGCAACCCTTCCTATTGGCAATTACCAGCTGAAACTGTACCCTTACCATGAGTTAACGTGAACGTGAACGGACTCGCCAGCGACAGCGTAAACGATTTGCAAATAAAACATTCATTCATTCATTCATTCTTTCATTAATTAATTAACTTTCATTCATTTTTTCATTCGTTCATTCATTCTTTCATTCTTTCATCCATTCATTCATTCATTCATATATTCGTTCTTTCGTTCATTATGTAGAACAGTACAGCGCCCTAGCGGTTTAGTTGTAGAACTTCAATTCTCCATTCAAATCCACAGTCATTAGCGAGTATACGGTCACTGTAAACTCATGGTAAGGGTACTGTAGGCTCTGCTTAATTAAACCATAAGTCATTCTTACACTTATCGTCAACGATATATCGGGCGAGCCGGCGGGCACTCGAGTGCAGACATCGTCTTTATTAATGAAGTAATTGTTTGGATATTGGAGTGAGCACTGAGAACATTTTGAGGTCGGTGAAATTTATGAAAACTTTCGTGGGACATCTTGGATAAGGCGGAGCGTTTTGAACGGTCCTTGACTTATGTTACGTTTTAGAATAATAAAATTAACATTATTTTTCAAAAAAAAAACGGTAATTGCGCTCATAACAGAGCGCTTCTCGCGATGTGATAGACTTCTAAAATAATATGTTGTTCGTCTAAATTTCGTAATACAAGGTAAGGCAGGCAGCTGAAACGCTCCTGAGCTTTACCCTTATCCTATTAATTACTCTAATTTTACTTAATTTTAATTTAATAGATAGATTTAGTTTTTATTTTTGTTACATGTTTCCCGAACATGTGACAGATAAGGTGCAACACAGAGGTGCTCAAAAAAAACAGTCTCGAAATTTTATAACAACCATCAGTTGCCACTTCTGCCGATTCTACTAAATTGGTTAAGTTTTATTCAACGTTTCATCTAAGGAGCAAGATTATACTCGTATACTCTCTGCGTTTCTTAAGAAAGCTTGACCTCTTATATAAGCATGTAAGTACTTCATAATTTGTTTCGTAATTTTTTAAGGGTTGGTTTATTGTAACGTAGTATACCGAAAACGCATTACCTGTCTTTATACGATAACACATTAACAGCACTGGTACTTTGAAATTAGCATTAATAGCACTGTTACTTTATGGGACAAATGTAATTTGCCAACTAATAAAACATGAGTATGAATTTGTAATTAAGCAATTTATAATACGTTACTCACGATTCACAAACAGTACCCAATGGGAATTCTATATTAGTTTTGGAACTAAACCGTTTATTCAATTATTTTGTAGAGCGCTTCTATGTTGTAAAAGTAATTCTGCTAAACCTGCGTGACGTTCAATTTCATTTTCAATTATTAATAAATCATTATCATCATCATCTTTAACATAATCATCATCATATAGGCCAAGAGACGTCCACCGCACTCCTAAGGATCTCCACATCTAGCAGTCCTGCGCTGCCCTCCCAATCCCAACGGCTTTCCGCGATCATGACCAGATCGTCGGTCTACCTCGGTAGGGGCCATTCCACGCAACGACTTCGGATGGGGTCGCTTCTCACATTCATTTCTATCCCAGCGACATTCGGTTCGACATCTATAGTATTCTAGAATCGTATTGAAAGTTTTTTTATGGGGAGAACTTTGTCAAAAAAATAACAGCGCGATGCAGCAACGAAGCACCAGCTGTACCATCTGTTGGAAAAAAAAAGTCCGCTCATCACGCCGAATCGGCTGAACGGTGTTTTACTAATTTTGGTACCGGGACAAGAAAGGATTGATATGGCAAACTTTTTACCCGACTTTACCGGTTAAGAAAAAACAGTACGCGGACGAAGGTGCTGCAAGTGTCTTGAAACGCGCAGTTTTTTCGCTAAGTTTGATGATGATTGATGAAGCACTCGAAGATAATGTGGAATCTCGAATACACATCTACATTTGTAATAAATACTGACAATAAATCGTCAGGATTGGCTGTCGCGCAATACTGCAGTACTAATAATGCGTATACGCATACGCACGCACATATTATATTGTACTGTACTGTCAATAAAGCCTTTATGCGGCTCAACGTAATATTACGTAACGATTTTATTGAGCCAACGTTACCTAGTTTTTGAGTCATAAACATAAATCTGCTGTCGGCTGTAGTTATAATAAATACAATGTGGAAAATGGAAATGTCGGAAAAGTACAACTGGAACCACTTTTAAATAGGGCTCCCGATATAAGTACTATCCGCCGACCCATGTACCCGTGTAAATACCCCGGCGGTACTATAGGTGTAAGGTCCCGAATTACACTACGCGAACCCGTTAAGACCAGCTTCCGATTCTGCGTTCGCGTCCGTGTCCGTATGCCTGGGCTCCGGTCGCGTATATACATCGAGGTCGAGTTGGACCAGCGTGTAGTTAAGATCCGCAGTCCCCATTTTTACACGGAGCCTAACTACACGTGTAACGGACCAGAAAACCGCTGCCGGCTTACACGAAACCGGGACACAATCGAGAGCCTTACTTTTAACTGTAGGAGGGTCTTACTTTATGGTGCCAACTACCAAAGCAGGCTCACACACGACAGTCGCGTCATCAGCATACCTCGGGGTTTTCGGTGCACGAATGATTTGACGCCTACTGTCAGGCTTGGTCATCAGCCTACATTCCATTTCGCATCGCAGTGATAAACAAGAACGATCTTCCGTTTTGTTAGGCACCAAAACTTCAACCCCAGCTATTAGCATTTTCTCTTCTCCACTCTATTACATTTTTCATTAGAAGTGGCGTTATTCCACGATGTAAAGGCCGCCAAAAGGGATGCTAAGGAAGGAACGACGTTATAAAATAATGAAATTAGTCTTCTATTCTGCCTGTTGCACCACTGCCGCCATTACGCTACGCCCACGGACATACGAAGGACCCGAAGCTGGAACGACATTTCGCTCGCCTGGTCTTAAATGTTTTTCTCTAATAGAAGAAGAAGAAGAAGAAGATATATTTATTTTGCAAACCAATTACATTTAAATTTTTAATTTAAATAATCGAATTAGGTACATTCTTTAAATTAAATTTAACTTTAAATCTATACTTCTATAGTAATTCTATGAATCTGATTACAATATTTGAAGAGTAAACAACGTTAACTTGTCGAGATATTTCACAGAGTTTCATTTTGGAACAGTGACAACAATTGAAATGTATCGCTTTCCCCATCATACCTACGACTGGAGAATATTTGTATTGTACAATAATGTAAGACATCGTGAAAGGTGAAGCGCACAATCAGCAGATCCTATGATTTAAATACCACACAATGCTGGTCATAAATAATTTGTGTTGCAACCTGCGTCCTGAGACAAAGCTCTGCTCAAATAATACTAACCGAATTGACATTTACGTAGTAAGGAAATTTATTGGGACTTAAATGTGGCGAAATAATGTGGAAAGAGTAGAACAAACTGCATTCTTGTCAAGTCACCGATAGAACTTTCAATCCCGGGTTTTTTTGTAAAGTAGAAGCTCTAGTAACCAAGCGAAGATCGATTTCCATCGGGATACTAGAGTACAAAGTCTTTAAAAAACGATTTTCGTAGGACTTACGAGTAGCTCTGCCATACGGACTAGACTACTGATATGTATTTGTTCAGAGTTTTTCTAAACAAGAAAAGTTCGGTAGTCACTTTCACTTCGTAGGAGTGTGGAGGGGTGGAAGTATTTATTTATATATTTATTTAAACTTTATTGCATAAAACAAAAAACGTACAAATGGCGGACTTAATGCCATAAGGCATTCTCTACCAGTCAACCATTGGGTTAAACAGAAACATTTTATGGTGCAGGGCCTGTTAAGTACGACGTCATACACATTTTGTACTTATGAGTTTTTTAATTTTCTGAAACCTATCATTTTGATGCTTCACTACTGGATTTTTGGAGGTGTAATATCAGTTATCAGCTACTACATCGATATTTTTTCTCATCAGGTAAATAAACAGTTTCAGGCACTTCAGGCACCTACTTTTCCTGGCTTCCCTACAAATGTCAAATGCATTTTAATAAACCTTCAGGAATCATTTCTATCATTTCTTGATAAATATCTGTTCATGGACGTACCAAAAACCCCACCATAAACAACCCCACTACCTAGAAAGTTAATGCTTTTTACTTTAAGTTAGGCTAAGCCTTTATGCTTCACAAATTCACATGAACAACAATTTACCTTCGTAGTCTTTCACTTTGATCTTCCAAGTAATGTTCAGACCGAAACGGTTTATCTAATCAAATAAATCTCCTAAGCCCTAGGTTTCCCCGCCATTATGTATAATAACAATTATTTAGTTTTCACTGAAGCTTGAGGTATTAATAACTGTTTATGGTGTCATGTGACGTCTTCATGATAAAGTCCTCGTGAAACGCTTGAATGGCTTTGTTTCAAGTGTACATTAGTTGTCTGGGATAAAGCTGTATTTTCAAAAGCATGGTTCCATGGGATAAGTCTTTGGGTGAGTTTGGATTTACTAAGGTTAATGCTAGGATGCGCATGAGCAAGTGCGTCTGACGAGTCGACAGTGGGCGTGGCCGGGATAAGCGATGTTTGCGATACGGACACTTCCAAGACAGTTTAGTGTCAGATGCTCAACTCTATTTGCATTTATGATGCTGATCTGTTGGATAAATTGTAATAAATCTATACCGTTACATTTAGTACTAAAGATGTCTTTAGATGATGTGTGATTTATATATTAAAATACAGTTTTAATAATTATGTTCTCTTCGAGGACTACGTATAAGTACGCCCAAATTCTTAAGATAGGTATAAATTAAGTTCATATTACTGTAATAGTTAAGTACTTATCCTTTCTGAAAAAATGACTGACTGTTAAGTTTCTTTCGGCGTTTCTTCTCAACAGAGTGGTTTTCTCTTGTGAAATGCCGGTTGGCTGTGGCCTTCTTGGAGAAAAAAGTTAATAATTTCATTATATTGTGTGGTTGTTGGCTTGGTTTTTATATCGTATGGCATTACGAACGGTAAAAAGTAAAATACGTATGAAATACCGAGAGATGATTTACTAAGAACTGCTAATTCCTCTCCATTTAGATTTATATAATAAGTTTACATTGGACCACAAATCACAATCGCCAATGCCTTTATGAATGCAGCGGGGAAACAAACCTGTACTCACTGCATTCTGCAAGTTGACGTGAGGCTGCCGACTTTCGATGCTTAGGTACAAGCCACTACCATATTTTGTAATCTAGCAACATCCACCACGAATTACAAAACTACCATACACTCCACACAGGGATCCAAAATAATCAATAAGTAGTTCCCGACATTAGGTACGAAACATCGTTTTGTAATAAAATCGCAATTTGGGAACACTACCTATAGCAAGTTTTGTAATCAAAATTAAAATAACATAATTATTTTGTTAACAGAAAAGATACTTTAGGAAATTGAAGTAGGTACCTGGCTTCTGAGTTAGATAGAAATCTGTGTTACAGAAGTCCTTATTTAAAGAGCAGTGACATTTTGCCTTATTTCATTAAATTAGTATGTAACTATATTGTGAGTGTGTATATCAATATCACGACATATAACCACAATCTTGTCTGCAGAAAATAGAAACGACTCGATCCACTCATTAAAGATACTGTAGTGCCTATACGTTACGTACATAAGACGCACACCTAACCCGTATCCACTGAAAGTAACCTCAGCAACTTTCGTCGGTTCACACGTGCGCCACTCCCAGACGAACCCAGGGGCCCAAACGCACATTGTAATTCAACAACAATAAACAGATAGTTAATTGCGACGCTGTCGCGGGCACAGTATATGGTAATGAGCCGTAGGGATGGCGGCTGCATGGACAATATCTCTCGACGGTGAAAGGTAACATGGGATTGGCCCAAGTGGTGGAGAGGCAGCGACTGTCGGGTCAAAGAATGAGCTACTTTTTTTTATTACAAATTTTGGAGATGAAAATTATAAGAGTAAGGGTGCGTTTTGGAATTGGACGGAGCGGACGGTGATTTGACCAAGCACACTGTTTCACTATTTCGAACACTGTGATTGGCAAATCATGGCCAGCAAAAACTTCTTAAAGAGGTAGTTAAGAAAACATATGGAATGGAATAATAGTAAGCATTTTTTGTTCATTATTCATCCGCTTCTGTCACAATAGATAATTAGACGTCATCATGGTATCATCTTGTTGCAATTAAATGAGTGACATGACAAATACAAAAGTCGTGTATACCATGCATTTGACATTTCCTAATCCCTTGCCTAGCTCAGAAATCAGAAATCTCATGCCTAGCTCCGGGCTATCCCAGTGTTTGTTGTGCTCGTGGTCCGTGTCGGTGAGATAGGTACATACCGTCTCTCAACTATCACGTTCCTCCATTCTACCCCAATAGCCAACTCTTCGACCAATATACTCTCATTTCGAAAGTCAAGTCAAGTCGAAGTCCGCCAGATCTCGTTCCTCGCGCCGTACCATCTCAGTGTTTGCTTAACCCGTGGACCGTGGTCCGTGTAAGCGAGATAGATGCAATATGCGGTTTCAGGTAAGCCAGCACACTACAATCTCAGCTGACACCAATAGGTTTTTATCATTACCACTCTCACTTATGTCACATTCTCGGTAGGTAGCTATATTATCTGTCAACCTTCTTCGAGCCCCGTTGCGTCTTCTGGTACAGGTTTCTGCTCAAGCACCTTTCTACCCCAATACCAAACGGCTTCATGATCAATTTACCCTGTTCACTATCGTTTAAGTCGGTGGCGCTCTTGTGAATCCCCCAATTTCGAGATCACGTAGCCTAACCTCCTAACCTTACCTAACCTAACTAGCTCCTTTGGCCTCAACTCGGCATCGTCTTAAAGCAATGAAGCATTTAGCGACATGACAATTACAGCAGCCGTATATAACGTATAAATACTTACTATTGCATTTGACATTTCCAAATCCGCCATATCTCATACCTCGGGCCGGAGCATCCCAGTGTTTGCTTAGCCCGTGGCCCGTGTCGGCGAGATAGGTGCAACATGCGCTTTCAGGTAAGCCAGCACACTACAATCTCAGCTGACACCAATAGGTTTTTATCATTACCAATCTCGCTTGTGAGAAAGCTAACAACAGGTAGGCAGGACCGATTTTACGATGTTTAATCGTAGTTAATATGTCGAAGGTACTGGCAATAAACGCTTATAAGTAGGTAATGAATTTAAACTAGAAAATCTGTTTTATGTAAACCGTAATAAGGAGGTTCATATGGTTATTAAAGGCTCATTAAACTAGATCATTATGGAGTCGAGGTTATTACTAGGTAGGTATTACTTGAATCAGGTTATTTGTGAATGTGCTTTACTATAAATGTAGTGTCACTGTCAACGTTATTTTGCAGTGGTATTAAACTAGTGAACAGTGAAATGTAGGGAAACATTTTAACCGTATTAGTACAAGTAATTTAATCAAAATTGAGCAATTTTTTCTGTATTTATTATCAAACGCACATTTGATTAAAGCCGATAAGCTGAAGTGGGACTGGGCCGGACACGTATCTCGCATGCCGGACGACCTGTGGGCTAAAGTTACCACCGAGTGGGTCCCACAAAACAGCATCCGGCGTCGTGGTAGACCTCGAAGGAGATGGCGAGACGAACTTGACGCCTTTCACCGAGACTGTTGGGAGATTTCTCGGGACAGGGACGCGTGGAAGAATGAGAGGGAGGCCTTTGCCCAGCAGTGGGACAATAAAGGCTCTTAAATCAATAAATAAATAATAACATTTCCAAAAAAAAAAGGAAGTTACCAATGCGTTCATAATTTAATAACAAGTAATTTTATAAACCAAATCGATAAGTAATTTTCGGAAACACGTTTTTGTACTTTAAAATTTAGATCCAAGAAACCACATTTGTAGCTACAAATCAAAGTGTACTCCTAGCTAGGAGTACACTTCATTTGGGATACACTATCTAACACAAGCCAAGCAACTGGCTAAAACAACAACTCCTGTGCCCCCAGTTCTGTAAGTACGTTGTACAGTCGGCCAATTTGTGCTGTCGGCCCATTTTCGCTTAGGGAAGTAAAGCAAAGGGCACATGGTAAAATACTACAAAGATACCTCTTTTGATCTTCACATCACCATTGGCCTCTTGCATCTATAAAAGATCATGGTATAAGAAACAAGGTATGCTACTCCGGCTATCACCAATCACAGCGTGATGACGTCGAAAGTCCACCTGTCAGACTTGTCTTGACCCACTCCCCGATTCCCTTGTTACCTTTATGAATCTCATAAAATCGTGAGTTTTAAAACAATTATTACGACCAAATAGAATTTAGTCAAAGAACACGACAACTGTAATACATTTTTTTTTTTACGACAGACGGCAAAAAAAAAATTCCTTATAATTATTTAGTCTCACTAGCCGGAGTATCATACCTTATTTTCTTATACCACGTAAGATGATTTAAGAAGTGTCCAATAAAGTGCGGCACTAACCTGGGCCGCATGTTTGACAAAAAATAAATCGCCTGTCGATGAACGGGGAAGAGCTGCGCGCTGATGATTCAGGTCACGCCTATATGAGAAAAAAGCAAACCAGGCTTCATCATATGCGACCACACCGTCTTCCTCCACGAGTCACGGCTAAGAAGTGTTAGGCTGTGTTTCCACACCGTCTTCCTCCACGAGTCACGGCTAAGAAGTGTTAGGCTGTGTTTCCACACCGTCTTCCTCCACGAGTCACGGCTAAGAAGTGTTAGGCTGTGTTTCCACACCGTCTTCCTCCACGAGTCACGGCTAAGAAGTGTTAGGCTGTGTTTCCACACCGTCTTCCTCCACGAGTCACGGCTAAGAAGTGTTAGGCTGTGTTTCCACACCGTCTTCCTCCACGAGTCACGGCTAAGAAGTGTTAGGCTGTGTTTCCACACCGTCTTCCTCCACGAGTCACGGCTAAGAAGTGTTAGGCTGTGTTTCCACACCGTCTTCCTCCACGAGTCACGGCTAAGAAGTGTTAGGCTGTGTTTCCACACCGTCTTCCTCCACGAGTCACGGCTAAGAAGTGTTAGGCTGTGTTTCCACACCGTCTTCCTCCACGAGTCACGGCTAAGAAGTGTTAGGCTGTGTTTCCACACCGTCTTCCTCCACGAGTCACGGCTAAGAAGTGTTAGGCTGTGTTTCCACACCGTCTTCCTCCACGAGTCACGGCTAAGAACTGTTAGGCTGTGTTTCCACCAGGGTGCGAGGATGCGTAGCGAGGGAGGTGTGTTTGTTAACCAATAGAATCAGCTACGCTGAGCGAGGATACAAAAACGAAGTTATTCCATGGGTTAACAAAAACACGTCCCTCGCTACGCATCCTCGCACATCTCTGGTGGAAACACAGACTTATTGGCTGTGTAAACTGTGATATCATTGGTCACGACCAATCAGACCACGGGGCATGAAAAAACGACTGAACGACGCGTGATCTATATACGAACGAGCGCCGCATTTGCCCGAACAAAGGCAAAAGTTGAAGCCCAGCACCTAGGTGGGCACTAATGCGTAGGCTATTAGCACGCACTGAGCCTGTCTTGCCAAAAGGCAAGATTTATAAATACGATTAGAAATTGTTCATACGGCGATGAGCTTTAGCTCTGCTATCGGTTCTGACACCATATTTCGCAAATCTGGTGCTGATTGTTACTTGTATTTCTACCGAAGCATGCGTGTATTAGACGAAAATCTGCTTGTACCAAATACTACAGATCTGAAATACAACCGTACAGCTTGTAGTCGGTGTGCATTCGAGAAGACTCCACTGCTGATGCTGCCTGCGCTGTTATTTGCAGTGATGGCAACTGGACTAGAATTACCATCCTGCACTTATGCGGCCGGAATGCAGTCCGTCTATGTCCTCCCTCAGTGCTGACACCACATTTCGCAAATTTTGTGAATTCGATATCTGCCACTGACTGTACATTGCTGCTTCCCAGGTTATCCTAATAAACCATGCGTGTATCGGGCGGAAATCGGCTGTAAAGCCGTTTACACAACACGAGCGGGTCAGTTCAGTTCTCACGGTCTAGGTTATACTTTCCAAGATTAGCCCGATGCTAATTATCGGTGTGAACGCGCCTTAATGAGCGGTGATTTAGAGCGTTATTAGAGGAATATCAGTTTGTTGACTTTCTTTAGAAGAGCCCGCGACTTAGCTCGCAGAGAAGGTATTATAACGCTTTAATGGCGTTTAATGTCAATTGGTGGCCTTTAATGGCATTTTCTTGCATGAGGTTCCAATGTCTAAACGACTCTGTGGCCGAAAAAAAACGCCGATGTCAATTTTTTGGAAAATTTCCAGCTACATTTGAGTGAAACCATAATTTTATTAAAAAGAAAACAGCAAAACGTGATACAACTCGGAAAATATGGCAAATTATCATCAACCTTATTTTTGATCTACCGTTATGTCCGCACGTAATTACGAAGTTTGTACAATCAAAGAGATTTTGTATTTAAAAACTATACTATCCAAACACCAACCATATCGTTATAAGTGGAATATATGCCACATACTACGTCGATAAAGAATAATATACGAAGATAAAGGAAACGACGCCTGTAAATAAAGCGGACACATTTATTTACTTTAGCATAATGGTCCTGAGAGCTTAAAATTGCACTTTATACTTTTTTTTCTAAGTTGGAAATTATTACACAGCTAACGTGTATTCTTTAAATAACAGAAAGCAATTGAAGAGGATTATTTAAAGATGTTTAGAATAATATAACAGCTATTGTTATATGTAGAACATATGCCGCATATGCGCAACTACGTCGATAAAGCATAGCGGAAACGACGCCTGTAAATAACGCGGACACATTTATTTACTTTAGCACCGGATCCCGCGAGCTTAAAATTGCAATTCATACCAATCTTATTCCAAGTCGATAATCTTTACATAGCTAACGTGTATTCTTTAAATAACAGAAAGAAATTAAAGAGTTTTTTAAAACTGTTAACAATATTAAATATCAGCTATTGTTATAAGTAGAACATATGCCGCATATGCGCAACTACGTCGATAAAGCATAGCGGAAACGACGCCTGTAAATAACGCGGACACATTTATTTACTTTAGCACCGCGCGGATCCCGCGGGCTTAAAATTGCACTTCATATCTTACATAACCTACTTGAAATGTCTCTGTTTGGACCTATGGTTGTCTGGTAGAGAATGCCATTTGGCATTAAGTTCGCCATTTGCCATTATAAATAAATAAATAACAAACGATTTTCATTTTAATAACAGAAGTTAGCATAAAAAGGATTTTTAGAAAAAATAATGTTTGAACGGGACCAGTTTATTCGGAATGATATTGGATAATGCTACCTCAAATACCGAAATCCGAAATCACTCAATGACAAAAACTGTTCGGAAGGTGTAGTAGTTTTTGCAAACCCTATTGACACTAATTTTCTCGCGTTGCAGGATGGTATGGGTCCCTCGTGGCCTCTGCGGACACAGTGAAAAATATCGCCAAAAATAGGCCAAAGCCTACGCTGCAGGTTTTGGGAACAATTCCCGCAGTATTCTCGTCAGAAATTGCAGATTCTAGGGACTCCATTGATGGATTTATTAGTATTTAAGCTATCAGGGAGTTTTTCCTTAGCCCAGCTCATGGCCATAAATGATTCGTATAGTATTTAATATTACTCGTTCTCCATTTCACGTTTCTATTGTAATAAGATTTGTTTACTTATAAGTTCTAACTTCTTTTCGTAATTCGTAGTAAGCCCGTCTTCTCTTGAGCCTGGATCTGTACTTGAGATCGACTTTGTGAGCTCTGCAACGATGGAGAGCGTCATTTTAGGGCCAGCGGCCCACTCATGAGCGAGTTACAGGGAGCCATGTAAAGGTCAACGCATACTCGGCTGCTGTGCGTAAAATAATTTCTATTGGAATCGGAACGAGCTGCATATACGAGTAGTAAGCATAGCGCACAGATTACAACTGAAAATTGGTCACTTAGCATTTTAATTTATTATTCTTCTAAAATCATAATAATTATCATCATATCTGTCGTCAATGCCGTCCTAGACGAAGGTGTAGACTATTGCAGAATACCGCGTCTGTTTTTTGTGGCCATACGAATTTGTCGTTCAACGCGCTTTTGCCATCTCATTCGTCTTGCAAACAGTCAAGATGTGAAATTATCTGTCTGTGACAGTAAACTCAGTATTTCCGTAAAATTACGTTCCACATATTTTTAAATCGGACCCAGAATGCGAAGGCAATTTTTGTTTGCGCTCAGTACTATCATAGAAAGTCAACACATCATCACCGTCCATTTTGGAAATAAATACTCAAATAAAAAGAATGCTCAATTATCTTGCTACCCAGTGACACATCATAATATTATAATCATCCCACACATATTACTCATAAAAGATTTGATTTTCTGTAGACTGTGCTACGCAAGAGCAGCAAACAAACGGGATACAAGTCTGATAATACGATTTATGTTAGAACAGTGTTGGTCGTGTTGAATTATCAATAACATAAATAGCGTAAACTGATCCAGCGTTCGCATCCAGAGCAGGTGCTGATAATTATACGGATAAGTTTGAGTTGCGTGAGAATAGTATTGCACATTGCACTGAAGCAAAAGCCTGTCTCAAAACATGCACTAGCAATATCAGTTGATAGAATAATGTTATGCTCTAGAAGTTACAAGTTTACGACAATCTGCTTTGTCAATTTTGCATTTTAGAAGGGGCTTGGAATTTGGTGCAGGGAGTAGTGAAGATGGAAATGACCACTGCCGAAGGGTTGTTTGGGACCTGATGAGAGAGCAAGCAGGACATATCTGGCTAGCATGCAATGAAATCCAGAACTGATTGGGGATCCTAACCAGGGTACACGCGGTGGGTGGGAGTGTCGTTGATGACTGCGGTACTTATGTCGTCAAACTGAGTAAATCACTGTATGACGAACCTCAGCAAATATTAGACATTAAGGACAAAGAAGAAAATAGTAGAGGTCAGGTATTAGATTCAAGCTTGGATGTGGAATATAAACTGCTAATATGAAGTTTATTCACATAACATTAGCACGCAGCAACTGCGTTTATTTGATCAGTTCGGGGAGAAAGAACCATTAATTGGGAATAGTATTACTGCGATTAGACAAACAAAACAAGAAATCCTATTTCCGATGGCTCTCTGAGGTCTCCATCACCACGTTCACGTCATCATGGCGTTTACCAAGAGCATCAGCACGAGTTACTAAAAAAATACTGAATTCCCGATATTTGACGAGTTCCCACGATTTCTCCTGGATCCTCTTCTTTTTGAAGTCCGTTTAAAATTAAACGATTGATATGTGTTACGATTAATTGAAAACGATAATACTATAAAATAAAGCATTGTATGAAACGTTTGTCGATCGATACGAGTATAATAAGGTTAAGCAAATGCGTAACAAGACAAGTCCCATCAGTGATGGGTCGCTACCGGTAATACTACCAAAGTAAGTATTTTCCCAGTAATGCTACTAGTAATATTACTAAAAATTGGAAATATACGGTAAGATTCAGGATTTTAATTAAAATTCAAGGTTTTGTTTTGCGTAATATTGAAAATGGACAGTATAGACATCATTCGTAGTGAAGAGAAATGCACGGCTCTCTCCAGAAAGTAAATTACCAATCTTACCAGTAACTTACCCAATGTTACCAGGTATCTTACCTATGTTACTAGAAATATTACCGCCTCGTAAATCTACACACACCGTTTTTAGTCGTTCCAGATCAAGTTTGCTAGGTCCGAAAAAAAATGGATACTTACATGGATAAATAAATAATGATATGTTCTTAAATATGACATCATATGATATGATACGCAAACTTGGTAGCATTTTCAAAGTTATGCACCACACTGCAAAAGTTACACGTGTAACTTTTCTTATTATTAGTATTGTTTTGGTTTTATTGTGACGCATTATATTTTTCACTCACTTACAGTCACAGATCCAGGGATCGGATATTTGGATGCGTTTATTCCTATCATCATCCCATGCGAGTAATCTTTCTGCATATACTCAAAAAAGGCTTGAAAGTTTTATCGGGTAGATTGCAAAGGAACAGGCAGGTTTTGTCAGAGGTAGAGAACACGCGAACAGATATTGAACATCAGGCAGCTCATCGAAAAGGCTAGGGAGTTCAAAGTGCCGATGGGCCCATGCTTTATTGACTATGCGAAGGCCTTTGACTGCTTCAGATAGAAAAAGATGTTCGCAGTCATGAGAGAGATGGGTATACCAGATCACCTAATTTTCCTTGTGCAGAACCTATACCTCGACGGCAATTCTAGGATCAGAGTAGAAGACACCGAATCAGAACCCTTTCAGACCACCGTGGAGTTAGGCAAGGGTGTATTCTCTCACCACAGCTGTTCAATTTCGAGGCGAACACATCATGAGAAGAGTTTTGGAGGATTGGTATGGAGGCGTACGAATCGGAGGACACCTCATTAATAATTTACGGTCTGCAGATGATACTACCAAATTGCCACCGACTCTACCACTATAGGCTCTAATGAAACGGAACTAGCTGAGCTTTTGCAAAGAGTCCAAAAAGTGAGCGTGGAGTTGGTCTACATATTAATCGGGCTAGAACAAAACTCATGTTTGTAGATCGGGCAGGCGTGTTGCAACGAACGGCAGAACTATCCGACCTCGATACCGTGGACAAATTGAATTTGGACTTTGGTTGCTGTGGATGGTGACTGTAAGAAGAGCCCAGATAGCAACGGTGGTGGTGAAGGGGCTAAAGAAGATCTGGAGGATCAGAGGTATCAGTAGAAAAACTAAAACCACGCTGATGAAAACCCTGATCTTTTCTATATTTCTATACGCTTCAGAAACCTGAACCCTTAAAGCATGCATTCGGAAGGCATTGACGCATTCGAAATATGGTGCTGGCGAAAAATGCTAGGAATCCCTTGGACGGCACGTCGCACAAATGCGTCCATCCTGGCCGAATTAAAGATCAATTGCCGCTTATCGATCATTTGCCTTCAGTGGATCCTGCAGTACTTCGGTCAGCCAGATAGTTTGGAAAAGCTCATTGTAGTTGGCCACGTGAGGAAAAAGGGCCCGTGGGAGATCACTGATCCGATGGACCGATACCGTGAATGAAAGCCTTTCAGGAGTAGAGTTTCCTGAACGGCTTCAATTCGGAAGGCGAAAAACCGTGTGTAGTGGAGAGCTTCGGTGCAACGGATAACGGCCTCAAATGGTCACGACCCTTCAGTTATGAGGAAGCGAGTAAGAAGAGCGAAGAAGAGGTTATACCTATATTGCTTGAGGCGCAAAGGCGTTTGACTTAAAACCGGTATGGTAAGACGGAAGAGTGACTTTGATCATGCGGGATGAGCACAGCTCACGCCCGGGACGGACAGTTAAAAATATGAATTTGGATTGCAAGCCGATTGTCCTATGCAAGATAAGAACTTTGGGTGAAAGAGACAAAAGATGATAATGTTATTTGCACAAGGCTTATTGAACTCCACAAATAACCAGTAACTTAAGTGTATTTCATTCGTCTCGTATACCTTTTCGGAATCTTACTGGTAAGATTGGAAAGTTACTAGTAATATTTCCAAACAGAATGTTACTGGTAACAGGTAACTTACCGCGACCCATCACTAAGTCCCATACATGATCAAGACTAAACGTTTCTCTTATAAATTAAATAAGGTAAACAGTGACAGTAGATTTACGCACGTCTTGTGCTTGTAGCGACGTAGCCGCGAATTTCTCCGATGCCCTTAACCGTATTGTTAGCCTATTAATATGGATGGCTTGGTGTGGCCTGAAGACTAAACATTATTTATTACTTACATAGGTAATTCTCCGAGCGTTCTAATAATTCGCACGGTTCCAGCATCATTATTTTTTTACGATTATTACCGCAACGGAAGAGCCAGTCGTTTTAATTACGATTTAACTAGGATCGCACTCGGGAGTCGCTTCGGGATACATGAAAAATCGACTTCAAACAATCATCTATTTTAACAATATTGGCAGAAATGAGAATGATGAGAAAAACACTTAACAAACGCTGAATATTTACCCACTTATTAGTAAAAAACTGCAAACACCCGAATGCGAATAAAGTAGACGTTTTTAAGTTTATAGCATCACATATATTTTATTTCTACACTTCATAAGCATACAGCTATGCGTCTTCTGAAGTGCTCGTAGAGTTGAACCTGCAAAAGAGCCATTGAGGCCTACTTGCAAAATGAAGTTTTGAAGTTCGAATGCAGTAAAGTAGTATGACGTCGTCCTCTAGATTAATGATGGAATATCGTGGATCGACAAGAGCAGAACTCTTCACAGTTACTTTCTATTGCTATCAAATATAATCAAAGAAAGAACGAAATACAACAGTAATATAATTTTACTTGAATTCATTAGAATCCAGTCATATTATTCCTGTCCACATTCATCAGCGATACTAACATTATCGCCACTTAATAAGCCACTCAAATATATCTGTCAGCGTTTGCCTACTTCAGAAAAAGAGGTACGTCAAATAATCTGACCGTTAAGTCCTGTCAGACAAGACAGACAGTTGTAACGTCCATAACCATATGATTACTGATTAGGTCGTTAAATAGTTAATACTGCAATAGTAAAACTAATTAAAATTCCGCGATATACTTTGAGCATTCTAACCTAACTACAAATGAGCACTTGCTCTCAGTATCCAATTTCATGGTCAATAAATAAAATTACCTACAAACTGACAGAGTAACAAAGCTGTCTCAATAATTCGCGTAGAACGAGATAAGCGCAGGAATGTATGCAGCCCATTAATCACAAAGAATATACGCACAAGAATAATTTAATGAAAATATAAATCGCGGACGTCCCGCGAGACCAATTCTGTTAATATGCAATAATTGCCATAAGCACTAGCGTCGAACAGTGCCGAGGCGCAATCAAGAAAGAATGGGCCATTTAGCATTTCTCATAGAGCGCAATTACAATTCAATTTTCTGCACAACGTGTGCTATCGCTGTAGGAGGATGAGCGCTCCGCGTGATTAAAGCGAGATTTGTTGCCAGCCAGTTGGACGTTGAGATAGGTTATATGGTGACGCAACAACGTGTGATATCCGTGTCGTTCACCTCATAAACCGAATCGGCTGCGGCAAAACAAACAAGCATCAAATTGTTCGATGGCCGTAACGGAAACCGTGTTCACGTCGCGGCGATAAGATTCGCTGAGCTCTCGCGCCTATTGAGGGTCGTTACGACGCCGGGGCAAGATGATCGATAATAATGGTAATTTCGCCCGGAACACGTGTAGTATCGCCGCTCGTCGGCGCGATCGCCGCATACCGGCCCTATTAGGACGTGCGAAACCCGGCCCGATGACAGAAATGGCTTACCATGATTACCATCGATATCTTGGAAAGAATTTCGTGTATCTACGGGAATTGCTCCTCAAAGATATAAATTCTTCCGTGTTTCAAAGTTAATAAATCTGGCTTTCCGTGGGAAAATTTGCAAAATGTCTGGGACATAACCTAGCGCGCTGTCCTTTTTGATGTAAACGTTTCTGTAAACGGAGAAGCGGACGAGCGAACAAACGCAAACATTCTGTCAGCGTCAATGCGAGACACGGATAGAGATACGGTAACGGCGAGCGTCAAGGATTCCATTGGAGTGAACCGAGCTTACATGTACCGTATTTATGAGACGTCCAGGATTCCCGGTCCCATAATGGCAACACAATATCACAATACGGGCACAGATTTATGCTTGGGCGCATCGCGTTCTCGCACGCGGAAATCCCATAGTTATTTACCGGTTGCGAGTTAAGTGCGGCAGATTTATCGGGCCCGCGCCCGCGCCGCTGACTCGACGATCTCGTTTCCGTGCGTCCCGGCAAGTGCACTATGATAAACACTGGCATGTGGCTGATACCACTATATCACCGCTTAAGGGAAATTTAACTGAACCGAGTATAATTGCAGCGCAGCGCGCGCAGTTATTCATCTCTAGTCTGTTCATTCGATAAATTCAGACCTGTTTTATGCGAGCGTGTTTTTGAGGTTTATAAATCTCCTCAAGTTCGAGTTCATTCATAAAGGATGTTGGCATCGGCGGTATATTATTACGGGCCCGTGTGAAATTACACGCGGTCATTTGTCAGCGTTGAGGAGGCGCCGGAGTGTGCCACGGTTATTAATTTCATTAGCTCGTTCTTAATCAAACGCGGTGGAGGCACGGAACCTGTATGAAGGTAATAATATTGAGAAGCATCGATAGAAACATCCATTTGTTATCTTATTAATCGTTTTGTCAGTGCAAATGCAATAATGCAATTTCACTGTCTATTTATCATTACAGTTTTATAGACAAGTGATATGGATAGGGAGACCCTGTCCTGTAGGATGACTACATTTTTATAGACATTTTGTGTCATAGCTGAGAATGACATTGATGCAGTCTAATGCTGACAGTCATGGAGAACCGTTTTTCGAATAGTTACATATCGACTACAAATGATATAAGTAGGAAAGTAACAAAATTGACTTGCTCATAATACAGGGATCCAATTCCATCGTATGGATTTGAGGTGCGATAACCGACATTTACATACATTTATTTGACTTATGCTACTTGAGGCATATACTTGTCAATTAACAGGATAGAGGCAGCCACAAGTCTGGTCGCGTGGTTGCCTTGCATTCATGACGGCAGTAGAACTGGGTCATTTCGAGTGATGATATTTATGATACCATCAATTGTGGTTAATATTTGAGGAGTTCCTTCGATTTCTCTCTCTCTCTCTCTCATCATCAGATCTTCGCCTAAATTTTAAGAGACCAACTTGGAAATGCCTACTAAATCGATCTACGATATAAATGACGGAGTATTAAGTTACCGAACATGTCAAAGCTGCGTGTGTAGTATAAATCAGTTGTAAATATCCTAGAAAGAGGCTGATAATCATATCTCGGGGTTTTCGGTGGCCGACCAGTAGGCGTCAAATCATTCGTGAATGAAAGAAACCCCGAGGTAAGCTGCAGGCATTTGGCTGATATGATGTTGATCTGGCAATACACAGCGTCATTCAAGTAAACATATTGCACACAATAATTGGCGCGTCGGTGTGACGGTAATGACGTCGTGTGTCAGGCCGGCGTCATAGCCGACCGACGGTTGAGCTGGCTGATTTATGACGTCATTACGACTCCTGGGGAGTTTACCTGAAGCTGTACAGCACTGCTGGCCGAGCTATGTATCATGTGTCATATTATAAACTTCTTACTTATTAGAATAGAACTCCGTCATTTATAGGCCAATTTGATTTTCTTTTCAAAGAAGGCATCTTCCAGGTTGGTCCCATACAATTTTGGTGAAGCTGATGACGAGAGAAAAATCAAAGGAACCGGAACACCCAAAAATTCCGAAGTTTCATGTATCCGGATCCAACACAATTCCGAATTTTCATAATACCGAAAGCGCTATCACGCCAAACAATGATACTTGCCGTGGATGGTATGTTGCACAAAATAATTAGGTTAGGTTAGGGTTACATAATATCCCTAAAATCAACTCAAAACATTTCATTACAACATGGTTTTCGGAATCATGAAAATTCGGAGAAATAAAATGGGGTAAAACGAGTTATGTAGTGTTCCCGCAACTCCTCAAATATAACTTGAAAAAATTACTGACTGTTTCTATAAAATTACTGAGTTTCGTTCGGCGTTTCTTCTCAACATTGATCTCCTCTTGTGAAATGCCGGTAGTTAAGACATGTGACATGATGTGGCCTACTTGCAGAATAAAGTTCATTATTTCATTAGGCACAATTTCGGTTTTATTTTAATGTAACTCGTTCAGTGGTTCTCGTAAATACGATTTCTTCTCGCTGAAGCTTTTTTTTTAGGTTATATGTAACATTCTGTGGCGCGACGTATCATTAATACATATCATATGCGAGTCACTTTGAAGGGGCGAGATAACGTTGCTTGTAAATAAATACTAGACGCCACGGGATACAAATGTGGCGGCTAGGGGAGAAATATTGCAAAAACGGGATAAAATATTGTCCACATTGTTAGGGGTAACGCGATATTAAAACTCGCTAATACACTTACAGAGTAGACTCTTTTTTTGCATGGTTTCCGTGCAATATCAACTCAATTAGCTATATACTTATCACTTTTTATCCATCTATACCTAGTTGAATGAATGTAGCTATTCAAAGAAATGCGACTGGCTACATCAACAGTACATATTTAATAACAGCCAAAAATTCAATTTTATAAGTCAAAGTCTACTATGAGTAATTTCCCAATCGGAAACCTCTAATGAGAAGGAAGTGGAAAGAAAACCAACAGACAGGAGTATTTTTTCCTAAGTATTAGTTAAAGTATTGTATTATTCTAAGTGGATGCGTTCATGCTTACATGAACATACGAACATATCGTTAAACAGGTCCGCTATTTAACATGCTCTAGAAAAAATATTATAGGCATCAACCAACGCAGATTGGATTCGCTATCTTGTAGTCCGTCCATTTCTCATGCGAAGAAGGGTTCTGGAAAACAATCAAGGAGGCTCCCTCGAACGGCCCAATCAGTTGGAACAAATGACTGTCATTTATCTGGTACATCTATTGGTGAGAAACACTGACGATTCTTCGCAAAATGAACGTCTTCATTTGCATTTTGAGGTTAACTTTAATGGAAATATGTAAAATATTACTCTTGTATCCGAAATACGCCATCGTGGAATGCATTATTTTTATTTATAATAAATAAAATTAATATATTTACATGTTAAAGTCGCAGGTTAATGGTTGGATAATCACCGGCAGATGGAAGCTCTGTTCATCATGTTATCCGATAACAAAAAAATCGTAATTTCAAGACTCATTTGCACCTTAATGAGTAAAAAAAAGTATCTGTTAAAAATGCAAAAAGGCTTATTACGCGGAATTTCCACAGCTGACAATGACGGGATAATGTTATCACTTCTCTCCATTTTGTGGCCAACATTTTCACATGAGGCAGTCAGAAATAGAAACAAGCTGGAACATTATTAAAATTTCTTCATTAGTCATAGTTAATTGTATCACTTCTCATGAAAATGCCCAGCAACGTACTACGCGCCTGTTGCCACAAACTAGTTTATTCCTCTTGAAGAACTTCGTACTAAACTCTCTACCTGTAGCTCAGTATGCCTTCTACTAAGTCAAAACTAAGTCAAATGTTTAAGTCTCCTTAATGCAAAGCAGCTCCCAGCTTACCCGTTGGTGAAATACGAGTTCATTTATAACAGTATTAAGCAGTGGACGCGAGCTCAGTCATTCTAATGACGATTAATGCCCTCTGTTGTCCGGTCACCGATAACTGATAAGTCACGGAGCTATGCGGGCTGACTGAATGTCCGGAGTCGGGCACACGGTAGCCTGGTACGGTCAGTGCAGTGGAGAAACGATAAATACAGTCGTATATGGCAACATGTTTAGTTTACCGCTATATAAACGAATATCCCTTGTATCAGCGACAACGTATACATATAAATATAAACATAAACATGTATTAATTTCCGGTTTCTTTACTTCCGAGATTTGACTATAATTAACGTCCATTGACAACCAACTACTATCCAAACAACACAAAACTCGTAGTGTTGTTTGAGCAGGCAAGTGAGAAACGCAGAGACATGCTCAAAACGCAACCCATGGCCTTATTTTACGCTTGCGGTTTTAGCTTCTTCTTTCGTATCTAGTAGAGGTTCCTCAAATATTTGATGCCCAAAAGGCAACAATGTTGGCAGCCATGGCAATCGCAACCCTCAGGTCAAGAAGCGAAGAGGAATATGGGCATAGCTATGGTTTGTGGTGCTGAGTCACAGACGCATTGAGGGATCCCGAAGCAGCATCGAGCCATGCTTTCTCTGCAGCGGCCAACTTGAGACCCGAGCCGGTTAAGTGTCCTCCAGATTGGTCATGGTTCGATTTGGCCAGGCGGTATTTGTTCCAAGGCTGGCACATATGTATCAGGTGGGGCGCATGAGTTTTGCCACAGCAAACGACGCTCACGTTGCCCAGCAGGGGACTGGTGCTCCGCATGAAGCTCTTGCCAGGCGGCAGTTCGTGGCCGTGCAGTGGGTGGCTCGGGTCATTCTCCTAGTTGCGTTTTACCGCGCCATTTTTTTTACAGCGTGCGTGGTTTTAGCTAAACAGTCGGATATAAATGATGCTTTATAAAAGCTTACTTATTAAAAAAACACGTGTGTGTCTATAATATTTAAAGACCCTCTATTTCTCGAGGATCTCATCATCAGATCCTGACCTGAAACCTAAGAAAAGTAAGTGTGTGTCGTTAATATATGATGGCTTCCTTCCGGACTATAATATGGGACGACCACCTATAAAGCCTACCCTTTAAATCAAAAAAAAGAGTTTCCCAAATGGATCCCGAAAAAGACAAAAAAAAACAAACGGACTTATTGACTTACAATTTAGTCTTAGGCTTGACCACGCTTGACTTAGTCGGTTAATTAAGTATACACTTCCACTGTTTCCCCTCCTGGTCAGCTCCCACAGACATAATCCGCCGGACATTAATTAATTAACATTACCTATTTAAAGCGATTAGCCGCCCGCCGGAAACTTGGCTCGACCAGGATTACTACTGAGATCTATCATTAAATAATGTTAACGGTACTATTTAGGAAACTTGTAACGGGTCTATCGCGATATTTCTTATTATATGTATTATCGTATTAAAAATACTAACCTTACCGAAAAAGCAACCAATTCTGCAACATTTTGCAAACAAATGAATTTTGAGTTTACATAAAAATTACATAATTTTCTACAATTAGTACACTTGCGGAAAAATAAAATTGAGGATTTCCGCCGATTCTCCATTAAATTTCAAAGGTTATGGCTTAAAAAAAACATAAATCTGAGGTAACAAAAAACATACACGTCGAATTAAGAACGTCCTGTATTTTAATTGGGTTAAAAATATATTGTGGCCGTGGAGGTGACCGCGTCGAGATCCCAGAACCCAGAAGATTCTTCAACAAGTTTGAAACATGTCGAGCTGTATCCGACAAATCATCTCACGAAAGTTTTAATAAGTCTGTCGGATGAAAAAGGACAACAAGGCCATTTGTCCCGTTAGCTAATGCCCGTGTCGTTACACATAAGCACCCATTGTTCAGGCTTGATACATTCGAGATTCGCCGACAATGTTGCATGCATTACATTACGGGGTCCGTGTCCATGCGAGTATATGTGATTACGCGGTAGGCTGATGTACAGTAAACTGAAACGCGTACCTTTTTGACTCTTATTGTCGTGACAAGAGCAAAAAAGGTACGGGTTTCAATTTCCTTGACTGTACATATAGGTATAGTGTACCTGATCAAGCATAGAGGCACTATAGTCTATGAGCTGTAGAACTAGCGATTTTTTATAAGGGCTAAAATATGTAGTTTTTTTTAATTATCTACCTACTACCACGTTAATATATATTTATTTATCTCCGCCGTTTTGGAAATTTTCAAAAATCTGATCGACGTAAAAATCTACGTAATTATCCATTGACGTAAAAATTTCAGAATAGGTTGATTATGATGAGATAGGTTGTTGACGAATTCGGCCCGTAGGCGAGAACAGTCGGATATCTGAATTTCGGCCATACAAAACTTGGGTCAAGCTTAAACGGAGACGCTTCGCTCGCTCGGTCGATAAAGTAGAAATAAATATAATGTCAAACGTCGAATTGAAGCCTGAAACAATTCAGTTCCGGTAAGATAATCACAATGCTTCTGCCACACGGGCCAAGCCGTAGGAAAAGTCAAATGGTTACTTAGTTATTTTTCCATACACATATTTGTTAAGGAGCGATGACAGCCATTAGTATGAAGCGTTTTCACTTTTCGAAATTTAACAGTACTTTCTGATTCCGACTGTTAGAGCACTCTAAATGTATTTAGTCCCTTATAGTTTATAGACATTACTATGTAGTATTTAGGCATCGTACTTCTAATAGCGCGGTGGGACGCTGAAGGTTATGGAGCCGATATTAACATTAAAATATAATATACAAAGTCAAAGCCAGAAGAGTATACTCTTCTACCTGATAATAGGCCTGATTTGTGTAGACATTGTTTTTCTTCGTCATCATAAAACACGGAAATATTTGCAACATTTAGTAATTAAATATTCGGGAATATTACCCACAATTGTAATGAAATAGATGAATGAGTATGAGTATGAATTGTACTTTAATGTTGATCTCGGCTCCATAGCTCTCTAAAAAAAATATATATAATTTAAAAAAAATGTCTACATCACTCCCGTTCTCAACATTTTCATTGGCCAAGTACATCCATAATGTATCGGATGACCACCCAAAACATCGCGATAGGTGTAGGCCCTATTGAAATAGGAGTGCTAGACGAATGCCCCTCATTTGTACCGGTCAGCCGCCGGAGGGGCCGTCGGCTGCTTTGAGCTCTAAAGCTACTTCTGAAGGAAAGTTTGTGCTTTTAAAATGATTAAGTTGTGTTTGAATTGTTGATATTTGTTACAACAGTTGTGTAAGACCCCGCTCGCAAGTTTTCCGTCGACGGCGCTTTGTCCAACGGCATCGCAAATAGGCATGACATTTTTTTTTTTTGAGGATGCCAATTGATTCTATTTTTTATTGGAATCAAATATCTATATGGGACTAATATACTTAGACTGCTCTTAAGTCAGAAATGACCGTAAAAGTTCAAAATTCCTACGGAGCGCTAAAAACGCTCCATACAAATGGCCACGTAATTGTGACGTCATTATATGTTATATTTCTATGGAGACAATAAGCAATTTGCGTTTAAGTTCATGGTTGTCAAACAATTATTGTTTAGTTAAAATCCTCATAGGATTCTGAAAAAAAAATGAAAATTTATTTTGAATTAAAAAAAGAATCATATAATTTGCGCGCCTTTGAAGTCACATATTTCAAAAAATATTTTTTTCTTTGTTTCATGACATATTGAGCAAATTTTATTCATACCTATAACTACAATATGCTGTAGAATTTACCAGCACTCGTCATGCCTATTTCCATTGTAGCTATTCGACTATAGTTCATTTCACATACCAAGGCCCGATTCCACTTGAGACTTAACAATGAAAAGCATAATGTTTATGTATTGTTGACTTGCTTTATGATCTCAGCTTTTCAAATGGGTACGTGTCGTTATTACCTTATCTTTTGTTCCGTTGTTACCGCCTGTAGACGTTCTGAAGTGTAATCGGCCCAACTATACAAGATAGTAAATTGGTTTTCCTCTGAGCATAAAGTCAACATTCCAATCATTTCACTAATTTAATATTCTCCCGGTGAAATCTTTCAAAACATCAATATTAATACGTTCTAATTGAATTCAAAACTTCCCAAAATGGGCCTAAAAGTACTTAACGTATTACAAATTCTGTACCAAATTGTTAACACCTTCGAATAATCTTCGAAACTTCGGTTAATATTGAACGACAAATTATTAACTAGCTACTTCCAGTTAATCTCCTTACTGGATCGTCTATATCTCGTGGGATAAATTGGGTATGTAATAACTGTAACAACTGGGACAAATAAACCAATACGAGACCTACTCGTACTAAGGGGCTGTTCAGAATTACGTCATGATTTTTTTACGAATTTTAAAGATGCAAGAGATTGTGTCATCTTCGGAAGTCATGGGCATAAGATAGCACTTTAACCTGGACTTAATTCGACCGACGGATTCGTCATTTTCATCAAGTTATAAAATAAATAAATATCGGACAACTCCACACAAATCGATCTAGTCCCACTGTAAGCTCTAGTAGTCTCGTGTTATGAGCACTAGAGGACGATATATTAAATACGTATATAAATATATAAATACATAGAAATATTCGAGTTCATTACACAAATAGAGTCAGACCACCACCACCACCACCAGCAAATGAACTGTCAAATCATACAAACTAACTCACTATGAATGGTTCTACAGTTCATTTGTTTGGATGAGTTAGCGTGGTCTGATTCTATTAGCAGTTGCTGTGTTTTGAACCCAGGACTACCGGCTCAGTAGAGAGCTGCACTACCACTGCGCCGACCGTGGCGTCAAAGTTATGTATCGTCAATATAAATAATATGGTCAATATATGAAGATTCTTGCTATTCAAGCTGTACGAGTATTAAGTGACATAGTCAAGTTGTCACTTAAAGGTAAGTAGAGGCACCTGGGTGTCTTCGCGACCTCGTCACAACAAAATGAAAGGTAGCTCGGCATTCTTGGCATCTATATTCGGTTACCCGATTACGGTAACGCAAAAGGACGGTTATGACTTTTTCCATGAAGTGAGCTTCTATTCCAAAAAAGTGTCGGGTTGACAAAGCAGTTAAAAATATACACGTAATACAATAAACACTAATTTACAACGGGTCTATTGCGATATCTCTCATTTTGTTTCATTACTGTCTTTATTAGAGATCGCTATTTAGCGATAAGACCGCCTGTTGTTTACCTCTGCCTGTTATTTGAATGTATCTCATGTTGTGTTGTATATTCCTTGATGTTGGAGGTGTGCAATAAAGAGTATTTGGATTTGTATTTGTATTTGTATTTGTATTTGTATTTGTATTTGTATTTGTATTTGTATTTGTATTTGTATTTGTATTTGTATTTGTATTTGTATTTGTATTTGTATTTGTATTTGTATTTGTATTTGTATTTGTATTTGTATTTGTATTTGTATTTGTATTTGTATTTGTATTTGTATTTGTATTTGTATTTGTATTTGTATTTGTATTTGTATTTGTATTTGTATTTGTATTTGTATTTGTATTTGTATTTGTATTTGTATTTGTACTGTATACTGTTGAGAGTTTAGCTTTGATTGTAATCTGATTGTCTCAAATCATTATCTTGGCCCCTCTTCATTAGAAAATAGTTTTTCATAACAGTTATTAAATTTCATAATAGTAGTTGTTTATTAAAAATAGACGGAGTTTATTTCCAAGGGGTTAACGGTCGGTTAATAACCTGGAAAGCACAGAAGTGATAATTACAAATGTAATAAAATTACGCATAAGCACTTGCGCAAATGAAAGCTATTTTACAGTCTACACAGCAAATTGATTAAGAGTGCATGAGGAGAATGTATATGAGAAATCCAAGTGTTCTAAATTTTTGAATTAATACAGCAGTATTACTGACTTGAAAATATACATTTTAGTGGAGATTACTAAGTTTCTCGAAATTATTGCTGACGATACAGATATTCGAAGAAAAATAAGAATTAGTTTCCTGGTCACGGCACCAATATTAAATGTGTAATCACAGAATAAAACACTACTGCACTTGGTTCCCTCGTTACCATCGCAAAAACCGCACGAGAACTCTATTTTATTGGGTGTTTGTGTAAAATGAGACGCAATTATTCATGGAGTGTGGTGACGCTATCGGCTGCACATGTGACTAGCACGCGCGCCGAAAAGCCCAAAGAAAAGCGGAACGCAGATCAGCGCATTTCTTAAACATAATATTTTTCCATCTTTTAAATTCTGCATTATACATACTCGTACAGTCAAATACTGCATGTACAACACAATAGACAAGCATAAAACAGACATCATCACAAATCCCCAGTTTTAATGGAAGCAACGTGCCAGGTATGACTAATCCCAGATCAGATAACAAAAAACATACCTCATCTGTAATCTTAATAACAAATCTCCGGTACAAATTTTCTCACCGGCCTATTACAAATAGTATTGGCTTTCAATTAGCTTGGATTTCTCTAGCCACAATAATTGGAGTGCTGGCGCGAACTATGAAATATGGATTCAAATTAATAATATAAACTGGAAGAGCTGAACCGTTACATAGTTGTATCTGTTGCTTGAGATATAATCCTTGTTATATTTCATAGAAGATGAACAAAGGAAGATTCCTTAATAGTGAGTTAATAGTGCTTTACTTTTATTTAATTTCATTTAAAAATTAATTATGAATATCGTCGCATTAGAAGTTTCACTTCAAAAATTTACCTTTAAACAGTAAAACGTCCGATAATCAAGATTTTATAGTGTTTATCATATGGCATTGACAATAAGGACCACAGAATAAATATCGGAATACCTCACACAAGTCAATACAGTCCCACAGCAAGCTCTAGTAGGCTTGTGTTATAGGCACTAGACAATGATATACATAGATAAATACATACTTATATACATATAACACATCCATGACCGAGGAACAAATATTCGAGTTGATTGAACAAATTTGCCCTTGCCGTCAGCTGCACTACGTCAGAATAAGAAAAGAAAACAAATATATACAACATGCATAGCTATTCCAGCCAATTTAATTCCCCAAACAAAAGATTAATAATGTTCATAATATCGCACGGTGAGATAGCCGGCTAGATATCGGGGGTGTGGCAGCAGGCGGGGCCGCAGGTAACGTATAGCTTAAAATCTACAAGGAATAAACAATGACCGTTTGCTATCGTGACGGCGATATTGAAATGGATATTACGAATGCACGTTCGCGGCCACGAAAAAACATTACCGCGACTTTGCAGGGACTTGTGCACGTGGTTTGGATTTTTGCTGCAACATTGTATTGTGGGGAAAGGTGGAGATACTTCAATCGAATTTCTTGATAGCGAATATATATCAATTCATCGGTTATGGCTAGGGCAAAATCATAATAGTAGTAGAGACATGCATATTGTAAGAATTAGATACAAGGATTTGTCATTATGTACAGACAAATGTAAAGGATTATTCGTAACCATGTAAATCATGTAATCATCAATAACAGAATTCATTGATCTGCTAATCGCAAAAGGCCACCAAGGTCCCCCTACATGTCGCTCCTCGTCCTCACTGGTCAGAAATAATAAATAATCCACGTCATTAAGACTTAGGTAACTAGAACAAAAAATTTGGAGTTCTTGTTCTGACGTTTATCGATCTAAAAGGCAAAGAATGCGAGAAAGTAAAGTTTAGATCGCGTAATTGAATATTAATATTAGTTCAGTTACTAAAACAAACATCAAATGGTAAGCCAAACGTTTCTCTGGGGTAAGTAATATAAGATATAAGAACTTATGCTATAATATTCATATTATATACGCTCATATTGTATAAGCTTGTTTTGTATACCGTTCAAGGTGTATAACGAACGTTGGATATAACATCAAAATATCTATTTTTGTTAAGTATAACGTTATTTAAGTATAATATCATTGTAAATAACGATCATAACGTATAACGTTCATAATATCTCAGATTTATAATGTATATTACTCAATACATCTAACACCAAAATGCATAATGCTCGTATAGAATAACCGTCTGCACATCAATTGTGTACATACTTATGCTATAGTTCGCTGTAAAATTTTAATATAATTATGTACCTCCATGCAAGCAAGCATTTTAACGCTCCGCTCGCTTCGCTCACTCCGCTATCCATGGTCATAAAACAAACCTAACCTAACCTACAGTTTTCGGTTTTTGACCCATATTCCATTTTGTCGCAGTTCTTCCAAACGGTATACTCGTATTCGCCAGAATTTCATCTGCCATTATCATTGTGTACATACTTATGCAATAGTTCGCTGTTAAATTTTAATATACCTCCATGCAAGGAAGCATTTTGACGCTCCGCTCGCTTCGCTCGCTCCGCCATCCATGGTCATAAAACAAACCTAACCTAACCTACAGTTTTCGGTTTTTGACCCATATTCTATTTTATCACAGTTCTTCCAAACGGTTATACTCTTACTTGCCAGAATTTCATCAGCCATTATCAATTGTGAACATACGTATGTCGTATGCAATAGTTCGCTGTTAAATTTTAATGTAGATACCTCCATGCAAGCAAGCATTTTGACGCTCCGCTCGCTTTGCTCGCTCCGCTATCCATGGTCATAAAACAAACCTAACCTAACCTACAGTTTTCGGTTTTTGACCCATGTTCCATTTTAGGGGCATAGGGGTAGCAGTTGTAACCTATTTAGTATATCATACGCTATTATGTTTTCTAATCATTATACTAAAAGAAAGTATATACTATGATCGATATAGGTTATGTATTGTTGAGGATGCTCGCTCAACACTGCCTCTTCGGTAGCTCACGAGTGAGCACAGTGGACTGTATTGTCGGTTCTCGGAATTCGTGGTTCCAGTTCGGTCGCCGTGGCTAACCCAGTCGTAGGCACGGCGGTTCAGACGCAGCACGTAGATGCCACGTAGATTGCTACGTCACACGTAGCAATGCCGTACGTTCGTTGGCTCGTAGTGCGGTTCGGTTCTGCGGCTCCGGATCCGATGCGTAGCTGCACGACGTGAATGTCACGTAGATATCACGTAGGGCACGTAGACCGAAGTTTGGAGATCAACCAAACTAATGGGACCTCGGACAAACTTGGTTACGGCAGCAGGTTGATGCAGGTTCGATGCAGGTTCGAATTCGAGATATAAAGACTAGTTGACTTGTTGGTTCTTTATTTTTCTTCGGCAGTATGGTAAACAATCGATAACAACAATTTCTTATGTGCTTTTTCTTACAATCTAATAAGACTCAGGATCTGTGAGCGCAATACTGGCTCGCAGGCCAATAGGCGGCGTCGGAACGTACATTCTACGGCCGGCACGCCCCTTTCGTCAAGTGCGTTCTTTTCTAAGCGTCGTTGTATGAGAAAGTGAACTAGCTACGTGATTGGACGTTCATTTTCCCAATTTTCAGCCCTAACGGCTTTTCTGGTCTACGGGATGGGCGGTTCGGGAAGGATCGTATCTACGTTTACGGTTCGATTTCTACGTGAGATGTCTCATTCTGTAGCTTTCATTGCATCGCATTAAATAGCCTTACGTTTTATAAGATAAGAGTTACGGTTCATTAATTATTAAGTCGGATCGATCGATGAAGTTAAATTTACGGTGTGCTAGTAAGTCGCGGAAGGCTATAAAAGGTAAGTACAATGAGTCCAGATGCATCTACAAGTGTATTCCAAGTGATTAGGTCATAATAAAGTTAATTAGAATTGTTAAAACGAAATTCCGATACGATTTCGTACTGAAAATGGGCTCTAATTGGACGGTTCATAATTCACGTTAATTTTACGTTAACGTGAATTGCGGCTGACCTAATTACTTTAGAAACATTATAAAAACGGATTCCTGATGGGATTTTCCGTAGCTATCGCCTGACACTATTGTGTAAGCGATAGCAGGTGATGTGATATTATCATAACATTGCCACGTGGTTCGGCACCACGTGAAT
Organism: Apotomis turbidana; assembly: GCA_905147355.2. Taxonomy (NCBI): domain Eukaryota; kingdom Metazoa; phylum Arthropoda; class Insecta; order Lepidoptera; family Tortricidae; genus Apotomis; species Apotomis turbidana. Next base: position 7,098,587 of record LR990294.1, on the reverse strand, counting down.
ATCTTATGTAATATTCATCGCTATCGAATCGTGATTTTCGGATCGGGATTGGTTTGGGATTAGACCAGTTACATATATATGTCTCTTTTATGGACATTTATGTACATTATGTACATAATAACTCGACTTATAGCGTCTTTTATGCGCACTAAATAAATTGAATAAATTAACGTTATATACATCAAATATCGCTTACAGACTAACAGTTTTCGGCTTGTGTCCGTAACAATTCTCCCCCCGATCGCGAAGTCGATCCCTCGGTGATGGGCAGGACCACAAGCCGGCTCGTAGCTCGCCTGAAGACTCCTCCTCTTGTCCTGACGTCCACGTTCCGTACTGCGCCGTCAGGGCCGGGGTAGGTCGCCTCCACGATGCCGCGCGGCCACACATTGCGGGGCGCGCTGTTGTCCGTGATGAGCACGTAGTCGCCTACGGCGACCGTAGGCTCCCGTGACATTGAGGATTGTCGTGGGGCTAAGGTCGGCAGGTATTCCCGGATCCATCGGCTCCACCAGTGGTCGGCGAGAGCTTGACTTGTCTTCCAGGATTTGCGATCTGCCTCGTCGCAGGGGCCGGTTAGTGGGACCCCCGCCGGGCCGCCCAATAAGAAGTGATTGGGCGTTATCGCTTCGCTCTCGTTCGGATCAACGCTCACGTGTGTTAGGGGACGTGAGTTGACCGAGTATTCAACTTCGGCTAGAAGTGTAATCAGGATCTCTTCCTTCGGGCTTCGTGTGTTTAGTGTAGCGGCGAGTGCAGTCTTGACGCTTCGTATGAGGCGCTCCCAGGCGCCGCCCATGTTCGGTGCGCCGGGTGCGATGAAACGCCAACTCATTCGGTGTTGCACGCCGTGTTCTTGTAGCGCCGGTATCCAGTCGTGGTAGGCGGCGCGTAGCTCAGCATCCGCGCCCCTCAGATTCGTGCCGTTATCACTCCACATAACAGCGGGCCATCCTCTGCGGGCGGCAAGGCGGCGTAGCGACATGACGGCGCTGCTCGTAGACAGGGAGTACACGAGCTCCATGTGTACAGCTCGGGTTGTGAGGCACGTGTATAGCGCTACCCAGCGCTTCTCGTGCCGGCGGCCCACAGTGACTGTGAGCGGGCCGAACAGGTCCACCGCACAGTAAGTGAAGGGCCGTGCGTGCGGCTGCAGGCGATCAGAGGGCAGATCGCCCAAGGGCGGCACGCGTGGGCGCGTGCGGCGGAGCACGCAATGCATGCACGCTCGGGCCACACTGCGAACGGTCGGTCGCAGGTGCAGGATCCACAGTTGCTGCCTTAAATCATTCACAACTGTTTCGTTAGAACAATGATGCGCTCGCTTATGAGCGCGCAAAATAAAAAGTTTCGTAAACGGGTTTCGCCCGTCCAATATGACGGGTTGCTTGTTTGTAGTTATGGGCGCGGCGTCGATACGCCCGCGCATGTGTATGAGGCCGTCGTCTTGCAGCTGCGGGTCTAGCTTGTACAGCCGGCTGCTACGGGCAATGGCCTCCCCCCGTGAGAGAGCTCGGAGTTCCTCGGGAAAATCACGCCGCTGGGCCCACTGCATCCACAGGTTTTCAGCTATAAGATAGTGACGTGTTTCTAACGGTACCTGTGTTTTTCTTTTCAGTCGCTCTATGAAAAGGAGTGCTCGGGCCGTCGCGCCGATCAAGCGATCGTAGTTGCTGAAACGCTCGATTTTCGGCAGCGGCGGATCTACGTGATTCGTCACGTAACACCGTTCTGTCGGTACCTGCTCGGTTATCTCGATCGGCGGCTCTGTTTGCGGTGCTCGAGTTTCTTGCGGCCATTCGGGTTCGGGTTGTCGCAGGAAATCAGGACCCACGTACCATCTATCGGTGCTCCTTACCACGCGATAGGGGTCCGGTCGAGTACCGTCGTCGGCCGGATTCAATTTTGTCGGGACCCAGCGCCATTGTTCGGGTTCGGTGAGCTCCGCTATCTCGCCTAAGCGGTGGCTCACAAATGCGCTGTATCGGCGCGCGTTCTCGCGTACCCAGTGCAGTACGGTTCGGCTGTCGGTCCAGTAGACGGTCTGCACGGGTTTCACGCGATGCTCGTTCTGTAAAGTCTGCGCTAATCGGGCTCCTATTAAAGCGGCTTGAAGTTCGGCTCGCGGTATGGACAAGCGACGAACGGGAGTTACCTTAGATTTCGCTGCGGCTAAGTGTACTCGCGGCTCGTTTTCGCCCGTCTCCCTTTCCGTCCTCCAGTACGCGGTGGCGGCGAACGCTTGCTCTGACGCGTCCACAAACACGTGCAGTTGATGCCGCACGCCTGTACCTAGCTGGATACAGCGTCGCGGTAACCGCAGCTCGGCTACGTGTTTGATATGCTCCAACCACGTAACGAAAGCGTTGTTTAACTCGCCTGGCAGCGGCGAGTCCCAGCTCGTTCTTAGGGCCCACACGTTCTGTAGCAGGACCTTTCCCGTCACGGTGTACTGCGCTAAGTACCCAAGCGGGTCGAACAGGCTCATCAGAGCGCTGAGGGCTTCGCGCTTCGTGGGGCCTCGTTGTAGCTCTCGTACCTCGGGCGGCACGCGAATCAGCGATGTATTGAAGCTCAACTCGTCGGTCCGAGCGTTCCAATACAATCCCAATACCTTTTGCTCTTTGTTGCCTAAGCTTGTGAGATCGTCGGCGGCTCGTTGCTCGGGCGGGATCTGCTCCATCAACCTCGTCGAATTCGAGGCCCAGCTTCGCAGGACGAAACCTCCCATAGCGTGTGAGGCTGCTACTTGCCTAGCGGCGTCGATCGCCTGCTGCTCCGTCTCGTATCCCGCCAAGAAATCATCCATATAATGATTCGTCTGAATGTCGTAAACGGCGTCCGGATACAGCTCGGCGTTGTCCTGGGCGTTCCTATTTCGCACGCTATGTGCTAAGTATGGAGAAGATGTATTCCCGAATATCATTGATTTCATACGATATACTTGCGGCGGTCGCTCCCGGTTCATTCCCCTCCACAGGAATAGCTGCGCCATTTGATCGTCGGGTCTCATCTGGATCCGCAGAAACATCTCCTGTATGTCGGCGCTAATTGCAAACTCACCTTCGCGGAATCTACACAGGATACCCGGGAGTGACTGCAGTAAATCCGGGCCCTCTAGCAGCTTGTCGTTCAGACTGACGTTCTGCGAGGTCGCCCTGGAATCGAATACCAACCTGATTTTGTTGCCCTTGTTTACGTTGCGTACAGCAAAATGCGGCAAAAACCAGGTTTTATGACCGTCGTAATCGCCTATGTGTCGCACGGCGTATTCCTTGGTCAGCAAGTTATCTATTTGCGCGGTGTACTCCGCTGCAAACGTCGGATCTCTATCCATGCGTCGTTCGATGCTGCGCAACCTGTTATACGCCATAGTATAACTGGGCGGCAAGCAGGGTTCGTCGTCGCGCCACAGTTGTCCAACCTCGTAGCGCGGGCCGTCGATGCGTTTAACTGTCGCGTTAAATATGTCGATAGCGCGTTGATCCTGCGGGCTCCTTTTGTCGATTAATTTCACGCCTAGTGCTTCGACGTCGAAGTACCTTTTCAACGCCATGTTTATTTCTCGGTCTTCGTCCGAGAAAGCGTGCATGACCACCTCTCGATCGCTCTGGTTTCGTAAGTAGCGTGGGGCCATACCGTAAATCGTCCATCCGATTTTCGAACGGATCGCCACTGGGTCGCACTGCCTTCCCGTTCTCGTCTCTAGCGGGATCGTCAGGTGCCAGTGGTCCGCGCCCAATAGTATTTTAGGCGCGGCATGTTCGTAGCAGGCTTCGTTCAAGTCGGCTAAGTGTTCGAAGTTGAGTACCGCCCTACGCGGCATGTACTGCTCACGTAGTCCCAGTTGCGGTACAGTGCGCAGCGTAAGCGAGTGTGACGGGCCTCCGCTCGTAGCCCGGACGCTTACCTCTACGCGTTGACTCGGTTGCGTTAGGCATATCGAGCCTACGCCTTGTATGACGAGAGGTTTTTCGGGTCCCGTTGCTCCTAGTTGATCCGCCAGTCCCTGATCGATGAGAGATATCGTGCTCCCCTCATCAATCATGCAGAATGTTTCGATACATCCGTTCGGTCCGCTTACCACGATAGGCATTATCTTCAGCATTACCTTTGTGTTAGCGTCTACAGTGTTGGCGGTTAGCTCCGCCGTAGTATGCGCGTGCTCGTTCTGCACGGGCGTCTTGTCTCTACGCGCGGGGCCGGGCGCCGCCTGCGCTGTGCTACGCGTCGGGCGGGCTGGGCGGTCGAGTGCTACGTCGGGTGCTACGTTGGGCGGCGCCCTACTCGTGGGCGGCGTCAAATCGTGTAGCAGTTTGTGGTGCGAGTGTGGGCAGTTGGGCACGCCGCAACCTTTCGCCGTGCAGTTCTCGCGGCGGTGTCTTTTGTCGAGACACTTGTAGCAGATGCGTGCGTCTCGAGCCCACTCCCATCTCGCTCCTATCGTCATACCTAATAATTTGCGGCAGTCCGTGGTTCGGTGTGTGTTGCCGCAACACAGACAGGCGTCCACTCGTTCCGTGGCGTATGTCTGGGCTCTTATGGTTGCGGGGCGTCGTATCGCGGCTCCGCTGTTCACGGGGTTCGGGCGTCGGGACGGCAGCGGCTGGTGATTCACGTTCGTAGCGGCTGGGCGTCGCGACGCTGGGGCTCGTGCGTGCGAGAATTGTAATTCGGCGTCGGATTCGTCGAGTAGGAATTCCGCTAACATTACGATCTCGCACTCACCTGTTCGCATGTGTTCACGTGCGTGTGTGCACCATCTCGATCTCAGGTGCGGGCTCAGGCGGTCGGTAATCTCTCGGATCAGTAGTGGGTTACCTGCGTAGTGTGACTTGTCTAAGTCCATGAGCGTCGCGACGACGTTCATAACTTTTATGGAGAAAGTGTTGAGGTCAGTCGCGCTCGGTCCTAGGGCGGGCAGTCGTTTCAGGTCCTCCAGCGCCCTGTCGACGAGAATGTCGGTCCTACCGAAATTCTTTTTTAATATTCGGACGATTAAGTCCGGGCTCGATCCCGACGCCAGCATGTGTTGGACGCATTCTCGCGCCTCACCTTTCAGCGCCGCGCGGAGTCGAGCCATGTTCTCGAAATTCGAGAACTTATACCGCTGCGTGCTCTCGGTGTACGAGTGGTAGAATGTCAACCACTCGTTCGGCAGTCCGGTATAGATCGGGAGTTCGTATACCTGTTTCGGTGGTGGGCGAGTTATACTCTCGATGCGATCGGCGAGTCGGTCGATGTCTTCGTTGCGGCTCGCGGTTCGGCTTCGGCTCGGACGTAAGAGTTCGCCTCGTTCAGGTGTGATCGTGCGCTGCCTCATCGGCGTCGGTTTAGCAGGCACGATGTTTGCTCCTTCACTCACCTCGGTTCGTTGAAACCACGCATCGATACGCTGCGTGGCTTCTTGGTCGGTCGGCGTCAGTCGACCTGCTTGTGAGCCGCCAGCCTGGGACCCCTCTGCCTCGATCTGTTGCAGCTCGGTCTCGAGTCGCTTCTTCACGAGGTCCTCTTCGACGCGGAGTTGTTGGCGGCGCAGCTCCGCGATGCGTTCGGCTGCGGCGAGTTCGGCTTGCTTCCTGCGGGCCTCGGTGGTGCTGCTCGTGGCGGACGTGACCGTAGGCGCGCGGGTGTTGCCGATGTCGAAGCGTACTTGGTCGAAAGCACGTTCGCGTTCGGCTCGTTCTCGGGAACGATCGGCGGTGCGGGTCGCGGTGTGAGTCGCAGGCGCGCGGGCCGCGGATGATGTTATCTGCGCATGCGCGGCGAGGGGCGCTTGCGATGCGCGGTGCGCGGACAGCGCGAGAGCCTCGGGGCCCTTGCGGTCGCGGTCGTAGCCGGGCGCTCGTAGTGTGGGTTGCGCCGGCAGGTGAGTCGTCGGCGTCGAAAAGCCGGCTGCGGGGTCGTCGCGTTGCTCCCGTAGACTGGCTCGACGCAGGTGCTCTTCCAGCTTCTGCCGCCATTGGGTTGTGTCCGTGGGCGGCGATTCCGGGTTCGATCTGCGGCTCGGTTCGTCCAGGGCGGCATGTTGTGGCTCCCTGGTGTCCGACCGTCGTCGACGCGCTTCGTGCATCTCTGCAGACGTGGATTCCCCTCGGTTCGGTTCGCTGGGGGCTCGGCCGTCTCGTGATGCCTGGCGTCTCGTATAGACCATCGTTGTCGGTTGGTTCGGCGGTTCTTCCAATCCGGTTCTCGATGGCCAATGGTCCGGTTCTGTGGTTCAGTTATCCGGCGCTCGAATGACCAAAATGTTGAGGATGCTCGCTCAACACTGCCTCTTCGGTAGCTCACGAGTGAGCACAGTGGACTGTATTGTCGGTTCTCGGAATTCGTGGTTCCAGTTCGGTCGCCGTGGCTAACCCAGTCGTAGGCACGGCGGTTCAGACGCAGCACGTAGATGCCACGTAGATTGCTACGTCACACGTAGCAATGCCGTACGTTCGTTGGCTCGTAGTGCGGTTCGGTTCTGCGGCTCCGGATCCGATGCGTAGCTGCACGACGTGAATGTCACGTAGATATCACGTAGGGCACGTAGACCGAAGTTTGGAGATCAACCAAACTAATGGGACCTCGGACAAACTTGGTTACGGCAGCAGGTTGATGCAGGTTCGATGCAGGTTCGAATTCGAGATATAAAGACTAGTTGACTTGTTGGTTCTTTATTTTTCTTCGGCAGTATGGTAAACAATCGATAACAACAATTTCTTATGTGCTTTTTCTTACAATCTAATAAGACTCAGGATCTGTGAGCGCAATACTGGCTCGCAGGCCAATAGGCGGCGTCGGAACGTACATTCTACGGCCGGCACGCCCCTTTCGTCAAGTGCGTTCTTTTCTAAGCGTCGTTGTATGAGAAAGTGAACTAGCTACGTGATTGGACGTTCATTTTCCCAATTTTCAGCCCTAACGGCTTTTCTGGTCTACGGGATGGGCGGTTCGGGAAGGATCGTATCTACGTTTACGGTTCGATTTCTACGTGAGATGTCTCATTCTGTAGCTTTCATTGCATCGCATTAAATAGCCTTACGTTTTATAAGATAAGAGTTACGGTTCATTAATTATTAAGTCGGATCGATCGATGAAGTTAAATTTACGGTGTGCTAGTAAGTCGCGGAAGGCTATAAAAGGTAAGTACAATGAGTCCAGATGCATCTACAAGTGTATTCCAAGTGATTAGGTCATAATAAAGTTAATTAGAATTGTTAAAACGAAATTCCGATACGATTTCGTACTGAAAATGGGCTCTAATTGGACGGTTCATAATTCACGTTAATTTTACGTTAACGTGAATTGCGGCTGACCTAATTACTTTAGAAACATTATAAAAACGGATTCCTGATGGGATTTTCCGTAGCTATCGCCTGACACTATTGTGTAAGCGATAGCAGGTGATGTGATATTATCATAACATTGCCACGTGGTTCGGCACCACGTGAATATCTTATGTAATATTCATCGCTATCGAATCGTGATTTTCGGATCGGGATTGGTTTGGGATTAGACCAGTTACATATATATGTCTCTTTTATGGACATTTATGTACATTATGTACATAATAACTCGACTTATAGCGTCTTTTATGCGCACTAAATAAATTGAATAAATTAACGTTATATACATCAAATATCGCTTACAGACTAACAGTTTTCGGCTTGTGTCCGTAACATGTATGTTATATCAACTGAATTTAGAGTATTTGAGTGTTATGTAAAAAAATATTCTACAACATGAGTATTATGCTAATTGACCGTTATTCCTAATAAAAATATTGATTTTGATGTTATAGCAAAAGTTCATTATATCTTGTGAACGTTATTAATATGAAATTATACATATATTATGTAGTTATATCTCATGGGACGCACCCGTTTCTCTGATCGTTGGAAAAAATGTGCATTCCAACATATTTTTAACCGACTTCAAAAAAAGGAGGTTGTATGTTTTTTTTTTTTTTTTTTTTTTTTTTAATGTTTGTTACCTCATAACTCCGTCATTTATGAGTCGATTTGGAAAATTCTTTTTAGGTTCATGAAGAGACATCTCAAGGTTGGTCCCATAAAATTTTGGTGAAGATCGGATAACGAGATCCATGAGGAATCGAAGGAATTCCTGAAATTTTATAGGCAGTCATAATATTTTTCATATATTTTCTAAAACTATTTAAGTATTTGCATATGGTAGTCATCATCTTCCAATGCTGAACTGATGATGGAAGGTACAACTCCTTAACGGTTAGGAGTTAGGAGATAATTAAAACGACATGCATTCCTTCAAGACCTCCCTGATCACCCCGCCATAAGTATTTCATATGAATCACTAAAAAGCGAAAAAAAAAATTTTTAACAAAAAAAAAGAACCGACTTCAGTAAAACTAAAAATCCAAAAATAACCCGTTCAAGTACAGATTACATTTGACTCACCCTTTGAAGTCGGTGCCAAACCTCACGTAAACTTTAATACTCGTATATAAATATAATAACAGTGGTTTGGGATCGACTTCAAAGGGTGAGTCAAATGTAATCTGTACTTGAACGGGTTATTTTTGGATTTTTAGTTTTACTGAAGTCGGTTCTTTTTTTTTGTTAAAATTTTTTACAATATTCCATTAATATAGAACTGATAAACTTGTCTTGAACTGAAACAACAAATAAATACATGGCAGTTTACTTAGCCCTAATATACTGATACAAGACCCGAGGGTTCAGCCTCTTTACTGACCTAATCGCTTAAACTATCCCACACAACTTTCCCGGAACTCTACAAGCAAACATACCTTAAACACTCAGAGGAGATCCACTGTAACCGCAGAATCAATTTACCTTTCCAATACAAAGCCATAAAGCAGGTAGAAAGAGGCACAGGCATCACGATCGCGCCAACCTCTCAATTTCGAAAACAAAGCATTCAATCGATTATTCCGATGGTAGCTACCGTTACAGCAAGATCCCTTACTATAGGTGAGTTTAGTAAGATTTCCTATGCAAATATTAGCTGGCTACCATCAATAATTATCGCGATGTTTTTCAGATTTAATTGATCTACTATAGGTGTTACGAAGCATGATAATCGACAACCTGCAACTAGTTCGTACAATGATGAGTGAGAACACATTTCTTTCTTCTTTTGATTCTTGAAAAAAGCCCGAACCAAACCAACAGTGTAAATGTAAGGCATGCTTTCATATCATAATAATCGAGCAAAGATTTTGCTTCAAGTAAATTCCGTAGTACTAGCCAGGCGAAGGCGCAAGAAATAGAAACTCGCCTCTTATAAAGACATGTTCGATTTAAAATTCACTCCCGGTACAGCAAAAAATAGGTCTTGGATGCGCGGAGCACATTATGCAGGCGTGCCTCACGATCTAGCCGCCTGCTGGTCAAAAATGACTTATGTGCCACCAAATTGTGAATATACTTAAGTCTTTCGCATGAGTGTGCAACGAAATAGCTGTGGCAAGTCAAGAATGTTGGAGACATTTGCCGCTTTCCATCTATATGTGGTGCTAGCACCGTGTTCGCGAATTCCAGGCGGAGCCTGAGTGATAAGCCGGTATTATTTGGTGACACGGTAGTGCGGCGTCGACATGGAGATAAATTAATTCCGTATGCACATATTGAACATGTTAATAAGGCAACGAACGCCTCAGGAGACTCTGTGAATGGTTTTCCAGTATTTGGTGGAACCGAATTTGGTAATGTCGTCCTGATTTTTTCATGTATGTCTTTATTATTTTTAAACAGGTCAAGACAAAATACAACATTAACCCCAGATTACCATTTCAGAGTAATATTACTCTAAAACAACATATATACATTTATTTTCGAAAAAAGAGCAAGGTTTTTGACGGATCTAAATGACCTATTATTATTAGGTCTATGTGATCAATACAGGAACTAACTTTAAAATAATATAATTTAAATAAACGACTTACCTATCGGTATAGCACATCACTAGCAGGATCTATGGTGGAGACCTGAAACAATTAAGGCTTCTATTAAACAAGTTATAAATTTGCACCGACCAATCACAACTATCGTCGAACGTTCGATCAAAAGCTAATACTGTTTTAGAACCAATATACGAGCCAATATCTATGCAAATTGTCTGGAATGACGAAAGTTTGTATATAGAATGAAGTTCTAGTATGCTCACGACTCTGAAATTGCAAGTACAATCAACATATAAGTACCTGATCATTTTTAGTAGCCTTTCGTGTCAACTGCTTTGATATATTCAAACTGTCGCGCTACTCTTCTTTTCTGCGACAAAGTACTTGTAAGTACGATCACATGGGATAGTTTTAACGATGACTACGACACTCTGACGATCAATACGGTATTCTTCCACAGGAATAATCTTGAGATTTGATTAGGAATTTTGAGTAGATAGCAAATTGGTCAGATCGTCGGCCAATTAAGATTATACTCGTATTTACAGGAGAAGTTAACCAGAACTAGGGTGATCCAATCAGTAAATGCTTGTAGTAACATTTTTATCGTTCTACATAAACATAGAATGGAATGGGTCACATAATTAATAATCATCTTAACTAGTTACCTACGACACAATAAATTGTAAGAATATTCTGTACACAACCAGAAGCTAATAGCCAATGAATCAAGAGTTAATGATTTACTTCCACTAAACTGATATAAATAATGAGTATACTTAAAGACTATTAAAACAGACCATGAAAATATCAAAAGTTACAAGTTGCGGCCCTATAAAATGTTGCCAACATAAAACCAACGACGTGGTATATTAAAATGAGCAATATTTTATATGCTATATCATATGACCATATTTTAATTTAATATTATTCCTTCGCTAAACCTAAACAACGTGGTAATTCCAGAATTCACAGTTACCATAAAACTTTACTATCTCGTGCGAATTTTACGAGGAATTCCTGGCTAATTCTTGCTGTAAATACTTTTCTTGTTGAGCTTCTGTAATTACTTTATTATACGATGCAGTTTTATGAGTTAAACATAACAATCAGTAGAATTCTACTGAATTGTACCTTTAGATAATAAAAGAAAACATAAATTATCAAGTTTATGCCTACATAACAATCGGGAAGTGTGTCCTAAATATGCGTAAACCGGTAGTAATGTTTGCTCACGATTTTAACCTAGAAAACGGTAGTGAATGATTTATTGACAGTTTCAGTCATGCGTCTGTCATTTCGAAATCGAACAACGATCCTAAAATGCTAAGTGGCGCCTGACCGCCAAAGCTCATTTTCAACTGGCTTCGCATTTTTTTAATGGATGGCAACATTCGTCAGTATTATTATTATTAATAATAAAAAAACAAACTAAAGTAGATAGGACACCAAAAAAAATCAAGGGCTTAATTAAAACAAATATTAAATTCGGTTTCTTTGTGTAACGAAAGTTGGTGTTCTATACACATATACATGTAGGTAGGTAATTCTCGTTTCACAAAGGAATCATTTAAATTTTATTTTAATTAAAGCCCTATTTTTTTTAAATGACTCCTTTATGAGTTGCCAGTTTTCTAGCGTCTTCCAAAAAAAGATAATACGAACTGAAAGTTAAATCGTGCTTTAAAAAGCGAAACTCATAATTCTTCATAACATTAATCAGCGATACTAACGAAGTATTATTATAACAGTTCATTAAATTTATCTCAACACAAGACATCATACACCATTAAACATTTGCCATCAAACGTGTCTCAACAATTTATTAGCAAAAAACACGACGGATGCGAACGCATTAGCTATAAATAATGATTGTGCAATAGAGCAGTAAACTAGCTACAAATGCAACTTGATCAATCGTTAATGGCTCGACATATATGTATCTTATTGTCATCAACTAGGGATCTTTGAAAATAATTAACTTGATAATGGTTCTGGTCCTTACCTTACATAGTTATGTTGTTAGTTTACTACTTATTTTGATTTGCTTTATTTCTAAAACCGCTAAGGAATGGAAATCGCTCCCATCGTATTTCCACATAATTATTTGGGTATTTTCAAGGCTATTTCTGAATCAGCGCGCTACATCGGTCAATCGCCGGTCAATTTGTGAACAGTAAAAAAACCTAGATAATCTTTATCTAGTAACATTTCATTTGTAAGGCATGATGTCCTAGAAAGTTAACTAAAGTAGTTTTTGTTCATAAAAATACATCACTATATTGACTAGGCCGTTATTTTTGTATTCCCAAACATTACTTCTCAGAATGCATTAGGAACTGCGGGCCTATGACGTAACGTTTTGACAAACTGCGAATGTGAGTGACAGATGCTTTGTCACTTATTTATCATGTGATAAACGCAACCATCATAGGCGCCCTGCACTCAATAAGCAATAAGGTTTTACATAGATCAAGCATGACAACTGCAAATGCATAAATCTCATTTGAAAGGAACATGCATATGTTCTCCGATTAGAAACAGTGAATAAAGACTGACCAAACCCCGTTACTTTATCGCAGCGGTTCCCAACTAGTGGACCGCACCGCAGGCCACCAGTGGTCCACAGGACTCAAAATGTGATACGACTTCAAATTCGTCGGAGATACGATCAAGCTTAGTGTAAGGAAGATGTGAAATTAAAAAGTAAATGAATATAAATATTAATTTAAATTTGAATTTCAAAGGGCATGTAAGGGCTATGTCGAGGTTTAGGTCGATCGGACCGTAATAGTCACATTCGATAGTTAATACACCAGTATCATAGACAAGGATAGAAACATCTTAAAAGTGTAATGTGAGAGTGAGACAGAACAGAGTTGTGAATAAAGGTACTTCCAAGATGTCGTTGTTTCAATAGTACAACCCTATCAGTCAGTCGTGCGTGGAGTACTGCTCGTATATTTGAGATGGTTCCTTATCGATGCTCTTTATGGATACCAGCGGCGAGCGATCCGCATCATCGCGACGAAGAAATTACCAGATTCTTCGAATCCTGTAGTGTATGGACATATTTACATAATAATCAACAACGGGAGCGGGCAGGTCGTGGTCCACAGTAAACCCGTTTACGTTGTTTAATTGAATCTAATCCCACCCGAAACCCCGAACATCACAAACCCCATCCATTACGTAGGGTCATTGGTTCGCTGAGACAGGCGATAGCCTGTACCAAGGCGTGTGCTCTGAACAGCTGCGAGTATTTGCTCTTATGCCACACTCCCCTTTCTGTCATAGAACCACCCGTGCCGGTTTGCGATATCAGTCATCGCTTCCCCATGGAAAATATTCCGAAGCGTACCAAGAAGTTCAGCAGGTCCTTTATCTGCCGAACTGTTAAAAAGTGGAACTCTTTGCCGGCACATGTCTTGTGTTTACTCCTTGTTAAAACAACGTTCAAACGAAGCGTGTAGAAGCATCTCTCGGGCCACCATGTCAATCTCAACTGATAGCGCACCGTTGTTTCTTGTCGGTTGCCATTGCGACTTGGGCTCCTCATATTGCTTATCTTCAGGCGAAGAATAGCCACTATGTTGTGCCAATATAAAAAAAAACACCGGAACCCGCGTGAGAAGGGGGATTTATATATTATATGTTCTCTGCGAACAACAAACGAATAAAAGTGGTCCTCGGTCAAGAGAAGGTTGAGAATCACCACTTTATGGTACCGGCCTCAGGCTGTTTTCATTTCTATATTTATTCTCAGCCGGCTACCGTACACGGTCTCACGACTCAATCTAATAAATAGTACTGGTATTACGGAGAGATATTCAGTAATAAGATATCTAGTAGCGAAATATACGTCGATGGCACTGAATGTTAATAAGAAATTATTGGCAAAAGCGGCGCGAAAGAAGAAATAATGCGATGGGCTTTTGAATCCGCTTTACAATATCAATGGGTTTAATAAATATGTTTAGTCGTTAGGTCTCCGTTATAGAGCCAATGCCTTTTAAGGTCGATATTTATTACATATAATTTTTAATAAGATCGGATTAAATATATAAAAATAGGTTGAATTTTATTTTTTACACTCACGGTCACGAAACATTTCTATCAACAATGAATTAGTCCCTTCATACTCTATCGTTTTTGAGGACATTGACTTAATACTTGAAAGTAACGTATTGGTTTTTTAAACATAATAACTGGATCGTTACTTATAATTATCCCAAGCCGAATTAACTCACCTACTAGAAATTCCAATGTCAAAATTTAGTGGAAACCTTTATGAGCTTCGGAAAACGGACTGTATTCGACACATACAATACAAGAAAAGCCAAACGTAGACAGATTATAACTCGTATATAGACCGCTGACATGTCATGTCGTAAATTCTGTAAATGCTATTGCTATCACGCATATTGCCAAGTTGCGAAGCGGGGTCCACATGCGATACGGGGGCCAATTTGTAACAAATTCTCAATAAATAGGGACGGTACCTCGTCTAGAAAGTCTAGCGTAACGACAGCATGTCACGCAGGGGACAGCTCAGGGCGCTAAGCAAATAAATAGTACATTACTGCAGACGCCGGTAAAGAAGGGATTGCCGGGTATGTGGGCATAGACGGCCAACCATAGTGATCCGAAACCGACAAGCCCTTTTTACGGCCAGACATGTATAGTGCTTTTTCAGGCAGGCTGATTATTTTATTATTTCATAACTCAATAAAAAATACTACACAAAAGTATCAAATTTAAATTTTTATTGAAACACCGTACTTGCTCGTTGTAGCCAATCAAATGAGCCCAAAGTCGAGTTTATCGTGTGTTGTTTAGGAGGAGTTTGCCATGCCTATGTTCTGTTCTGTCTCAGTCTTTGAGATCAACTCCAAGATACCTAGCAAATTAGCTATGAGCTAGTACATGTAAAATTTCATTTCGATACGACAAATACAAGTAGGTTAAAATTGATTTCCAAGATTTGGTTACATTGTTAGTTACAAAACTTAGTTACATCAAAGGTTAACTGGAAGAAATCCCTTACAGGGATAAGTTAGCCTTTGTACATATCATTAGTTTAATGTCCTTGCTATGTATATGTATATTTTAATGTACAATAAAGAGTTTACATACATACATACATACATACATACATACATTACAAGTCAAGTAAATCTAATAAAAGTATCTTAATAAAACTGTAACAAACCTACTTGCTGGGTGTGGGCAACCCTGGCCTTCACAATGGCGTATTAATTTAGAGGATGCCCACGGCAGGTCACGCTACGAGTACCGTTCACACCTGCGGCGATAATCTGGCCAATCCCGGTAACTAGTGATACACGGTAGTCTGTCAGTGGGCCAGTGGATAGTTGGTCACGATAACTTGGTAGGTAAATGTCAAGTGCGGCTCATTTTCGGAGCGCAGTATTTTGTTTTTGATACGTACATAGAATCCATTATTTGAACGAAAGACTAAAGGTGATGTTTTATTAGATTACCGCGCACATATCGACCGCAGATCGAACTGTGGGCTATATTCATCTTACCTTACTTTCAAGATTTTCCTAGATATCAAAAATGTTACAACCTTATTAAACTGCGTATTTAATGTTAGATTTACATTACGATTACTTCCCCATAAACCTCGGTCATATATAAGACCAGACATCAACTTGAGAAGATCATGAACACCAGAATTCAATTATACTACTCCTTTAATATTGAACCAAACAATTTTACTTCAGAAGTCGTACCCAATTTCGAAGAAGGTTGGTTTTATCATGATTAATATTCGACTTGTATTTCCGGGACTGGCATACAAAATATTCAAGAATCTGCAAATATGTCAGAAACGAGCTACATTTCGTCGGGGATAGTGCAATACCGCTTAATTAACAGCTGTCGATAAAGTTCTCATTTCAATAAAATAATTAGAATTTGTTTGAATATTGATTCGTATCTACACTTGTTACTTACGCGGTATTGCACTACCCCCAACGATTTCTAATTTTTCAATGCAATTTAAACCGGCTCGAATAACAAAATTGTAAATCACGCAATAAAGCCAGAATATTGCTTAATATCTCAGAAGTACGGGTGTCATGAGGGGGTCTCGCGCGCGGGCGCTCGGAACAGCTGATGAGTACCTACCTAAGCTGGAGCAACTGGGCACTTGAGCGTTTTCCTGTTTCTTCCAGGACTAACCGTTCTTGGGTTCGTCCTACTCAGAATCAATAGCATTTTCAATGTAAAGAATAAATAAGTGTCCCAAAACTTTGCATGGTAATTTTAGTTTCCTTTCAACTACGCAAGGCTCGTGCAAATAAAAGAAAGTTCATATCCAAACGTGACGTAATAAAACGGACAAACAGAGGACACTTTTTTAAAATCTTCTCATTGAAAATGGTATCTATTCTGAGTTAGATAAACCCATCAAAAACGTCAAATTCTGGAAGAAATAGGGATAGGGTTTTTTTTTTAAATCGCTTATTTCCCATAGGTTACCGCTGTTGAGAAGAAAGCCGAAAGAATCTCAACATTAAGTCATTTTGTCGTATCTCTATTAACAGTATTAACCCTATTTACTAGGGCCACAGAAATCGTCCCCGACTCTCACCCGCAATATGTCCATCGAAATCGACATCGTGAGTCCCGCCGGGACATAAAGTAGACAGGCGCGACGCGTTTATGATCCAATAATAATGTGCTAAGACAATGCTATAAGATCTAATCGATAAATTATTGTTGTGAGCTCTGGCATAAATGGTCATTGAATTGAAATGGTCTTTGGACCACACGGGAATAGGAAAAAGTAAGTAAAGCGAAACGAAAAAGGAAAGCGAAAAGTGAGGAATTAAATTGTGTTGTTTGTGAGTTATTTTATCTGACATCGTTATATTTCAAGATTATTAGATACTCGCTTACCCTTCTGGCTCTACTCGTCATGAGGAATTGAGCATACCCGGGGATTTTCGGTGCGTTTTCATATCATTCATTCATTTCATTCATTCATTTATTTCATTCATTCATTAATTTCATTCATTCATTCATTCATTCATTTTATTCATCCATTCATTCATTCATTCATTCCCTCAATCAATTCATTCATTCCGTCATTCATTCATTCATGCATTCATTTCATTCAATCATTTATTCATTCATTAGTCTCAAATCACTCGAGCACCGAAAGCCCCGGTATGGTCAGTAGTATTTCACGGCCAAAGCTTCTACCTTTTGGAAGCCAAGCGATGAAAACAGTAAAAAGTAAAGAAGTGCTACAAAATCAAAAGGGATCGAAAAATACTTGTAAAATGCCGCGTGAA
This sequence comes from Apotomis turbidana, assembly GCA_905147355.2. Classification (NCBI taxonomy): domain Eukaryota; kingdom Metazoa; phylum Arthropoda; class Insecta; order Lepidoptera; family Tortricidae; genus Apotomis; species Apotomis turbidana. Next base: position 7,081,370 of record LR990294.1, on the reverse strand, counting down.
CCAAGTTTTTGATCTTTATTTGGACGTCATTTGACGACACTAGCGTTAGCCCTCACTACCAGCAGTCCGACTTTGTGTGGGAGTATAACCCGCTAATGGGATTATCTCCGCCACAGGAGTAGCACAGTAATTTTCCAACGTGATATGACTACTGTGGCATTCAAGTTTAATAGGTGGCACCGTACAAGCTTCTCGAAAAAACCTTCGAACGTAATGTTTTTAACATTGTTTAATTTTATAGAATAAAAGCAAATGACATACGTGACAAAAACCCGTAATCACATGATTGATTCTCTGCGCTAATCGCACCGCGTATAAACGTAATGGTCTTACTAAGTGGTCTGTTCTTACTGAATCAAGCTTAGTAGTTTGTTTGCCGACAAAACAATTTACTTAGCGGGTTAAACCTTGGCGCTGATTCGAGTATACTTTGAGATATCGCTAAATATCTCGGGTATATTTATACATTTATTTAAGCTTGACTGCACATTAAAATAGAGTAGAGTACAAATGGTAGGTACGTTCTCTACGAGTCAACCATAAGGCTAAACAGAGACATATTTGGTTCGGAATTGGTGTGCAAATGCATACGATGCAAATAATGAAACAATAAGTAAATTTAATTACATATCTCATAATATATCTCAGGTATTTATATCTTTAACTTCTTTAACTGTCATGTTGTCGCGATGTCTGCGATTAGAGATTTTATTTGAAATGTGTAATTGAATGGAATAATGTAACCTAATATAATTTAATAATTCAATATGTGACATGTAAAATTGAAAAACATTTTATAAATAAATGAGTATGAGTATGAGATGCATAAAGTGAAATTTCACGTTTTTTTCTACCCGATTAAGTTTGCGCCTGATATCTATGACGTCACATACTCGTATAAATGAGGTGCAAACTTAAAGAGACGCCCGAGACGTGTTTACGCTGAAATTGCAAAGCGCCCAGCTGCTCCGAAATCCAGGCAGCCGTCATCTCAGGGGTTGCAGGAACACGTAAAAAAGGACCTGCCAATGCCGGCTCCAAGGGAGTCCCGATGCGACGAGGATGGCTTCATGAAGGTCGAAAAGAAGAAGAAGAAGCCAGCCTGTCGAAATCAGTGCGGTACCGCACCGACTGGACCGAAACATTTGCTGCGTCCCGCTCTACCTACGACGCTGCTTTATGTGTCCCGGCTACATTACACTACGAAGGCTGAAGATATTGCAGAATATGCAAGGGTGAAGTCCGGTGTCATCCTGAGAGTCGTAAAATTGGAGTCTCGCCACGACGTGAGTTTTAATTCCTTCGTGCTGAGAGTTCCGACGGACCAACTAGCGACCTTCACAAAGGAAGAGTACTGGCCGAAAGGTGTCATGTTCCGGCGTTTCCGTGGACGGCTACCTGGCACATCGAATACGCGTAAAACGTCGCTGTTGAAAATTGTGACCTAGTTTAGTTACTTATGTTTTTATTATTTTAATATTTAATATGTATGTTAGATTATAAGGTATTTATCTATGGGCCTTTGATGCCTGAAATAAATAAATAATAATTATTATTATTATTATTATTAAAGCGACCGGGTTGGCGAAGTGGGGTTATACTAGGTATCGCCGCTTCTGAGCTGTCTTCGAGAAATCAGAGAGGTATATATGGAATTAGGGCCTTGAGCTTGATTGTGATTGATCGTTGTAATGTAAGTAATAAATAATTGGACGTAAATATCGCATGCAAAACAACGGTTACTGTAAACATAATGTTGTCTATCAAGTGTTTTTGCTAATCATGTTTATGTCTATGTTGCTTGCTTTCTTCTTCATTTAGGCTTCGATTTCGAGTTACCTATAGAGGATAAATCTATATCATATCGCATTATTACTTCTATCTACCCATATTGACGACGCGGTTGGCGCAGTGGTTAAGCAACTGCCTGCTGAGCCGACGGTCCCGGGTTCGAATCCCGGCAAGGGCAAATATTTGTGTGATGAACACGAATATTTGTGCCTGGGTCATGGATGTTCTATGTATTTAAGTATTTATTTATCTATATAAGTATGTATATCGTCGCCTTGTACCCATAACACAAGCCTTCTTGAGCTTAATTTGGGACTAGGTTGATTTGTGTGAGGTTGTCTGATATTTATTATTTATTATTATTATTATTCCCTTTATTCATTTTTGTACTTAGGCCAGGTTTTTTTTACAATAAATTTATATAAAAAGTAAAATATAAAAAATACATTACAAATATAAACACATTCTAAAAAAAACCTAACCTAGGGTGCCGCCGGCAGCGGGGCAGGGCCCAGGCTACCGGTGGTTAGGGCTGCAGAGAGAGGAACCTCCTGACGATGCGCGCCGTGTCCAGGAGTACCGCCTTCTGTATCTGGCCCTTGATCCAGCCATCTAGCGAGAGTCTCTTAAGATGTTTGTTTGTTATTATTATTATTGTTACATTACTATACGTTCAGATACTATACATAGGTACAGACTTGCATTACTATATGCAGCGGGCGGCGGCAGAGCATGGAGAAGCAAAAACAAAGATGTTATTTCAAAAAGTTTCGATATATGATTATGTTACGGCAATCTGGCGCGCGGCACACCAGTCACTCGTGTTTAAAACCTATTCTTTTATAATAGTTTCATAAACTACTATTTATATTCAGTTTCAATTAGTGTAACGATAAAAATTAAACTTATCGTTTTTATTGATTTGTTATCATCAATTTAACAATAAAATGCTTTATTAACCGACTCCATCGTGTTTAGTAACAAATGAACAGGTGAACATAACTTTGTTTTTTTTTTGGTAAATGCTGATTGTTTTAGATATTTTTCTCTATGATCAAACATGTTTCCTAACATATTATCAAGTTACTACTTACTAATGATTAACTTATTTTCGAGCGCACGCAATAAAAGCATTAAAATATTAGCTTGTTACTTTTTAGAATTCAGTGAAAAGTTATTCACTTCAAAAAGTTGGTTGAAATCATCAATAATATATTTGTCATAATATGAAAAAATATATTTTTTAAAGGAATAAGACCTCTTAATCTCAATCTGGATCTACCTATTAAAAAAAGATCCGTACGTTTCTAATTACAGACACAGATTTCTATAATTGAAGAACAAGAAATTAAATCCTGTTGGCAGATCAAATTACCATTCATGTGGAATCTCGTGCTATGCGCATATAATTCCCAGCATTAGGCACTAACTATTAATATCGGTGGTATCTAAACTGCTAATCACAGACTTTTCACATCGCGTGTATGGATAAAACCTGTCCAGGGATATTTCACCTGGGTGGTCGAAGCTTCAAGCTTCGTGCAATACATTACATTAGTAAAGAAATTATTTACGAACTATTCCAGATTATCCATACTGCTTGCTCGTAAAAATATAATGCGTAATAACCGATGCAGAAAATGATTCTGTATTCTGACTAACTGACTACGCGCCGTGGAAGGCGGAGTCGAGCAACTTGGTGCTCGCTGGTCCCACCGCACTTATCAGGGTACGGCACGATGAGTGAGTGAAATAAGCCTGTGTTGTAATAATTCGTGGTTCGTATTAAATATGCAAGTTCTCTCAGTCTTCAGTCAAGCAATCACACTAATATCATAAATGGGAAAGTTTGTGAGTGTGATTGTACGTTTGTTACTGCTTCACGCTCAAACGGCTGAACCAATCTTAATAAAATTTGGTATGGAGGTATCGTAGCAGACACCTGGATAAACACATAGGCTACTTTCATCCCGAAAATATGTGGGAAAATATTGCACTTCGGGGTGGCCCTCCTGATTTCTCGTTGTTGGTTTTTCAATTAACTGTCTACAAATAATCGGATTAGAAGCTTGTCAGTTTAGTCCATAATAAAACTCTCTCATTAGCTGCAAAATATATGTCGTTAGATAACAAGTTTAATACTACGGTCGTAATAATATAAAAGGAGTTGGAACGGAACTGCTCAAGTTATGGTTATGGCCTTACGACTAGTGAGATTCCGAGTCGCCTATTTCTTTAAACTATAAACCCCAACTAGAAACCTGAAACTGTGGTGACCGAGGATTGAATGAAGTTTTAAATGCTAATATACCTTTCTAATTCTTTGAGTACCTATTTATTTAGCCTATGGAACTGCCAAACACGGGTGACCCCTGTGCTTTTGCACATTGGTGAAAAAGTGTTATTTGTGTGTCTTTTGTTCCGTAGTGTGCGTTTATTGTAACAGCATTATTTGTGTCTGTGACTGTGAGAGTGTGTGCATTCATATTTTGGTGGTGTGCTGTACATGATTACGCTGCCTTCCGCTAAAATTTGCAAAAAAATATGTTCGGAGAGTTTACGTTTGACATCTCCATTGGGCTAAGTTCATCATCCTAGGACTGGTTAATTTGAATGATTGCCAAATTAGAATAAATTATATAAATAGGATAGGAGTAACAAAGAAAAGAAACAAATTGAATATGTATTCAGGAAACTTCTTCGTTGTCAGTATCACTCGAAAAAGTGTTGCACTTTAATCTGTTTGTACCGGTTGTAAGCAGCCATAACTAAACTACCCTTGTACCAATAATCATCAAAAATCTACTAGGTGACATACATTCCACCTGAAGAGACTCTAGCTAGGTGGTTGAGTCAGATATAGAAGGCGGTACACCTGAACATACGGAGACAGGACCAACTCACCATCGGTCCCAAGCTGCCAGCGGCTTGGCAGGTTTTTATGCCTTTTTTGTGGACACCTTCTACTAATGAAATAAATTTCGCAAAGCAAAACGCCCGCAGCATAAGAAGCAACCAAATACCATTAAACGCCAGATCTAGACAATCCCACAATGCAAAGGACATCTCCATTGGGCTAAGTTCATCATCCTAGGACTGGTTAATTTGAATGATTGCCAAATTAGAATAAATTATATAAATAGGATAGGAGTAACAAAGAAAAGAAACAAATTGAATATGTATTCAGGAAACTTCTTCGTTGTCAGTATCACTCGAAAAAGTGTTGCACTTTAATCTGTTTGTACCGGTTGTAAGCAGCCATAACTAAACTACCCTTGTACCAATAATCATCAAAAATCTACTAGGTGACATACATTCCACCTGAAGAGACTCTAGCTAGGTGGTTGAGTCAGATATAGAAGGCGGTACACCTGAACATACGGAGACAGGACCAACTCACCATCGGTCCCAAGCTGCCAGCGGCTTGGCAGGTTTTTATGCCTTTTTTGTGGACACCTTCTACTAATGAAATAAATTTCGCAAAGCAAAACGCCCGCAGCATAAGAAGCAACCAAATACCATTAAACGCCAGATCTAGACAATCCCACAATGCAAAGTATGAGTCCGCTTGGAGCCGCGTGAACGCATATAATTACGTGCCGCGGCGATGGATTATTGAAAGGTCCAGGAGGCGGGATATTACCGACGGCGGCTTGTAATTTGATGGATTGTGGAACACCCGAGGCTTAACCACGTGTAATGATGCAGCTAAAAACGTCTTGATCTGAGGGAATTGGCGGATTGATGCATGATATTGTTGTACGAAGAATGCTAGCTGAGTGACTTATTGACAATGGAAGACTTTTGTTCGATATTAACCTTTTGAACGCCAAGCGGTAAAACTTTTTAACGTGCCACTGACGTTACAGCAAAAAAATAAAGAAGTGCTCCAAAATCAACAGGAATTGAAAAATATTCGTCAATTGGTGATGTGCTCAATAGTCCAAACCATGCGGAAGGATGCTTGACACATTAGGTTTTAACATTTAAATATTTATGAATAATTTAACTGTCCGTTCTGTTAATTTATGTGGGCCTCCGTCAGTTTCACGGTATATTGACAAAAACATAATGCACCTGCATTTTCAATGCGTCATTAGCATACAAAGTTGCTTCTGACAACTCCTATGTGAATGTTTAATGGTAATTATGTAAAGCGATTCGATATCGTTTTGCCTTTAAATTTTGTCATCGGAAGGAAACTGGCAGTAACAGCTGAAATTTATTGGTGATTAAAAGGAAAGCGCAGCGTGGGTCGGCCCCCGACTAGATGGACGGATGACCTCGTGAAGATAGCGGGGAATCAATGGATGCGGTCTGCACGGGATCGCACTTTGTGGCGAGTCATGGGGGAGGCCTATGTTCAGCAGTGGACGTCTGTGGCTGATAGATAGATAGATAAAAGGAATTGATTTAAGTAATTACAATAAATGAAACACATTTTAGATTTTAATCGTGCGTTGTGTCTATTCGTTCTGACTCGTCCGATTTAGTAAACAAGATTCTAACCTCATAATTTACATTTAATACCAAAATTAACTGTTTTCTACAGGCGCGCAGCTACAATAGCTTATTTTGTATGTATGCAAACACTTTAAAACAAGAAATATTATTCTTATTCACTTGGTTCAAAAGACAGCCGCGGTCATGCCGCGTCGCGGCCCGCCGTGTGCACACCTCAACTGTCCAGCTCACATTCAATATTTTTATAGGAAGACTAAAGGTTGTAAAACACTGTTCTACGGATATTCCAAATGGACTCTACGTGAAATCCACTGGTCCTTTGTCCCAAGCAAGTTCTAATGACGAATACTTTATACACTTGTTTAACACGAATGTCCTCAAGCTGGCCATGTCGTAAATTTGAGATCGTGTGAACCTGTGCTGTCGGATCGCAATGGTTCGCGACAAACGGATAATTGGAGTAGAACTTGAATTTATAACACTTGACGTGTATAAAGTTGAAGGAAATTGGCAAAACACATAATTGGATAATGTTGGTAGTTTAAAAATGTTCAAGTAATTGGAAGCGATAAGTTAGGAAGAAAATCAGAAGCGCTGTAGGATACGATAGTTAATGCGAAGCCAACATGGTGGATAAGTCTAGATCTTTATCTACCAAGAGAAAATCGGTTACAATTAAGTGACCTTATTCCTTTTAAAAATATATTTTTTTTTTCAAATTATGACAAATGTATTGATAATTTCAACCAACTTGTTGAAGAGAATAATACCTTTCCCCGAGTTCTAGCTAGTAACATAGCTATTTCCTGCTTTCATTGTGTGCAGTCGAAAATAAGTTAAAAAAACAAATTTTCCGCGTGAACTTTGTTATGTTCGAGTAGTTTTTGAAACAAAAATTATCAATGAAAAATTTAAACTGTAGGTTCCAAATATATACCAATAAATCCCAATAGCCCTGTTCTACGTAGTAACATCAATAATATGTTATCAAACATGTTTGATCAACGATAAAAATGTCTAAAACAATCAGCATTTTAAAAGGAATAAGGCCTCTTAAATAATGGGAGAGCTTATCAGCCTAGCAAAAATATAACTTGTCCATTTAATGACACGCTAGGTAAGTTACATGCATCGTCGTAGAATAAATTATAAGTAAAATTTTGTTCAGTTACAACAACATTGTCACTGAACAAAATGTTACTATGAGGAAGTTCAAATGACAATGGGCTAAACATACAGCTCGAAAAATGTTGATCAGATGTACCACGGAGCGTTAAAGTTCTCGAATAAAGATCACAAATTGGAAAATGCAGCATTAAGACGAACAACGATGTTGGTAATTGGAATTGGAATGCAATTCTCAATTTATTAAAATCATGAAAAAATTGCTTATTCAAGATACTGTACTCAAGATACTATTAAAAATAGCTTATTCAAGATAATATTGAAGGCCACTTATTTTTTACTTTCTGGTAAACATTTTATGACAACGTCACCCTCCATGTCGATATAATGATATACCCATTATAACCTAGCGGTGCCGTTTGGCACTTTGATATTCAACCATGCGTGATCAGGGGGTAAAACGGTAATACTATTTAGCACTGCCATTATAGACCGAGCGAGCTAGCGAAACATCTCATGAAATTTTGTAAGCAGGATCGTTAACTATTGCGATCAGTTTTTCGATAAAAAAAAACAAAACGGGGAGGTTGAAAAAGTGAAAAAAGACAAATTTCAGCAATTTCGAAACAAACTCGCGTGGTCTACAGCTCACTGGTTATTGTAGCCACTGCAGCATTAACATTGCTAACAAATTCCACATGTGAAGAAAGCTAACAAGGCTCAGCAACAGTAAAACCCTCCCGACATCCCATAAATCGGCAATGACGCCGTGCGATTACAATCCGAGTCGCAGAACAGTTGAAGGCGCGGCTCGTGAGAACGGGAAGGAGGATTCAAATCTATTTTAAGTAATTTTTATGTCTTCAGAAGTCAGAACTAACTTTGATTTTATTATATCTTGAAATGAAGCATGGTGACGCAATTAACCGGCGCGTGCGCACCTCTACGACTGCCTACAAACACGCGCTGACCAAGGTATGAGGCGGCCTTGATGCGTGCAGGTTATTATCGCAGCTCGCGGCGCGTATTGAGAATGTGTCGGTCGAAGGATTTCCTAAAACTTCCCATCTTTTTTCACTACATGAAGCAGCACCTATGAACTCTACGGAAATTTGCTGTTAGGTTAGAGACGTTAGGCTCGAAGGACCAACAAGATTTTTTTAACGTCAAATTTGCGTTGAATTCCTCTAAAATGTGGTCAATGCAACCCGCCCTAAAGTAACACATTAAGACAAGCATTTAATAACTAAATGTTCCAACGCCACCGTCTTATTACCACGAAATCCGTTCAGCACAGGATTCCCCGCATACCTCCCCAATTCATCGCCCCATTACCAGCCAAAGCCATTTACTTGCGAACGGAATATTCTAACGAAGACATTTCACTTCCCAGTGCATTCCGCGGCGCGTCTCAATTGATTTCCAACCGTGTCGTACCCGTAAACAAAAAGAGATAAATGAATATGAAGTTCATGGACAGTTATTGCGTTTTTCCGTTGAACTAGTGCGCCGGCGACGGACAAAGGCTCTTGAGATCTTAATTCAGCTATAGATTATTATGGAGATATAGAGTGACACTTGGTCAGACACAAAATGGCATCACTACGCGCCGCTAACGACGCTAGTAGCCTAGGCACGTTGGTGCATACAAATGCGTATTAGGCATACAAGGGCGTCTGGCTCCGCTGCTCCTCTTTGTTAGGCCAAAGGCGGCGCGCGTTTATAGCCTTTCACTGCGGCACACATGCGTCGGTCAAGTCTCGCCCCGCGGCACACAGTCGATTCTTACACGAGCAACCAATAAATTCCAGTCTTAGGCTATTTTTGGCTTTGCGAAGAAAATAATTAATATATTATAAAGAGTAAAAGAAAGGTCACTGCTTGCTCCAACAAAGAATACAGTCAGCATCAAGAGTAGGTGACAATTTTAGCATCCAATTTTACATAGATGTGATGTGCCTGTAGTTAGTAAAATTGACAGCTACTTATTTTCCTCCTTCCTCAAGGTGTTGACGACCATTAATTGAGTAGAATTCTAGATTGAACGCAAGATTGTTGGCATTGAGTGAAGGAAAAAAATGCCCACGAAATGCCTACATTACTTAATCTAAACATTAGTTTAATGTTAATAATTATTCAATTCAGTCAAGTTAAATTACAAGTTGCAACGGAAGTACGAGCAAGTAATGCACCAAAACTCCCAGCGACATGACAAAAGAAAATCAATTTTAATATGTGCCCATTTCAGAAAATCAGTCCACTAACTCACAAAACAATAGTCGGCGGTAAAACCATTTACCATATAAATCCAGGCGTCCGAACACGATCCCCCTTAAAACCTATTAGGAACCATTAAATAACCCCTCACTAACCTTTTCATCTACCGAAAACCATTTAAGTAAGGTTTCCCGGTTGTCTCATTATTTCTAGGCATTGTGCCGTTTAGGTCTAGTGCAGACGGGCCTGAATGGATAGAAGATGGGGCGATACCTTAATTGACGAGAGCCCCGAAACCTTAGAGCGGTGCATAATAATGGCGCATAATGCCTTATCCAGCGACGGACGTTAAGGCTACGGTACTTGAATTGCTGACTAGAAATTTTCTTTTAGGTCATGTAATTTTAGGAGTATTGATACAAAATTAAATATTAATACAAAATTTTACGCGATAGGTACATTGCAAGTGGGGGACCTCAACTTCTCCGGATTAGTGCTCTTGGCACCTGGACCACAGATTAATATAATAGTTCTTCGAACAGATACCCATGTCTGAATAAAAAGGCAAATACCTACTGCTTTTCATGCCTACTCAATTTAACAATGGAGCGACCTTGAACGCGCCGGTCGTTGGCCGCACGTGCCGGCAAAACGAGGCTAGGGTTGACACCGCTTAGAAACGATTTTATAAAAAGTCAAGATTAATGAAAATACGATCGATTTATTTAAATTTATTAGTCAAATTTAATTATCATTAGGTACCTACTAGAAATAGGTATTCACATGCGCTGCGGCACACCATCAAAATCGTTTAAATTTCCGAGTAGGTATATCGGAATCTTACCTACCTATTCTATCTGAACATACCAGAAACCTGAACCAAAAACAACTCTCTGTGCAGGTACCTAAGTAACCTAAATATATCCCGATGACAGTAGGTAAGGTAAGTACCTTACCTACTGTCATCGGTTAGTAAGTACTAAATAAAGTTTGGTAGGTGCCTATATATAATGTGTTACATATTGTATAATACTAGCATTACAAGCTTCGAAACAGTCACTAGGTACAAGTTGTTTTATAATAATCTGATCACGCGTTTTATCTTTGCGAATGCATTCCTTGCAAAAGGTCTTAAGTGTCAAGAACAACGCCGACGTTTACGCCCTTTTTAGGCCGTGCAATGCACTCTCCCGCCACACTGAACTGATTTGGTAAATCTTAGTGTTAGTGAGTAAATTATTGTCACTTGTTGATATAGGTAGGTTGATATAGGTAGGAATTTAAGTATATTAAGTAGGTAGGTTTATTTATGCAACATTACATGTATCTATTATAACAGTGTATGCAATGCGTTTCTAGGTAGGTGCTTATTAAGTTCTAAGAATTTTTAATAACATTTCATCGTCTGTCGGCAAAGAAAAAAAGGATAAATATATGTTGCTTTTATGTTTTTACACCCCGCAACACTGCAGCGCCGTCAGTCATTCGCGACGAAGCCATTTTTTTGGTGATTTTATAGCGCGACCGGCGGCGTCCGGCCGTGAGCGCGTGTGGCAACCGACTGGCTAAGCGTGTCGGCCACGACAGGCGACGTGTAGGTATCGTTCTGGGTTCCCACGGTACAGATGGGGGGCACTGCCTGGACTGCCACGACGTTACAGACATCGCGTGAGCTTTTTCTATCTCACATTTATAGCAAAAATTGTTACTTGTTAACTTACAGTAACAGATCAGATAATTGCTTAGGCAAAACATTCATTAATTATTATTTTTCTGTCAGTTGACCGCAATACCACTTTCGCAAGAATCGCAAGCCAGAGTTTGCCAACATTCCCCAAGAGAATTCCACTGTTCCGAAGACACCGAAAGAAGCAACTCATTTTTATCCATAATTAAAATAGACACAACACGATTGGCAGTATAGAAAACCGAAGCCAATCAGACGCATTCATAATCGTGACGTTAGAAAATTCTCCGCTTGTCGCACAATTAAGACAAGCCCAAACTTGGCCTTAAGCCGTATTGAAGGCACGTTAATGGTCCAGGCTCACAATACGTTAATTAAATCGTCGCCGGTATCGGGCCCCGCGGCGTGCATCTCTAACGGCTCACATGAGTTTGCGAATGCAGAAGGTGCATTGTCTGTCGGCACTCAATTTTGTAAGAAATTGCTTGAAATCTTTACCGGTATGCTTGGACTTGTATTGTATTAGGCTTTAATAGGAAGCGTGACGGAGATTTTGTTGGACAGTGGCGCCATAATTTCTCGGGATGGACCAAGGGTGAATGCTACTTAGTACTTACCTTCATTATTTCGAAATTCAGTTGTCTCCATTGTTTAATTTTAAAATAAAAGCACTCTGCTCCATGCTGGCATTGCTGGCGGCCCGAATTAAAATGGCATAAGCGGAATAAGCAAGTTGCCGCCAAGTTAAAAAAATAATGCCATAGAAACAATGTAATCTAGCGGCTCTGAGCTGTAAATATACTCATGATCATGAGTCTGTATACATATATGTATGTACAGTAGGGCCTCAGTAATCCGAACGCCCTAAATGTATACCCTGCAACAAACAATTAGCGGAATTCAAGTACGATTACGTGTAGCGTCTAAAAAGTTTAATTCGGCAGACAGTGGCGCCATAATTTCTCGGGATGGACCAATAATGGATGGATGCTAGTTACCTTTACTATTTCGAAATTCAGTTTTCTTTTTCTTCTTAAGTTTAATTTTAATATTTTAAAACGAGAACACAGGTCCATGCTGGCATTACTGGCGGCCCGAATTATAATTGGCATAAACAAATACATTTTTTAATAACTGGTAGACAACAGGCGGTATCTAAAGTTTAGTTTGTCAGTGAGAACATTACGTTGTCATCAGCCATATAATCATTGGCGTGTCGAATATGGACGTCACATTATATGTCACCCTGGAACAAAGCCAGTTCAAGACTATTGTCCGTAATTGCGTATGTAAAGCGCATTATCTGCATAATGCATGCTCTAATTGTTTTAGTTGTTTATTGGTGCGCATAGCTGTTGGGAAATCAAGTGCCGTTTCATTGGAAAACAGTTTAATTAGCCGAGGGGGCGACGAAATAGTTTTAACTGTCTTTGTGCTATAGCTACATATACAAATTATACTTTGTGTTACAAGTACTATAAAAATTGGATAAGATTAGAGAAGGTCCACTCTTTTGACTTTAGCGAAAGTCCCGCGTATTCGCGAAGGAGCGAGTAGCCGAGCAATAATCTTAGTTCGCAATTTTGCGGCGCTCTCAACCTTACGGTTGTAGATTCAACTAATACCAATCAGCTTCGGAATGGACGGCCTCCGCTTGAGAATTTTATTCTTAACGGTTTTAGTGTGTTTGTTCTTGAGTAACAGTTTCCATGATAATCATCTGAATCACTTAAATACTTTGACGGTGTGAGAAAACATTACCTACATATAAAAAGCTACTAAATAGTGCCAAAATTATGGTAAGTAACAAAACTACTTGTCGAGAAAGTTGTGAAAATCGTATATCAGTGCCACAAAATAACTTCTTATAAATTTATAAAACATGTAATGTCTCATTTTTTTAATGTGGGTACTTACACTACAATTTTTTATTTAAGCCTAAATACATCAAAGCTTAAAGAAAAATAGAAAAAGGAGCTACCTGGTGGAAGATACCGGGAATCGAACCCGGTACCTCTGGATTGCCGGTCCACCGCGTTAACCATTTCGCTACCCTAGCTCATTAGCTAGCTAATGGATAACGCGCTGGACCGGCAATCCAGAGGTTCTTCCACCAGGTAGCTCCTTTTTCAATTTTTCTTTAAGCTTCGATCTTTGTATTTAGGCTAAAATAACGTCTGTTGACAACCAAAACTCAAGTAACAAAATACCAACCTAAAATAAAGTCCTTGTGCTATAGTCCATCTACTTACCAGATACGAGGTTTTGTAAAGCAGGGACAAAAGTTTGTTGCCAGGCGATCGTTATATTTTCTTTGTAACCTTTATTGTTGTAAATTTAGATATAGATACCTAATATTGTTTAAGATTAAAGATGAAATGAGCATGCAACCCACAAGTAACAGTACTTAAACACATAATCGACATATCAATGTTAAGCAATGCAAATTGGGCTGGCACAATGGGTGCGAGTCATTATATAGACATGTCTTATCCAATAACACAGCCACGCTAATAGGCGCAATTAACGTTGTAATCGAATTATACGTGTCAATGAAATATATGAACGGGTAATGGTTATTTCCTAGCTTTTTATTTTCAACAGATTTCATTAACCGCAGGCCTCATTCCTTTGAAATTTAGTTTTTTTCATATTATGACAAAATGTATTGATAGTTTGGACCAACTTTATGAAGTCAAGAATACTTTTTCATTTGTTCTAGAAAGTAACATAGCTATTTCATGCTGTCATTGCGTGCAATCGAAAATAAGTTTAAAAAAATAAAGTTATGTATCTGCGTGAATTTCGTCAAATTCGAGTAGTTATTGAAACAAAAATTATCAATAAATCGCAATGGCCCTGTACCTATTTAAGAACATGTAACATTGATAATATGATGCGGTCTTTTTAATTTGTGAAACGACTATTTCAGAGCAGGTTTTTGATATTTTTACGGTGTTACATAGAAGTTGAATTATTATGCGGTTTTTAGGGTTCCGTAGTCAACTAGGAACCCTTATCGTTTCGCCATGTCCGTCTGTCCGTCTGTCCGTCCGCGGCTTAGCTCCGTGATCATTAGTACTAGAAAGCTGTAATTTGGTATGAGTATGTGTATGTATCACGCCGACAAAACGGTAAAATAAAAACTAAAAAAAAAAATTTTTTTTCGGGTAGCTCGAACACCTAGTGGGTGTGTTTTTTTTTTTTCGTTCCAGCACTAGTGTGTGGGGTGTCGTTGAATAGGTCTTTTAAAAAGAATAGGGGTCTTAAAACATTATTTTTTGATAAAGTCAGCAGTTTTGAAAATATTCGCTCCGAAAATAAAAAAAAATAGCGTCCCCCCCCCCCCTCTAACTTTTTAACCACGGGTCAAAAAATTATGGAAAAATTCATGAAATATATATAAGGCTTTATAAGTACTTTCAATGAAAACTATATTGAATAAAATCGGTCGAGCCGTTTTTGAGTTATCGCAAATTTTAATTATTTTCTTAAAAGGACGTAAGTTGACTTCCGGAAGGTAATAAGTACTTACAGTTACTTTGGCGTTTACGACCTTTTTATAGAGCTTGAAATCTTTCCTGTAACTTAAGTCTATTGTGAAGGATGAGCAACTACGGAACCCTACACTGAGCGTGTCCCGACATGCTCTTGGCTGGTTTTAATTATCACTTGTTTAAACCTTATATTTGCAAGGCCATTTTATAGAATTATGGTGAATCAAAATATCTAATTTATCTAACTACTTACTCCTTCATCGTCGCAGTAAACTTTGATACATAAAATGTTTATGTTCTCTTTATACTTGTGTCACTGCCAAGAACACTGGTTAGCTGCGGTATTTTAATTAAAACCGTTTAGACCACCAGTAAATCGGTTGATACCCCATCTAAGCACTCGATAAGTCGTCTTACACGTGAAAACAGCCCGCAGGACATAAAATCGGTAGTGACAGTTTGCGATTTTACTGCCTGTTCACTTTTTAGTGCTAATAGAAAATTTGATATGTTAGACGCGTCGGAGGCGTCCGTAACGTCGGGGTGGAGGGTTGAGAGTTGGTTGGTAGTTGAGCGGCTGGAATCCGAAGTGTCGGGGCAGGATCCGCAAACGGTAAGGAGTTAACTAGAAATAGCTCGAGTAATTGTGCGACTCCCTGTGTGTACACACAAGCGGAAATTACAGAGAATCTCCTATAAAAAAATACGAATCAAAGGAAAATTTTATCAGAATCATTGTCAATTTATCTGCTTAGCCCAATGGTTGACTGGTAGAGAATGTCCTATGGCATTAAATAAGTTATGCAATTAAGATTAAATAAATAAATGTCCACAAATATTTGCCCTTTCCGGGATTCGAACCCAGGACCGCCGGCTCAGTAGGCAGCTGTAACTGAGACAACCGCGTCGTCAAAATGGGAAACAAATTTAGATGTTTTTGAGCTTATTTTATAAATAAATAAATATCGGACAACCTCACACAAATCGATCTAGTCCCAAATTAAGCTCAAAGAAGGCTTGTGTTATGGGTACTAGACGACGATATACATACTTATATAGATAAATATATACTTAAATACATAGAACAACCATGACACAAGCACAAATATTCGAGTTCATCACACAAATATTTGCCCTGGCCGGGATTCGAACCCGGGACCTCCGGCTCAGTAGGCAGGTCTCTACAAACCGAGCCAAACGCGTCGTCAATTTTAAGCTCCATAGAAACAGCTCCTGACAAGTGACGTCATATGTCACACGTGAACTACTGTGTGGAAAGAAGGGCATTTTCAGTTACCAAAATGAAACTTTGCATGTATATGGACGACGTGGTTAGCTCAGTTTGTAATGCGGCTGCCTACTGAGCCGGCGGTGATGGGTTCGAATCCCGGCCAAGGCAAATATTTGTGTGATGAACTCGCTCTATTTGTTTCTGAGTCATAGATGTTATTAAATATTATGTATATCGCCGTCTAGTAGGTACCCATAATACAAGCTTTGCTTAGTTCGGGGCTAGGTCGATTTTTGTAAGATTGTCCCTCCATATTTATTTATTCATTTATTTTATATGTTATGTACCTAGTTCACGTAACAATTGTAACAAATACAATAATTAAGTATCTTGGAGCTGATCAGATGATGGAGACGGAAGGAACTCCTAAACAGCACGAGATAAACCCAAGGTCTCCTCTTTTGATTGGTCTTGACGACGCGTTTGGCTCGGTTTGTAGACACCTGCCTACTGAGTCGGGCGGTCCCGGGTTTGAATCCCGGCCGGGGCAAATATTTGTGCAAATATTTGTTCTTGGGTCATGGATGTTATCTATATATGTATTTATATATTATGTATATCGTCGTCTAGTACCCATAGTACAAGCTTTGCTTAGTTTGGGACTAGGTCGATTTGTGTAAGATTGTCCCTTAATATTTATTAATGTTTGTGTAAAAAAGCACATTGGACAATAAAAGCATGTCTGACAAAAAGCTTCTGTAGTATTTTATTCTGTGACAAGGTTACTTTATAACTACTAAGTTCTTTACTGCACAAAACAAAAGTCAGTATAAATGGCGGACTTAATGCCAAATAGCATTCTCTACCAGTCAACCATAGGGCCAAACAGAGATACTAGAAGTAGGTGCATATCAAAAAACGGATGGTACAGAGAGCACCTAGGATACAGGTAAATACAAAATATATATTACCATCTATTATATTATATTACTATTTATTATTATCTACTAAGTTATAACTACTAAGTTATTGTTACGAGCGTGGGGTTCGTATTTGATAGAAAAGCACAAATTAATCCACTAAATAAAACACACACTTTATTACCAAAATAACGCACTTACAATTCACACGAACTGTACTTAAAATCCACTAATTAACACAAACCCACTATTACACAAATTACGCACTCACTATTCACACGAACTGTACTTAAAGCGCACTAATCACTAGAGTCTTTCTCTCCGATTATCCTTTACTCGCACTGTATCGCAGTTAAAATGTAACTAACTCGCGCCGGCCGCCGGCGCCTTTTATATCCCGCGGGGCCCGCTTTCTCGACGCATTGTCCGCACATATCGCGAATATTCTAGTAAAGTCCAGCGTGAGGGCCGAGAACATTCGAGGCCATATATGTCTCTCTCTAATGGTGCACTCTCTGTCACTCCCTTCTCGAATGTTCCGAGTATAGCTATCTCTTTCTAGTAGACCCATCCTTGTTACACACTTCTCGAATGTTCTGAGCATAGCTATCTCTTTCTACTAGTGCTATCTCTGTCACTCCTACTGGAAATTTCGCCATATAATGATTTGTGCTTCAGAGGCCCATAAGGGGTCCTGAAAACGCCTGAAAACGGGTTTTCAGGTTATGGCGTCATCTGATAGAGGGTGCCCTGAAACGGACTGAAAACATGTTTCAGGCGCCTGAAAACGACGGCAACTTGGGTAAAATTTCGATCTTTAGATATGTGATAGAGCAACTTCTGAAACGGCCTGAAATGACTTTTCAGCCTGCTGAAAACGCCTCTAAAGCACTGAAATTGATGTTCGAAGTTTTTGACCTAACCTACCGGCGTAACGTTATAAAGTAAGTTAATATTTAATAAAGCATTCGTAAATACAAATGCTTTTTTATTATTCAATATTAATCTTCACTAGAGATAGACGATGTGCTTAGATATTGTAAATGCGTGTTTATTTCCAGCACATAATGCTAATATCCACAGAAGCTTTAATTAACCATTCAGCTTCGGCAAGTTTCTAATAGATACCCCACACTAGTGTCTTTTGAGCGTCCTCCCCGCGCAACGTTCTCGTAGCTTCGAGAAAACTGTGCCGTCACCCCTGCGGCGGCTATTGAGCATCAGCGTCTCATCAACGTCTTAAGAGCGGCACAGCATACACATTAAAGCGCAAGCCAAACAGAAGAGACATAGGACGAGACCGAAGAGTCGCAAACGCGGCTGTTTAATGAATTTCCATACAAAATGTCTAGAACCGTCGCGTTGCAAAACAGATAGAAGAGACAGAGAGACTTGTTCTCGCCCCATCCTACGTCTAGCTTTAGCTTGCACTGAACTACAACGCTTCATCCTCCTAGCCTTTGTCCCATTTTTTGAGAATAAATTCTCAATCGGGGTCGGCTACCTAAATCCCAAGATGTGGCGTAGGCACTAGTTTTTACGCAAGCGACTGCCATCTGACCTTCCAACCCAGAGGGGAAACTAGGCCTTATTGGGCTTAGGTGGTTTCCTCACGATGGTTTCCTTCACCGAAAAGCGAGTGGTAAACATCAAATGACATTCCGTACATAAGTTCCGAAAAACT
This sequence comes from Apotomis turbidana, assembly GCA_905147355.2. NCBI lineage: Eukaryota > Metazoa > Arthropoda > Insecta > Lepidoptera > Tortricidae > Apotomis > Apotomis turbidana. The sequence continues at coordinate 7,062,754 of LR990294.1, read as the reverse complement.
CATTGGTACGGGCCGGGTTCGAACCCGCGACCTCCGGATTGAAAGTCGCATGCCCTAACCACTAGGCTACCACCGCTTATCACTGAACTACAACGCTTACGCTTAATAAACGCCGCTGGCGTCACGCCGACGTTGCGTTGACGCTGCGCAAAGGTTATATCGCCGTTGCACGGGCGCAGAACGCCGACGATCAAAAGACGCTAGTGTGGGGTCTCTCTAATAGTAAGGGCCTTATCACACTTGCGATTTGCGAGCGTATTTTCTATACAAATAAGCAACGCGGCGAACACGCTGCGCGATCGCCTTCATACAAAATACGCTCGCAAATCGCAAGTGTGATAAGGCCCTAATGGCAATATATTAGCAGACACGATATTTGTTACTTTACCCGGTTATTAATGTACTGGTTTACGATAATTTGTTTGAGTGTTTCTTGCTATTGCTTTACGTAATATTTTATTACAGTACGCGGTATTGGCTTTCTAAACTATTATTATAAAATTAATAAACACCAGGCGCGTTAGTTTCTAAATTTTGAATTTTAACAGCCTATTAAAAGGAGAAGGTTCTCAGCTCGTCGCGATGTTCGTTTTTTTTAGTTCCGTACCCAAAGAGACTCCACTATCCGTCCGTCCGTCCGTCCGTCTGACTGTCTGTCTGTCACCAGGCTGTATCTCATGAACCGTAATAGCTAGAGTTTAAGTTTTCACAAACAAATTCCTCTTTGACAGCGATTACCAACGATGCATCGCCGATGAATTTTTAAATCGTTCGGATCATATTTTGACTCCAACGGACCTACTGGCTGGCATTCGGAACCATGGCTTTAAAGGATATATTTTACAGTAAAAGTAATGATTAACACATTTTATGGCTTTACATTGTAGATAAATAATGTCTTCGGGGAAGGTTATGGGCCACCCCTGAATTAAATAAAAATAATGCAACAACTATTACGATTTTCCATTTTATTATAAAACAAATATTAATTCAACACATAATTTTAATATATTTAAAATAACTAAGAAAACAGATAGAATTTTTTATTTAAAAGAAACAAAATTCACATTTTTTTTCATAATTTATTAAAATAACTGGAAAGGTTACATAATTTTAATGTATTTAAGAACCAAAAGAGAAAACAAGTCCCAAAATCAATGCTGAATTTTTTAAGTTTGAATTTGGCACCACAGTTGACCTATTGAATAAAAAACATAGTAGATCAATACTGTATACCACACAAATAGAACAGTTAACTTTTACACCTCTTTTATTTTCAATAATGTTTTTAACTAGGCAGTTTTTGATTTTTTGCTAAATAACATACTTATAGGGACATTGTCAGGTATTCATTTAATGTTTTCAAATTACTAAAGTACCATTATCAATTATGTTTTATTGTGGTGGTGGTTATGATTATAAAACGTCTAAACCAGTTACATTAATTTTAAGTAGGATTAATGAAATAATCTTATTGAATCGTCTCTGTTTACTGTTGAAGAAAATAAATTAAATGTCAATGTAAAACATATTTTGCTGCATTTGTAAAATCGCAAGTTTTTCTGTATTGTTTCAAATATTTATGGAATTGTTATATTGGCAAATGATTCTTATTTTAAATAATAGATCTTTTAAATGCTGACCATTCTTCCCTATATAAAATATGCAGAATATTTTTATTTTCATAAACAGTTAAACAATCAGCCATTACAGTTCAATTACAGCTGAATGCCAGGATGCTCCCTAATAATAAAGTTGATACCACCAAGGTTTTTAGGGTTACAGTTCTTTCACAGTCCTATACTTCTGAGAGGTGTTCTTCCATTAAACTAAAATTGTCCGTCACCAGCAAACAAACGAGTCCCAAGAAAAGTCAGAACAGAATCAGCCCTGTTTTCCAAGAGTGATGGATAAAGGTGTTCAAAGTCTACTGAAAAAGTAAAAACTGTTGGTTCTCAAAAAAAGAAATTAAAATAAACACTAGTTTTCAGGTATAAGACATTTGTTTTGAATCAGTATGAGATACATCATCAGGAAAATTGATCAGTTGTGGTGGCGGCCAACCAAGCACTCTAGCACTACAACGTGAGTAAGCTAGTTTAAGTAGTTTTCTGTGTAAAATAAGACATTTGTTACAACTGTTGCAAAGTGAGTAGGTATACATATATTAGGGCTTAAAACCTTTAATTTGCAAATTACCGGATAGCTCTTTGGGTTCCCAATAGCCTCATTTTAAGGAAACAAATTATGTGACCATCCTCTAGTTCAAGGTTGAACACAAATATATTTTTTCAAATTGTTGTAAAGGCGGGTTTTTGCCTATAAGTTACTAATATATAATATAAGAGCAACTGATGATCTGACCATGCCTCTAATATGAGGATCAGTACATACCTGTACTAACGCTAAGTGATTACAAATGATTTTGTTTAAGGAGTTTCATTTTTGAGAATTGCGTGCGCAACATAAATACAATTTTTTCCTAAGATATTAAATATTTTGTAAAATACAACTCGACACTATTACTTTAACCTAATATGAACTTCAGAGTTTTAATGATGAAACGTAAACAAACATGTATACACTGAGTTTTAAGCAACAATCAAACTTATATTATTTTATTATTATGTCTCGACTTCGTAAACATATTGAGATATGGATGTGACAATCAATCAGGTGAGACAATAACCTTAAAAAAATAAAAATAAGTAAATAGTCTCGAGATCATACAAATAATACTTACCGAAACTGATTTAATAATCTCTCACGCCCATATCAGTCCATCACAAAACTGCACTTTATTGAAATTCGTATAAAATAGCTATATGAAATTTATCAACATTCACTGACACATCAAAATCATAACAAACAAGAACCCGATGTCAAATAATAATGGTAGTAATTAGTAGTAAAAAAGGAAAATCAGATGGCAACTTTCAACAATAAACCTGTACAAATAACAAAAAAAATTGTTGACTACTGCAGGTACTTCATGGAAACCTAATACTAAGAAATATATGATTATGATTATACAGTAAATATTATGAAAAATTTTGATCATGTAAAGTTGTAAAGTGTTCCTAAGTACATTTTATAATACCTAAATGTCTACAAATTCTACTATAGTCTTTAATATAAAACCTGGCAATACAAAGGAGTTGCTAGTGCTGTACCAAGGAATAACTTCGATGTAACGGTTAAAAATAAGTTAAATATGAGTTATAACGTTAGTAGACCTATTGCTTTTATTTGACCAAGAATTTTAATCGTTATTTTCTCGCCATTTTACATCTATAAATGGTATGAATAAATCTGAAACTTGATAAAAATTACATTTTCTTAAAATACATGTTATTATAAACATTACAAATACTGGTGTAAACCAATTAGTTAAAAGTAAAGTTTAAAGTTAAAATATGTAAAGTTTTTGTTTAAAAGTATTTCATAGTAATAAATAAGGCAATCTGGGAGTTTTCTTTGGCGGTTCTTTCTCCTCAGTAAGCCTCATAGTGAACCGCTGGTAGATATTTTAAATAAAGCCTGACCAGAAATATATGAGGATGCGCCATATTGCGGAATTTCGCTGGAATTAATTTCTTACACTGGCAATGATTTTATGATGGTTTGTCGACGAGGACTTTTTGGCGGGAAGTCAAATTAAGCGGGTGTTTTAATTTTTCGCAAATTTTCTGAAAAAGATTTCTGTGTATATATTTGTATATTTTTGCTGTATATAACAAATTTGTGTACATAAAATAGTTTCTAAATAAAAATGGGTGAAAACAGCGGCGGGGGGCAGTCCCCTGCTCCTGCTGAAAAAGATGCAAAGAAAAGAAAGTTGGAGGCATTGTACCTTACCACGAACTATAAATTGTTCACCAAACCCAATTATAAAAGAATTTCCGGACAATCACAGTGCGGAGTGTATTGTATATGTCGAATCACAGGAGGAGAATGAGAAGATCGGCAATAGAAATCCTATAAAACTGACAAAACTTTTTACGGACAATGTGAAGGGAATAATCCGCGTGCACCGTGTGAACGCACATAAAGTAGGCGTTACCTTTAAAAAACCGGCAACAGCTAACAATTTTTTGACAATGGACAACTTTCTAGGCAAAAATAAATTGAAAGCTTTCGTTCCCGCGCACCTCACCGAGACTACTGGCGTTATTCGTTTCGTACCCAAAGAGATGAGTAATGAGGAGATATATAAAGAACATTGCGCTTGTGACACCGAGGTAATCTCAGTTAAAAGATTCATGAGGAAAGTTGACGGCAAACTTGTTCCCCTGAGTACAATTGCCGTTACTTTTGCAGCTACGACCTTGCCTCAGCACGCGTACATCCAAATGTTTAGATATCAGATACGGATATATATACCACCGCTGCTGCAATGCTACAAATGCTTGAAATTTAATCATTCAGCAAGAGTCTGCAGAGGTGAACAAATGTGTTCATCTTGTTCCGGCCAACATTCATACAAGGATTGTGAGGTAGAAGAAATTACCTGCATAAACTGCAGCGGAAATCACTTGGCAATCTCCAGGGATTACTTCAAGAATACTGAAAATAATAAATTAAAAAAAAAACTAACATGGCTACCATAAAAGTAAAAAGGAAAAGATAAACTTACCGGTCGAATCCTTTTATAAACACTACACTTATTTTTTGTTTGTCAAAGATACGCGCACGCGTCTCGTTTCTCATATATGACTATTCATTGTATTGTACATAAGGTATACAACTTAAATTATTTTTGGTTACGTTTATACGACCACTATACAATTAATACGTCGGATAACAGTCGTTGATATGACCACTATGCAAATGTTGATCGCAATTGTTACATTAACACGACGTGTACATGACCAATTTGTTTTTAATATAACCGCAATACGACTATTATACGATTCTAAATCGAATAATTTGCGCCCTTTTCGCGTTATATAAACGTTTTTGTGACTTTTATACGACAAATTTACAATGACTTATAGTCTTAATCAAAACGTTGTATCAACCATTATAGGACGAACTTTTGCTAGTTGGGGATGTTGCTATGATATTTTTTCAAACAGAAATGTCATACCAATTTAAATAAGCTAAATTAATGATTTTATGGAATAAATTTAATTAAATTATGAAAAAAGAGCGGAGAAAAATAATGTAAGTAGCAGCCTGCGTCAAATGGATTTTCAGTGAGCTAGAGTTTAATAATGATGAACGTTTCAGCCAATATATCGAAGCAAGCGAATATACCGACCGATCAACGTACTAGAGATAAACAGAGCATTGAATAATATAAGGGAGCCCCGAATTTCATCGCTTAAAGGAATTACCAAGGTAAGTGAACACTACAAGACTAGTAAGAGAGCGAGTAATTTTAACTTAATACCTCCACGCTTACCCGAGATAAAGGGTCTTGACAGATAGACGGACGAACGGACCAACGGACGGCCAACAAAGTGCTCTTATAAGGGTTTTATTTTTTTCCTTTTGAGGTACGGAACCCTAAAACTGCTCTTGGTTGTGATATCTGATATCGGATGTTAAGTACCTATTTCTTAAATAAATAAAACTTGAAATAATGTTTTTCCACTTATAAAAATAAAGTTACAGTTATTAGGGTAATTAATTTAACCTATTTTGCCTAATTCAGGCATGCACCTAGCCTATACATACTTTTATATAGTTTAGTTATAGTAAGTTTCACCTCCGTCATTTTGCACCGATGCAAATGAGTGAAACGGCGGGAAAACGGGAAAATGGACAAGTGAAACGGGGCAGTCCTATCTTTGTTCGAAATTCGACGCACAAATACTGGAGCTGTTATGTTTTTAGTACGATATAATGCCTATGTTACAAAACAAAATGTCTGACCTACATAACACCAATGTCAGAAACTGTAGCAGCTTATGACAGGTCATCAAAGATATTGACCTAATTATTCTAATGCAACAAATTTCACTTATCAGGTCGTTGATCGTAACATTTCCGTTACAAATTGATTTTTGTATGTGTAGCACGAAAATAGCGTCCCGGGCGTCGCTGCGTACGCGCCGGCAGTCGAGACATCAGCACTGGACGCCCAACCCGTTCCCCCGTTCCGCCCTAGCACAGAAATACCTACATCCGACATTGCATGAACTCTTATCACATCACCACTTTTTTTGGAATACAGTGTCGTGAAGTTAGTGCTTGAAATGTGATGAAACTTAGCTGGAATGTGATTTTGATGTGCATTTGTTTGGACAAAGTCCAAGTGTATTTGTGAACCATATAAGTGCAAGGTCTACCCTTAACTGTCTGGTAATTTCCATATCTATTGTTTGACGTTTTCTCGTACAAATTTGGTTATCTAATTTTTGCTCATCCATTTGTGTAATAATTTAAAGGAAAGTAGAAAATAATCATCTTTTAAGACTTTGTTGCCTTCATACAGAAAGTCAATCGCTATATCACAGAATTTCTTAAGGTGTAGTCTATCGTTTTCAAATAGTAACAAATTAAATTAGAATTCCTAATTGTACTTGATGTTTTTATTCAACATATCTATGTGTAGCGTACTAATTACTATGATGAAACAAACTTCCGTTATTAAAAAAATACAAAATACAAAGCACATTCATGTACCCTATAAAACCATAGCTGGACCTATATCTGGTTATCTGGTATAATATAATGCTCGTTTGATAAATTAATTTTACGGACTATTAAATTCTTTTTAGTTCATATTGACTAGTTTCTCATTCACGAGGATTTAGGCTGAGATTTAGTGTATTTATTTGCTAACTGAATTACTAAGAAAAAAACACAATATATCCAATATTCTGTCTTTTTCTTAGGACTTCAGTTTATGAAAAATACCAATTTTTAAAAGCGTATGAATGATGTTTTTTTTGTGAGAAAAGCTAATAGCACCTATCTTTTGTGCTATATACGAAAAAGGAAAATCGGGAAATTTACTTTGCTCTTACAGTAATAAATAGCTATCATTATCACGATTGCAAGGAAACCTCATGGAAAACAATAATAACAATAATCAACAGTATTAAAAACCTACATAGATTAACAGTTTTGAGTGTTTCAGTTTTCTGTACGAAAATGTCATATGACGTCATATGTGACGTCAGGAGATCTGTCTGGATCAGAAGTCTGGACATCAAAACTTGGCAATAATCCCACACACTCATTCGTTGATATCTTAGAAATTCCTAGACAATTGTAAAATATCTTACAGTACGTGATACCACGACTTTTCTCCAAAATATAATAAAACGATAGATTGAATGTGTAATGAAAATAAATCCTAGGCAAAATTAATATAAACCCTACCTAACTTGTGATTATAAGCGTGCCCCTTTGTTTCAACATTATTTAATGTTCACACAAAGTAAAATAACATTTTACATGTTATACCTACATACAAGTTTTGCTTGCAGGTTTCCAGGAGATGCAGTATTTGTTTAAATAAAAATCATGAATAACGGAACACGAAGAGCCCTAACAGGCTCTATTCACAAAATTAGAGAATTTGAACTGGAAAAAGTAAGCCTAAAATTTGTGCTTTATATATTCTTATCGTTTTGTTTGTTCTCGTTTCATGTAGTAGAGTTAGTCCGCTGTTTTCTAACATAATTGTGCGCATCGGGTTACAAGGATGAAATTTCTACCACAGATAGAGTGTTCTACGGTGATTATTTTCAGATGTGGCGGGAAGTCAGATTCGTCCCCTGTGAGGCAGGAGAGCGGAGTGAATAGGGCCAAGTATCCCTCTTTTTTTTCTTTAATACTGGCCAGTTAAGTCTACCAGGACGTTTTTGGTATCGTTTCCGTGTAAAAAAAATATCAGAAATTATTTTTTTGTTCTTTTAATATAGTTCTATATAAAAATATGTGTGTATGGCCTAAAAGGTAAAAATCACAACAAGTTTTTTTATTCAGAGAGGTAAATTAGTTCAATTTCGTGACCATTTTCAAATTATTATTATGATTTTAAAAAGTACACAAATTAATGTAATTAAAACAAAACGTTTTTTGCTAATGTATCACGAGCACACGGGCTAATCTCAACATCAACAATTTATTTAAGTTACTGTTTGTATGAAGTGCCCAATATGCATATATTTTTAGAAACAAGATTAAATTTTCTATTTTGCAATATTTTTGTTAGTTGTAAATATTCAGGAAATATAACTAATTTATCTCCCTGAATAAAAAACACTTGTTGCTTTTTTTGCAATTTCGAAAATACCACCATATTTTTATATGGTACTATGAATAAATAACATGAAAAATTTATTGCTAATATCTGTTTTACACGAAAACAATACCACACAAGTCCGGGTAGCGTTATCTGATCAGTAATATAAAAAGGAGTCCTCCTTTGTCCTATTCACCCCGCTTTCCCGCCGCACAGGGGCCGAATCTGACTTCCCTCCACATCTGAAAATAATCACTGCAGAAAACTCTATCTGTGGTAGAAATTTCGTGGTTGTATCCCGATGTACGCAATTTCGCGACTTAGCAAAATGTACTAGAACACGCAGGCTAAGCTTAACATCAACATTTTTTCAAGGTATTTTTTGTATCAGATGTGCCCAATATGTATACATTTTTAAAAACAAGATTAAATTTGCCGTTTAGTAATATTTTTTTAAATTGTAAATATTGAGGATAGGTAACTAATTTATCGTTCTGAATAAAAAAAAACTTGTGATTTTTACCTTTTCGGCAATAAACCCAAATTTTTATATGAAACTATTCTTAAATAACATAAAAAATTAATAGCTGATCTATTTTACACGAAAACGATGTCGCACAAGCCCTAATTGCCTTAACTGATCAGTAATAAAAAAAAGAAAAAGGGCAGTACTTGGTCCTCTTCACCCCGCTCTCCCACCACACAGGGGACGAATCTGACTTCCCTCCAAATCTGAAATTAATCACCGTGAAACGCTCTATGTGTGGTAGAAATTTCATGCTTGTAACCCAATGCGCACAATTTCGCGGCTTAGCAACTCTACTAATGAAATTCAAGTAATTTTTTATTCTAAATCAGACTTTTGAAACCAATTAGAATGAAATTTATGCTTGTCCCAATGTTTGCGTGTCAGAATATTAAATCATAAATATCTGCCTGAAGAATGCGGTTTCAGAACTAAAATAACTGCTTTAATTTATACTATTCAGATTTTAAATCTTTCTTCACAGGTGTGTCTGGTTGAAGAATTCGACATATTGCAAATAGTTGGTGAAGGATGGTTTGGAAAAATACTTCTTGTTGAACATCGTGCATCTGACACAGAAATTGTTTTGAAAGCCTTACCAAAACCTTATGTATCAATTAGAGACTTCTACAGAGAGTTTCATTATGGCTTACATCTTAGTGCGCATAAAAATATAGTAACTACGTTCGACGTTGCCTTCGAAACTGCTGGATTTTATGTATTTTGCCAAGAATATGCTCCTTTAGGTAAGAAATAGTAAAAAACAAGTTATCTAGAGTTAATAATACAACATCCTAAAAACAAAACTTTAAAATTCACGAATATTTAACGTAAATCGCACACATATAGACTTAATTTTATGTTAATGTAATACTCCAATTATTTAATTATTGTATTAATGCAATAACTGAATATGACTCACGAAATTTTTAATAAGATTACTCCAATTATTTATATTTTTTTCTACAAAATAGTTGGGAGGTTAACTACTACCATTTCATTTACGCATGATGGAGACAATTAAACTCGATTCGCTCTCAACTAATACGACTAGATTTGGAAAACCGCCAACTTTCAGTTTGAATGAAAATTAATTCTGATTCATTTCTAATGCCGGGTATCATAAATCAGTTTATTAACAAAGCTTAAAAAGTCCGTGACAACATTTAAGTCTATACTCGTATAAATATATAAATGCCTAATCACTAATAACATTCCTGCTTGATTTAAATAAATAACAAAAAAATAACTGGTTAAGAGATAATCTGAACACGTTTGCTATCTTTACACTAATCGTATTATTTATTAAATATTTCAGGTGATTTGACATCTAACATGCTTGACACAGGAATTGGAGAAAGTCACACAAAACGAGTAGCGAGACAATTAGCGTCAGCTCTAGAACATTTACACCAAAGGGACTTGGTGCACAGAGACGTAAAGCTCGACAATGTTCTTATATTTAAATCAGATTTTTCACGAATAAAACTGTGTGACTTTGGAGAAACAAGAAAAGTACATTCATCTGTCAGAAGAAGAAATGAATGGTTGCCATATTCTCCTCCTGAAGTATTGAAATTACCCATGGATGCTACTTACAAGTAATTATATCAGTATCATATTATTTTGAACCGTGGAAACTAAAAAGTAAAGATGGGTAATATTTGTAGGTACATATAATAAAACGTGTATGTGATAAGTTATAGACGTGAGGCTGACCAAACATACGTGAAAACAATTCCAATGAGTATTTAGACGGTGTTTAACATAAATTTGCTAAGAATGTAAGCGCCCATTACTCACATTGTATTTCCGTTTTTAGAGCGTTAATAACCCATGACGTCTGGCAATTTGGAGTTGTTATTTTTATTTGCCTCACTGGATGCCTACCTTGGCAAAAGGCGGCTTTTGACGATCCTCGGTACACGAGGTAAGTTTCCTAAATCACACAATTTATGAATAAATTTTACAGATATGCTATAATATGTAGTTTTCTTTAAACTGAATTTTGTTTTAGCTTTTACAATTGGTATAATAGTGCAAACCCCTTGAAAAAACAACCAAAATTATGGAAAATGGTATCATCGAGAGCCCAAAAAATGTTTAAAAAGTTCGTCGAGCCCAGGGAAGATAGAAGAGCCACAAACTTCCAAGAATTGTCACGTTATTATGATGATCGATGGATGGCTAAAGGATACACAGATAGAGTTGGTACGTTAGTTTTTCTGTTAGTGTTAATATTTATTATTTCCTAGATGTCCTTATTTTTAGGGTTCCGTAGCCAAATGGCAAAAAACGGAACCCTTATAGATTCGTCATGTCTGTCTGTCTGTCTGTCCGTCTGTCCGTCCGTATGTCACAGCCATTTTTTTCCGAAACTATAAGAGCTATACTGTTGAAACTTGGTAGATAGATGTATTCTGTAAACCGCATTAAGAATTTGATGCAAAAATAAAAAAATAATAATAAATATTGGGGGCTCCCCATACTTAGAACTGAAACTCAACATTTTTTTTTTCATCAAACATACGTGTGGGGTATCAATGGATAGGTCTTTAAAAATGATATCGAGGTTTTTAGCATATTTTTTTTCTAAACCGAATAGTTTGCGTGACAGACGCTTCCAAAGTGGAAAAAAGTTGCCCCCCCCCCACCCCTCTAACTTCTAAAATATGAAAATGAAAAATCAAAAAAAAACATATGATGTACATTACTATAAAAACTACCAACGAAAATTGTTTTGAACGAGATCTAGTAAGTAGTTTTTTTAATACCTAACTTTGCACCTAATTTATATGGGGCGCTATACATACCAGGTGCAAACTTAACTTAACCACTTAGGGATGGAAAGTGTTTATACGGAACCCTCGGTGCGCGAGTCCGACTCGCACTTGGCCGGTTTTTTTTAAACTTTATAGAGAAGATTCGATAGACTAAACACAATGAAGTTTTTTTTAACATATCATGTTTAATTTTCAGCGGGAAGTGACATAGATGAACTATGCCCTTCGATGTATAGTTTTCATAGTGACGTGAATGAGAAAAATATACTTTTAAAACATTTCCGGGATAATGGCATCGAGACTACTGTTGATCGGCAGGCTAAGAAGCAAAGGATAAGAGATTGGATACAGAACAGCGTTATTGAAGAAGGTGACGAAGAAGTACGTGCTCCATTTTTTATTTTAGTCCTGTTTACATTACAGTCATACATTTTTCTTACATAATTTATCTTTTGTGTCAGTGTGGTACATGATGCTATTAAAATATTATGTGAATATATGATTATGAAATCGTGTGACCTTTTAAATTATTAACTCTTTTCAGGATGAAGAAAATCCGGAATTGATGTTTGATGAAGAAAGTGATGAAGAGCTTCAAGATACATCTCGGGGTCATCCGATTGATGAAAGTCATAGAGTAACATTACGTTACGATACTGAAAAACATATTAACCCTAGAACTGGTGAAATAATCGAAGGAGTTAAACCTCCGCCTGAGAAAAATCCACTTTCTTATGATGTGCAAAATATTGAACCTGTAGCCCCGGCTAACGTCGTTCGAAGGTATGGAGTCAAAGAGGAAGGTTCATCTCATAGCTCCACAAAAGACAGCGCATACGGGTCAATGGAAGGGAAAGTAAATAATAATGCCACTTATAGAGTAGAAAACAAACATGTCACGAACGTTGAAAAATCATATAATAACTCGCCCAGTAGATCATTAAGTGGTTCATCTATACCAAATCGATCGCCAATGACAACTCATGCTCAAAGAATACAGAAAACTGAAGAGGTATTCTCGAAAGAAATTGAAAGCACTAAAGGCAGCACATCAACACTGCATTCCGTAGGAAATTCATCTAGATCGAATAGTTTGCAGATATCACGCAATGGCTCCCTCGACAGTTCATTAGTCCATGTTAATAACGTTCCTTCTCAAAATGATCATATTATTACAGCTTCTAGGCCAAACTACCCTGCCGTAACACAAAATGGCTTCAGTCCTGGTCCAAGACAACAACAAACAAAAGCTCAGGCGTACGTGTCTATGAAGGAAACTCCATATGATATCGTACGTGGTGAGCCGAGTTGTGCAGCAGACAACAATACAAATTTAAATAAAGCATTGGTACCCGATAGCCCCTACACTTCAATGATGAATATAGTTCAGGGTCAAATTAAAATTAGTCCACACGGCAGTGAAAGTAATCAAAATGTAGTCAATGTTTCCGTCACTAATGTGAATCGTAGTAGAAAGAAATAATTGCTCAAAGTAAATAAGTCGCGAATTTGATAGGATTGTTACTTTAAGTTGCACTCAAAGTACATTTCCTTATATCTTAGTGTTCAGGAGCAGGGATTGAATTTTTCTCCCGGGCTAGGTCTAGCTGCTTAAAGGCAGATAACTGATTATATTTGGAAATATATTAATTTACTTTGAAAAGAATCGGTCGCAATAAACAATTCATGTTCAATGTAAATTTAATATAATTTTTAAAGCTTAAATATGTGCCTAATTACCTATATATGTGCATATATAGCTTCCTCGCAACTTGAATATAGTTGTGTGTAGATAGGTATTACTTATTTTATATTATTTTTATATATATGATATATACAGTCATAAGAATTTCACTTTTGACTGTGGGCCTTTGATGGTCTCAAAAATTGCTCTGTATATTACGGCCCGGCCATGACTTCGCACGACCAGCGGAGCGGCGAGCAGCGGACATAGGTGTGAGCGAGACACGGTGCTCCACCCTTCTGCTCTCACCTATGGCCACCGCTTGCCGCTCACCCGGTCACGCGTAGTCGTGTCTGAGCCGTTATAATTATAAATATAATATATGACAATTATGTAAAATGTATGTAGTGATTTATACCCCGGCGGAAAAATAATAGTTGCGTTTTCCACGTAATAAGTAAATATAAGTGATTGATAAAATATGACTGGTGGTTTGTCTTTTTCTTTCGCGTGGACAAACTCGACTGTCATTGTCATGGGCCAACAAAATTTTGTTACTAATCCGGGCGCAAAACACAACCTTAAGTGTATAGAATATTATCGTGGTCAAAGTCTTTATGACGATAGACGCGACGAACAGGCATTATTATCACAATGAGCTACTCACCCTCGCATTATCCAGATAATTATATTATGAGTATGGTATGCTTGTAGAGGCAAATCAGTTATGAATAAGTTATTACTGAACCAGCGAGCTACATCTCCGGCGTTGTAATAATTTATGTTTATATAGTAATTGATAAATCATCAGGTGATATTAATCTAAAGGTGGTGTGGTTTATTGCTTTTCGCTAAGTTTCATTGTAAGTGAATATTAGCTATCTTAAATGTACTAGGCACGAGTAAATATAATATTATTCAAATTATGCGAATATATTTTACTACCTGAACCTGGTGGGTTAAATAAATAAATATTGTTTTATAATATTCTTATTTAACTGGGGAAAATGTAATACCTACTAGATGTCCCTCTTTTTGTTTAACACATTCACTGTCCCAGTTAGACATGTGAACCTTATGTCTCTGTAATAGAGGCTTGCCGTGGCCCCACATATGGGACACGGACAGTGAACGTGTTAAACCAATTTAGATTTATTCATGTTATAGTTATAATTGTAACCAACATTCTAATAGTGCCTTTTTTAGTCTTTTTTAAATACTGTTTTATTTTCTACGTTGTATTTATCTACAAGTATATAAATGCATGTCTACTTAGTACACCGAGGTATTTGATTTCGTCGCTAATTTCAACCCTCCTCATGTGTGTAAAGGGGCTAATGAAAATTAGTTTTATTATAGCAACTGAATTGTCGTAAACATCGGCAGGTATTGTGTTTTTACATGTACATATGAATAATATTCAACTTGTTATTTCGAGACATTAAACTAATAATAAAAGGAATGAACCTGTATGACACTTTTTTTAGTGACATTTTAAACTGAAGATGATAGTGATGCGTAACTAGCGAACTAAACTCGGATTTCTAATTCAACACCAAAAAACTACGACAGATACGTCACTTTCAAAATTGTCATAATTTAAATGACATCTGAGTTTCTTTCTTAGCTTGTAAATTATTGCACCAAATGTTTTGAATGCCTCAAGTATTACAAGTACAATACCAGATTTTGTACCAAAAAATCTCCGATTTTTAAGTTATTATTATATCCACTCGTATTTATTGTGATAATTAATGTATCTAATTATTTTGTTAAAACATAGTTAATGTTACCAATTAATAAATTATCTTCGTGTATTTAAAAAAGAAAAAGGGTTTCACTATTAGATAGTAGTTTTTTGGTCTTGAATTTGAATCGAATCGAAGTATAGCTAAATTAGATAAATTTTCAATGATTGCAAAAGGCTAAGCCTTGGGAAAACACCATTAATATATCGATTAAATCACTGTATTTTTTTTTGTTGTGTAGTATCCAAAAACGAAACTGGCCGCTTTTGACTTTTTTAACAAGTTTTGTTGAGTAAACAACAATACAAAAATTAACACAGCGGACGGTATAAAACATATTAAAAATGTGACCATTGTGTCCCTTTTGCATTCCTAAAAAAACTCATTAAGAAGTTGAGAAAAAAATCAGTTCTGCATCACTTGTCACCTTAAACCCGCATTAAAAAAACGTGATTAAAAATATCCTTTCGTTTCATGTACAAATTGGTCGGAATGGGTTTATTTGCCCTAATGTCTTGACATCAACACGCCGTCATTTTAATGACGTTCAAGGTCGGTTTTAATTTTTCAAAGTAAAACAATGTTAAAATTTTTAATACTTACCTATAATGTGCCACGAGGCTGTGATTTTGTCTTGACATTTTATAAAACGTCTTATTTAAAAAAAATACCGAGAGTGCAATTGAGTATTTTTGATGAACGTATTTCAATAAGTTATACAATTAACCTAGAAAGGTTAACACAAAATAAATAAATTGCCCAATAAATGTTCATTGTGTAAATAATGCGTATTTTTTGTTATATATGTATAATTTACATGTATATTTATAAACTAGATTAAACCAAAGACATTTATGTTAATTAGTCTAAGAAAGATATAAATTTCATGTTTTGTACTTTGGAAATAAAATGTAAACAACATATATGATTATTATTTTATTTTAGCTATTTCACAGTCACTTTATTCAAACTAGCCAAATCATCACTTCACTATCACTACATAGTATAAAAACAAAGTCGCTTTATGTGTCTGTACTAGGGGTGTAACGAATATTTGCATTCGCATTCGCGAATATTCGCAAGTTTTTGAATATTCGCATTCGTATTCGCAAGAATATCTGCGAATATTGTGCCAATATTTTTCATACAATTTCGGCGTCTAAAGTGAATAAACAGAAGATAAAGACTGCTAAACGTGAGTCATATTTATATGGGGTTAAATACGCCCACATATTACTATATTATTTAATGTTATTGTCTACTTTATTTATTTTATTTAAGAGGGTGTGGTGTCCCACTGCTGATGTTGGGCAAAGGCCTCTTCTCTAATGTTTCCACGTGTCCCGGTCTTGGGCTAGGTCTTATGGAAGACATTCGGGTCCTCTCGTCATCTCCCTCAACTCGTCACCCAAGTACTCTGACATGCACCAGATTTATCCGGCCCAGTCCTATTTCAGTTACAAGTATATATTAAATATCATGTCAACGAGTTGTCAACCAAGGCGGTTGTCAAATTAAATTACGCCTAATTTTAATTTTAATTTATTTAAATTTGTATATTATTCATTGTAAATATAGGTGAAATATACGTAACAATTATCCGTATTTTTATATGAGTACGCGTAGCCGCGGATCTCCCTTTTTAAGTGCTGACAGAAGTGAAATGTTGTCGCCATCGGAGGGTGAGGGTGAAAATTCTGCAGAGGATGTCGATAATATAGAGTGGGACAAAATGTTGCATAATGCGTCGGAAGGTGTTGGTGCACCTGCAGTCCAGGAGAGTGTGGGTGAAAATCGACGTATTGCCGTAAAACGAGTCTGTGGAGGCGAGCAAAGCAGTGAGTGTGAGGAGAGCTTTGAAACTGTGATTGGTAAGCGGCAAAAGCGTTTAAGAAAGGGTGTGACTGCGAGCACGGGCGCTGTAACTGATCCCAGTCACGTCGGTAACAGTGATGAGGTTGAAGTAGCTATTACTTCGAATAAGGTATTACCTAAACAAATTGCCATGGCAAAGTTATTGCGAGCTGAAGGTATTGAAGGTGTACTTAAAGTTAAATTTAAAGGAGCATATTAAGGTGTTGATACAGTTTTCACTTAAGTCGCAAGCAGAAAAGTTACTGGGTTGCAAAACATTTAATTACGATGATTTTAAGTCTCAGTGGTCTAATCAGATCAATGGTTGCTTCGGAATCGTGAGGCAAGTAGATGAAGATATTGAGGAAGACGAATTATTGAAGGAGTTTAATGTAGCTCAAGAGGTTTCGGCGCTACGACGATTGAATCGGTTGAACGATGAAGGTCAGTGGGTGAAAAGTCAAGTGATTCGTCTTTGCTTCAAAGGTACCTGTTTGCCTGAATTCGTATTCGCTTACGGGTGTCGTTTTGAAGTGAGTCCGTTTATATTTCCCGTAACTCAATGCTCAGGTTGTTGGAAATTTGGACACCGTTTACGAGCGTGCCCAACTAAGAAAATTATTTGTCCGAAGTGTGGAAAATACCATCCTTGTTGTGAGACCGAAACGTACACGTGCATAAATTGCAAAGGCTCCCATATGGCACTCAGTAAACTTTGCCCCATGTATAGAAAAGAAAAACAGTTGAGAAAAATAATGAGCGACAATAATTGCACATATAAAAATGCTTTAGACTTATACCAAGGTGAAAAAGGATTGACTCAACAAATCGGTTTAATTGAAGAAACGCAGCGAGTCACTGTTGATAGTAGCCAGAATTATACGTCATATAGAGATGTGCTTCTCTCTAATGTACAGGATACAACAGAAGTCATAGAGGGAAACAAGAAACAGACAGCGTGCTTTTCTCCCCCTCCCTTGATATCTCCACGGATCAGGATGACGCCTAAACAAAAACCGAAAAAGATTGAACAGAAGCGAAAGGACGAATTTTATGAATTTCCAGAGCCATCAAATATACCTTGTAACCATGATCAAAGAGATGAGGACGAGGAAAGGGAACAACGAAAAAATAGATCAATGAGATTCCGAGAGCTGTTTAAAAAGCTCAGATATTTGCCTTTCCACGTCGTCATTTGAATGTAAAGTTAAGTTAGTTGTTACGTTTGTCTAGTTGACCAAATTTTTTCTGTTGTTGTTGATATATTCAAAGGTGGTGACATATTTAATTTATTATCGTTTTTCAATAATGGCAAGTAGGCATAAAGATTTGGTTTTAAATTTAGTTCAGTGGAATGCACAAAGTTTGAGGCCGAAATTGGTAGAGTTTGATCTTCTATTGGCGCAAGAGAAAGTTCATATTGCGTTAGTGTCAGAGAGCTGGCTAGAGCCAGGGTCTCATTTAAGTATCAGTGGGTATAATGTGTTTAGAAAAGACAGAGATGATGCATATGGCGGTGTATGTTTGACTGTTCATAAATCGATAAAAGCGCGATTACAGGTAGTCAATGTGCCAAATGTAGGCATAGAATGTATAGCTGTAAACCTTTAAAATTGTAATTTATTGCAGAACGTTATCTTAGTGTACTGTCCACCAAACGTAAGAACCACGCAAGCCGACTGGGATAACATTTTTTCACTGTTTTCAACGAGGTGTTTAGTTGCGGGTGATTTTAATGCTCACCACACAAATTGGTGCAGTAACAGCGATTCAAGGGGGTCTCGGATCTTTGATGCTGCATTAGAGGCAGGATATGTATCAATTAATAATAGGCAAGCTACGAGAGTAAAGTTGGTAAACGGTAGACTACAGCAGACATCGCCAGATATCTCTTTTGTCTCTACAGATATAGCCGTTAGTTTTAGCTGGAATATAATTAGTGAAAAATTAGGTAGTGATTATTTAATAATTAAGATTAAGATTAATTACCAAGAACACGTTACTATGTATAAAAAACTAAACTTCAAGTTAGCTAATTGGGACTTGTACTGGGAATATTTAGAGCAGTATTTAAATTGTCCGGGAGGGGTTTCGGATGTACAAGACCAATATGACAACTTTATTAGGCATCTTAATTTAGCCTCAGAGAAAAGTGTTCCTACTGTAAAATGTTGTCCTTATCCTAACACTAATTTCAAACCCAAACCATATTGGAACCCCGCTTTATCGGAATTGGTAGCAAGTCGTAGGCTCGCATTGAGCGTCTTTAGGCGAAACCCTACGCCACATAATCTCAATATTTTAGAAACCAAAATGGCAGAGGTAAAGAAAGCGATATCCAGTGCTAGGAGAGATAGTTGGCAAAAATACTGTAGTAGCGTTGATGAGTCAACAACAGTTTCTGAGATGTGGCAACGTATGAGATGGATAAAAGGTATCAGAAAGACTAGTTACAACTTCTCGGAAGAAGAAAAGATGGGTATGTTAAATAACCTTGCCCCAGATTATGTTTTATCGCCAACGCCTGAGTGTTTTTCCACGAATGCATTGTTGGAATCAAATTTCTCCATTCAAGAATTGAGCAATTGTTTAAAAAAGAAAGATACCGCGCCTGGAGATGATGGTATCACCTATTCCATGATACCATCTCCCCGGGAAAGGCAAACGGTATCTTTTAGATTTATACAATCTCATCTTAAGAACTGGTTATATTCCCATTCAGTGGCGTGAGATAAAAGTGGTCCCTATTCCTAAACCAGACAGCAATCCTAACTCGGCTCCAAAGATCAGGCCCATATCATTAATCTCTTGTTTATGCAAAACGTTCCATCTCTTGTTGGTTAAAAGGCTCGAATGGTTTGTGGAATCGCACGGTATTTTGGATCCGTGTACGACGGGTTTCAGGAGAGGCCAGTCGTCATTAGACAGTTTGACGCGTGTCGTTTCTCACATACAAATAGGCTTCACATCAAATATACCAACGCTTGCTTGCTTCCTGGATATTGAGGGTGCTTATAATAACGTTTTAGTTGATAAGCTCATTTATATGTTGGATAATCTAGGTGTAGGTAAGCGAGTTTGCAATTACTTGTGGAATTTTCTAAGCGATAGGGTTCTTAAGATACAAGATAATCCTGGCAGCCACACTATTTTAGTGAGGCATACAAGTAAGGGCCTAGCGCAGGGTGATCCTTTGTCTCCACTGTTGTTTAATATAGTTACGTCGAAATTGTGCCAGGAAATAACAAACGTTCAAATCTGTCAGTATGCTGATGACTTCATCTTATATAAAAGTAATAGAAATATCTCAGAAAGTTCTGGCGAAATTCAAAGAGCGCTAAATTCTTTCGTGTCGATACTGGGTTCTTTAGGTTTAGAGTTGTCGGAGCAAAAATCTAAATACTGTATTTTTAGTAGGGGGCATAGGCGACAATATGTGGATTTAAAAATAAATAATGTTGGTATAGCGCCCGTCGAGTTTTATAAATACTTAGGTCTTTGGCTAGATAGATCACTTAGATGGACCAAGCACATAAATGAAATTGTTGTTAAAATACAGAGGAGCCTTAATGTTTTAAAAGTGCTAGCTGGTAAATCGTGGGGTCTTCATCCGAAACATTTGCGTAGGATTTACATTGCGATAATTAGAAGCAGGGTAGATTATGCTAGTTTTTTATATGACAACAGTGCAAAATCAAATATTTATAAATTAGATAAAGTACAAAATCAGAAGTTAAGGAATATTGGCGGATTTATACGGAGTACTCCCATTCACGCTATGGAGAGCGAGGTTTGCATCCCACCATTATTTTTAAGGAGAAGGTTTCTTGCAATTAAATATCGTTGAAAAGTTCTTTCTGTGTCAAATAATGAAACGAACGTACTCCTGGATAATTTAGTTTTGCTCAATCAGAATAGATATTGGTTGAATAAAAAGATCCCCCTTCTTACAACTGCCACATCTGACGTCGTAGATGAGAATGTATTCTCATCCGAGCGGCTTCAGATGATTTCTCTCAATATATGGTTATCCAATATTGATGTGGATAATTTGGTTTTCTCTAATTTAGAATGTATAACAGAATCTAAAAAGGCTTATGAGCAAAATTGTCTTCGTGTTAATGTTCTTGTTGAATTACGTCAAAAGTATAAAGATTGCTACATTTTGTATACAGATGGCTCCAAGGATGCCTCTGGACGGGGTGCAGCTTTCTATGATCCGATAGATCCTTCATGCAACCAGGAGAATTATATGTTTAAAGTTTTTGGCGATGTGTGTATAATGACTGTTGAACTGGTTGCAATCTCAAGTGCATTGTCATATGTTTTAAAAAATAACTTTAAAAATGTGGTGATCTGTACCGATAGTAAAAGTGCGCTACAACATATTACTCGATCTGTTCGCGGTGAAAGGGGTGTGCCGACAGTTTATGAAATTTTAGAAAAGGTAATTCTTTTAAAACAAAGCAATATTACTATACGGTTGCAATGGGTTCCATCACACATTGGTTTGAGGGGAAATGAGAAGGCGGATCAGCTGGCAAAAGCGGGTATAACGGATGGAAGTGTTGTTGTCGTAGCGCCCTGTTATCTTGAAATAGTTAATAAATATAGGAATAAATGTTATACACTGTGGAAGGAGTACTTCGATCAAAGGTCTAGAGACAAAGGGATATGGTACAAATGTATACAGAGCGAGCCTCCGCGGATACCGTGGTTTCAGAATGTTGACTTAAGCCGTAAACATGTTGTGACTGCTCATAGGCTGCGAACTGGTCATGTGCCACTCAATAAGTTTCGATGTCTCATGAGAATAATTGATTCACCTAATTGTGATATCTGTGGTACTATAGAAGACGCCCAGCACCTGTTGATGGAGTGCCGGCGCAATCGTGCCCAGACTCCAGAGAGATGCGCTGATAGCGTCAGCCAACCTAAACCCATATGATATCGGAGCTTTTATGCAGTTGCTGGCAAATCCATCGTCAGACTATGCACGTATGGTGTATAGGTTGGCTCGCATTGTGTAAACTGTTTTTTTTAAGTAGGTTGATAGTTTTTCTTTTAGTTTAGTTGTACTTTATATTTTGTTGACGATGTAAGTAGTCTCTCCAGGCAGGTGCGGCCGGCTAGCCCCGCCCCCTGCTAATTATTGATCATCGGATGCAGCCATACTAGGCTTCCGGCTTCTCATGTAAAGAAAAAAAAAGAAAAAAAAAGTAGTCTCTGTTTTTATAGGACCGATATGTACAGTAGTATAAAGGTCCTTAATAAATAAAAAAAAAAATATATATATATTAAATATACATATGTAACTATTTTTGTTCAGGGATTGATGGTTTAAGTTAATGTATTACTTAAAATGAGCTCATCTAAGACAATGTGTTTGCGTTTTTAGATCAGGAATATAAGTTTTAAGCAAATTACATGAATTTTGCAAGACAGAAACTTTTTTCATGCTAGTTTCATTGCTCTCTGTTGCGTTTGGATTTTTTACTGACTAAATAGGCAACATTCGCATTCGCATTCGCATTCGCGAATGTCAGTCAATTATTCGCATTCGCATTCGCGAATGTCCAAAAATCAACATTCGTTACACCCCTAGTCTGTACGTCTGTCCTTATGTATGTTTAGATCTTTCAAACTACGCAACGGATTTTGATGCGGTGTTTTTAATAGATAGAGTGATTCAAGAGGAAGGTTTATATGTATAAAACATGCAATAAAAAACTCTCATATCCCTTGCATAATATTGGCTATTTTATATATTGAATGGATTTACCCTTTCCATTTCCACACTATGTAATAGAATTTGACTTTGCGTGGTCCTATTTTAATTATTAATATAATTGTAACTGAGTTAATAACGATGGTTATTTTTAAGCGATCTGTTGTTCAGCACTAACCCGGCGTTATTTCTTATGTCAAAATGACGTTTTGATTATTGTGATCCACCGCGCGCGCAGTTTATATCATAGAATTCAAATGGAATATTACGTATCAACCGACTTTTTATTTAGTTCTACCTAATCTAAGCGTCAATAACGAACGTAGGCCTCAAATCTTGAAACAAATTTCTTGTCGCAATTCTAAATTTATGTGGCTATAGTATAATGTATCATAACCTCAAAGCTTAATTTGTTTTCCGTCAAATATTTTTAAATTACTTAGTTTTAATATGCAGAAGTTACAGGATAGTGTGTTTTCGATTGTAAAAACGACCAATCTTTCACCTTCTGTGTTTAGTTATTTGCAACCATCAGAAAATGCAGGTATGTATTGTCAGTATAAAAGTAGTAGGCAGTGAAAACTAAAAAAGTACGCTTTTTATGATACCACAGAGGTCACAGCTTCCTTTTTGTGCAAGATGTTGATGTAGTCACCATTCTTACGACATCCTCCAATCTATTGTTAGACATTGATTGAACAGTTTTACACGGACCAAACATTGTTATTAGTTAATCATGAATATACTTTGATTTCGAATTTGCACTTAAAATCTATTTCCATTTCGCACAGCTCCAAAACAAAATACCAGGTTTTACTAAAAATATTGCCGATATGGAATGTAAATTATTTGTTGAACTCATTAGCAACCTGTTTACAAAATTTGGACCTTATTTGGAGTTATACAAAGTATTATAGGGCCAGCACCATCTTAATGCAAGCTTCACTGCTTGCTTCTGTTAAGCCTTATAGTTGACTGATAGAGAATGCCCTGATTTGTTATCTTAACACTTTTAACACCAGGAACCCGCTCCGCGGGCACTGTGCACATTTCCCATGTTATTGGCTACACGCATAGTGCTACTTAATCTTTGGTGGCCAAAGCGTTAAATTGTGATATAAACTTTTAAATAAGTAAATAAATAAAATATAAATTTTTATGATCTTGTACTGAGATTATTTTTATGATTTTGATATTCATGCAATTTTCCAGAAAATGTTCCTCTGGGTGGTATTCTAAGCGACACCAAGCATGGCTGGCTTGCTCTGGGCCCCAAGTGTTGTGTGGTTGACCTTAGAACCGGACTGAAGGTTGCAGCCAGGACTTTTGGGGTACCTTTCAGGTAATATATCTATACTATTATAAAATTCTTGATTTGTGGGTCATGATTTCAGGAAAAATCTTAGTAGCGTGATGCAGGATCGTCATTTGCTTTGTATGGGCGTGCATCTGTTTTCATAATTTCCTTTGTCCTCTCATCACGCCGAACTGGCTGGACAAATTTTAACCACTTTCGGTACAGGGACAGCTGGACATCCGAAGATGGTTATAGGATACTTTTTAACTGACAACGGTATAAAAACAATATGCGAACGAAGTGGCGGGCACCTAGTTTTTATTATTTTACAAGCTTTTATTTAGCTTGCATGGTATGTTTAAAGTATGTTTGTTCGGGTGAAATCTTGCAACTCAATTTTGAAGTAGATATAGTCAACCGATTGAGCTGAAATTTTGCATACTTACTTAACTTTGATGACAATACAATAATATGGTACCATGGGGCTGATCTGATGATGGAGCCGGAAAGTGGCCATAGGAACTCTATAATAGAAAAAGCAATCCTACCGAGCTTGGGCTCTTTAGAATCGTCTCAGTGAGCATTTGATGGATATCCAAAGAAAAGTACAGTCGGCTATAAAAGCTTGCCACTAAAATGACATTTTTGACAGAAACTTATTTAACTCTTTGTGTGTGATGACAAAATTTTGTTAATCAACTTGAAACTTACTGATATTTTAATGTTAAGTCAAAATGTGCGCACAAATCAAGGCAAGGCAAAGGTTGTAGTCTTGTGATTGAGTTAAGTTTGAATTATTTTTTTTGAAATGTTGTAGTTTTGTTAATTTATTTTTTATTTTTTTTTATTTACCTTGCCATTGCAATGCTAAAATATTATTGATAATGTTAAAATATTATTTCTAACAGCAACTGACTAGGTAGTAGTTTTAGATGGAAGACACTTCCCTCATAATTGGATTTTTTGGTTGTATGGATTTCTCTCCAAGTCTCCACTACCTTTAACTACTTACACAATAATATTAGCATTCACTATGAATTATTGAATTACCATATAAATTAACCAACATCACCAATTCCAGCAACACCAATGCTACAATCACCAGCGTAATAGAGCTACCGACACCACTAACCGAAAACTCCAAACAGCTGATCATCTGCCTTGAATGCGAAGATCTCACGGGCTTAATATGCATACTCCATGTGAACGGCTCACAGATCCTACGGTGCATCCAGACTGATGTGGTCATCACAGAGATAGCGGTGTGTGATGAGGTACCTGATGGACCGTTGACCTGTTTCGATGGTGTTATTATGGCTGGCTCGAAGAGAGGAGAAATCTTTGCGTTTGATCTTAATAGAGCCAGCCTCATTCAAGGTAACTGGTTTCGCTTTGAGTTGAATGTATAATTTCAAGAGAGTTTCTTTCACTGTGTGACACTTCCTTTCCTATTAGACGATATATAATATTTTCTGTAATTCCAGCATTAAAAGACATATCTCAAGGCTATGAACATCTCGTTCGAATGGAATCCAACCCGGCCAACCTAACATTCCTGTCACTCAATGCTTTGGAGCAAATCGATCAACACAGAGACCAGGCCCTAGAGAATGATGAGCATCTAGCCATAATTCTGAATGAGAACTCATTGATTGAGGGCCAGTATCTCTTCCGAAACCCTGATGGTTCGATCCGTATGAAAGCCAAAAGGGATCATATTAGGGTATCTTCCCTGCAGTACATTCCACAGCTGGGCAGTTTGGCAGTTGGATACAATTTTGGAGCGTTCCAGATTTGGAACATGATGAGTTTGGAGCTGGAGTTCGCGTCGCAGGTTAATCGTGAATGCCTGCCAGTTACGCATTTTGGATTTCAGGTAGATACAGTTTTTACATGGTATAGTTAGCTTCAAAAATAGCTGAGAATTTCACTACTAGCTTGTCATGTCATGTCAAATTGCATACTAAATTTTCACCTACTTGTGATGCTGCCTATGCCTTCCCAAGCATATAATTTAATTGGGTAGTTACATTTTACATTCAATTGACTGTTTACTTGTGTAGTGTTTAAATATGGATAAAATTGGAAATGCACATGCCTCTCAAAGAAGGAGATTTTGCATCGATAGAAATAATATTTACCTGCTGAATGAAGATGGCTAATTTCTATTTCAGGAGCCTTGTGATGACCCAAGAGCGTTTTGTTACTTGTGGGCAGTATTTTCTGTGATGGAACAGTTTGAAGAAGAGGAGTTCCCATTGGCTGTGATGTATTCCCTAACTTATCAGGGAAAGAGGATGCTCTCAGACACTAAGTGTCTATACCAGGTATATTTTAGTATCTTAAATTGACAAACCTATTGACATTTTAGACCTAATATAGGGAGCAAAATTTAATGAAAGCTAGGGATAGCCCACATCAATAAACTAAAAAGGTAGGATATTCCGAGGTCTGGTCATTATCATGGATTTCTTTACTACCTACTTTATCATGATGTCTATTTTACTTTTTGTTTCTATGTAAACTCTCTATAGCTCAGTTCACTTGCCAATCCTGTCAATATTTTCCTTGCACCTAAAATGTGTTGCAAATATTGCATGTCTTCATTATTTTGATATGGTACGAGGAAAATAGCGGAAGCGTGGCCGATTGCGCTTTATTAATTACGTTATTTATTTCCACAGGAGTTTATGACGGCAACAATAAGATTCCAAGTGGAATTGAGTGTGATGGAGAACGCTGGCCAGTTCCAAGGCGGACGATGCGTGTCGTGCCACACATACTCCATCAACTCCACTTTAGGAGAAGAGGGGGAAGACAGTAAGTGGAAGAGCGTTTTCTTCTCACTCCAGTCACTAACCTGAGGAAAATAGTTCTAAGGTCTTATGGACGTATAAGTTTTCTATTCCATTGTACTTGAGAAATAACTTATAGTTTTTTTTTTGTGTCTAGAGTCGAGTGTTACGTATGTACTTTTTGCAGGCATGTTGAACATCTGTCAGCTCGTGTGGGAATGCTGGGGTGAAAATGTGAACGTGCCAACAGAGTACGGCATGCTGTTGTTCGACCTGGACCAGTGGTACAAGGACCAGATGCCGGGTAAGTCGTTTTTTTATTTGGCGCATTCGGTAGGATAGAGAATGACTTTCTTATTGAATTCTTAACAAACATATCGTTTCGTGACGCTGCGCAGCGGTGTTCTGTCAGTCTCTGTCATCATCATCATAAATTTAAGAGCTACGCTCTTGTCGGTGGAGCAATTTCCATGCATCTCGTTCTTGCGACTTCTCCTTAACAGCCTGGTACGACACCACGTTTACCTTCGCTCGTAAGCTCTCCTTGGTCTTCCTCTCTTTCTCCTTCAATCTTTCCTTTATTATAGTATTTATAGTCTTTATATATTTGTCGTTTGGCAGCAGGTGTCCAATAATTTATCCTCTTCGGTTCTCCATTGTTTTTAAAATACAGTCTTTGTCACTAACGCATATAGCACATTTAACGTGTTTCTGTATATTAATAAGTTTCTGTCAAAAATTACATTTTAGTGGCAAGCTTTTATAGCCGACTGTACTTTTCTTTGGATATGCATCAAATGCTCACTGAGACGATTCTAAAGAGCCCAAGCTCGGTAGGATTGCTTTTTCTATTGTAGAGTTCCTATGGCCACCTTCCGGCTCCATCATCAGATCAGCCCCATGGTACCATATTATTGTATTGTCATCAAAGTTAAGTAAGTATGCAAAATTTCAGCTCAATCGGTTGACGATATCTGCTTCAAAATTGAGTTGCAAGATTTCACCCGAACAAACATGACATTAAACGTACAATGCTAGTTAAATAAAAATAAGTTTCTGTCAAAAATGACATTTTAGTGGCAAGCTTTTATAGCCGACTGTACTTTTGTTTGGATATCCATCAAATGCTCACTGAGATGATTCTAAAGAGCCCAAGCTCGGTAGGATTGCTTTTTCTATTATACAGTTCCTATGGCCACCTTCCGGCTCCATCATCAGATCAGCCCCATGGTAACATATTATTGTATTGTCATCAAAGTTAAGTAAGTATGCAAAATTTCAGCTCAATCGGTTGACGATATCTGCTTCAAAATTGAGTTGCATGATTTCACCCGAACAAACATACTTAGATACATACATACATACATACTTACATTGCAAGTTAAATAAAAGCTTTTAATGATTAAAATTCATTTAGTTAATTTTCTATACAGATTTGTATCTTTATGTCTGTGTTACTTGAGAGGCATGAGTTTTTCCATGGAAGAAAGAACCTATGGAATTGGCATGTAGGTTAAATCGTACGAAAACCGCTGTCGCCAAACTCATACAAATAAAGGCAAATCGTTACACGTCACACTATTACAAATCTTTTTTCATTGGTTTAAAGTTACAGCTATATCAAAAACAAAATGTCACTTAAGTTACGTCAGTTCTAGACTGAAAGCAACTTTACCTCGCTACATTTGCGATGTAAATTACAATGTTCCAAAATTGTAACATAAGTTTGTTTTAAAAATGCTCGGAAGTCACCAAAAGCTAACATGAAGTCACCAAAATTCTGCTACTCGACAACAAATGACACTGTGGTCAATAATATTTTAAGTTAAAACGTGATGGTACCGTACGTGAAGAAATAACACTTCAAAAGACGGTTAAGTAAGAGTTGGACTCACGCGCCGAGGGTTTTGTACAAATTATGAAAGTAATGAATATTGCTCTAACGAGAAGTTAAACTGGTTTGAGGCACAAACTTAACTTTGCCGTTGGAAAACTGTTGTCCTCGTACATCGACATAGCTCACGGTTAGTTTACAAAGATTAAGAGTTCCCCTTAGGTAAGACCTGTTCCGCAAGGCGAAAACCAGGACTGTTAGTACCGCCGCACAGGCTACAAAAAACTGGCGAGTCCCTGGCAGTCATGGGTGCACTTATATTCAACAAAATACCTGAAATAATAAGAGCTTCTCCTACAGAACGTATTTTCATCACGAAACTTAAAACTTTTTGTATTAAAAAGGCGTATTACTCTGTCAAGGAGTTCCTTGATGAGTGGGTGTGTCGAGTCCTTTTGGTGTACATCTATTATATAATTGACATGTTAATTTTAATTTGATAACTGCTGCATTGGTTTCTTTGTGTACAATTTCGAATCTATTTTATTTCTTTCGACACTTTAGTATTATTAACTTTTTATTTTTTAAGACTGAACATGTTTGACAATGTAAGTTTATTACAAATTAATTATTCTATTCTATTCTATTCTAAGTATGAATTATCGATAGTTTCGTCCTCGACGAAACAATATGAAATTCTATTTATAACAAAAAAAATTAGCTACATTCCAACACATTTATAACTCTACGTTAGTGATATATTTTACGTCATATGTTACATATTCTCTGGAAACGCAAAAATAACATTCCTACTAAACATATTCAACATAATTATAATACATATTTACAATATTTTTTAAGACGGAGCCAATAAGAAGGGTATTTCTAAACGGTAAGATAAGGCAGCAAAACTTAAGCTAGAAACTTTTTTTTTGCGTAGGTCTCCCATTAATAAATCTTCCATTATTTAATTTCAGTTATCAATTTCGAAATTGGTATCGACAATAGTAATAGCGATAGTAACATAGCCGCATCCCTACCTGAGTAGCGTTCACTTTGACGTCTTGAATAGCGAATTTTCTTGATTACTGTATAATGTAGATAACAAACGATAATGAACTGTATTTCTTAAGGAATAAAGTTGTATTCTACTAACGTGATAACTCAAATAACGAGCAACCAAATGGAGAAAAAGGAAAAAAATGGAATTATTATTTAAATAATACTTAGCGATGGTACGAAATGCCTCCTTCAGAGACAGTTTTTGCCAGGGGTTGAATTTCGACAGCTTATTACTGCACAATACGGCATGATCAACTTAAAATAATTATTTTTTATTGAAAATTTCATACGTCAAATCGAGTCTGCGTTTGATTAGCGACTGACGACGGACAGGTGCCACGGCACATATGCTTGGAAACACGGGAACGACTACTTGCCACTTCCATTAGTCTCTTTCTTCCATGAGTTTTTCTTATATGTTTTATTATGTATAGACAGAGATCGGACGGAAGGGCGTCATTATACACGGTGTCCTGTATTTAATGGACAATCATCTAATCTAATCTAAAAATATATACTTACCTAGGTAGTCTGATTATCGCAAGATCTTGAACAGTAAAGCTCTTAATTGACATTATTGAATGTTGTAATGTATTTTTTTAGTTTTCACCAGTATATTACACTGGTGAAAACTAAAAAAATACCACTTTTTTTCTGGGCACTTTAGATACCGATTTTTAAGATGAACTATCGGACTATATATTTTTCTTAATGATTGGGACCTTGTTTGACTCTAAGGGTGCTCACTGCTCACTCACCGCAAGCATTCGCCTGTAATGTAACAAAAAACAATCAGGGGACAAAACTGTCAGAAGGTTGTCAATTAAATACAGGACGCCGTGTATAATGAATGACGCCCATCCGTCCGATTTCTGTTTATAGACAACACTTAAGCAACATAGATCTAACAATAATGTTACCCGCGTGTCCAGCCACGTACGGCCTACAGAGCACCGCCTTCATGAGCACGAGCTGGTGCGGGCAGCTGGCGGGCGGACGGCGCACGCTGGCGGCGCGCCTGCAGCCCGGCTCCGTGGCGCCCTACTCGCACGCCACCAGGCTCGAGGAGCACTTCTACCCCAACTCCGTGCACTACAGTGAGTGTATAATGTTGCCGCGTGTCCAGCCACGTACGTACAGAGCGCCGCCTTCATGAGCACGAGCTGGTGCGGGCAGCTGGCGGGCGGACGGCGCACGCTGGCGGCGCGCCTGCAGCCCGGCTCCGTGGCGCCCTACTCGCACGCCACCAGGCTCGAGGAGCACTTCTACCCCAACTCCGTGCACTACAGTGAGTGTATAATGTTGCCGCGTGTCCAGCCACGTACGTACAGAGCGCCGCCTTCATGAGCACGAGCTGGTGCGGGCAGCTGGCGGGCGGACGGCGCACGCTGGCGGCGCGCCTGCAGCCCGGCTCCGTGGCGCCCTACTCGCACGCCACCAGGCTCGAGGAGCACTTCTACCCCAACTCCGTGCACTACAGTGAGTGTATAATGTTGCCGCGTGTCCAGCCACGTACGTACAGAGCGCCGCCTTCATGAGCACGAGCTGGTACCACTGTAATGCTCGTCCTTGCCGCAATGGCAAAGGGTTACATTCAATTGACAGGTTAGATTAGATTGAAAAGAATGATGGCTCTCGGCTATATATATTTAACTAAGCAGAGCAAGAAGGGAATCCCACTCGTCAAACGTTTGACACTAACTTAGCCCGTGGCCAGCCAAAACTGGCTTCACTTTCAAGCGCTAACTAGGTTTTGTTGGCGTATTAAAGAATAAAACACTTTTTTTTAGATTGCATCTGTCTGAACACATCCGACGTGTGCGTGCTCTCCACGATAGGAATTCAGCGTCAGATCATAAGCTCGATAGACGAGATCGGGCCGACGGCGTTACTCAACCCGCCGAGATTGTATAACGCGTGCGTCGCCGCTGGACTTACACCTTTATACATGGACACATGCGCGAGGAACCCGAGTGCGGTAAGTGACTGAACTATAGACGCGATGAATAATCCTGTGATCCTAGTGAAAAGGGGTGTAAGTCACATATTAATCAGAAAGAAAAGGACATAACTCTATTGTAAGACTTAAGCTCTTTTGCTCCTAGGTTAAACCTGACTTATACCCATTTTTATTAGGGCACAGAATCGTTCAAAGGAAAGTCCTTTCCCCATTTCTGCGGGCCATACAAATACAAATTATTTATTGTCAGGCAACTATATATAACATAGGTACATCAAATATAAAATAATACAATAAGTTAAACTCCTAGGTCACATTTTTTTCTGCCAGCTGTTACGCAAGTCTGTGGTGTTTGCTATGCTTATTTGATTATCCATACCTACTTTAATTAATTAAAAACGGAGCAAGTTCACAATTCGCTGTTGTTTTTTTATGTACCTATTTTCCCCGATTACTCGAAGGCAGGTTAGGTTAGACCTACTATTTCATGGTGATAAAGAACAGATTAAAAAAACTGGGAAAGAATTAGTTAAATGTTAAATATTAAAATTTTGTTTTGTTTATTAACTAAAACTAACATTTTCCGACTACTTTTTGCTTAATTGACCGTAGGTTTACATAAATGCAAAAGCGTCCCAACTCATTCATTGATTAAGACTCAAGTTACTTAGACAGAAAATGTACGCTGGTCGCTTTCCTCACAACTATTGCTTTTTTTTCTCAAATAGAGTAAACTAACCTACCCTATTGACAGTATGATGTGTTGCCAGGACGAGCAGCGCCGGTTCCTGCTGTCGGTGGCGCTGGAGGCGCGGCTGTCGCGGTTCCTGAAGCGCTGCGCGCACGACTGGGCCGCGGGCAGCCACAACGGCGTCGGCTGCACGCTGCCTTTCCTGGTAAACACTACCTATTTACTGGGTCAATCAACTATTTTCTATTGCTTGTTGCGATGGTGATGCCCTCTGGGTCACTCTTTAAAACTACTATTTTCGGCAACAATATTCGGCAAAAACTTTGTAATTCCAGCAGTTATAACTGAGTTATAAGCCGATTCTTATTTAGGCTCTTGAACATACCAATATGTTAAATAAACTAGCGACTCGCCCCAGTTTCGCACGGGTGCAATGCTGATAAATTATATATTGTAGTACGTCACCTGTCAGATGTGTGGTGTGGATAGATATATATTACATGCAATAGGCTATCGTACTTTTTTTTGTTTATCAGGTGGACTGGTGCTGGCGCCGCGCTATACAGCTGAAGGAGAACGCTAAAGATCTCACCGCTCCGTTATTCTCCTCATCCTCTTTACCCGACAGGTACCGCATTACCCAAGTTGGGATATATGCCTAAAAAATAAAGACTCCATTTTATAAAATCGGTATAGAGTCTATACTATAGACCAATTTCAGATTACTATTTCGTCCGTTTGCTAATTAGGTTTTTTTTTTTCCCTCCTTAGTATTTTCTGATGAAGTTACTATTGATTTGTACTGCAAAACGGTACGGACAAGTGAAAGTCGAAAAATGTAATATGAATTACTTGTGACGGGTGTCATAGTGTCACCATCTAACTGTTTATTGCGGTACTAAAGCCCTAGTTCTAGAAATGGTTTCTGAATTAACATAGGTCGTAAATTGATATATGCCAATTATGATTTTTTATTACCAAGAAGCTTATTTTTTACGTCACCCTAGGCTGTTAGCGCCCTACTACGCGAGAAAATCTCACTTCCGGGCCAAGACAAGACGTAAAACTTTAGGCAAACCACGGGCGGTAATTCATAAAGCTCCAGATTGGCCCTCACCTTCGGTTCGGGCTACAAACACCTACGATCTGGGAAATTCACGAAATGTACTATTTCATCACATTTGCTCGTAAACTATGTTATTACATGCGGGTTTACTGAAGAACAAAGGCCTATACAGTTCCCGTATATTACTTCAGACTAAGAAGGTTTCAATTCAGCCAAGGTTTATTGTTTTTATTTCCTCCCAAATGTGATGAGAAATATTGTGTGTATGACGGGCAGTAAGGGGATCACAAACTCGGGCCATAAAAAGCGTGTCTAATAGACCTTCGTTAGTAATCCCCTTCTTATCACTTATGACACAATGTGCTATAACAGGAACGTGGTGAGATGCCTGGAGCACTGCGTGCAGCAGCTGACGCAGCTTACGGGGCTGCTGGACGCCATCCTCACCAAGTGCTGCAACCTGGTGGTGCCGGAAGGTAATTATAATTCTGACCGTATTAAGGCTCCGGCCCCCATACATGACCAGGGGTTGTCTATTGTTTGACCGAAATTTATATGCAATAATATTGATTTGCTCGAATTTCACTTACCCGAATTTCATTTGCCCGAATGTTTAGTTTCCTAGAAAATTCATTTGACATACTCTTGTATTCCCGAATATTATATGCCATAATGATACGAATGCCATAAGTATTGTTTTCCATAGTATTAAGTGCAATACTATTGTTTGATAGAATATTTAAACGCCATACCTACTAAATATTGTTTCTGTGCGAATCCAACCTGGCTTAGCATCTTATTTTCTGTAGGCATATTGTGGCCACGTATGTACATAGACACTACTGCATGGTCACAATACAAACCTAACCTAAAGTTTTCGGTTCTGGTCCAATGTCGTACGTCCTTTTATCGTAGTTCTTCTAAAACTGTAAATTAGGTTAGGATTTGTATTTTGAAGCAAACATTCTGACGCTCCGCTCGCTTCGCTCGCTCCGCTATACGGGTCACAACACAAACCTAACCTAACCTATAGTTTTCGGTTTTAGATCCATGTACTATTTGGTAGCAGTTCTTCTAAAACTAGGTTAGATTGTAAATTAGGAAACTGTAAATTAGGTTAGGATTTGTATTTTGAAGCAAACATTCTGACGCTCCGCTATACGGGTCACAAAACAAACCTAACCTAACCTATAGTTTTCGGTTTTAGATCCATGTACTATTTGGTAGCAGTTCTTCTAAAACTAGATTAGATTGGGTTTGTATTTTGACGCTCCGCTATACGGGGTCATAAAACAAACCTAACCTATAGATGTCGGTTTTCGGCCTACGTTCCATTTGGATAGCATATGAAATTATAGCATGTGACAATTATGGAGTACAATCTTTATGGAAAATGTGATTATTGGTTTTAATATTATGGGAAACAAAGATTCGGTCATAGGATTAATATGGCAAACAATGATTATTTGAAACATAATTATAAGAAACAGGATTCGGTCAATTGAATATTATGGCAGACGAAATTCGGGCATATGAAATTCGGGCAAGTGAAGGTATACCATGACCAGTTTTACCTTCAGTTCCATCTGATCGGACTTAAATCTGTACCGTGTATGAATGAAACGGCCTTAAGATCACCACGCTTACGGCGGCCGCGTGGACTGAAGCGATTCAATCACATCGGCCTGATCAGTTTTGCTTTCCCATGTATGGTGACCTTATCCGTTCAAAAATGCTAAATGTTGTAGACATTTTTCTTTATGATCTGTTACTATTTAGAATAGGGCTGTTAAGATTTACTAGAGACCCGTTGCGGCGTCGAACCGCCGCTAGAATATGGAAATCCGGTAGTGTTACAGAAAATAACTACTTTATCGATCAGAAGTTTTTGGGGAACCAAGAATAAATACTGAAAAAAAAACACGTTAAATTGATGTTTTAAAAACGTTAAAACATGCCAGGCTAGAGCCAGGCCTGATAGCCAACTGCTGGCTTCATCGTGACAACTTATTCAACTCTTTTGTAAAAATAACTTATGCATTAATGACATGTGATCTGCTGATATGTTACACAAATAAAATGCATATTAGGTATTTGTTTTATGGAAAAATATAATTCATGACAATAGTCCCATATCTTAAAAAAATAATTGACATATTTTCATAGGACCGAACATCAGATTGGTAGAATTTTAATTTGTTGTTCTTTCTTCAGGACATAAATTTATCGATTTGATCGATTTCTATCAATTTCCAGAAATAGCACATGAATCGAAATTCTGACAGATTTTGTCACTCACTACGCAGGTTTTGAAAAGGAGATCATGGAGTGCGTAACTGTTTATGTATTCATTCATAATCGTAAATACTTCAAAATATTGATACTAAAAAATGTTACATAAACTCAATTGTATGAAATAGAGAGCAAAAAACGTTTATAGATACCTACACGAAAAACACTATCAACAATGCTTGTTTTTTTTATGAAATTCAATAGAACGTGCAAATTTTCTTGATATGGGTGCTGCCATGTCATCAATTCATGATCATCAATAATTTATTCAATAACAATTACACATTGTGTTTGAACTTCTTACGATAGTTATACTTAATCAAACCCTACTTACTAATCTAAATAAATTACTGACCAACAATAATCCACCATAAAGAAAAGAATGTGTCAAATATGTGTAATAAAAAAAATCCAATATATAAAACAGCTAAACATGTTTGAAAAAATAAATATAAGATTTTTTTTTTCAAAAGTTGAGCTGAAGGCCTAATACCCGAATTCCAAATTCTAACTTTCGTGTCTTTCCTCTCATTGAAATAGTGTCTGACAGAAGACTGAGGGAGATGCTATCTATACTCTCAAGTCTATAATAAAAGCCTAATTTTAGGGTTCCTTACCATTGTCGGTAAAAACGGAAGCCTATCAAGTTTCGCATGTTAGGGTAACACGTTAATTATTTTATTCCACATTGCCAACTCGTCCACAATGTCAGCTCGTCTATATTCCCATCTGGGTCACAATGCCAACTTGTCCACACACCCAACACGTCCACATTGCCAACTCGTTAATACACCTAACTCATCTGCATTGCCAACTCGTCTATATTACCAATTCGTCTCCATTGGCAACTCTTCCATATTCCCAATTCGTCCACAATGCCAACTCGACCATATTGTTACCTCATCCATATTCCCTACTCGTCCACAATTCCAACGCGTCCATACTGCTTACTCGTCCACAATGCCAACTCGTCCACAAATACAACTCGTCCAAATTTCCAACTCGTCCATATTCCCAACTCGTCCACATTCCCAACTCGTACACAATGCCAAATCGTCCACATTGCCCACTCGTCCATACACCTAACTCATCTACATTGCCAACTCGTTCATATTATCAACTCGTCTTTATTGCCAACTCATCCATATTCCCAACTCGTCCACAATGCGAACTCAACCATATTGCTAACTCGTCCACATTTCCAACTCGTCCATACACCGAACTCGTCTACAATACCAACTCGTCCTTATTATTAACTCGTCTTTATTGCCAATCTCATCCATATTATCAACTCGTCCGTATTACCAACTCGTCTTCATTGCCAACTCGTTTATATTACCAACTCTTCTTTATTGCCAACTCATCCATATTCCCAACTCGTCCACAATGCGAACTCATCCATATTGCTAACTCGTCCACATTTCCAACTCGTCCATACACCGAACTCGTCTACAATACCAACTCGTCCTTATTATTAACTCGTCTTTATTGCCAATCTCATCCATATTATCAACTTGTCCGTATTACCAACTCGTCTTCATTGCCAACTCGTTTATATTCCCAACTCATCCACAATGCCAACTCGTCCACAATGTCAGCTCGTCTATATTCCCATCTGGGTCACAATGCCAACTTGTCCACACACCCAACACGTCCACATTGCCAACTTGTTAATACACCTAACTCATCTGCATTGCCAACTCGTCTATATTACCAATTCGTCTCCATTGGCAACTCTTCCATATTCCCAATTCGTCCACAATGCCAACTCGACCATATTGTTAACTCATCCATATTCCCTACTCGTCCACAATTCCAACGCGTCCATACTGCTTACTCGTCCACAATGCCAACTCGTCCACAAATACAACTCGTCCACATTTCCAACTCGTCCATATTCCCAACTCGTCCACATTCCCAACTCGTACACAATGCCAAATCGTCCACATTGCCCACTCGTCCATACACCTAACTCATCTACATTGCCAACTCGTTCATATTACCAACTCGTCTTTATTGCCAACTCATCCATATTCCCAACTCGTCCACAATGCGAACTTAACCATATTGCTAACTCGTCCACATTTCCAACTCGTCCATACACCCAACTCGTCTACAATACCAACTCGTCCTTATTATTAACTCGTCTTTATTGCCAATCTCATCCATATTATCAACTCGTCCGTATTACCAACTCGTCTTCATTGCCAACTCGTTTATATTACCAACTCTTCTTTATTGCCAACTCATCCATATTCCCAACTCGTCCACAATGCGAACTCATCCATATTGCTAACTCGTCCACATTTCCAACTCGTCCATACACCCAACTCGTCTACAATACCAACTCGTCCTTATTATTAACTCGTCTTTATTGCCAATCTCATCCATATTATCAACTCGTCCGTATTACCAACTCGTCTTCATTGCCAACTCGTTTATATTCCCAACTCATCCACAATGCCAACGCGTCCATATTACTTGCTCGTCCACAATACCAACTCGTCCACAAATACAACTCGTCCACATTTCCAACTCGTCCATATTCCCACCTCGTCCACAATGCCAAGTCGTCCACATTACCAACTCGTCCATACACCAAACTCGTCTTCATTTCTAACCAATCAACAATGCCAACTCGTCCATATTGCTAACTCGTCCACAAATACAACTCGTCCACATTTCCAACTTGTCCATATTATGCCCAACTCGTCCACAATTCCAAGTCGTCCACATTGCCAACTCATCCACATTTCTAACTCGTCTACAATACAAACTCGTCCTTATTATCAGCTCGTCTTTATTGCCAACTCGTCCATATTCCCAACTTGTTCATTTTGCTAACTCATCCACATTTCCAACTCGTCCATATTCTCAACTCGTCCGTATTACCAAGTCGTCTTCATTGCCCAGTCGTCCGTGTTCCCAACTTGTTCATTTTTCCAACTCATCCACATTCCCAACTCGTCCATATTCCCAACTCGTCCACATTGACAACTCGTCCATATTACCAACTTGTCCGTATTACCAACTCGTCTTCATTGCCAAGTTGTCCATAATACGAACTCGTCCACATTGCCCCCTTGTCCATGTTCCCAACTTGTAAATTTTACCAACTCATTTCATTTTCATTTCATTTATTTCTTTCATTGAACAATATCAATCGTGTTTGAAATAATACATAAAATTAAACAATAAAAAGGACCTTAACTAAATTACGTGTAAGTAAATATTACAAACGTGTGGAACCAAATCATTATCAAAATTAAAAATAAAAGTGTCATAAACGGGTCAAGATAAAATTATTAAATTACAATTCCAAGAATAGGTACAATAGGTCATCAACATTGCCAACGCATCTACATTTCCAACTCGTCCATATTCCCAACTCATCTACAATACCAACTTGTCCTTATTATCAGCTCGTCTTTATTGCCAAATCTTCCATATTACCAACTCGTCCGTATTACCAAGTCGTCTTCATTGCCAACTCGTCCATATTCTCAACTCGTCCACCTTGCCCACTCGTCCGTGTTCCCAACTTGTTCATTTTGCCAACTCATCCACATTCCCAACTCGTCCATATTCTCAACTCGTCCACATTGCCCACTCGTCCGTGTTCCCAACTTGTTCATTTTGCCAACTCATCCACATTCCCAACTCGTCCATATTCCCAACACGTCGACATTGACAACTCGCCCATATTAACAACTCGTCCATATTCCCAACTCGTCTATATTACCAACTTGTCGATTTTACCAACTCATCCACATTCCCAACTCGTCCATATTCCCAACTCGTCCACATTTCCAACTCGTCCATTTTACCAACTCATCCATATTACCAATGTAGATACATTCCCAACTTAGCTACATTGTCAAGTCGTCCATATTCTCAACTCGACCACATTTCCCATCCCGTTGACATGCAAGCGGAAGGACTAAGTTTTTTCTTGTAAAATACCATTTAATTTACCATGACTCATGCCATTTTCCTTGAAATTATTTTTTTGATGGTTTATAATATAATCACATTTATAATAATCTATCATAAATTTACTTATTTGAATGACGTAAAATTAGTTTTACTATTTTTTTTCTGCATTGATTTATTTTAAATCTCGCCTATAAAAATAATCTATTCTTGAATGACGGTCAGTTTTTCTAGTCTTTCGAGTACCAGTCCAACTCGCACTTAACCGGCTTTTTTCTCCACATTTTTAACAGGTATGCGAAAAAAGTTTCCATATCAACATTTTAAAAAGAAAAACAACCTGGCAATTTAGAGCATTGACATAATAGCTCCCAATAAAAAAGACATTATAGTTGTCAGAATATGGTTACTGTCATTCATTGTCAACAAACTGTAAAATTATTTTTGCATATTCGTACGTTTTAAGTGTTGCGGATATTATGTTGCCGACTCAAAAATAATATTTCATCATGCTGAACAACTTACTACAGGTTTGTGAGCAAATCATGCTTATTATTATTCGGTCATCTTATGTCAAAATAGGGATCACAGGTCACGTGGTTAGCGCACAGTAGTTTTTTCAAATCCATTTTTCAGTACTATTTGAGGAAAAAATAAAATTCCAAGAGTGTTATGCACCTCTCCAGCATGAGACGAATCTAATGACATATCATTTATCAAAATCGGACCATAACTGTAGATCTGATGGGATGTACAAAAATCGGCCTCGCGTAATATATATATAGATTGGTGTATATTTGAAACCTAGTTTCAACTTTTCATTGATAATATTTGTTTCCAAACTACTCGATATTGACAAAATTCACTTAGAAAACTGTTTTTTCAACATATTTTCGGTTGCATGCAATGAAAGCATGAAATAGCCATGTTACTTTCTAGAACTCAGGGGTAAATATTATTAACTAAACTAACTGTGCTGGCTCAGCGACCCAAAATGAGTATTGGCCTTCGACACGAGAGCTCGCCACTTTACCCGATTCTGCGCAATCTCTCGCCAGTTTGTGGCCTTGAGCTCACGCAGATCCTTCTCTACCTGATCTATCCAGCGGTACAATGGCCGACCGACCGGACGAAACTTAAAAAAAAATATTTGAAATTATCAGTATCCTCTTACTCGCAGCAAAAAGTTGTGGCCCTAAATTACTATCTCAAATTGCTTTGACTCCAAATGGAGACAAAGCAGATATAAAGAGCCCAGTACTCAGTAGTGAGACAGTATAACCTGTAATAAAATAACATTAATAAACCATAGAAAAAAAGTTATCAAATGACATCTAAGTCCTCTTATCAATTTTTATATCGCTTGACAGCGTTGTTTTTTTGTTCAGGTGTTTTTTTTTTTTTTTAATCATACAATTGCTTTTTAGTCTCATCAAGTTATCATATTCAGAATCGTTTGTACATTCGGACCTCATACAAGAAAACCTGTGTTCCAATATTTCCATTCCAGATCATCACGTTTCTGTTTAAATATTTTTGCAATTTGTATGAACGTGATGTACTGGAAAAATATGTTTTCATACAAAATTTTACTAACTATTCTAGTTCAGTAATTCATCAGTTTTAATATCAATTTTCCTGTTTTTATTATCATTATAGATTATTTGTTAATATTAATGCATGTGACGATCACAGTATAACTGAAAGTTAGTACTAAAATAAAGAAATCTTATCTAATCAATGTGATGTACTGGAAAAATATGTTTTCATACAAAATTTTGCTAACTATTCTAGTTCACTAATTCATCAGTTTTATAATCAATTCTCCTGTTTTTATTATCGTTATAGATTATTTATTGATATTAATGTATATGACGATCACAGTAGAACTGCATGTAAATTGACTTAGCGTAATTTATATTCACATTTTATATTATGAAATAAAGAAATCTTATCCAATCTAATCATGACGTATATTGATTCTGGGATACTTTGTTGCAGCCCTGAGCGAGATAGAGGAGAAGTACAAAGGCGTGGGCACGGTGTCCCTGTACTTCCAGGTGGTGCAGTGGTTCCTGCGCGTGGGGCTGCTGCCCGAGCGCCGCCAGGGCCTGCCCTATCCGGCGCGCCAGCTGCACGAGACTTATACCAAAAGGCAATACTCTAGACTTTTAATTTCATATTTTTTTTTTTTTTTTATTTATCTCATGCAATGCTTGCATTTGGTACATTTATTTTACTTTCGCCAAACATACGTTTATTGGCGAATGCTGCGCTCACTTTTATAACTACTTGACTTTTATGACTTGATCTAGTGTGATCCTTTCCGTAAAATCTTATGCAATTTTATAGCGAGTACCCTGTACCCCTGGATTACGGATCCAGCGTTAACCTCTTCACCACTCTAACGCCATATAGCCTCTCGATTTTTTCCCTTATGCTTTGTGTGTTTATTTGAAAGGCTTTAAACCTTAATACTCTGGACCGGTAATCCAGAGGTACCGAGTTCGATACCCGGTCTCTTCCGCCAGGTTCCGCATTATTATTTTTTCTCTGTGCTTTGATCTTTGTATTAATGGTTCAATATAAAAAATATTGGTGTATGCACTTTAAAAATTAAGAGATACGTTTCACACATTTATATTAGTTTTAATGTTTTGTTGCAGGCGGCTTAAACTTCACCGGTTACAAAGTGGCCTGCCAGACGAGGACGCAGCAAGCAAATCCTGTTCTCTCCTTTATATCGATCAACTCATTGAACATGAATTCGGCGGCGACAGGATCCAGCAGTAAGTCCCCTCAAACGTATAGAACACGAAACGAAAAATTGAAAATAATGGGTCCATATTGGCTGACATAAAATTCGTATTCATAATTGTTATTTCAGTTAGTCATAATTTCTACTTTTCTCGGAAACAAATAACTTTTCAGGATTGTTATAATACAAACCTAACCTAACCTAAGCTAATGGG
The DNA here is from genome assembly GCA_905147355.2 of Apotomis turbidana. Classification (NCBI taxonomy): domain Eukaryota; kingdom Metazoa; phylum Arthropoda; class Insecta; order Lepidoptera; family Tortricidae; genus Apotomis; species Apotomis turbidana. Next base: position 7,020,326 of record LR990294.1, on the reverse strand, counting down.
TTTTACTCTTAAAACTCGCGTAAAGTTATTAATTTCTGAATTATGACTAACAATTTTATGACAAACAATACGTTATGACCATCAATCATTATGTGAAAAAATGCGCTCCCAGATTCCAAATTAAAAAAACCGCCCAAGTGTGAGTCTGACTCGCGCACTGAGGGCTCCGTACAAAATACTTATCCCATTTTAACTGGCCGGGTGAAGTGTGCACCTGGTATGTATGGCGCCAGATACAAATGAGGTGCAAAGTTATCGCAACCGATCACGTTTGTTGTATGGGAGCCCCCTTAAATATTTATTTTATTCTGTTTTTTAGTATTTGTTGTTTGTGTGTATTGAATTGAAATATGATGGCAATTTTTTTTGTGTGTTAGGTTAGAGAACCTATGGAGAGCCATATGAGAGATTTCTTTATTTATTTATTTAATCTTTATTGCACAAAAGAACACTTATCGTACAAAAGGCGGAGTTAATGCCATGAGGCATTCTCTACCAGTCAACCTTCGGGCAAAGCAGATAAATTGTGGGCGGTGCAACTAACTTAACCAAGTTATAATAAATAAATATTTAGATAAATACATATATTCATATAATATATACACATATAAATAAATACAGATGAAACATACTAATCAGATAACCTAAGAATTCACAACTCTGCTAGCGTAGAGGTCACGCAAACATCTTTTGAAAGTGCATTTGTTCGGAGCTTGTTTGATCTTGAGGGGAAGGCGGTTGACATCTTTAAAACAATATCTATTTTTCTAACAAAAGTAAACAATATCTAATTACACGTAGCACGTAGCACACACAGCTTCCTTCTTTAGTTTATTATAGCTGTGTAAACGCTTATACAGCCTATATGCTACTTGGAATTAAAGACTATTGCTTTTTCTATTATTCTAGAATGTGGCTGAAAGGGGGCAGCGAGACTAACGGCCTATATCCACCGCCTTCACTGTACTCTCTGTTGCGACTGTACCTTCTGCCTGACGTAGCGGAAGAACACAAACATTCACTAGTGCTCTATCTGTTGGTGGACTACTCTATGGTCTACGAAGTCAGGTGAGTAAACTGAATAATTTGTTTTACTTATACTAGAATGTAATTAAAACGTTACAGCCAGACCAACGGCTATCCACCGCCTTCACTGTACTATCGGCTACAGTGCGTGAGTTCTAAGATTGCGATTCGGGTTTGGGTGAAAACTGAGAGGTTCTTATGTGAATCGCGTAAGAGCGGCCGAGACAGGTATAAAACGCGAATCGCATTCTGACAACTCACTCACTATACGTGTGTGTATTCTGCCCGAGAAAGCGGAAGAACACAAGCACTCGCATGTGCCGTTCACGACAACTTTTCTCGATTTGTATGGGGAAAGAACGTTCTGAAGAATATTTCCCATACAACTCGGGAAACGTTCTCGAGAACGGGACATCTAGCTGTATCTATTGGTTGACTACTCTATGGTCTACGAAGTCAGCCGAGATAACTGAACCTTTAGCCTTTGACATAATATTTTCAGAGGATTGGAGCAATTCGTCAAAAGAACCTGCTAGAAATTATATAAATATATGTAAGAAAATTGGGCAAATTTCATAAAAGAGCAGTTTTATTAAGGTACCCTCCAGGGTCTTGGCTGCAAAATGGTATTAAAATATGGAGTAATTTTAGAATGTGCCATGACTTTGTGGGATACCAAACTTTGGAAATTAGTTACTTTTACCCTACACCTCTAGCACAACTGCCACAAGCGACTATTTATCGCGCGACATACTTGCATGTCTCTTTCTGTGCAGTAATGTGAGAATGTGACGGGTAGCGCTAAATCGGGCGACAAGAGTCACGTAGCATAGTTGTGCTAGGCAGGCTGCTGTGTAAAGACACAGCCGTGTAGAAAATTTCGAAACGTTAAAACTTCCACGTGATATTGATTGCAAAGACTACTTGACCTAGATTCTTCACAAAACAGGTCGATCGGCTATTTGGCACAACGGATGTTTTGATCGTTAAAAATGCAAGTAACATTACGCTACAGGTTTCATGTTCTATCTATAGTTTTACGTCTTTGATCTCTTGATGCAAAATAACCTTTTGTCAGCTGTTTAAACGAGGATCATAATCATACTGATTATTTCATGGAAGTGTTTGCGTAAAGCTTTCTTTGGTAGGTATACAGGTGATCAATCCAAATGGGTCGGCAGGGATAAGTCAGAAACTATAAGATCTAGAATCCGTTCTTAGGAACAATGGCGTCGATTTTAGATTTAATAAAGATGGTACAAGCCAAAACTGCTAATCCTGCAATAAGATGTAGCTACTGGCACCTCGCCGTGTACTGTCAACAGCCTAGATAAAAAGTTATGTCATCTCTTATGTCGTCATGTCACTTGGTTTCTGGTGAATAAAATATCTAAACATAATTTCATTCAATGTTTTAATTAGAGCCCCTAAAAAGAAAAGTCCGCCGAATTATTGTAAAAAATGCTCCCTACTAGATTATAATGAAAGACGTTGTGAATAAGATTAAATTCTATTTTGATTTTATACTGGTTTGTCTTAATTTTTGGCATTAGATATGCTCGTACAGCTGAAGTTTTATGTATGACTGGCGTAACCTATTGTCCTATAGAAATAAAAGCGTAATGGCGCACCATTTTACTACCCAATAACCGCGTTATAAAGCGTTATATTTATCTTTGATGTCATGCTATTTCAAAAGACCCCATACATTAGTTGTCCAGAAGCTCGTTTACATTCGCACGCTAAAACAAAAACCTAACGTTTAAAAGTGTTCTGAATTTAAATTTGTGAAAACATGCAGGTTTAGCACTGAATTATTTGAATTTCGAACGGTCCGTTTTGTTCTAGAAAATACGGATTTTTTTTGTGGAGTGTGGCTTTATGTAAAAACTATTGCTATTTTTATATGGCTTTACTGAAGTGAACAAATTGCAAAGTTCGATTATTTATTCAGCGTATGATAGCTACCTTGGTTCTTAATGATCAATTTATAAACAGCCTATGCGTTGCTGCAATTTGTGGCCCGGCCATTATTTGCATCTTACTCTAGCGTAGGGTGTCAAAGAAGGACGGCCATAGTAGCCGGCCACAAATTGCAGTAAAATATGGCCCGTTTAGAAGCCCCATAACGTCTATATATTTAGTCCATTATTTTCTAGTAAACCCGACACCAGATGCTGCTACTCAATTCCAAAAGAGCCTTTGCGCTCTATTGGCTCTAACGTCATATACCTTTTTGTAATTAATGATCTTGTGTCGGTAGATATGAGGCGGTGGTGCGGCGATTAATGCAGTTCCCCACTATGTTCGGGTTGAGCAACACCGCCATTAAAGCTACGCAGGCGTTCTGGCATTTGGATCATAGGGATTTTGATGTGAGTATACATAGTCTTGTTTACGGAAATGTTTACATTCTTTGCATTTATGTCAGAGATCGAATTTTCGTGATTGAAAGATCTAATTCTACTCTAGTTTATATTTATAAAGACGTAAAAACGTGGTGTCTGGTGTATGTGTAGATTTTTTGCTCGCTAAGCCCGTTAATTTATGTGAGAACTGTATGGTATTCAACTAATAATGTTTAGATTGAAGAAAAATGACTTGTTTTCCGAATGCTCTTTTTTTACGAAGATTCTTATGCGTTTAAAATTTAATAATGTATAAAGTAATCGGATTCCATCGCTTTATTAAAAAAAAAAAAAAACTTAGCACTTACAATAATCAAAATTGTGACCCTCTTGGTATAATTTTTTCTAATTAATTTTTCAACAACGAACCAGTGTTTCTAAAAAGTGCTAATATATTTTCCAGTTCGCCCTTGACCAGCTCCAGTGTTTAACCGGCAACACGCTCTCCGAGTGGCAACACCACGTCGTCCTGTCCTCGCTCCTCGCCCAGAACATGACACAGGCCGCCCTCCAATACCTCCACGTGCGGAAACCCGCGCCGATACAGAACATGAAAACCAACGAGAATAATAGGGTCAATGACCATGATAAACTGGAGGATTGGCGGTCGTGTTGTAACCTGTATCTGGCCAGGAAACTGGTTTTTGAGGCGCTGGATGTGGTCAGGATGTGTGTGCAAAATGCGGCGAGCTTGGAGGACAAACTACAGGTGTTGAACTACTTTTTCAAAGGTCAGTTTCTTTGTCTACCCTGCACGTCTAGCATAACTTTGACACGCGACTCTTTTTCGCGCGACATATTATACCTGTCACTTTCCTTTGAATACTGTGCGAAAAAGACAGGTGACGCTAAGTCGCGCTGACCTTGACGGAGCGGTTAGCGGATAAAGGATAAAAAATTAAATATTATCGCATCAATACATTATCGAAAATAAGGTGAGTCGGGGCTATTGTAGCTATGGGGTTATTGTATCTTCTTACCATTATAATGGTCTGTGACCATTATAATGGTCTGTGTATATATAGGATACACAGACCAATGGTATATATACACAATCCTATATATACACAGACCATTTTAAGGGTCACAGACCATTATAATGGTAAGAAGATACAATAACCCCATAGCTACAATAGCCCTGACTCACTTATCCCATTTTGTTATTGAAAAGTTCATTTGAAACATTCCTCATTCTAAAAGAGCGTAGGCGAACAGTAATTGGTCACAGCGCAGAAAACTATACAGTCGGACTATTACTAAGGCGGATTTAGTATGAAAATTGTACCACTGTTCTTTTTGCGTGCTGTTTCTCTCAATTTTCCACAAGGTGCTTTATTTTAAAACTAGTCCGTATCAAGTAAAAATAATAGTTTTTGGTTATGTGATAATAAGTTAATGGAATCAGTTTAAACTGAACACTATTTGAAAATTTTAAATGTTGTCAATTGTTCGAACTGTACTTCCAGGGTGCCGCAACACTGGGCAGTTGTCGAAGATCCTACAAGTGACCCTGTTGCCCTTCGAGGAGGAGGCGTTTATAAACTACCTGGAGACGAGCAACGAGCAACACACTTCTGACATCTTGATCATGTACTATTTGCAGCAAGCCAGGTGCGAACTTATTTGTTACGATGAATTTTCAACTAATAAAATGTTTTCTTCGGGAGGTCGTACACGTAGAAACAGTAACTAACAGCATTGATACAGCCGATATTAGATTTAGGGCCGATTGTTCAATCACCAGATAAATTTATCTGCCAGTTAAAATTATTGCTATCCTTTTCTCCCGTCATATACAAGAAAAGTGACAGCCAACATTTATCTGACAGATATGTTTTATCTGGTGATTGAACAATCGGCCCTTAGTGAACAAAAAAAAACATTGTCAAGGTAAAAAAAACTGATTTGCTTTAATTGCGACATGTGGTCTTTTGTCACATTTGCAACGCGAGACAGAAGCGATACAAACGCGCGACTGAATGAATTCTGTATCATGGCTGTAGCGATGCTGAATCGCGACTGTACCGATGCTCAATCGGTGCTGTATCGATGGGTTCACTAATCATTGCAGAATATTTTTTCGCCGAATGTTTCACTTTGCAGAAATGTCATTTCGTAGAAAGCGCTTTTCTCTGAAACTGTCAACTATTTGGGATTGTTATTACAGAAACCTAACCTAATTAATAGGATGATTTTACATGAATTATGAAAAATCTATGACTACAGAGAAAAAAAAATCTGCAGTGAAAATTCGGCGACATGCAAAATTCCACCAAACATAATTCCGCGAAAAGGCAGCACATATATATATATACATTTTTTTGAATACATTTTTTTTATTTTTCATACAACCTTAAATATTACCATATTATATTTTTGAAGGCTGGAGTGATAAGCGCAAAATTTGTCAATAATGCGGGCGTGGCCGTCAGTCTCGCATCGGGCTATCCAGCCATCTTCGTAAATGCCGCACTTTATTAGACGCTCCTTAACTAATCTGTTATACATGTAAAAGGCCAATGACGATGATATTTTTGGACAGATACTTGGAAGCGCAACAACACAACAACAAGCTCAAATACAACAAGCGTTCAAAGGAGTTATCAGCCTCTGCAGAGTCCATGTTAGACGTGATGGATCGCGAGAGCGCGCGCGATACGCTGGTCCAAGTCGTATGTTCTTCACTACCCTCTATCGCCACCAAAGTGGCCAATACGGCATTGAATGACAGGGAATATGAGCCGCATAGTGAGTACTCTTCGATACTAGAGCTTAAGTAATGAGCACAGCCCAAGAATTAAGAAAAAAACACTAACTTGTGGCCAATTTTGGGTTGCGTTTATAAATATAATTTATATTTTACGTTGCAACCCAATATTTCAATTTTTTTTTTCTTAATTCTTGTTTTGCTATGACCTGTCCGGGCTTTGCTAATGAGCATTAGTGATTGCAGCAGGTTACTAGTGATTACGAATTAATCTCTGCTAATCATTGATTTTTAAGGCACCCTAATTGGAAAAAACGGGATCCTTATATTAGCCTTTTGTTGTCCGTCTGTCAAGCTGAAATTTATATCAAATACTCAGGAGGGGTAGACTACCTCGAAGCCTTAAAAATATCAAACTTCTGAGTCGCTGCAATCAAACGGTACGAGCATTTATGCTACATTTGTTGACACTGGCAAGGGAATCAAAACCTATAGGGCAAAAGCTACATCATTTAACACATGTAAATAGAAATGACCGAAAACCGTAAATTTGTAGTTATATTACAATTAATATATATGTTTGAGATAGCTAACTTATTTGCAGTTGATAAACTAACCACGACCTATGTCGATGTATGGGAACAACAGTTGCCCAACAGCAAAGTTAAGTTCGTCGCTCAGTACAGTTTATATTTTCGTTAGAGCAGTGCTCTCATAGTTAGTTCGAAACCCTCACTCGACTCGCAGTTGACTGGTTTTTTTTATTTTTTAGTTCTAGCACCGAAGCCGATGTCAGTGTTTGTTCAAGCAAAATCTCCTAAAAACACGTTCACCTACAAATCATCGTTTATTCAGGTATATTATATTTTATAATACATAGCTGTTACTATAATCAATGAATTAGTGTATTTAAGAACACATACTGTGTGATATTAAAAAAGTACATATATTTATTTGAGATATATTTTATAAAATAGGAGCTATTAGATTAAAAGCAAGCTTATAGTAGGAATAGTTATCGAGGCCGAATGCATTTCGCTTTGTTGTAACAAACAATGAGACCCAAACCCAACGGTGCATAATGAACTGTATACACAAACTGGTACTTTGAAATGAAAGGTGTCACAAGTGCAGTTTGGGGCCGCAGTTCATAATGCATACAATAAACATTAGGGCCCATTGTTTGTTACAACAATGTGAAGTTAATTCGGCCTTACAAAAGAATTCCTACTATACCAACTTTTTTGATGAATTGTAAATTATGCTATACGACAAATTAAACCAAAATGATGGTTGTATTAATCCAAAATGACGACAGTCCTGTCCGATCGAATCCCAGCCAGGGCTAATATTTGTGCGATGAACTCGAATATTTGTTTCTAGGATGTTATCTATATATGTATGTATGTATTATGTATATTGTCGCCTTAGTACCCATAGTACAAGTTTAGCTTAGTTTGGGACGTAAGTTGATTTGTGTAAGAATGTCCCTTAACATTTATTTATTTCCAGGATACCATAGAGAATGCGAGCGAGACGTGGGTGAACAGGCCCAAGATGAGACGTGGCATCAAACGAGCGCTCAATATCGAGGACACTCCATTCATTTGTACACCTAAACTTTCCAGAACCAAGAGGTAAGGGTTACGGTTTATACAATTTGGCAAGTATTCCTAATCTCAATCCCTCCCTTTAAAATGTTTTTTTTTTTCATATTATGAGAAATATATTGATAATTACAACCAACTTTTTAAAGTGAATAATACTTTTTCCTAAGTTCTAGAAAGTAACATAGCTTTTCATGTTTTCATTGCGTGCAGTCGAAAATAAGTTGAATAACCAGTTTTCTGCGTGAATTTTGTCAATTTCGAGTAGTTTTTAAAAGAAGAATTATCAATGAAAAGTTCAAACTGTAGGTTTCAAATATATACCAATAAATTGGAATTAGTTGGTTGGTTCTGTCAATCCGTTCCTGTATTGCCTTTTGCTTATTAATATTCACATCCTGCCGCGCTACTTTACAGTAGTATTCATATAGAGGTCGCTAAGGCCTTTTAAATAAACAATGCAAAGATCGACACATAAAGCATGAGGAAAAATTCGATAGGTTGCTTGGGAATCATGGTGGCGGAAAGTTTAACGCGCTGGACCGGCAATCCAGAGGTACCGGGTTCGATTCCTGGTCTCTTCCACCGGGTTACGCATTCCAATTTTTCTTTAAGCTTAGATCTTTGTGTAAATGGTTTACTAACTACAGTGTCCGTTCCAGTATATTCTCCGAGTTCCCCTCCGAGTGTACGCCGCCGAAGCGAGCCAAGATGGCGGCGGGCGGCCCGCGCGCGCGCGCTCCCGCCAGCCCCGCACAGCTCGGCCACGACGTGAGCCGGCAGATGGCCGCGCTGCTGGACATGCCCGAGGCGCAGAGCCCCGACGGCAGGCTCTACGACCGCAGCGGGGCTGGGACCCCTCATAGTATACTAAAGGTAAAGGTGAAAGTGACTAGGAATACTACATTACTATAGATGCCACGCTCGCCAGCCCCGCACAGCTCGGCCACGACGTGAGCCGGCAGATGGCCGCGCTGCTGGACATGCCCGAGGCGCAGAGCCCCGACGGCAGGCTCTACGACCGCAGCGGGGCTGGGACCCCTCATAGTATACTAAAGGTAAAGGTGAAAGTGACTAGGAATACTACATTACTATAGATGCCACGCTCGCCAGCCCCGCACAGCTCGGCCACGACGTGAGCCGGCAGATGGCCGCGCTGCTGGACATGCCCGAGGCGCAGAGCCCCGACGGCAGGCTCTACGACCGCAGCGGGGCTGGGACCCCTCATAGTATACTAAAGGTAAAGGTGAAAGTGACTAGGAATACTACATTACTATAGATGCCACGCTCGCCAGCCCCGCGCAGCTCGGCCACGACGTGAGCCGGCAGATGGCCGCGCTGCTGGACATGCCCGAGGCGCAGAGCCCCGACGGCAGGCTCTACGACCGCAGCGGGGCTGGGACCCCTCATAGTATACTAAAGGTAAAGGTGAAAGTGACTAGGAATACTACATTACTATAGATGCCACGCTCGCCAGCCCCGCACAGCTCGGCCACGACGTGAGCCGGCAGATGGCCGCGCTGCTGGACATGCCCGAGGCGCAGAGCCCCGACGGCAGGCTCTACGACCGCAGCGGGGCTGGGACCCCTCATAGTATACTAAAGGTAAAGGTGAAAGTGACTAGGAATACTACATTACTATAGATGCCACGCTCGCCAGCCCCGCGCAGCTCGGCCACGACGTGAGCCGGCAGATGGCCGCGCTGCTGGACATGCCCGAGGCGCAGAGCCCCGACGGCAGGCTCTACGACCGCAGCGGGGCTGGGACCCCTCATAGTATACTAAAGGTAAAGGTGAAAGTGACTAGGAATACTACATTACTATAGATGCCACGCTCGCCAGCCCCGCACAGCTCGGCCACGACGTGAGCCGGCAGATGGCCGCGCTGCTGGACATGCCCGAGGCGCAGAGCCCCGACGGCAGGCTCTACGACCGCAGCGGGGCTGGGACCCCTCATAGTATACTAAAGGTAAAGGTGAAAGTGACTAGGAATACTACATTACTATAGATGCCACGCTCGCCAGCCCCGCGCAGCTCGGCCACGACGTGAGCCGGCAGATGGCCGCGCTGCTGGACATGCCCGAGGCGCAGAGCCCCGACGGCAGGCTCTACGACCGCAGCGGGGCTGGGACCCCTCATAGTATACTAAAGGTAAAGGTGAAAGTGACTAGGAATACTACATTACTATAGATGCCACGCTCGCCAGCCCCGCACAGCTCGGCCACGACGTGAGCCGGCAGATGGCCGCGCTGCTGGACATGCCCGAGGCGCAGAGCCCCGACGGCAGGCTCTACGACCGCAGCGGGGCTGGGACCCCTCATAGTATACTAAAGGTAAAGGTGAAAGTGACTAGGAATACTACATTACTATAGATGCCACGCTCGCCAGCCCCGCACAGCTCGGCCACGACGTGAGCCGGCAGATGGCCGCGCTGCTGGACATGCCCGAGGCGCAGAGCCCCGACGGCAGGCTCTACGACCGCAGCGGGGCTGGGACCCCTCATAGTATACTAAAGGTAAAGGTGAAAGTGACTAGGAATACTACATTACTATAGATGCCACGCTCGCCAGCCCCGCGCAGCTCGGCCACGACGTGAGCCGGCAGATGGCCGCGCTGCTGGACATGCCCGAGGCGCAGAGCCCCGACGGCAGGCTCTACGACCGCAGCGGGGCTGGGACCCCTCATAGTATACTAAAGGTAAAGGTGAAAGTGACTAGGAATACTACATTACTATAGATGCCACGCTCGCCAGCCCCGCGCAGCTCGGACACGACGTGAGCCGGCAGATGGCCGCGCTGCTGGACATGCCCGAGGCGCAGAGCCCCGACGGCAGGCTCTACGACCGCAGCGGGGCTGGGACCCCTCATAGTATACTAAAGGTAAAGGTGAAAGTGACTAGGAATACTACATTACTATAGATGCCACGCTCGCCAGCCCCGCGCAGCTCGGCCACGACGTGAGCCGGCAGATGGCCGCGCTGCTGGACATGCCCGAGGCGCAGAGCCCCGACGGCAGGCTCTACGACCGCAGCGGGGCTGGGACCCCTCATAGTATACTAAAGGTAAAGGTGAAAGTGACTAGGAATACTACATTACTATAGATGCCACGCTCGCCAGCCCCGCACAGCTCGGCCACGACGTGAGCCGGCAGATGGCCGCGCTGCTGGACATGCCCGAGGCGCAGAGCCCCGACGGCAGGCTCTACGACCGCAGCGGGGCTGGGACCCCTCATAGTATACTAAAGGTAAAGGTGAAAGTGACTAGGAATACTACATTACTATAGATGCCACGCTCGCCAGCCCCGCGCAGCTCGGCCACGACGTGAGCCGGCAGATGGCCGCGCTGCTGGACATGCCCGAGGCGCAGAGCCCCGACGGCAGGCTCTACGACCGCAGCGGGGCTGGGACCCCTCATAGTATACTAAAGGTAAAGGTGAAAGTGACTAGGAATACTACATTACTATAGATGCCACGCTCGCCAGCCCCGCACAGCTCGGCCACGACGTGAGCCGGCAGATGGCCGCGCTGCTGGACATGCCCGAGGCGCAGAGCCCCGACGGCAGGCTCTACGACCGCAGCGGGGCTGGGACCCCTCATAGTATACTAAAGGTAAAGGTGAAAGTGACTAGGAATACTACATTACTATAGATGCCACGCTCGCCAGCCCCGCGCAGCTCGGCCACGACGTGAGCCGGCAGATGGCCGCGCTGCTGGACATGCCCGAGGCGCAGAGCCCCGACGGCAGGCTCTACGACCGCAGCGGGGCTGGGACCCCTCATAGTATACTAAAGGTAAAGGTGAAAGTGACTAGGAATACTACATTACTATAGATGCCACGCTCGCCAGCCCCGCGCAGCTCGGCCACGACGTGAGCCGGCAGATGGCCGCGCTGCTGGACATGCCCGAGGCGCAGAGCCCCGACGGCAGGCTCTACGACCGCAGCGGGGCTGGGACCCCTCATAGTATACTAAAGGTAAAGGTGAAAGTGACTAGGAATACTACATTACTATAGATGCCACGCTCGCCAGCCCCGCACAGCTCGGCCACGACGTGAGCCGGCAGATGGCCGCGCTGCTGGACATGCCCGAGGCGCAGAGCCCCGACGGCAGGCTCTACGACCGCAGCGGGGCTGGGACCCCTCATAGTATACTAAAGGTAAAGGTGAAAGTGACTAGGAATACTACATTACTATAGATGCCACGCTCGCCAGCCCCGCGCAGCTCGGCCACGACGTGAGCCGGCAGATGGCCGCGCTGCTGGACATGCCCGAGGCGCAGAGCCCCGACGGCAGGCTCTACGACCGCAGCGGGGCTGGGACCCCTCATAGTATACTAAAGGTAAAGGTGAAAGTGACTAGGAATACTACATTACTATAGATGCCACGCTCGCCAGCCCCGCACAGCTCGGCCACGACGTGAGCCGGCAGATGGCCGCGCTGCTGGACATGCCCGAGGCGCAGAGCCCCGACGGCAGGCTCTACGACCGCAGCGGGGCTGGGACCCCTCATAGTATACTAAAGGTAAAGGTGAAAGTGACTAGGAATACTACATTACTATAGATGCCACGCTCGCCAGCCCCGCGCAGCTCGGCCACGACGTGAGCCGGCAGATGGCCGCGCTGCTGGACATGCCCGAGGCGCAGAGCCCCGACGGCAGGCTCTACGACCGCAGCGGGGCTGGGACCCCTCATAGTATACTAAAGGTAAAGGTGAAAGTGACTAGGAATACTACATTACTATAGATGCCACGCTCGCCAGCCCCGCACAGCTCGGCCACGACGTGAGCCGGCAGATGGCCGCGCTGCTGGACATGCCCGAGGCGCAGAGCCCCGACGGCAGGCTCTACGACCGCAGCGGGGCTGGGACCCCTCATAGTATACTAAAGGTAAAGGTGAAAGTGACTAGGAATACTACATTACTATAGATGCCACGCTCGCCAGCCCCGCACAGCTCGGCCACGACGTGAGCCGGCAGATGGCCGCGCTGCTGGACATGCCCGAGGCGCAGAGCCCCGACGGCAGGCTCTACGACCGCAGCGGGGCTGGGACCCCTCATAGTATACTAAAGGTAAAGGTGAAAGTGACTAGGAATACTACATTACTATAGATGCCACGCTCGCCAGCCCCGCGCAGCTCGGCCACGACGTGAGCCGGCAGATGGCCGCGCTGCTGGACATGCCCGAGGCGCAGAGCCCCGACGGCAGGCTCTACGACCGCAGCGGGGCTGGGACCCCTCATAGTATACTAAAGGTAAAGGTGAAAGTGACTAGGAATACTACATTACTATAGATGCCACGCTCGCCAGCCCCGCGCAGCTCGGACACGACGTGAGCCGGCAGATGGCCGCGCTGCTGGACATGCCCGAGGCGCAGAGCCCCGACGGCAGGCTCTACGACCGCAGCGGGGCTGGGACCCCTCATAGTATACTAAAGGTAAAGGTGAAAGTGACTAGGAATACTACATTACTATAGATGCCACGCTCGCCAGCCCCGCGCAGCTCGGCCACGACGTGAGCCGGCAGATGGCCGCGCTGCTGGACATGCCCGAGGCGCAGAGCCCCGACGGCAGGCTCTACGACCGCAGCGGGGCTGGGACCCCTCATAGTATACTAAAGGTAAAGGTGAAAGTGACTAGGAATACTACATTACTATAGATGCCACGCTCGCCAGCCCCGCGCAGCTCGGCCACGACGTGAGCCGGCAGATGGCCGCGCTGCTGGACATGCCCGAGGCGCAGAGCCCCGACGGCAGGCTCTACGACCGCAGCGGGGCTGGGACCCCTCATAGTATACTTAAGGTAAAGGTGACAGTGACTAGGAATACTACATTACTATAGATGCCACGCTCGCCAGCCCCGCGCAGCTCGGCCACGACGTGAGCCGGCAGATGGCCGCGCTGCTGGACATGCCCGAGGCGCAGAGCCCCGACGGCAGGCTCTACGACCGCAGCGGGGCTGGGACCCCTCATAGTATACTAAAGGTAAAGGTGAAAGTGACTAGGAATACTACATTACTATAGATGCCACGCTCGCCAGCCCCGCGCAGCTCGGCCACGACGTGAGCCGGCAGATGGCCGCGCTGCTGGACATGCCCGAGGCGCAGAGCCCCGACGGCAGGCTCTACGACCGCAGCGGGGCTGGGACCCCTCATAGTATACTAAAGGTAAAGGTGAAAGTGACTAGGAATACTACATTACTATAGATGCCACGCTCGCCAGCCCCGCGCAGCTCGGCCACGACGTGAGCCGGCAGATGGCCGCGCTGCTGGACATGCCCGAGGCGCAGAGCCCCGACGGCAGGCTCTACGACCGCAGTGGGGCTGGGACCCCTCATAGTATACTAAAGGTAAAGGTGAAAGTGACTAGGAATACTACATTACTATAGATGCCACGCTCGCCAGCCCCGCGCAGCTCGGCCACGACGTGAGCCGGCAGATGGCCGCGCTGCTGGACATGCCCGAGGCGCAGAGCCCCGACGGCAGGCTCTACGACCGCAGCGGGGCTGGGACCCCTCATAGTATACTAAAGGTAAAGGTAAAAGTGACTAGGAATACTACATTACTATAGATGCCACGCTCGCCAGCCCCGCGCAGCTCGGCCACGACGTGAGCCGGCAGATGGCCGCGCTGCTGGACATGCCCGAGGCGCAGAGCTCCGACGGCAGGCTCTACGACCGCAGCGGGGCTGGGACCCCTCATAGTATACTAAAGGTAAAGGTGAAAGTGACTAGGAATACTACATTACTATAGATGCCACGCTCGCCAGCCCCGCGCAGCTCGGCCACGACGTGAGCCGGCAGATGGCCGCGCTGCTGGACATGCCCGAGGCGCAGAGCTCCGACGGCAGGCTCTACGACCGCAGCGGGGCTGGGACCCCTCATAGTATACTAAAGGTAAAGGTGAAAGTGACTAGGAATACTACATTACTATAGATGCCACGCTCGCCAGCCCCGCGCAGCTCGGCCACGACGTGAGCCGGCAGATGGCCGCGCTGCTGGACATGCCCGAGGCGCAGAGCTCCGACGGCAGGCTCTACGACCGCAGCGGGGCTGGGACCCCTCATAGTATACTAAAGGTAAAGGTGAAAGTGACTAGGAATACTACATTACTATAGATGCCACGCTCGCCAGCCCCGCGCAGCTCGGCCACGACGTGAGCCGGCAGATGGCCGCGCTGCTGGACATGCCCGAGGCGCAGAGCCCCGACGGCAGGCTCTACGACCGCAGCGGGGATGGGACCCCTCATAGTATACTAAAGATAAAGGTGAAAGTGACTAGGAATACTACATTACTATAGATGCCACGCTCGCCAGCCCCGCGCAGCTCGGCCACGACGTGAGCCGGCAGATGGCCGCGCTGCTGGACATGCCCGAGGCGCAGAGCCCCGACGGCAGGCTCTACGACCGCAGCGGGGATGGGACCCCTCATAGTATACTAAAGATAAAGGTGAAAGTGACTAGGAATACTACATTACTATAGATGCCACGCTCGCCAGCCCCGCGCAGCTCGGCCACGACGTGAGCCGGCAGATGGCCGCGCTGCTGGACATGCCCGAGGCGCAGAGCCCCGACGGCAGGCTCTACGACCGCAGCGGGGATGGGACCCCTCATAGTATACTAAAGATAAAGGTGAAAGTGACTAGGAATACTACATTACTATAGATGCCACGCTCGCCAGCCCCGCGCAGCTCGGCCACGACGTGAGCCGGCAGATGGCCGCGCTGCTGGACATGCCCGAGGCGCAGAGCCCCGACGGCAGGCTCTACGACCGCAGCGGGGCTGGGACCCCTCGTAGACGAAGTCACTCGTTCAACAAATTATTAGGCCTGAGGAGCTGGGGCTCCACGTTCGTGGACTACGGAAGATACGAAACGGCGGCGTCGTCATCAGCACAGAATCGAAAGAAGATGTCCTGAAGCTAAAGCAATCGAAGCAGTTAACGACTTCTGGCCTTACAGTAGATGATGCGCGAAAACGGCGACCGAGAATAGTTGTGATTGGCGTGCCCTCGTCCATGCAGGATGCGGAGGTTTTTAAATGCATCTACCAGCAGAATATAGCCGACAAAATAAAAGATCTGTCCTTGGCGCAATTTTTAGATTCCATCAAATTAAGCCACAAGTCGGGAAAAAAAGACGCGGAGACCTGTAACTACGTGATAGAAGTTAGCGCCCTTATTCGGAAGGCTCTAATAACTAGTGCCAGAGTATTTGTTAACTGGTCCTCGTGCCATGTGAGGGACTTCACACTGGTAACCCGTTGCTACAAATGCCAGCAATACGGGCATGCTGCGAAGTCGTGCAAGATGGAGGTCGAGACCTGTGGGCATTGTGGGTCTGAAGGTCACACAAAAAAGGATTGCAGCAAGAAGACGGAGCAGCCAAAATGCGCTACCTGCCAGCGTTACAAGAAACCCTGTGATCATGAAACAGGTGATGCCGATTGCCCCGCCAAGCAACTAGCCGAAAAGAGGTACATCGACTCTATAGACTATGAAGGCGCCTAAGAGCGTCGCAGTTTAACTTTATCCTCCTAGTACTTATCTTCTCACTTTAGTTACGTATGAATAATGATTTAATTGCTGACATTGACAATTTCTCTGTATCTGAGTCTAATGCTTGTGATGTTGAAAGTTGCAAACAGTACATTTACACTGGCCGTAATCCATCACTGACTATACTAACACAGAATATCCGCAGTATTTACAAAAATTATGATAATTTTCTAGTTTTTCAGCAAAGACTTGCTATAAGTTGCGACGTCATTGTATTAACGGAGTGTTGGTTAAGTAAATATAGTAAATTTCCCCACCTTCCAGGTTATAAAGTACACAGCAATAAGGTTAATTATAATCAGAACGACGGTGTGGTGGTCTACATAAAAAATAACTTGACTGTTACCATTGAGGAACCAGATATAAAGGAGTGTAATCGACTTTTGATCAAGATTAATCCAGATTATGCTATAATAGCTATATATAGACCACCTTCCTACAGAAATGGTGATATCTTTAGCGAGTCATTAGGGGAGACCCTACGTGGCCTCGCCTCTTATAAGAATATAATAGTTATTGGTGATATAAATATAAACATCCTTCCTGAAAGTAGCGACTCTGCGGCCCAAGGCTATCTAGACATATGCTCATTCCACGGATTACTCCCTGCACACACGCTTCCTACCCATCAAAGCGGGTCCTGTTTAGACCACATTATGCTCAAGTCAATGTGCCCAGCACAAGCACTAGTCACCAACTCTTCGGTTACCGACCACCATGCTGCCCTACTAACCTTATTTCATAATCATCCTAATACTTATCGCACATCAATAACCTCGAAAATAAATAATAACAAACTTGAAGAAGATTTAGGTAACATCGATCTTGACACAGTTTATAGTATTTCTGCTGACGCTGACTCTAGCATGTCATACATGATTAAAAGTATCCAACACGCAATATTAAATAATACAACATACGTACGTGTCAGCTGTAAATTCCGCAATATTAAACCTTGGATCACACCGGGGCTCGTACGATGTATGAGACACAGAGATAGATTGCATTTTAAAGCCAAAAAGAATCCGAACAACTTGTTATTGCAAGTGACCTACAAAAGATATCGTAATTTCTGTAACAACCTGCTTAAAAAAATTAAAAACAAATACGACAAAAAACAATTGGAAATGGCTGGAAAAAACAGTAAATTGATCTGGAAGTGTGTTAAAAATGTAACATATACGGCAAACCAACGAGAAACATCTTGTGAATTGTTACAAGCTCACCCCTCGAAGTCATCATCCGTTGAGAGCGCAAATGATTTCTTCGTAAATGTTGGAAAAGACCTAGCTGATAAAATGCAAAAAAACAAGCCGCTTCTCTCTCCCCGCGATCATTCATCTAAAAATATGCTGAAATCATTTGTGCTTTTAAATACAGACGAACAAGAGGTGGAAAGGATTATTAATAATTTAAAAGATAGCTCTGCGGTCGGCTGGGACGGCATTTCAAACAAAATGCTTAAACAATACAAACTCATCCTGATTCCACCTCTCACGCACATTTTCCAAAAATGCCTATCGGAAGGAATTTTTCCGAAATGCCTAAAAAAAGCGGTAGTTGTTCCTGTATACAAATCCGGCAGTAAGGACCAGGTAGCAAACTACAGACCCATCTCACTTTTACCTGCCATATCAAAAATATTAGAAAAAATCATTAATTCTAGACTAATTAAATATCTTGAAGAACAAACTCTTCTATCAAGAAATCAGTTTGGTTTTAGGGCCGGACTATCAACTGCTGACGCTGTTCATGAACTAACTAATTACCTAGTCCAAGAACTTGATAAAGGAAATCAGACAATAGGAATCTTTATGGACCTCGCAAAAGCTTTTGACACCGTCCCCATTGCCATTCTTCTCCAAAAGCTAGAAGCACTTGGTATTAGAGGTACCCAACTCAAATTACTAGCAAATTATCTAGATGAACGCACCCAATGCGTGAGGATAGACAATAATATCAGCTCCGACTTAAAAAACACCGCTTACGGAATTCCACAAGGAAGTGTGCTCGCTTCTACCCTATTCTTGATCTATATTAACGACCTTTGTGATCTAAAAATAGGAAATGGTAAAATAATCTCGTACGCTGATGACACTGTACTGCTTTTTTCCGCTAAATCAGCAGATGACGCACATGAATATGCACAGCGAGGCTTTAATAGCGTCAGCACCTGGTTACGGCATCACCTACTAACACTTAACCCAGATAAAACTCAGTATGTAAGATTTTCCATGCGTAAACCTAGCGTAGACATAACCTACCGCAAGCTCTATGCCCACATATGTAATAACATTTCATCTGTCAAATGCAGCTGCCCGGACATAACGCGTACCGACAAAATTAAATATCTCGGAGTTTTAATCGACGAAACCCTCTCGTTTAAATTCCATGTGGAAGCGCTGTGTAATAGAATCCGTAAGTTAATATTTGTTTTCAAAAAACTGCGGTCAATTGCGGATGAGCAGCTCCTCAAGACGGTTTATTTTGCTCTTTGCCAATCAATAATAACGTATTGCATAACGTCATGGGGAGGTTTGGCTAAAACCACAATACTAAAATTAGAAAGAGCCCAAAGAGCAATCCTAAAGGTCCATACCTATCGTCCTTACCTCTACCCTACTAACCTTATATACAGTGAATGTAGAGTACTAACAGTTCGTCAGTTATTTATCCACGGCACAGTATTAAGGCAGCACTGCATAACTCCTTACAGCACCGAATATAAAAACAAGAGGCGTAAAGATATTGTTTGCTCCTATAACATGCAAGCAAAACATGCTTTTTCTACAAGATTTTTCATATTTCTGGGACCATTTCTTTACAATAGATTAAATGCGAAATTGGACCTATATCCACTAAGCTTCGCTCAATGTAAGAAAGCGCTTCGTGAGTCACTACAAACTATGACGTACGAAGATACAGAGAACTTACTGACTGTCATGAAATAAATATTTGTTTAGTTGAATTAAGTTCTTTAGTGTAAATTTTAGTAGTTAAGCTACAATAAGATTACTGTAAGATAGATGAATATGTACTTAAATTAAATAATGTAAAGGCTTTCCCATTGCCTGAAACACAGGGGCAACCCTAGTTCAGGTTATGTAAATTATGAATTTATTTGTTTTTTAAGTATAGAATTTAACCGTCACCTCTGTACATTATGTTTTATCAATAAATTATTATTATTATTATTCCTGTATGTCGCACCCGCTCACGGGACAATAGTGTCCCGGACCTTTGGGAGGCGTGCACGGAGCCGAAGCCAACGCGTAGAGGCCCTTTCGACAATTTAATGAAATGTAATGTGTACATCGAGCGGATGCTGTCCCTATCCGTGTCATGGGACGCACACAGAGACAGCACCCGCTTGGTGCAAGAACTATTTATGAATATATGGAATCTAAATACAAATCGGGCTATGGGGATGAAATGGAGGACTGGGTAATTGGGCTATTGTGTGAGACAGCCTGACGTCTACCAAGAAAAGTGTCTCATAGCAAAAAAAACTGGTAGACGATGACTCGCCTCCCGCTAGATGGGCCCCCATAAAAAGCGACACATAGAGTGGCCTAAGGGCAACACCAGTGCGGAAGGCTAAGGGCGGAGAGGTGTAATACTGGGCTTTAAACCGAAGCCAACTAACCCCTTACGTTTCCACATCCACCCCCGAGCCGAAACTCTCACGACTCCACTCTGCCCGGCCGGTTAAGGCAAGACAGAGGCGGAGGCCCCGACCCGTCACCGCCCGTCAGGATCCCCCAGGAGCGCTCAGGTACGTGGGGTCGCTACCCCCCAACAGCTCGCCATAAGCTGCCCTGCGTGACTGATTGCGCTGGTCATACCAGCGGGCGATGGGGTCGTCACATCCCTACGCCTTATTATTATTTGTTTCTCGACTCATAGTCTCGGGCTCATACGTCCCGGTCTTTTGAAAGGCTTGCGTGGGGATATGGATCCAACACGTAGAGGCCCCTTGGAGAAATTTGCTGTGGCTGTAGCCCTGCTGGGACCCGTTCCTGATCATATCAATAGGATGATACATCCATGAACAGGTCCCAGCAGGTGATTAAACTATTGCATTGATATGGAAAAGAAAAAACCGGGCTATTAAAATGGAGTATGGGTGGACTCTTTATTTGGGTTATTGCAATAGTAAAATGTCACCCGCCGTAACCATCAGTAAGACTGTTACCTCTGGCGGGTGGTGACTCGCCCCTCACTAGGTGGGCCCTGTAATGCCGTCGTACAGACGGCCGGAAGCAACACGAGCGTGAGGGCTCAGGGGTGTCGAGAGGTGTGCTGCGCTTTCTCCGAAGTTACTCGCGGCGTGATGCCTTTAACACTTCCACCCCTGGAGCATATAGCTCTAACGCTCCTCTCTGGACGGCCAATGAAGGCAAGCCAGAGCTGAGAGTCCTACGGGTCCTCTTGGGTTTCCACTCCGGCCGATGAAGGCACACCGGAGACGAGGACCCTGACCGACTCTCTGGAGATCTCGTGTCCGTGGGGTCGTCACTCCCATTATTATTATTATTATTATAGTATACTAAAGGTAAAGTTGAAAGTGACTAGGAATACTACATTACTATAGATGCCACGCTCGCCAGCCCCGCGCAGCTCGGCCACGACGTGAGCCGGCAGATGGCCGCGCTGCTGGACATGCCCGAGGCGCAGAGCCCCGACGGCAGGCTCTACGACCGCAGCGGGGCTGGGACCCCTCATAGTATACTAAAGGTAAAGGTGAAAGTGACTAGGAATACTACATTACTATAGATGCCACGCTCGCCAGCCCCGCGCAGCTCGGCCACGACGTGAGCCGGCAGATGGCCGCGCTGCTGGACATGCCCGAGGCGCAGAGCCCCGACGGCAGGCTCTACGACCGCAGCGGGGCTGGGACCCCTCATAGTATACTAAAGGTAAAGGTGAAAGTGACTAGGAATACTACATTACTATAGATGCCACGCTCGCCAGCCCCGCGCAGCTCGGCCACGACGTGAGCCGGCAGATGGCCGCGCTGCTGGACATGCCCGAGGCGCAGAGCCCCGACGGCAGGCTCTACGACCGCAGCGGGGCTGGGACCCCTCATAGTATACTAAAGGTAAAGGTGAAAGTGACTAGGAATACTACATTACTATAGATGCCACGCTCGCCAGCCCCGCGCAGCTCGGCCACGACGTGAGCCGGCAGATGGCCGCGCTGCTGGACATGCCCGAGGCGCAGAGCCCCGACGGCAGGCTCTACGACCGCAGCGGGGCTGGGACTCCCCATAGTATACTAAAGGTAAAGGTGAAAGTGACTAGGAATACTACATTACTATAGATGCCACGCTCGCCGGCCCCGCGCAGCTCGGCCACGACGTGAGCCGGCAGATGGCCGCGCTGCTGGACATGCCCGAGGCGCAGAGCCCCGACGGCAGGCTCTACGACCGCAGCGGGGCTGGGACTCCCCATAGTATACTAAAGGTAAAGGTGAAAGTGACTAGGAATACTACATTACTATAGATGCCACGCTCGCCGGCCCCGCGCAGCTCGGCCACGACGTGAGCCGGCAGATGGCCGCGCTGCTGGACATGCCCGAGGCGCAGAGCCCCGACGGCAGGCTCTACGACCGCAGCGGGGCTGGGACCCCTCATAGTATACTAAAGGTAAAGGTGAAAGTGACTAGGAATACTACATTACTATAGATGCCACGCTCGCCAGCCCCGCGCAGCTCGGCCACGACGTGAGCCGGCAGATGGCCGCGCTGCTGGACATGCCCGAGGCGCAGAGCCCCGACGGCAGGCTCTACGACCGCAGCGGGGCTGGGACCCCTCATAGTATACTAAAGGTAAAGGTGAAAGTGACTAGGAATACTACATTACTATAGATGCCACGCTCGCCAGCCCCGCGCAGCTCGGCCACGACGTGAGCCGGCAGATGGCCGCGCTGCTGGACATGCCCGAGGCGCAGAGCCCCGACGGCAGGCTCTACGACCGCAGCGGGGCTGGGACCCCTCATAGTATACTAAAGGTAACTGGTGAAAGGTCTAGGAATACTACATTACTGCGGATGCCGAGAAACAAGAGCTTGCCGGGTGATACACGAGATAGTTATGACGACATTCTATTGCATGTTTGAGAAAATACCTTTTTTTCAAACATCCAATGAAATATTGTCTTTACGTTCCTTAAAATAGGCTCGGAAGTATCGCTTTTTGGGCGCAACAACTTGAGAGGACTGTAAAGGGATTTCATACTGCTTTTCAGGCCTAGGCCTGCAAAGTAACTTTTTTTGGTTTCAACAACAAGGTCATTCACACAGCTGGCTGGTTTGACAAAAAGCAGGTTTTGTTTTTAAAGGTTGGGTGTTAGACACTTGTGGAAAAAAAAATTCAAGAGGGCGACTTTTTTTTTTTTCAAAATTTCAAATTGGTGCTAGGCGGCTAAAACTCGGTATCGGGCGGCTCTCGGGGCTCAAAAATATGAATCTGAAATCTTGTCCGAAAATTCGGTCAAATTGGGAAAATATCGAAAAAAACGATTCAATATTTCAAATTGGTGCTAGGCGGCTAAAACTCGGTATCGGGGGGCTCTCGGGGCTCAAAAATATGAATCTGAAATCTTGTCCGAAAATTCGGTCAAATTCGGAAAATATCGAAAAAAAAAACGATTTGTGTGGAGAAAATTTCAAATTGATCCTAGGAGGCTGAAATTTGGTATCCGGGGGTTTTTGGGGTTCCTGAGTCAGAATCTGAAATCGGATTTTTAAAATTCGGTCAAATTCGGAAAATATCGGACAAACAATATTAAGTGTTATTCTTTGAAGTATATTTTTTTATTTCATTGTATGTTTGAGAAAAGCACTATACATGCCTCGTCGTGAAAACGGATTCCCGGCTTCGTATCACTATCCGGTATATACCTACTTGGCCGGAAATCCTCATTTTCCCGGCCTCTGATGTAATGTACTATTTTTTAAACTTGCAATGGAATGTCGTCATAGCCCTGAAAAGGGCTTGCCGGCTTCATATGACTGTTATACGGTACTCACTCACCCGGCAATCCATCCCGGCTTCTGCTGTAACACAGTATAAGGACAAATACAGTAATCAATGTCCGGCCCCTCAGGCGCGTTTCATACCTACAGCGCAGGGTTGTACCTACAAATTTGTGGGGTAACATAGGTATATAGTTATTTCGATTGTTAGGTGTCGTGTAATGTCAGGTGTTATTATAAAATATTTATATAAGTAGATATAACCATGTAATTAACAATACCTACCCCATCAGTCAGTACGTACGGAAACGAATTATTATAATTATACGAGTACTCGTATAATTATAATACTTCTCTACCTACTTCGTCCAACGAATACTCGCTACACTTGAATACGATTATTTCAATATTTGTTACCGAACTAGCTAGGTTAATATCTAATTAGAAGGTGCGGTACCTCTTTCGCGCATTCGGCATCCTTTGATAAGTGGCGGCGATTTTCTTTGACTGTAGGTAGGGGGAGCCGCTTGGCTTGCGCGCGGCACTTTACAAAGAACTCCACATAGACCAGAAGCGCACTAACGTTTATTATTACAAATTATATATTGCATCTTGGATTTTTACAAGTTGGTAGGTACGATAAATAAAAGTTCATACAACTAATTGAAAAACAAAAATATTTATTGAAAAAAATAACAATTATTATAAATTAGCCACACTGAAATACTTTCGTCTATTTCGCGATTGACGAAATGCCTTATTATTATTTTTCAATGTGTAATAAATTCGCATTCTTGTTTATAATTTTAACAAATATTCTTTTGGAAAGCAAGGGCAGGGTAATGTGAATTCAATTTTGGTTATTTCCTCATAAATCGAGAGAGCGATCTTGCAATTCAAATATTGTTTTTGGAAAGTGTTATAGAACACCTGCTCCAGCTTTTCTATATATTTGACAAAATCATCGGGTGGGATCACTAGTAAATTTCGATCAGTTCCATAGTTTCTGTAAGATAAGTACCTCGACTCCACGGAGTTGCAAGCCGGGTCATGAGCATCCAAGTATGATTTAAATAAATCGCAGTCTTTATGTTTATTGTTCACTTTTCTCAATAAAGCCCTACATACATAAAAAAAATCATTTTTTTCTGGAATGTCAAATTCAGTATAATCAACCCCCATGATTTCACGGAGATTATTTCGTTGTCTGTCAATACTTGAAAAGGTGACAAAATGGCTACAATCGTTGAATCTACTTTCGAAATCTTTAAGGTGTACGAGAAATTCGCTCAAGTTTTCAACTTCTGTACAGTTACCTCCTTTTGAGGGCTGGTTCTGGCTGGAAATGAATTTTTCGAAAAGCGGATATAAATTGCCTGCTAGTTGGTTCAGTAGCCATACCATTATTGGATCTGATTTTTCCGAAAAAGTTTTCAATGATATCCTGATTAAGTCGTCTAGTTAATAAATACTGATAGCCTTCTTGCTTAAGGTCTTCATGGAGACGTAAAATCGATTTTATTGTGATTTGAAAGCCTTGAATAAATTTAACACCCTTTGTGCCGTCATGTCCAGTTTTAGAGTTGATTAATTTTAATGTTTGAAAAAACAACAACATTATTGAAAAATTCAATTTGACTTTCATCTCCATTAAATGCTCTTTTGTATGTATAACTGTGACGGAAAACTGAAGAATTTAGTGCATCAAACAGATCGTTCATAAGTTTTATCAAATCAACTGTATGTTTGGCTGATTCGTCTACGACTTTAATGTCTATACACGTTGATATACCAGCTGCTACAGATCTACTTAAAAGTTGTGTCGCATAACGCACTTTCATTTTTTCGAAATTTGATGGATTGATATGACTGTCAGTTAGCTTGTATGCCAGTTTAAATGTCTTTTTTTTATCGTAGTCGTAAAATTTTAATATGTGTGCAAACTTTGCTACTGCTCCGTTACCAAAATGAAAGTCATATGTCAACAAGTTATTTCGAACTAATTTAATTAAATGGGGGGCATCAAAAATGTAGTAGATTTTATGGCCATTGATAGTGAAGTGAGTTTTGTCAACGGAAATACCCCTTTTTTTGGCTGCATTTAAGAGGTCTGGTCCAAGATCTGATACGAATGCTCTTATTTTTAATCCTATATCGAAAAGTTTTAATACAAGTTTGTCAATCCATTTTGATATGTTGTCATCATTTTTGCATTCTGCGATCAAAGCAAATCCTATTGATTGGGACCATTTCACAAAAATGCCTCGTATTAGAACTACTAAGGCATATTTGGCTGGTGATGGAGATTGTAAACCATCTACTTCGTGAAACCCGATGATTTTGTCATTTTTAATATCATAAAACAAATTTGTTTTCAGGCTCATTGCATCCACTACTAGTGTACAATGTTTTTCTGCATCAGACATCTTATTAACTTTGATTTTTAGGGCTTCCAATAAATTATCATTGACTTTAGTAGACATTGGAATGTACAACTTACCTAATGTCACTTTACTTGGCAGACAGATTGTTTTTTCTAATAGCCGATAGGCTTGTGGGCTAGCATAAAATAAATTTATACAAAACATTTTATATTCAAGAGAGTACCTGTTTCCTTTGCCGTTTGATTTTAAATAGGTTTGAGCTTTAACTAATTCAGCTAAATCCTGAGATAGAAACCGATCACATCATTTATGAAACATATCTTGTTGAGATTTTTTTTCAAATTGTTCTGTTCCGAGCGTCTTCAACCGCTTTTGGAAATTTTTCAATTCAAATTTCAGTTTACGTTTTCGTGGAGTATTAGCAGAAAGTGAATCCGCAGTTTGTGTAGTATTTTCTGACATAATCGGATCTGTTTGGCTTGCAGTGGTATCTACCATGAGTTCAGTTTGTGTGAGCTTATTTCCTGTAGGTCGACAAGGCAAATTCAAAGATGGTAGGGTATGCTTTTTTAATCTTTTGCGAACGGCTTTTTCTGATTTCATGATATCTTCTTCGTTGAAATGTTTTTCACATACTCGATATGTTGTATTTTTCTGGATTAAATCCTCGCGTGATATTAATTGCAGCCATTGTGCGCGCCTGAAAATAAAAAGAATCAACAATATAGTAAGGATAACATCTATAAATGGCTAGATTAAGCGAAGAACGTAAAGGGTAGTACTTTTCAATACAGCCCACACCACATACTTCACAGGAACGTAATGGATACTCTGATTTTCGGAATTTTCTAGCTTAGGATTTTGGGTTTCTGACACTAATGCTGATTATTCTTAGTTACGCAAAATTATTCAATTGAATTATGAATAAAACCACGTTGTAAAATCCCTTTTCTCGATTACCCACAAAGTTATTGCGTGGTGGTACAAAATTCTCGGAGCGCGAGTCTAACTCGCACTTGACCGGATTTTTTTCTATAAAACTGCTCAAATTAAAATGTTCATTACACTCAAAATGAAAGAATGCCTGACATCTTAAAAAAACTTCATACGAAAACGTGTGGAGGCTCTCGGCCTATATACCTCATTGATTTTAAAATATATCTGATAGGTGTATAACTTTTTTGAAAGATGTCATTTTCTGACCCAAGTAAATAATAATAATTTATATTATTAAGGCGACATTTATATTGCATGTTAGTGCAACTGATATATTAATTTATGTGATATAGGTAGGTATTTGGTACTGTTATTAACGTAAATATCTTTAAAAATTCAGTTATAATTATTACTAGGCTTTGCATATACTGGAGTATGTACCTACGTAATAACTATATTACCTTATTAAGTACACATAAACTAGGTGGGTACCGCTTCTCGAATTCAATAACGCTAAATGTGACATTTTGATATGGTAAGAAAAAAGTGAGCTCGCGACTTAAAGTAAGAGTCCATACAAGTGTTAAAGAATTAACACTTCACGTTTAAAAGTAAAAAAATATATATTGGAATAAATTTGCACGATCGAAACAAGTAAATACCTATACTGCAAAAATAAAATAGTAAGTAGGTACCTAATTTCCTTATATCACCAGTTGCAAAAACATCAATTAACTTTAATGCCACATTCTGATTCATGCTTAATAGTATATTACTGCCGAGGCCGGGAAAAGTCAGTTCGTGGATGAGTATGATTTTGAAGGACGAGGCGTAGCCGAGTTTCAATAATGCGAACTGACATTCCCGCCGAGGCTTGTCTAGTGCTTTTCTCCAAATATGCTTGGAAATAATCACCAATCTACATTTTAATTTAATGTATCAGTACCATGAAGTTCATTTGGTACTTATTTTTTTAGGAATAGGAATAAAATTTCGGGTCCGAATCATATGTTTGATTTAAAACAAAATATATGAATAAGAATTAAATATATATGAAAACACAATAACAAAAAATATGCACATAGGTAATTATAAATTTTAGTTAAATTAACAACTTCTAAACACACTGTTTTTCTTTAGAAACCATACCATATTTATCATTCGGAGAAGATCATAAGTTCAAAATAACTTTTATATTGATTTGGACACAATCATTTCTGTTTTATTTTTTATTTGTTTACGTTTGGTACACTTATTAATTTTCAACTCACTCATTAAATATCATCATATTATTAAAATTAAAACTTTCGTGAGAAATCTCTAATAAATAACTAAGAATCATGAAAATAAATTAACCGCATATAAGATTATTATTTAAATTGTTGGTCCACCAGTCAGGCCAATAATATATATTTCTCCAACTTGCTTGGAAATGTTCCCATTAATGTTGTAAAACTGGACCGCGAAATCGTTCGTTATATTTAGAAGGCGTTAATAAAAATTAATAAATATATATATTATTGGCCTTAGCCGGGAAATCAATATTATTTAAATAAGACGATTAAGTAAAAAACACACCTTCCGTTTATAACGTCTCATACAAATGAGGGTAATCTTAATTTGGCCGGTTACTGCATCTTACTTTTAATTTTTTCAAAGACTTTGATAATTCACCATACAGCCAATTGTCCACTAAATTTAAAAAATAAAAACTATTATAAACTTTTTAATTGTTCTCTGCGTTTAGTTCTTGCACTGAATATTTTTTTGCTCTGCTACTGTCAATGTATTTGAAATGTCGACAAATTTCGAATAACGGACAAACAATTTAAATAATAATCTTATATGCGGTTAATTTATTTTCATGATTCTTAGTTATTTATTAGAGATTTCTCACGAAAGTTTTAATTTTAATAATATGATGATATTTAATGAGTGAGTTGAAAATTAATAAGTGTACCAAACGTAAACAAATAAAAAATAAATCAGAAATGATTGTGTCCAAATCAATATAAAAGTTTCTTGAACTTATGATCTACTCCGAATGATAAATATGGTATGGTTTCTAAAAAAAACAGTGTGTTTAGAAGTTGTTAATTTAACTAAAATGTATAATTACCTATGTGCATATTTTTTGTTATTGTGTTTTCATATATATTTAATTCTTATTCATATATTTTGTTTTAAATCAAACATATGATTCGGACCTGAAATTTTATTCCTATTCCTAAAAAAAATAAGTACCAAATGAACTTCATGGTACTGATATATTAAATTAAAATGTAGATTGGTGATTATTTCCAAGCATATTTAGAGAAAAGCACTATACAAGCCTCGGCGGGAATGTCAGTTCGCAGATTCGTATTATTGAAGGACTCGGCTACGCCTCGTCCTTCAAAATCATACTCATCCACGAACTGACTTTTCCCGGCCTCGGCAGTAATATACTATTTTTTTTAATTTTCATTAACGCCTTCTAAATATAACGAACGATTTCGCGGTCCAGTTTTACTACATTAATGGGAACATTTCCAAGCAAGTTGGAGAAAATAAATATACTTTGTCCACGCGAATTATAAATGGTAAGACTTTTTAGGTACTTACTTCTCTGGTTCCTTAGGTATGTTGAAAAACGATAGTTCTGGATTTTTATAACTGTTTTCTAAACACCCATATACACTGCAGTACATTCGTGTCCGCGATACTGATGACATTTTACAGTTCCGACACTTAATAGCAATAATTATTGCGGCTCCGAGTTCCGAACACGGCAACAGCGCGGCCCCGATCATAGATAAGAATGTAATAATCGGAAATAGATACGAAACTCTTGCTAGTTTCACGTCGCTACTAGTGCTGCCCCAAGCGGGCGTGCTCTCAACTAATGGATGTTGTATATATAACTACAACCGGTGTATATAGCTTGTATAGGTGCCTACACGCAGTTAAAAAATTTAAGGATGGAAACTGATTTATGTGGTATTTTGTGTAAATGCGTATCTATGCTTTTAACGCATTTGACACAGAAAACCACATAAATCAGTTATTTTTTATAGTGATAAGGAAAAAATAAAACAAAGCAAATGCTGGTTTTTGTATATTATTTGTCATAAGTAACATCACAAAGTTCATATATCCAATGCGTGGTAATTAATGGAGGAGCACTAGGAAGACTCAAGTCGACACAAATTAAACACAGATATAATGCGGTGAACTAAGGAACAAACGTACAAAACACAAAAGCGCGTGCACGGTAACCAGAAAACACCAAATGAGAACTTTGCCAGAACTTCACAAACTTTGAAAATTTGCAAAAATGCAAATACAAACGACGGAGTAAAACTAAAACGTCACCGACTTTGTATGGTATTGCCACCTTTTAAGAAAAAAGTTAAGTAGGTACCAAAGTTTAAAATACATTTTATTTCCTAGTTTATTTGCACTGTAATATTAGTAACTCTGTTAGAATATTATTATTAAAAATATATTCTCTATAATTTTTAAAAAATATTATGTTTTCCAGAATTTTTTAAACATTTCTTAGATTAATTTTTTCTACCAAATACACACTACAAAATACACAGCAACACTGACGTCGAGTAGACTTGGAATAGAAACAGTAGATGGCGCTGTTTTCAATTACAGGCCATGTCCTAAGAGATACCATACCATGGCCCCGACTGATTCATGTCTATTTATTACTCGCCGTTTGCATGTGACGCGTACGTACACGGCGCGCACACATACAAACCGCGCGATGTACTTTTCTTCGAACTTTAACTACTGTCTTATACTGTGGCTGTAATGTGCTATTGCTGAGATAGAGATAGAGCCGATACAGCAAGTTACATAGGCTTTCAATTATTATTACCTCATTGTGTACATTATTATTTCGTTACTAAATTAATTGGTCGTTTATTTTATTACATTTGACTAGATTGAGAAATTATTTATAGTAGGAACTTATTGATCGGCAAGCTACAACTCTTCAATACAATACAACAAAACTGCAGCTGGGTTGAAGTTCAAATGCTGTCAGTCTGTATTGGCCCATAACATTAATTCCCTTGCCCTTATCCCATTTAATTGGGGTCGGCGCAGCATGTTTTCTTCCTCCATTCTTCCCTATTACTAGTCATCTCGTCGTTTACTTCCTTCTTATTCATATCATCTGTAACAGCCCATAGTAATTTCAAAAAAAGACCGCGAGATATTTATAGTGCTGTCGACGTCAAATGTAATTGTGCATTGAATTTCACGACAATTTGTCACCAGATTAGAAATTCGGGCCTAGGCCGCGAAGCGCCGTCGCCGGTCGACTCCCGCTACCTCGGCGACAGTGATGACGAGCTGCTGGAGACGGCGAGCAACCACACTCACTACAGCGACTCCACCAACAAGTAAGTCTTCAAATACGATATTTGATGACCAGTGCCGTATTTACCCCTAGGCCAGCAAGTCCCAGAGCCCAGCCAGTCTAGGGGCCCCAGTCCCGGAAAAAATAATTGCACCATACTTATGTTCTCGTTATTTATCACTTACAATAATAATACCTAATTTGCTGAAAAGCGTTTTGAGATGGAAAGGGCCTCAAATGCCAAGTGCCTCCCTAGACCCTGGCCCTCTCAGTCCGGGCCTGTTGATGACCGCTCAAATCAGCTACTCTATGGAGTGTAGTAAGGAGAAGTGGAAAATTCACTTCATATATCCAAGTGTCTGCTGGAAGGTGTTAAATTGGTGGCGCTACTGTGGCTGAAACTAGTTCCGTTGGTGACGGTTTTATTATAAATGTTCAATAAAACTGAATTATGCGTTTTTTTGTATATACTTAAAGGAACTAAGTAGGAATTACTCTGGTCACCTAAAATCTTCAATTCAACACAGTTCACTACGTCTTAAACTTGGAATTACTTCATACTATCTTACTACTCTAGCGCTATTGCAGACGGCATTTTAACTATTATTCACTACTTACCGTTGAACACTTAAATATTCTCCTATCTAAAATATAGCTTTTTGTATTCCACCCTATAATTGTCCAGCTACAAACGTGCTAATTTCACACAATTTCCAGACACCTCCGCTTCACAATCCCAACCGCATCGGAGTCGGGGTCGACGCCCTCGCCGCAGCCCGCCGCCACCGCTCCGTATACTGCCGACGTCGTGCAAGAGAGAGGGCAATACACGAGAGAGAAGGAGGCGGAATCCACTGACAGCTTCGTTACGACTACGTCGCATGCTATGGTATGGTTTACACGTGATTTAAACCTTAAAATTGTAATCTTACTCTTCTAATTGTAGCTTTTTCTACTCCAGTACTTTTTTCTGTCATTTATATAGTTACTAACTCTAATATAAAGACATAAATTATGAAAGTCTGTAAAAGTCTATACTCTACTGCTCAAAAACACACTGCTAACCGATGTTATAATGTCGCCAAAAAACCATCACTTAGTACCTCAGATTACATGATGAACAGCTGCATTCACACAATTTGCAAATTAAAAAAAAACTTTTGTACTAAGGCATTGGTGCCAACTTAAAAAAAAAGTTTTATCTTCAGTGCATGGATGTTTAGTATAGTGAACGTATACCTTTATGTATAAGTTTAATTTTTTTGACAGATGCTTAGTATGGTGATCGTATACCTTTATGTATAAGTTAATATTTTTTTGACAGATGGATGTCAATAAAAAAAAAGTTTATCAGAGACAATGTTTCTTTTTAATTTTGTTGATTCCGAGCGGGAACATGTAATTATTTTCTTTGTTGTTTATTTGCATTTTATTTATGAAATGTCGAGTCGTAGAAAAAGTATTGTATGCAACGTTGTATAAGTAGGTCAAAAAACGCTCGTGGCATCTTTCTTACGATGTTCGCTGCGCTCACATCGTAACCCATGCCACTCGCGTTTTTTGCCCCCTCTTATACAACGGTTGCATAAAATACTATTTCGCGTCGTTGAATCTTATTAAAACATCTCTAATAGTATAGAAAATGACCGAAAACGAACTTCTTACGAGTTCGAAACGTGCCCGGCCGTTCCTGATACGTTACCATGATATAAACCGTCATGGTATAATTTACACGTGATTTAAACCTTAAAATTGTAATCTTACTCTTCTAATTGTAGCTTTTCGCGTCGTTGAATCTTATTAAAACATCTCTAATCGTATAGAAAATGACCGAAAACGAACTTCTTACGAGTTCGAAACGTGCCAGGCCGTTCCTGATACGTTACCATGATATAAACCGTCATGTTTATATTGTCCTTGAAAGTTTTGCACTTTTCGAAAAAAAAACCTAACAATATGATCCTAAGTCAATAACAAAGGTTAGAACTTAATGGCATCAATTTATTTCTCTGTTTTATCCTTAGTAATATGTCCTTATCATATCATTTCTTATTAGATTACACGCGAATGATCGCGGTGAGTATGCTCCCGTAAATAAATTATTCACTATGTCTTTTCTATATCTATAATTTTGATTTATTTTCAGAAGGACGACAATCCCTTCGAATCGCCACCAAAGAGACATGCATCTGAAGAAAAAGTCTTGTCAAGAAAATCTTATAAAGATAATGTTCGAGCTAGGTACGTACTTGGATACATTTAAAATTAGGAAATAGAAAATAAAAAGAAGTCAAGTAGTTAAGTTAGAAGGGTTTTGCCTGGAAACGAAGAAGCGGAAAAAGATACGGAGGTTGGAGAAATAAAATAGAATAGAAAAAGCTTTATTCACGATAACACATCATTACAAATTTCATTATTAGGTAAGTATATTATAGATAGTGTTCACATTAACACATTCACTGCCAACGACGCATATATGCGTTCACCGTCATACAAGTTTATTCCGAGGCCATGTCCCCTAGTGAATACGTTAACTTTATGTGACAGAGAAGACTGTTATACTCAGACTCAAAGGTAGTATAAGATTTAAATGACGAAAAGAATTTAATACTTTATATTCCTAAATTAAACCCACAGATTAAACCCGACGGAATAGACGCAGACTTAATCAATTCCCACACAAAACCTGCTTCCTTTCCTAAAATCATGACTCCTCTATACAAAACAATTATCGATACAATTTTAGTTTTTTATTCATGTAGATTTTGACGATTGTGTTCTTAATTTCAGACGATCTCTCTCAATATCCGCGAACAGCAGTCTCTCTGAGGACCCTAACACCTCCATCGAGAGCATCGCCGACATCCCGATCACTCTGGTCAACCCGCGCTACCGCAAGCACGAGACAGAGACGAGAGATG
This sequence comes from Apotomis turbidana, assembly GCA_905147355.2. Classification (NCBI taxonomy): domain Eukaryota; kingdom Metazoa; phylum Arthropoda; class Insecta; order Lepidoptera; family Tortricidae; genus Apotomis; species Apotomis turbidana. Next base: position 6,986,462 of record LR990294.1, on the reverse strand, counting down.
CGGAACACGTGGAGAGGGAGCGGGACAGCGTGTCGCCGCGGACGCCCATGTGCAGGCGGGCCATTCGGAGTTTGGGAGAAAGTACCCCGCTAGGAAATAGGTGAGATTTTCTAAACTTTCTGAAGACCAAAACACTACCACACTAAGGTCAAGCAGGAGACACAGATGAAAGACAATATAGAGAGCGCTCTCTTTCTAGAGAGGAAGAGAGAGAGTGTATCGCCGCGGACATAGACAGGCGGGCTAGGAGTATGGATTTGGCGGTGTGTACGATCCACTGAAGCGATACTATTTTGTGGTTTTGTACCTCATTATCGCCTGTCATAAAAGCGAAGCGCATTGTCATTTTTGTGGATTTTCAACTCAATGCCAAGAGGTTAAATAGCTTTAATAACAACATAACGCTAGCCAAGGACTATAGGTGAGTTTGTCTCTTAAACTAAACCTATACCTTATGGAACATTTGTACAAACTGATCTTCATTATCATGACAATGACACAAAACAGATAGGTACAGAAATCAATCTACATACAAGCGCGCTCGAGCAATCGCACACATAGACATTGCTCACGGACACGTCAAGCGGATGGCACTCGCGCTCGCACTGATCTGAACTGGTCCGAGATATCGTGTCCGTGAGCAATGTCTATGTGTGCGTTTGCACGAGCGCGCTTGTATGTAGATTGATTTCTGTACCTATCTGTTTTGTGACAATGATAACTAACCGAATTATAGTTTTATTTTTTTGTTACATAAGAATGTTGACCTCTATCGAGATTCTTTCTTGTTGAGGTGTTCAATAAAGAAAGAGTATTCTATTCTATTTCTTTGTCTTAGAAGTCGTTCGCGTACGCCGGAACATGTAGATTCTCCTACAGTGACACCGCTACGAACAAGCAGGCTGACTAGGTACGTAATAACCAGCCATGATTATCTGGATATTAAATAGACATTTTACTATCAATATTTTCAGCGTTACATAATGATTAAAGTTATATTTCTAGTAGTAGATTATGTCGTTGTTGATATGACACATTGTTTTTGTAAGCTATACCGTCAGAAGACTTAATAAATAATAAATAAATAAATACTAAGGGACAATCTTACACAAATCGACCTAGTCGCCTAAGCAAAGCTTGTACTATGGTACTAGACGACGATATACATAATATATAAATACGTATATTTATTAATAATATCCATGACCCAGGAACAATTTGTCGACTGAACTCGACAATTGGTTCCTGGATCATGGATGTTTGCCCCGGTTTGTCACACAAATATTTACCCTCTCGTTTAAATTCCATGTGGAAGCGCTGTGTAATAGAATCCGTAAGTAAATTTTTGTTTTCAAAAAACTGCGCTCAATTGCGGATGAGCAGCTCCTCAAGACGGTTTATTTTGCTCTTTGCCAATCAATAATAACGTATTGCATAACGTCATGGGGAGGTTTGGCTAAAACCACAATACTAAAATTAGAAAGAGCCTAAAGAGCAATCCTAAAGGTTCATACCTATCGTCCTTACCTCTACCCTACTAACCTTATATACAGTCAATGTAAAGTACTAACAGTTCGTCAGTTATTTATTCATGGCACAGTATTAAGGCAGCACTGCACAACTCCTTACAACACCGAATATAAAAACAAGAGGCGTAAAGATATTGTTTGCTCCTATAACATGCAAGCAAAACACGCATTTTCTACAAGATTTTTCATATTTCTGGGACCATTTCTTTACAATAGATTAAATGCGAAATTGGACCTATATCCACTAAGCTTCGCTCAATGTAAGAAAGCGCTTCGTGAGTCACTACAAACTATGACGTACGAAGATACAGAGAACTTACTGGCTGTCATTAAATAAATATTTGTTTAGTTTAATTTAGTACTTTAGTGTAAATTTTAGTATTTAAGCTACAATAAGATTACTGTAAGATAGATGAATAGGTACTTAAATTAAATAATGTAAAGGCTTTCCCATTGCCTGAAACACAGGGGCGACCCTAGTTCAGGTTATGTAAATTGTGAAATTATTTGTTTTTAAGTATAGAATTTAACCGTCACCTCTGTACATTATGTTTTATCAATAAATTATTATTATTATTACTATTATTATTTGCCCCGGCCGGGATTCGAACCCAGGCCCGCGGGCTCAGGAGGCAGCTACACTACAAGCTGCGCCAACCGCGTCGTCAATTGGTTTATTGTTGTAGAAGTCGTTCCAAAACACCGGAGATCAGTCCCCGCGCGTCACCCATGCCGTCCATCCCGGAACTGCCCAAACTGGAGGTGGACAGCGAGCCGCACCCCGCTAAGACTACACTTAGTGTACCTAGGCGTCTAAGGTAACATTCTACGCTAACTTAACACTTTGCACGCCGATCACGAGTACCAGTTGGTACGCATTGATATAGTCTAACCTATTTATTTATAACTTACGGTGTGCAAAGTGTTAAACTTCACTTTTATGGCCGGTAACACACTTGTGGCTCCTCTGGTGTTGCAGGTGTCTGTGGGCGACGGTAATCGCTTTACATAAAAAAAAACTTTCTTTGTTACTGCAATAGACTTCTGCTGCAGTTCGATTTGATTTCCCTTACCATACGAGGAATCAAGTCTGAAGTCAATTAGCTTATTAAAATACGGTTGTACCTTGTTTTACCTCAGTTTGCCTAATTTCATTTAAACTAATATTATTTAGCATAACTATTCACTTTGCCTAATTTTCATTTGAGTGAAAGTCGTTTCGTATAATACTCATTTCACATAATCTTATTTCGTCTAATTTTATTTGGCCTAATTTTTAATTCGTATAAACATATTTTGCCTATAAATTTTTGGCCTAATTTCGTTTTGCCGAATTTTTGTTTAGACTAATATTCGTTTCGTATTATACTTTTTTACATAATCTTATTTCGTCTAATTTAATTATTGCGTCTTCTGACGCTCCGCTCGCTTCGCTCGCTCCGCTATCCATGGTCATAAAACAAACCTAACCTAACCTACAGTTTTCGGTGTTTAGCCTAACCTACTAACTGCTAAATTTTAATATACTTCCATGCAAGCAATCATTCTGACGCTCCACTCGCTTCGCTCGCTCCGCTATCCATGGTCATAAAACAAACCTAACCTAACCTACAGTTTTCGGTGTTTAGCCTAACCTACTAACTGCTAAATTTTAATATACTTCCATGCAAGCAAGCATTCTGACGCTCCGCTCGCTTCGCTCGCTCCGGTATCCATGGTCATAAAACAAACCTAACCTAACCTACAGTTTTCGGTGTTCAGCCTAACTGCTAAATTTGCCTAATTTCGTTTTGCCTAATTTTCAGCTATGTCTAATCAATACATAATAAAAATCGACAAGGTAAATATTATGATAATTCAGAATTAGACAAAAACTTTTTAGTTAAAACGTTATTCGGCTATGTAATGATTAGTTAAAATAAGAATCGACAAAGTGAGTTTTAGATAAAATAATATTCGACAAAACAAGAGTTATGAAAATGATCATTTAGGCAAAACGAGTTTCGACAAAATAATAATTATGAGAAATGATATTATACATAATGACTTTAGATAAAATGTTCATTATGGTAAAAGTTGTTAGACAAACTGAAATTAGACAAAAAAAAATTAGACAAATCAAGGGAATACCTTAAAATACATACGAAACGTTATGAACACAGCGTTTTATTGGCTGCCGCTGCGACTGATCGTAACTACTGATGATGAATCACGTACCGATTCGAAACATGTCGAGCGTTATTCGACTGCTACGACGTGAGTAAACCCGTTTCGTATTTGCGTATTTTAATATGTCTGAGACTCTCGGGAGTTTTCTGTACAAAATTTCCGTATTTTGAAACTCCCGACGAAAAAGAGAGGTGTTATAAGTTTAACATGTTTATCTATGTGTCTGTCTCTGACATCATAGCTCACGTAACGGATGGACCTATTTGAGTGCGTTTTTTTTTAATTGAATGACATGTCTGTCGAGATGTCTTAGCTATGTTTGGTGGAAATATTACCAATAGCTTCAGCTTTAATCGGAACAAGAATTCAAAATTTTGTAGTTATGTTCAGTTTTAGTGGCATTTTCTATATCACTCATTGAATGAGTGTCTCATGATCAGGGATCGGAAATTCGGATAGATATTTGCCTAAAGTTGTCAAAATCCTATTGCTATCTCATACCACAAACAAAGCCGCCGTCAAAGTTTAGGTGAATATCCACCCGAATTTCCGTGACCAACTTCTTGTGTCGGGGGTGACTGAAATTTTTAATGTAGATTATTTCCTTACATGTATGTGTTATAGAAGCCGGTCGCGTACCCCGGAGAGGATAGAGAAAGTAGTGGAGTCTCCGCGGCTGTCCGCGATCTCGGAGTCGCCCACGAAGTTGGAGGAGGCGCCCGAGTCGCCGCGCCGGCGCCTGCGCAGCCGCTCGCGCACGCCCGAAGTAGAACCTGTACCGGCTCCTAGCAGCCCACGCTCACTGAGGTAATTTATTTATTTATACATGGAGAACCCACAACTTATGCTAATAGTGACATAGCTAGTAATACAGAGCCAATTATAGGATCCCAGATATAGCAACATAATAATATTTGACATTAAGTTAAATAACACGCGCACTAATATTGAACTCTGTTTATTTTTAGGGCTCCCTACCCAAAGGGTAAAAACGGGACCTTATTACTAAGACTCCACTGCGTCTATCTGTCACGAGGCTGTATTTCATGATTCGTGATACAACTGGCTAGTTGAAATTTTCACAGATGTATTTCTGTTGACTCTATAACAACAAATACTAAAAACAAAATAAAATACACAATTAAGTGGGGCTCCCATACAAAAAACGTAATTTTTTTGCCGTTTTTAGGGTTCCGTAGTCAACTAGGAACCCTTATAGTTTCGCCATGTCCGTCTGTCCGTCCACGGCTTAGCTCCGTGATCATTAGTACTAGAAAACTGATATTTGGTATGAGTATGTGTATGTATCACGCCGACAAAACGGTAAAATAAAAACTAAAAAAAAAAATGTTTTTTTCGGGTACCTCTCGAACACCTAAAGAGGGGTGATTTTTTTTTCCGTTCCAACACTAGTGTGTGGGAGGTCGTTGAATAGGTCTTTTAAAAATAATAGGGGTCTTCAAACATTATTTTTTGATAAAGTCAGCAGTTTTGTAAATATTCGCTCCGAAAATAAAAAAATAGCGTCTAACTTGCACCCTCTAACTTTTCAAGCACGGGTCAAATAATTATGGAAAAATTCATGAAAATGAGGCCTTATAATTACCTTCAATGAAAATTGAACAAAATCGGTTGAGCCGTTTTTGAGTTATCGCAAAATTTCGTAATTTTCTTTTAAAGGACGTAAGTTGACTTCCAGAAGGTAATAAGTAATTACATTTACGTTGGCATTTACGACCTTTTTATAGAGCTTGAAATCTTTGTCGCAACTTAATCCTCGGGCTTAAAACCGCTCTTTTAAGCCCGTCTATTGTGAAGGATGAGCAACTACGGAACCCTACATTGAGCGTGGCCCGACATGCTCCTGGCCGGTTTTTTAATTTGATGATGCTATGATAATTCATAAAACCAAAATGTTTGCAATCTGTACAGTCGGTGTTTTATCGAAATATTTAGTTTTCACAACTTTATTCTACTACCGCTAATATCTAGATTCAAAATAATATGGTTGCTATATTTATTAGTATTCATCACATCGCCATAGATTTTAAACTAGGCTCTTGTTAAATTGTTTGGAATTGGATCAATTTCCATGTGTCTCTTTCCTGGAGCCATTCATTGGTTGCCTTATACCATTCATATTATTGGTCATGTATTTATGTTATTCCTTTTACAGGAGTCGCTCAAAAACTCCCGAAAAGCTGATGTCTCCTAAAGCCGATCGCACGAGCAAAACAAAAAAACCGCTTAGCCGATTAGTACTAGAAGCTAACACATTCGCTAAAACAAAACAAAACGCTGAAAAGGAGACAGACGCAGACAACCCCGAAGAAAAAGAACCGGAGTTATTCGAATGCACACCCATGAAGCCGCTAAAACAAGTGACCAACATGGATGTGTCATTTTCCCCAATAGTCAACAAGTCTGTGCTGGCTGGTGACACTTCAGAGAAAGACATACAGTCGGCAGACAGCAGTAAATCTAACATCAAATCCTTGCCAAACTTCGCTAAAGTCAGCGAAACACAATTCGGAAAATCAATACTCCAAAGCTGCGAAAGTAGCGCAGTCGAAACTTCTCAAGAGCTAGAAAAAGAAAAAGACAATAACGAATCAGTCAACATCAAATCTCTCCCAGTGTTCACTTCAATGAACGACAGCATCTTCGCCAAATCAGTGCTTCAAAGCTATGAAAGTAGTATAGCTGAAAGTTCAACTAGCATACACGAAGTATCTGTAACTAAAGAAGTGACAACTACAATTACAAAAACTGAAGTTTCAACTATGGCGTGCAAGTCCGTATTGAAAGATCAATCTAGTCTTATGACAAACGACAGCGACAGTGAAGATGAGAAACCGGATTGGAAGGAACGTGCGGATGGTACTGCGCACGATATACAGAAAGAGAAAGAAAGGATTGTCGAGATTGAGAGGGAGATCAATGAGATAGAGGGAGACATGACTGATGAGGCTGGTTCCTCGGATGAAGAGATCATGGAACAAGTGGACGATGAGTCGGAAGAAGATACTTCGGAGGAAGACGACTATGATGAAGATGATGATGATGAAGATGAACTTGATCTTGTAAGTACATAAATAATGCAAATCTATTTGGTACTACATACTTTTTAACCGACTTCAAAAAAAGGAGGGGGTTCTCAGTTCGGTTGTATGTTTTTTTTTTTTTTTTTTTTAATGTTTGTTACCTCATAACTCCGTCATTTATGAGTCGATTTGGAAAATTATTTTTAGGTTCATGAAGAGACATCTCAAGGTTGGTCCCATAAAATTTTGGTGAAGATCGGATGACGAGATCCATGAGGAATCGAAGGAATTCCTGAAATTTTATAGGCAGTCATAATATTTTTCATATATTTTCTAAAACTATTTAAGTATTTGCATATGGTAGTCATCATCTTCCAATGCTGAACTGATGATGGAAGGTACAACTCCTTAACGGTTAGGAGTTAGGAGATAATTAAAACGACATGCATTCCTTCAAGACCTCCCTGATCACCCCGCCATAAGTATTTCATATGAATCACTAAAAAGCGAAAAAAAAAATTTTTAACAAAAAAAAGAACCGACTTCAGTAAAACTAAAAGTCCAAAAATAACCCGTTCAAGTACAGATTACATTTGACTCACCCTTTGAAGTCGGTGCCAAACCTCACGTAAACTTTAATATATAAATATAATAACAGTGGTTTGGGATCGACTTCAAAGGGTGAGTCAAATGTAATCTGTACTTGAACGGGTTATTTTTGGACTTTTAGTTTTACTGAAGTCGGTTCTTTTTTTTGTTAAAAATTTTTATATTTACTAGATTTTGCGAGCGAGCTCGAGTTAAAACAAACACTTATCCTACGGAACCATCATCCTCGAATTAATATATCTATGGATGCACTTAATAGACAATAAAAAACAGACTATACAAATAGTACTTATTTTCATGTGATGTGTGTGATGACCGTATAATATTTGTTTGTAAAACTGGAAATAAATACAAAGGAATAATAGAGAATAGCACTTGAATTTTATTGCTGTTCTTTTAATATGGGCAATGCATGCGTGAAGTAACCATGTTTCCTCACATATTATAGGGCCTTTCTTTAAAGTAACTGAAAAATAAACATATATCTTTTTTTATAGGCTCTGAGACAAAGACTTGCTGAAGATGCAGACGTAATATCTATCGGGGACACTTCAAATGAATCCAGCGTCAGTTTAGATGGCTCAGTTTCTTCTGACAGCAACGATGAATTAGAAATGCAAGTACCCCCAGACGAGCACGATAATAGGCAGACTAAAAAACCGTTGGAAGTCACAATTGTCAAGGAGAGCACGTCTGTGGCTGAGGATAGACCAAATGAAGAATCTAATGAGCAAAGCGGTGACCCGTTGAATCAAGGGCAGGTATCGTTGCTTACAGACGACAACTCTTACTTGTCGGATAATGAAATGGATCTCAACTATGAAGATGAAGATGACGAGGATAATGCGGAAGCAGGTAATTTTATTTATTTAGCTTTGAATGACCTCAACCGCCCGGCCACGACATCGGTTTTAGCAGCATGCGGCGCGGCGTGGGAACAAATGAGGAGCGTCGTTTCAAAAGGGCTTATTTCTTTATGAAACTCACAAAAATGAGCCCTTTTGAAAAGACACTCCTCAAATAGAGCGGCAACCGCGCGCGGCGGCTCGTGGCGCGCTTCATATATCGTTACGATTTTGTTTTTACTGCTCACCGCTGCCGCTGATCGCGCGTAGCCGTGTCCGGGCCGTTAATGATGAGCTTTTGTTTTAGCTTTGACTTTTTTCTCCCTAAAAAGGAATCCGTCGTTCATCAAAGTACATAGTTTTGATTAATGTTACTATTTGTCAGTAGATGTGATGTTGACTAAAATATATCTTTTACAGAAACACAAAAAGTTGTAAAAATGCAAATTGTAGTCGAAGAAGTAAAATTAGCTGAGGAAGTAAAAACAGCTGCTGAAAACAAAGATGAACCACCTAGTGCACCGAAGAGCGTTGATGTTGTCGACACTAGCGCAGTAATAAAGGAGGTGGAAGATAAAAAAATACCAGAACCTATATCTAAAGTAGTTGAGGCGGATAAGCCTAAAAATAGTGAAACAGAGAAAACAAAAGTAAAAGATCAAGAAACGGTAAATAAATCAAAAATAATAGAGAAAAAAGATGAAAAAGAAACCATATCAATTGATAAACAGAAAACACCTGAGCCTATAGAACAACCTAAAGAAACTAAAAAAGAGGAAACAATACAAACAGAAAAAGAAAGACCAGAATCTCGTTTACGCAAACGCGTAAAATCCACGTCTTCTACCAAATCTACTGAGAAAATGGATGTCGTCAAAGAAACTGAAGTAGGAAAAGCAGAAGTGCCAAGAACTCCGATGACTAGAAAGCGTGCCAAATCAACTTCAAGTCAACCAACTGACGATACAGAATTAGACTCGACCCCAACGAAAACAAGAGCAAAAACTCCTGAAATTAGGAAAATACTCACTCGTCGGGCGTCAAAAGAAATTGAAAAAATTGGAGATACTGAGATCGAAAGCCCAGTAACGCCTCAGCGACGATCGACTCGGAGTCGTAGTAAAAATGTTGATGATAACGCTAGTGTGGCGTCCGAAGGATCAGTGAAGTCTACGAGGAGCAAAGCTAGCGAGAAGAGCGAGCCGGCGAGAAAAGGACGGAAGTCTATAGTGGCTGTGAAACCAGAGTTGAGCGCCATTCCGGAATTGTCGGTGGATGAGTCAAAGGCTGATGTGAACGAGTATTCCAGTTCTAGAAGGTATGTATTAGGGGCTAAATTAGACGTCACTAAAAAGTAAAAACATATATTATCTCGTAACTGTATGTCTACTGTAGCTATGTGCTCTATACGGAGTAACAGTTGTGAAACTATCATAATCATTGAAATTATTAGTTTTCTATTTTGTTCGGCGTAAGATTCAAGATTACGATCTTCACTATAGAGAAAATTACATATCCGGGGAATATGTCTAATGATGTATTCAGGCAGATTTCTAAAATTTTATTTTTATAAATAATGACACAAAGGTAAATTAAGAAAGAAAATTAATGCGATCTACTACAATCGAAGCGGGGTAAATGTGGTATTACCACATAAAAAAAATAAGAATCGATAAAAAAAAGATTCTATACAAATATTTAGATTTCTAAAATGTCAACTTATCAATGTTGTAATGCACAACAGCAAAAATCCATGAGATTAAAAATATGGCACAAAATTATGTTCTCTGAAAGAAAACTTCCTTAAGACCTTAAGTTAGCACATTTTTACTTCAAGAAAACATTTTTTATGCCTTTGAATCCAGTTTTGTTTATTTTTTTAATAAAATAATGTGAGTTAACTTAAGGACTTGGCAGACTCTGGAGCCCATATTTTTTTCCACACAGTATAATTCGTTACGCTTATCTTATCTTATCTTATAGGAAGGGGTCCTTGCGGATACACTTCGACCCAATGGGATCTTTTGTGTAGTTACCCCCATCGCGCCTACTCAAAGGATTGTTCCACCACCTTCATATATCGGATGATGGAACCAGTTGGTAGTGCCTGGAATTCCTTCGGTTCTGGGTAACCAATACCGAATTCCTTCATTCTGAGTCTGGCGAGGGCATGACATCCACACAGTATGTGCTTCATTGTCTCTGCCTCCTCGCCACACATTCTACAATCTGTATTGTCAGACAGTCCCAACTTGGCCAATAGTCCTTTGACCCCAAAGTGACCGGTAAACACCCCCGTTATGATTCGGAGCTGTCTTTTGCTGTATTCCCATAATTTCTTGGTCCAGCCTGATTCTATACATTCCATGAATAGCTTTGAGTGCCTCAAGCCTGCCATTTTCCTCCACTCTTGTTGGTGCTGGTTTTTGGCATAGTCCTTGATGGCTGTTGCTATGGTTCCCTGCGAGAGACCCACACATGGTTCAGGTCCTATGAAACTTGTCGCAGACCCTTTTCTAGCAAGTTCATCTGCAATTTCATTACCGATGAAGCCTTCATGCCCTGGGATCCATATCAGTTGCACCTTATTGTGCCTTCCAAGCTTGTTCAAAGCTAGGACGCCATTATACACAAGTCTAGAATCCACTTTAGGCGCACCTAGCGCTTTAAGTGCCGCTTGACTGTCACTGAGTATGTAGATGTGCTTCCCTCTGGTAAGTCTATCTATGTTCTCCAGGGCACAGGCGATTATAGCGTATGTCTCCGCTTGGAACACAGTCGCATAACCTCCCATACTTGTACTTGCATTGAAGTCGTTTGCATGAATGCCTGCTCCCGTACCTGATCCCATTTTTGATCCATCAGTGTACCAAATAATGTCCTCACCATCCGCTGTAGGTGGCTCGCGACCCTCGGCCCATGCCGCCCTCGTTGGAACTTGTACCTTGAAGTTCCTATTGAATACAAACTTAGGCTGCATTTTATCGCAGCTCATGGTTGTTATTCTGTCAAGAAAATTGTTACTTTCCATGTTAGTGTGCTTAGTCTTCGGCGTGCAATAACTCCACAGGTCCATTGTTTTTAACCTGTGCAGCGATTTGCGCGCTTCGGACTGTATCACTATATGTAGCGGTGGTAGATCTAGCAATATTTCTAGCGCCGCGGTTGGCGTAGTTCTAAACGCCCCTGTTATAGCCATGCACGCCGTTCTTTGCACCTTCGTCAAGGCGTCTCTGCATGTGCTCCTCAACGTCCTTGGCCACCATACGAGGCTGCCATATAGGATGATCGGTCGTACCATCATGGTATAAATCCACTTTAGTACCTTTGGGCTTAATCCCCACGTCTTACCATACGCTGATCTACACATCCCAAATACTCTGAGAGCCTTTGTTATGGTGTGATCGACATGCTTTTTCCAATTGAGTTCCTTATCTAGTATGACACCAAGATATTTCACCTCACTGGACATTTCGAGTACCTGTCCATACAGTTTTAGTTCTTGCATGTCCTTAAGAATCCTCTTTCTCGTGAATGGTATTACCACTGTTTTGCCTGGGTTAATGGATAGTTGGTGATTGTTACACCATTTCTCCACTTTCCTCAGTGCTTCACTCATAATTGCTGATACCGTACTGGGAAATTTCCCATTTACGAGAATCACCAGATCATCTGCATATCCTACCGTATAGATAGGACCACTGTTGAGTTCCTCCATTAGGGAGTTTACCACCAGACTCCATAGAGTAGGTTAGAGTACTCCTCCCTGGGGACACCCTTTTGTAGCCGTAGCTAGTATTTCATCTCCCATCAGAGACGACTTTATTAGCCTGGCGTTTAACATGTTGCCTATCCATTTGCAGATGGTCGGTTCTATGCCATGTCTTGCAGCTGCTTCACTGATAGCTTGGTACGTGGTGCGATCAAACGCTCCTTCCACGTCTAGAAAAGCCGCCAGGCACAGTTCCTGATTTTCTATGGCCCGTTCGGCTCTGGTTGTTACCAGGTGCAACGCGGTATCGGTTGACTTTCCAGGTTGGTACGCACATTGTAGTTTGTGCAACGGACGTCTTTTTAATGGACCATCCCTTATATGTCTGTCCACCAATTTTTCCAATGTTTTTAGGAAAAATGAAGACAGACTTATAGGCCTGTACGATTTGGCTTCTCCGTAGTCTGCCTTGCCTGGTTTAGGCAGGTATATTACTTTTACCATTCTCCATACTCGTGGTATGTGTCCAAATGCTATAGACGCTCTGTACAGTCTACTCAGATGAGGAATGAGTACGGTTGCGCCTTCTTGTAGTAGTACTGGGTAGATTTCATCTGGTCCCGGAGCCTTGAACGGCTGGAACGTTGAAATTGCCCATTTCAATTTGTTATGGTCTACTACCTTTTTCGACGTGTCCCAATGGTGTCTGGTTGTGCTTGCGCTTTGTTCCAATACACTAATTGCAACATCGTCTAATTCGCTCTCGTGTATCACTGAGCCTGGAAAGTGTGTGCTACACATAATTTTTAAGGTTTCTAGCCCTGTCTCCGTCATTTTCCCGTCCCTACCCTTAATGGTTGTGAGCGGGACTGACTTTGACGCAGCTAGTGCTTTTGTTAGTCTCATACCTTCTGGTATAGACCCTATTTGGTCGCAGTGACCCCTCCACGCGCTTTTTTTTGCCTTTCTCACAGCCTTATTATATTCTGTGAGCTTGTGAGCATAACTCTCAAAGTTGTTTGAGGCTTTTGCGTCGTTGAATATAGCCCTGGTTTCTTTCCTGAGTTTTGCTATCTCTGGATTCCACCAGGGTATTCTTTTTGCCAGAGTTTTCTTTTCCGGGCAGTTATTGGTCCAAGCTGTGTATACCGCTTGAACTATTTTGTCAGCTTCAAACTCTATATCAATAATGGAATTGAGCTTACCTTTCGGATCACCCAGTTCCACTTTCAGGTCAGCCTTGTACGCTTCCCAGTCAGTGTTCCTAGGGTTCCTTTTGAGTACAGTTTTTACATCTATCTTCGTATTGTACCTAAAGCATATGTACTCGTATCTGTGGTCTGATAGAGAAATTTCCTTAGAAACATGCCATGAGTTGATGCTTTTGCTAGTGTTATTGGAAGCCAACGTTATATCAATTACCTGACCTCGCCTTGCGTTGACAAAGGTTGGTTCATTGCCTTTATTAAGAATTTGTAAGGAGGAACTCACCAGAAAATCCAGTACCTTCTCCCCTCTCTTGTTGACACCCGAGCTGCCCCAGATGACATTGTGAGCGTTCGCGTCGCAGCCGATGATCAGGTCGGTGTTCGCCTTGCTGCCTTTGACGACAAGATCCCGCAGTTGTTGTGTAATCGGGTCCGTCGCCTCGTAAGGGAGGTAGGCTGACGAGAAGATAAGAGCCTTCCCCTCCCCTTTATTCTGGATCTTAACACTGGTAAGATCCCTGGAACAGAAAGCATGTAAAGGCATAGCATCGATGCCATTTCTGACGTAGATGCATGTCCTCATATTATCATCGGAGCAGTGGTACAGTATGGTACCGCCAGTTCCGCCCAAACCTCTAATTTCCCCTTTATAAATATATGGTTCTTGTATTAGAGCAATATCGAATTTATCATTAATTAACTGCCTCGCCAGAAGGGCTGTGGCTGCTTTGTTGTGTTGTAGGTTAATTTGTACACACCTTACACCCGCCATTGCGCCATTATGTGGTTTTGGGCCTGCTGAGATCAGCGGCCTGTGGTGGCGCCTCGCCGAGTCCACCGTTGACAACGGCGATGACTCTCGACCCATGCGTGACCCAGCACGATCCTCCCTCCACTCTCTCTCCACCATCGTCGCGTCCGGCTCCGTGCCCGCCTCTGCCTCTACCGTCTTGGCCTCCGCACCGTCTGCCGACAGTGCCTCCTTGGCCTCGACGTTTGCGGCGTCATCGGCTGGGCCTTCCAGTACCGCACCACCCACTGGGTTCGCGTCCCCACACGCGGCCACATCGCCCTCTGTGGCCGCCCCGCCCCCGGTTGCCCGGTGGTCGACCTCCGCCCTCCCAAGCATCCTCTCCTCCGCATCCTCGAGGAGCTTGAAAGAGCTCAGATCCACCCCCGAGAAGAGTTGATAGTTGGACGCCTTGATGACATCCGCCGACTCCCGATCCATCAAGATGATGCGTCGGGTGCTTGCGTCTGACATCAGGGTGTCCACTATCTTCCATTGCTCCGTATGCAGCATAGGATTAAGCCTGCAGCACACGGAGCATTAGTTTAACGTCCTGGGCGCCAACGACCCGCGTCTTCCAGGCCATTTTGACCGGTTTCGGCAGATCCTTGGCGTCCACGACCTTAAGGTGCAGTCCAGCAATCTCCACTCCACCGATTGCTGAGCTGAACCACGTGGAGGCCCCCCTCCCTTGGCAACTGACGTGGAGGGCGCCCCCCACAATGTTGCCGAGCACGATTCTCGGCAGGGGATCAGGTGCACCGTCCAGGAGCGCTAGTACTGCGCCCTGGATAGCGGACAGATGCCCAGCCTGAATCTTGACGGCAGGGTAGTCCACTGGGATAATGGCCATCCTCTCCGCCGCCACCGCCTCCGCATACGACCCTACCTTCGTCCTTTTGGAGGCGCTAGCCAGCAGAGTAGAGTCGCCACTCGAACCCAGTGGCCTTTTGTTTTGCCCTGAAGGGGCCGCGGTTGCAGGTGCGTCCGGTGTCACACCTGCGCCCGTCTGTGAAGTCAGACGGGCTCTTGCTCGCGCGTTATTACGCCGCTTCTGCCTCTTGCTGAGAACGAAACCCTCGGCTTGTGCACCCTCACCCTGAGGTTTGGGCACACTCGCTTCATGGGGCACATTCCCAGTCGGATTCGGAAGGGCTGCACGGCACGGTTGGCCGGTAGGCTTCGGCATGCCTTTGCTGCTCACTCCTCCGGTCGCTTCAGTGGGTCCCCTTTCGGGTCCCTTCTGAGCGAGTCCGCTTTTCGACCCTTGGGGAAAAGATCGGACGGCACCTTTGAAGTGAACAGGTCCAGCATGTCCTCTACCTCCACGTCCACCTATGTGGCTGGGGCCCGCTCCCGCATCTCTGCCAGAGGCAGTGTTGCGGCCTGCAGTAACTCCCAGTGTAGCGCCTTGCGCATTAGCCTCCTCCCTTGCGGGTACGGCTTGTCCTCCCTTTCTCGTCGTTTTAGGTAATGAGAAATCCATTTAACCTACCACATAAGACTTCGTCAGACTGGCTCCCCACCCTCCTTGGAGCCCTCCTACTGGGGATGCTTTGACGCATCAGGGATACCAGCCCGATATAGCGCCCCCGGATGAGTTATCCATGAGTCCGCACGGCACCAAAACCATCGTCACCTCCACAGGCGACTCAGGAATCGTGCGCCGCCGACTACGGACCCCATCACCCCAGGACACTCGCCCGCGGCCATCTGACTGGACGCAACAGCCGATTGATCACGTCTGGCTAGGACGTGACCGCCCGTGTGAGATGAATCCCGAGCCAAAGTGGCGTGTTGTCTTTCAGGGGTAACGACTCCGACCCCCGTCCGACTCAACCTACCAGGATCTCGTTCTCCATCCGTACGGGTCCCCGCGCACGGCACAAACACGCGGGTGGCATTCTACCGCTAACCATCCTTCTTAGTGGATGGAAAGCCCGCTGCGACATGCCACGTCATCGCTTGCAGCTGACTGTGTGGGATATGCGGAGTAAGGAGGGTTTGGATTTCTAGAGGCTCAACTGGTTGTTTCCGTGCTACCTGTTTCCTCGTTAGAACCAGGTAGTTAACAGACAGTAACCGCGGGAAGGAGCCCAACCAGTTTTGCCTCGAGGATCAAGGCAACTGTGAGCTCCCCCCGAGGCCATTCACCAAGTTAACTACCGGGCAGGTAGTTACCATAGAGACAAACCCAGTACAAGAGTAGCGACCGGTCGCAAATTATGTCTTGTTCTGGACCCACCTCCGCCCTTCGTTACGCTTACGCTTGATGGGGGATGCGGATGTCGCACCCCCTTGTGAGGCGAAAAGGCGAAAAATTAAATGTAGTGTAAATAAGACCTAGCTAGATAATACCATATTAATCCGTCACCAAAAAAAAACATAAGTACTATGCCAAATTTCAACTCGATGGGAATGTTAGAACTAGTAGATAAAGTATCAAAATTATTTATAGAGGACCTACTAAATTGTATAAATCATAGACAATTGGTGATACCACAAGGAAATATCTGTCAACATTATTTGGCTAGCCAGACTATGTGATGTGATGACAGCTCAAATCGGCTACTCTTTATGAAATGTCAAAAATTATCTGTTAGTATGAAGTTTCTAAGGCTTGTGACATCATAAAAATCAGTAGTCAAACCACGTCTTCTTTTTACTTTTTGTCCAATTAAAAATATTATAATGTCCAAAAGGTAGTTTATTTGGTCCCGTATATTTTTGAATGTGTGTTTAGTGGTTTCAATGATACAATATATTTTTACTGTATTACACTTTATACTCTTATGGTTTATACACATAATTAAAAGTTATTGAATCGGGTCTATCGCCATATTTTTGATTTATCTTCATTGCCTGACGTTTTGACACGGTTTCACGTGCCGTGGTCTCAGACGTACTGATGAAACAGCGAGTTGTTACTGGAGATGTCGGACGAATGTATCCGCGATTCAATAAGATTTAATTATAAATTTATGAAACATTTAGTCTATTTTTTTAAATGTAGGACCATTGATACAAAGATCAGAGCTTAGAGAATAATTGAAATGAGTTACCTGGTGGAAGAGGGTTCGATTCCCGGTCTCTTTCATCAGGTGACTCATTATTTTTTTTCTTTAAGCTTTGATCTTTGTGGTTTACGTTTTAACTATTTTGACTATAATCAAATACCGTATTATTTAGACCTACATAAATGTGTCACATTGTCAGGCTAACCCGCAACCAAAGGTCCCTCCTGTCGTCGTTGGAACTGAAGCCGCGGGCGCGGCGCCGCAGCAGCGCGTCCGACGCCTCCGCCGCCGAGCCGACAGCCTTCGACGTCCAACCTATCGACAGGATCAGCCTGCTCGCTAAACAAGATTTCGAAGGTAGGGGCAGGGACGAGACTTATTTTTTTCACTCTTATTGTATATTAGTGGAAGTGTTTCAAACTTTGATTGTAGTAACTTCTAGTGATAAATGCTAATTTATTTCTAAACGTCGTCGCCACTATTTGAGTGTTCCTTATACTTCAATGGGAATGTGTTTTTTTTTTTCAAATTAGCTTAATTTTATTGTAGGTATACGTAGCAGTAGGTATATTTACTGTAGTTTTATAAAGGTGGAAATGTTTTTTCCCGCTTTGTACGGAGCTTTTACGGTAACCTAACGGCGTGTCAATGGAGCCGTAATATAATTTGCTAAGCGGTGAAAAAATCTCACTTCCTGGCCAAGGCAAAACATAAAACTTTAGTCAAACCACGGGTGGTAATTCGTAAGGCCCTAGATCGCATATTTGCGCACAAACACCTGCGATTTAAATACCCGTCTCTTTCTTTAACGGTATTGTTAGAGCAAGAAGAATCTGATAATTTATGATTGCTGAGTCGCGTGTCAAACGAAGTCTGAAAGATGCGCTAGCCCTGCGGGTATTGAAATAAACTAATTATTATACATTTTATCAAGTTTTTCGATCTCAATATTTTTACTACCAGGTCACGGAACACTCAATAGCGAGACTATGTACCTACAGCTTCTACTATTTTACTACTTAACCGAGTAATTTAGTACCTAAGCTGCTCCTTTTTATTTTAAAAGCTTCTTCGTAACTTCACTTTTTTTAAGCTTTTGTTGCACTCGGTGCCGTAACTAGTGCTACCGGTTCTATCCATGGACACATTTTGTGTGATTATCCTGTTACATCTTGTGTTATTAAAAAAAAAACACACATGTAATTCCTTTATCCAGACCAAGGTCTGAAGATAATTTTCGGACATTCCTGTTACTTTGCCGCAAAAAAGGCCGACAACGTAAAAAAAATCTAAAAATAAAGTACTACGGTCCTAAGTCCTGAATAAGGCTGTCAGAAGGGTGACAGGGACACACACTCCCAGCATCATCTCATCACACTGGGCGCATAGAACTAGTTACGGCGCTGTTCACTTACTGTTTGTTTTTGCACGCACTAATTAGTCTAACTGTAGGCTCGCCCGATGAGACGGAGCCGGCGCGCGCCTCGCCCCCGGCCTCGGAAACCGGCAGACGCACCCGTGAGTACCGCTTATTAATGCTTGTTTTTTATTTTACATAGCCTCTTAGCCTATAGGACTATATGTCATTGTTAACCTATTGACCGCCAAGCGGTCTAGCAATTTACCGTGCCACTGACGCCAGAGTAAAAAAAAAAGATGTGCCCCAAAATCAACAGGGATTGAAAAATACTTGTAGCGGTTAGAATTACAAAGTTTTTGATCATTGAAATTTGGACGGCTGTGGCCGACGTGGCGTCAGGGGCACGATTTTTTGTTGACGGCCACAACCGACTGTGGCGGTCAAAAGGTTAATATTAGTAATTGATTTATTAAAATATTATTAGGTGGTTGCAACTTCGTCATCGTATTTTTCCTCTCGCTTATTGGTCCCGCTATCCCTGCACCAAAATTGGTTAAAATTTGTCCTGCGGTCTCGGTGCGATGAGAGGACAAAGGAATCATGGCCAGATGGCGCTGAGCTGCCCTGGCACCGCGTGCGCCCATACAAAACAAGACTATCCTGCATCGCGATTTTCAATACAAATCTAGTTAGATTTTTAAATGGAACAAGTTTTATAGATTGGGCATATTTGAGTCGAGAGCATACCCTATTACTGGTCAAGAGTAATAACAGTCCCTTTTTTAATTGATTGTAGTTACCTATGTGAGTGAATTCAACGGCAGTTAAACCTTAGTATGGTTTTGCTCGTTGCATTATTGTTAAATGTATTGTTTTTTCTGTATGATAAATAAATGAAACAAAAAAAAAAATTACCAATACGTAGGTGAACTTATTTTTAAGAATACTGATGATTAATGCTAAAGATCTCACAGATACGTTTCACGATAAATCGTTAGCTATAACGGGAGTGTAATGGTTTTTTTTCAGCTCGCACATCCCGCGCAGCGTCAGAAACTAAAGCCCTCCCCAAAGCGGCGAAAATCGGACGGAGAGTGTCCTTGGACGGGGCGGGGGCGGAGTCGCCGGCCGGCAGCCCCGCGCGCGCCGGCCGCCGGGCCTCCTTCAACCGCGCCTGCGAAGCGCTGCACACGCCGAAGGGGCGCAGGACGTCTACCGACCAGAGGGTACGTCATCACCATTGTGGTTCTCTTCCTAAATCAGCCAAGATAGGACGGAGAGTGAGTGTGGACGAGGCTTTAGTGGAAGCCTGAGGCGCGCCCTGGCCGCAGAGCTTCCTTCAACCGCACAACCGCCGAAGGGACGTATTAGTATATTGTGTCATAAGGGTAGTAAGTGGGGATTACTAACGAAGGTCTATTAGAAGCCCGACGTCGAAGGCGGAGGGCTTTTAATGTCCTGAGTTTGTAATCCCCTTACTACCCGCCTTACACACAATATTTTTCATCACATTTTGGAGTAAATAACAAATAAATAAGCCAACAATAAACATTAAACGATAACGATTGACAACCAACTTTTTTCCATATATATTTTTTTAATTTACTATAAGCACTGGCAAAACGGCCATCAGCTTAAAACGGAAAACAAATATACACAGAATCTTACTATCTATTATTAAACAAATAACAATTAACAATATTATGCAGCAATAATTAACAGCGTAATATTTATAAAACTTAAATATGAACAGTAAGTTTGTTACAAACCTAAATAGTACCAATAATTTTATAACTTTTTTTCCTTTTTTTTGTGTCGTCTACCACAGATAATGCTAAGAACTGCGTTTCGTTTAGAAACTTGACAGGCTACTGCCAGATTGTAACGATAATTCAAAATTTAATTTAATAGAATTACTGCAAAATACACATAAATAATTGTAAAACATAAATATTAATGCAGTTACATATAATGTATTAATTCAATACACAATAAAATTTGCTGGTAGGCAAGTTTTGTTGATACAACAAAAAACCTTGGCTGGATTGAAACCTCCTTAGTCTGAAGTAATCTGCGAGTGCGTACTATATTTTTAAAACTAAAACCATAACTCCCGAGGGAGTTATGTCAATTTATAACTCCCGCGGGAACTATATAGGCCTTAGTCCTTCAGTACACCCGCATGTAATACCATCTTTTACGAGCAAATGTGATGAAATAGTACATTACTACAGAGGCCGGGAAGTGAAGGGTTGCCGGCCGAATACATATAGACGGACGAGCGAAGCGAGGCCGGATAGGTATGAGGCTGGCAACCCCATTTCTCGCCGAGGTATGTATAGTGCTTTTCTCAAACACGCAATGAAATAAAAATAAAATAACAAAATCATAAATTTATTTCTATAGACATTATAAGTAAGCTACCAAAAACTATAACTAACACGTATTAACACTATTTCTTTGTCGGTATTTTCGTCGGAACTCATATTGAATTATGAATACTAAAATTAACATCGCACAAAAACTCATAAAACAATTACAGAGAAAATATTTCACGTTTCCCTCCGAAAGGATTAAATAAATTATAGAATATTATAGAATTAGTTAATTATGCTAATATTATAGAATTAGTTAATAATGTGTTATTTCTTAAGTTGATCAAAAGATACCAAATCGCTAATTGTTTTTTTTTTTATAAGCATGGTGGCAGAATGTCATAGTTAACCAAAAAGCAAATGTGTCTTTGTTTTTTTTTTAATGGCTGATCGACATGATGCCATGTCACAAACTTATGTGGAATAGAAATTAAAAAAGAGCGTGTTGCCGGCCCAGGCCTCCAATTTTGTATGAAATTCCATTAACGACCTCTCGTCAAGCTGCATCGGAAACGTCATACTTCGCAGCCTTTTATAAGGCACATAACATCAATATTTCATTGCATGTTTGAGAAAAAAATCTTCCAATCAAAGGGTAAGTCATTCTCTTTGCAATCCGTAGTCCACTCATAAAAGCAGTCAAGATCGGGCGCAGAGTGTGACTTACACACGCTGATGGGACGTGACGTATGACTTCTACTTTCATTGCCATCCGTAGTCTACTTATAAAACGGCCAATTGCAAGTAGGACTCGCGCACGAAGGGTTCCGTACCATTATCTGTAAGTTTGTTATATGGGAGCCCCCTTAAATATTTATTTTATTTTATTTTTAGTTTTTGTTGTTATAGTGGCAATAGAAATACATTATCTGTGAAAATTTCAACTGTCTAGCTATCACCGTTCTTGAGATACGGCGTGATGACAGACGGACGGACGGACAGACAGCGAAGTCTCAGTAATAAGGTCGTTTTTACCCTCTGGGTACGGAACCCTAAAAAGCAGTCAATATCGGGCGGGGGGACGCAGAACTTCTACGGATCAGAGGGCATGTTATTATCGTTAAGGCATCCCACTTCTGAATACATAGGCGGCCTTCTCTCTACATAGAAGGATATGTTACTGAATTATTAGCGCTTAGTACTGGTGATACAATTTTTTGTGTCCTCCAAGCCCATACAAGGTACAGACTGATTGTGGGTCTCCTCAAAATTTGGTAAGTTTTGGGTCAACGGTCACGCTCAGCAGCTGGATCGACTGTTGCTGTCTATCCTGCAAGATTATCTTGGTGCGTTTTGGATATCCTTGACCTTCTGTAAGTTTGTATTTACACAAAGTCCGACTCACTGATAGCCAGCTCTTGTCCAGTTCAAACCATTAAAAGATCACTTTTGTTTAAGATGTTTAACCCGTGTACATTTGTCCCCAGACCGACAGTGTGCAGGGCTCGCCGGCGGGCTCGGAGGCGTCGGGTCCGACCACACCGGCAAAACGCGGGCGGCGCGCCTCCACGCACTCCAACACTAGCGTCACTAAACCTGACACTGGCAAACGGTGAGGCTTTTGTACCATAAAAATTGTTCACTTGACTTTTTGCGGTGCTCTGAACTTTATATTGCTCTTGTCCACTACCCATACTTGAGTAGATGTGCTATCATTTCATTATTACATTTAGATAAGAACTGCCCCGCGCGCTGTTGCCCGCTCATCCGACGGGAACACTATTTTGTCGGGATAAAAAATAGCGTTTGTGTTAATCCAGGGTGTCAGCTACCTTCATACCAAAATTTATCAAAATTGGTCCAGCCGTTTTAGCGTGAATAAGTAACAAATATACACATAAACACACTCACAAACTTCCGCCTTTATATTAGTGTGTTTCATAAGCTAGATCAGCAACGCAAATGTTATGTTACACGTCAGTATATGTGTATTTAATTACACTTATTTATTCCAGATCCAAAAAGCTGTCTACGGTAGAAGAAAGTGATGTCAAGAAATAGGAGTAAAATTAATTGTTATTATTTAAGTTTAGGGTATATTTCTTTTGTTTTTTTATTCGCATATACTGTTAAAAACGTGTCATAGTCCAACCAGAAATAAATCTGTTGTACTTTTGTAAATTAAGCGTACTTACTAATTAAATTAAAATAAGGCATAATAGTTGAATGCAATAAAATGTTATTTCTGGTCTGTCTATGTGTAACTTTTGTTTTATTTTTTATTTATTTACATTTTCCCCTAGAAATAAAACTCAAAGTTACCAGTATGTTTTTTATTCGTCATCAATATTCAGTCGACGTAAACGAGTACAACTTATGCGTGTTTGTTTGGAACAATCCTGTAAACTGTTACGAAACTGTATTTAAAAATTTAGAAAAACAGCATATGAGATCACATCAAAAATCTTATTTTAAACTACTTACGGTAATCTTATCAATATTAAAAATTTACCACAATAAACATAATAAATAACAATAAATTAATATAATAAATGCGCTTCTTACGTCCAATATCTTACATCGTACCATAATTTAATCCAAATTTCTTAATAGTTTTCACATTTAGACTGGATTTTACCAATATTTTATTCCAAGAATTACAACGTACTCTAAGATGACATTAAAACCGGAATCACTCATAGATTCCGAAGTTTCATTAATCCGAACTCATCAATATTAAGAATCTTCAAAATTTCGAAAGTGAAATAACGCGAGACGGTAATTTTTGCCATGGATCATAATATGTTACATACTATACGCGACATACATACTAACGCGAGACGGTAATTTTTGCCATGGATCATAATATGTTACATACTATACGCGACATACATACTAACGCGAGACGGTAATTTTTGCCATGGATCATAATATGTTACATACTATAATTAGGCTACGTTAGGGTTATATGATATCCCAAGAAAAAAAATCTTAATATTGTATCAGAACATAGTTTTCGGAATTACGAAAATTCGGAATGATGCATTCGGACAAATGAAACTTAAAACCCCATAATAGTAATAATGTTATTAAAACTATCGTGAGACATCTTTACTAATTATAAAAACGGTATAAACTCACGTAAAAATTGTCAGGAACGGCCCGACATGTTTCGAACTCATTTGGAGCTCTTCATCAGGGGTAGCTATCCGTGCTGCTACGCGACTCGCGACCCACTCGAACATGTCGGGCCGTTCCTGACAATTTTTACGTGAGTATATACCGTTTTTATAATTACCCCATAATAGTTTGTCATTACTATCCGAGAGCGTTATCTTTGGAAAAGTTTGTGGAATTCAGCCTTAGTAGTAGATATGGAAAGTGCTTAGACAATTTGCTGAACATACATAAAGCGTCTACATTAACACTGTCAATTTTATATTAATTTAGAATCTTCTGGACTTTAGCGATTTCATTCTTTAGCGGTTCGAGAGGAACATTTATAGAAAATTTCAAATTATATACTTATTGTTACCTTCGTTTTTCTTCATTGTAACTTTTGAGAGACCTTATTTGATGAACCATGTTTAAATCTACCAATGGTAACTGTTTCGGTAGAACGTCGTTTAAATTCACATTAGGCAGTATCTCTAGTGAATTGTCTTTTTTAGCAATTACTAGAGTATTACATATTTCTTTATCATCAGCTCTTAGTGTTGCTTTGTTAGTGCAATCGACTACTTCACGCTTTTGCCTCTCAGGAATAGCCTCTTTATTATTGTTTATTTCGTTTATTGCTTGTTTAGCGCCGTTTTGAACATCTATAGGTTTTTCCACAGCTTCTTTAGCCTCAGTTGATTTTGGTTTTACTCCATTCATTGCTAGTGGAAGAGGCACATTATTTAGAATATTAAATTTATCGGGTTTCTGTAAATCTTCACCTTGTTTATAGGATTGCGGTTCATCCGGTGAGTGAGAATGTGGCTTTTGAACATCAAGTGGTATGTTTTGGGAATCATGACTATTATTGTTTATTTGTCCTGCCTGTACATTTGGCGTAACATGAGATGACAAACTTACAGCTGGCTTATTCGCTTCTAAATTATGATTAAAAACTGCAGCATTTTGTACTACTTCCGCAACAGTATTGATTTGTTGAGGCTTTTTGAACTCATTATTATTTGCGTCAGCATTTTGCGCCACTGGTTGAACATTGTTGATTTTTTGAGCCGCATTCGTTTCTTTAATATTATTTTCAACCACAGCGTTCTTGGCTAGTGGTTCATTGTTATTTTTAGTTGGATCTAATTTTACCTCGCCATTTCCCACAATTAGGTTTTGTGTTTTAAGTGGATTAGACATTACATTTTGTACTGGAGCAAGTGGTTCATTTTGTTTTACTTCCTTCACACTATTTTGTATTTGCACTGCTTTATTTTCAAGAATTTTCTGGGCATTTTTATCGATTATAGGCACGATTTCTATTGGTTTGTCTTTGATTTCTTTAATGGCTTCTACGGCTACGTCAGCTATTTTCTTGACAGCTTCGTTGGCGGTTTCACCAGGTTCTATTTTAATGTCCGCAGGACCGGCTGGCTGCTCAGAAACAGCACTTAAACTCTGTATCGCCACATTTGCTATCTTCTGAATACTTTCCACCGCAATCTTCTTCGCTGCGTTTTTATCTTGCTGTATCTCTTGTTTTGTTTTAAGAATGCTATCCAGAATTTCCTTCTGTTCCTTGATCAACTCTTTCTGTTCTTCTCCGTGTTGTTTTATGGTCTCCGCTAACTGCGCTTGCTTGAGAAGATCAATTTTCTGTTGATTGTTCATTTTATTTATTTCTTCTTTTATTTGTGAGTCTGTCTTCTGTTCCTTTTTATTATCTCCGTGTAACGGTTTCGTATCGGTTATTTTGTTTAGATTCTTTGGATGTGTTTCGGAGACTTTGTCCACCTCTTGTTTTAGCTCCTTCGGTGCATCTTTTATCTTTTTCTTTTCAGCGACATCTGAAACTGTGTCTATTTGTGGAGGTTTTTTATCTTCATCTGGTTGTGATTCTGGAGGAACCGGATTAGGCGGTTGCACTTCGGAGTCGGCAATTACTTCCTTAAGATGCTTAATTTCTTGTAATGGTGCTTCTTCGACTTGCGGTGGCTTAGCGACGTTCCCTGCAATGATTTAAAGAAGATTCGTTAACTTGTGTCACACTATGGTTAAGGAGAATTTATAGACCAAAAAGTACCTGTGTCCTCCTTTTTCCTAGACTGGAAGAAGTCCTCGACGATCTGGTCGATCCGCTCCTGCGTGATGTGCCGGTCGTCGTACTTGTCGGGCGCGTTCTCGGCGGCCTGCAGGTTCGCGTACGTGCCTAGCACCAGTATACCCAGACCCAGCACTAAGACCACCTAGAAAAATTAAGAGAATTCTATATTCCATTCTTTATTCTTGAAAATAATGGAAAAACAGAAGTGATGTTTTGCGAGGACATCTTTTAGACATAAAATATGGGATTGCGAATAATAGAGACTCCAATTGATTCGAGAAAAATTAAAGGTATCAGAAGAATGAATCAAGTACTCTTGTCAAGCGGCCGAATCTGTAGAAAATCTCTATTAAATTTTTACTGTATAACATAAATGTGTGACAACTTTTTTCAATGAGCGCGTGTTCTTACCTTAGCCAGCACTCGCTCGTTGGTGTTCTTAAACGTGACATTGACGAAGCAAGCCGCAGGGAACACGACACAGATAAGAACTCCGATCGTGGATCCCACCAGCCCCAGCACCAGCTCGATGTTAGGGATGAGCAGCGATATGCAGAGGGCGACCGCGACGATGGCCACGGTGATGCATCGGAACGTGCTCTCGGGGATCGAGTGGTTGATGATGTGGTCGTGCTGGGAGGGGTGCACCTGTGGAACAGAAACGGCGAATCAGACAACAATGCTTGTGTTTCCTCCTTACAACATGGTGTGGTATCCCTTTCTCTCTCTCTCTTTCGCACCCTATCTTTCTCCCGCTCAGCTACCAATGGCGTAGGAACGCCTGTTTCATTGTAATTTGTGTGTACAGTATAATAATAAACAGCATTAATTTAATTGCTTTTTTAATTCATACATTACACATGGGACCCATCAAACGAAGCGTGAGGAAGCATCTCGGGCCAGCATGGCAGTGTCAATTGACAAGGCACCGTTGTCACAGATTATATACAAGTTACTACGTAACGTTGTTTGGACGGTGCGCGTTGCCACCGCTATCGATGCCCCCTCCATTGACTCGTTCCTATTGGACGCGGGTGACGCAACGTCATTGGAATGTGCGCTAGGTTTGCCTCCGTCATGTAAACGCTAGCTTTTTCTCGTGCCTTCGCTCGTTTGGTCAACCAGTCTAGTCAGCAGAGGCGTGGCGTCCATACAACCCGATACCCACTGGGTTGCCCACTTCAGGACGATTGAACACCATTCTCTATTGCTTCCGAAGAAAAAGTAGCCCAAAATAAGTTCCGGCTTGCCTAGAGATTTGTTTGACGCCACGCCTCTGCTAGTCAGTTATATTTTTTGTAAACATTCCTTCAATTGCACATGCATTTTATACAGGGTGTTTGATAGCTAGGTGCAAAGCTTTAAGGGGGTGATAGCTGAGGTTTTTTTGAACATTTTCAGCCATACAGGGTGTCCCTAAAACCAACGCCAAAATGAAGAGGGGTGATAGAACAGCTCATAAGCAACCATATTAAGTCAATTTGACCTTAATAAAAAGTTCATGGTTTTCGAGATATTTGCATTTTTTTTAAACTCGTGACTTTTGATGCCCTGCGTCAGTATGTCCATTGCCACCACTGCAAATTTAGGTATTTTATAAATCTGTTTTTTGCAGGACGTTACTAAAAACATATCCTATCGAATGTAATTTAAATTTATTACATATCATGATGCTTTGTCGGTAAAAATAATAAAAAAAAAGAATTATAGCAATTTATAAAATTTAGCCTGCGGTTTTGATCGATTTTCTTTTTAAAAAAAGTATTGTAAACTAACATGGCACACAACATAAAAAGATAGTCAATTTATTGTAGTTTTCAAAAAGGTACAGCATTTTCTAATTTACGCAGCAGTTTACGAGATATTGATATTTTACACCAAAAGGAGCTCATACTGCAGTTATTACATAGTATGGAACCAGAGCCCCTACTAGGCTCAGAGTTTGAATTTCGAACTAAAAATAGAATCAAAGAATACATAATTTCAAATTGGAACACAATTCGAAATTCGAATTCAAGTCGGCTTTCTGATTAAAGAGTACCTATTTTAGTAATTTTAGTACACTTCGTCAATTCGTTTGATGTGCTTTATTTAGTTTGGGTTCTTATTTTCTTAAATAGACTTGCTTTACCAATAGAACTCGTGTTGGCCTTGTGATTTGGATTTTTGGTACAATTTAACTTTGCTTTGTGCATCTTGGACTCGAGTTCTGCCTATTGATTTTAACTTCGATTTACTTTGGCTCTGTTAAGATTAATTGTAGTGCGTTTGTTACAAATATGCCAGAGAATTATACTCCTCAAGAATATGCCAACATGCATTTTGTCTATGGGGAATGTCAAGGTAACTCTTGTGCTGCAGCTAGACTATCGAGAAAGATATCCAAATGTAAGGCATCCGGACCATCGAGTATTTCGAAATGTTCATCTCGCATACTCACAAGGCGTTTTGCCTGGCAATCGTGGCGGATTAGGAAGACCTAGAGGAGATTACGATGAAGATGTTTTACAAGAGATTCAAAACGACCCATCGACTTCGACACGGAACATTGAACGTAATTTAGGGATATCAAAATCTGTTGCCAATAGAATATTACGTCGTTATGGATTTCATCCATACCACATACAACGTGTTCAAGCGTTGCTGCCCCGTGATTACCCACTTCGTGTTCAGTTTTGCCAGAAAATGCTGCAAAAACACAGAGAGGATCCCAATTTCATAAATATGGTTTTATGGTCTGATGAAAGCACTTTTAAGAGAGATGGATTTATGAACATGCACAATTTACACAGTTATGCATTAGAAAATCCTCATTTAATGAGGGAAGTTCGGTCGCAGTACCAATTTAAAGTGAACCTCTGGACTGGAATATTAGATGGGAAAATAATTGGCCCATTTGAATTACCAGAAACGCTGAATGGTCCAAGTTATCTGCATTTCTTAGAGAATGAGTTGCCAAATCTTCTCGACGACGTACCTTTAGCTACGCGGAGGTCAATGTGGCTGCAGAATGATGGCTGTCCAGCACATTATGCACGCGAAGTGCGACTACATTTAAACCAAACTTATCCACAGAGATGGATCGGCCGTCTGGGTCCCATTTTGTGGCCTCCTCGATCTCCAGACCTAAATCCTCTGGATTTCTATTACTGGGGTTATATTAAAGAAAAAGTTTACAATGAACCGATTAACAGTATAGCGGAGCTGAGACAACGCATTTACGCAGAGGCCCAAAACGACGTAACAAGAAGTGCACGTCACATCAGTCGAGCATTTTTAAGGAGATGCCGGGCTTGTATTCAAGTCAATGGCGGACAATTTGAACATTTAATTTAGTTACATAAAACAGGTTTCGTTTTTTTTTAATGTTTTTAGTTTTTTATTCACTTAACAGATAAAAATGGCAACCAGTATTATTTTTGCATTATTTCATAAACCGCTAAATAATTAAGTCACTTCAATACCATCTTAAAAACAACTCTAAATTTGCTATCTTTTTACGTTATTTGCCAGGTTCGCTATGAACATTTCAAATTTTTTTATTCTTAAATTGAATTGTGTTCCTATTCTAAATAAAGTATTCTTTAAATCGATTTTTTGTTCAAAATTCAAACTCTGAGCCTAGTAGGGGCTCTGGTACCATACTATGGAATAACTGCAGTATGAGCTCCTTTTGGTGTAAAATATCAATATCTCGTAAACTGCTGTGTAAATTAGAAAATACTGTACCTTTTTGAAAAGTACAATAAATTTACTATCTTTTTATGTTGTGTGCCATGTTAGTTTACAATACTTTTTTTAAATGAAACTCGATCAAAACCGCAGGCTAAATTTTATAAATTGCTATAATTCGTTTTTTTTTTATTATTTTTACCGACAAAGCATCATGATATGTAATAAATTTAAATTACATTCGATAGGATATGTTTTTAGTAACATCCTGCAAAAAACAGATTTACAAAATACCTAAATTTGCAGTGGTGGCAATCGACATACTGACGCAGGGCATCAAAATTCACGAGTTTAAAAAAAATGCAAATATCTCGAAAACCATGAACTTTTTATTAAGGTCAAATTGACTTAATATGGTTGCTTATGAGCTGTTCTATCACCCCTCTTCATTTTGGCGTTGGTTTTAGGGACACCCTGTATATGCCTTAGACGAGTTTTTTTTTTTTTTTTGTGAATTAAGAGGGCGCGGGCTTTGGTCAGCTCCCTCTCTCGCTGACCCCATAAAGAATTTTAGAGAAATACCCAGACTTTAATAGTTACGCGTCAATAGTGCCCCAGTAAACGTTAGTTCTTAAACAAATTCTTTTATTCCGGAGAGTTTAATGTGTACTGGAACAAATAAAATCATTTTCAATCGTCTTTGTTGCCACAAAAACAATATGCCCGACTTTTTTTTTCGACATCGTACAGTACAAGTTGCGCGGGAAACGTTAACTGTACGCCGTCCGCTCGCCGCGAGGCCACTGACATCTGACATTTGTCCCGCCGGGTAGATACTTAGAGATCCAAATTTTTCGCGTGGCCGCAACGAGTGGGGATAGCCTGCCGTTGTTTCCATGTCAGTTGCTATTGCGACTGGAACTCCCCTTTTTGCTTACCATCAGGCGAAGTGGAGCCACTAGGTTGTGCCGACATAAAAAAAAGTGTTGGACACAAAAATGGTCTCCTACAATTCGACATTCTTTGTAGTATAGTTGGTTTAATACTCGAAAAAAATATGCCAATCTAACACAGTGAGGAAAGACCGCTGTATTATAAGCATAAGGTGTTTTTTCGCCTTTGTCAATTCGACACAATTTGCTCTTACGAGTTTCAGACATACTATGTTGTGTATCTGTTATGTAGGTACTAGATGGTGTCCGAATCTTCGTCCACTTGAACTTATTTATTTATCCTATATCTTTGGATAACCAGCTATTGCTCTATCAAAATTGTTTAAAATCCGTCCAGCCGTTTCGGCGCGACGAGCGGACAAAGAAACCCTTACCATGAGAGGGCGCTGTGTAGCTAGCGCCCGCGCCCATACAAATCCGGCATCGCGCTATTAAGATTTTTCCTAAAATAATGATCCCTCTCGATAGAAAACTTTATGTACGTATAATATAATTTTAGAATTGTAGATGTTATAATTTTCTGTTCTCATTTAAATTTTCAATTTAATGGAACTGAACTGATGTTTTACGAACTTGAATAATAATACAAAACCCTTATTGTTGGCGGTGTAATTTTACAATTACGATCTTGAATCGTGATGTCCTTTACGACAATTGAAATTTCCTCCGTGGTCATTATGCTGTTAACTTGCAATTTCAGATACATTCAACCATCGCGCCATCTGCAGACTGTGATACTAAAATTTTACATGCATTTCTAAATATGTTTATGTCAAAAATTTCATTTTTGTCACAAGCTTTTATAACCGACTGTACTTTTCTTTGAACATCCATCAATTGCCCACTGAGACGATTCTAAAGACCCAGAACTGTAGGATTGCTTTATCTATTACTATTACAGAGTTTCGGGCCACCTTCTGGCTCCATCATCAGACCAGCCCCATGGTATCATATTATTGTATTGTCATCAAAGTACACGAATACCTGCTTAGGTATGGAAAATTTCAGCTCAATAGGTTGACGATATCTGCTTCAAAATTGAGTTGCAAGATTCCACCCAAACATAGTATACTACATAGTATAAAACAAAGTCACTGTCTATGTATGCTTAGATCTTTGAAACTACGCAACGGATTTTGATGCGGTTTTTTTTAATATAGTGATTCAAGAGGAAGGTTAATATGTATAGAACATGCATAATGTATCTGCATTGCACCCGATCCAAGCGGGGGCGGGCCGCTAGTAAAAAAAAAATAACGGCGCAATATACGTCTCACCTTTCTATAGAGAAACGAATATAAGCTGGCGCGGCAAGGGAAGATGATAAGCGGGAAGCTGAACGCCAGTGACATGACGAAGCCCAACTTGATGACGTCACTCGCCATTGTGGGACTCAGGCTCATCAGGATGTTACCTGGAAATAACACATCCAAATTAAATGTATATACGTACCTTAACTAACTTATACCAACTTTATTTGTATAGAATCTTTTTAATGCGATCTACTACAATCGAAGCGGGGTTTGAACCCGCGACCTCTGCGTTTCCGGCGCATTGCTCTTCCAACTGAGCTATTCGATCGCTACGTCAATCACACCAAATCTTTCATCCCTTAATTCTTTACGCTACTGGAGCGCCCTCTGCGTCATATATGTTTTTGAAATGCTTATGCGCATTAGCCATACCCTAGGATGTGCGTTTTACACGCACGATCCCCAATCCCCATTGCTTTACAGCAAGTGTGGAGACTGCGAGAGAGATGGTGCTGTTCTAAATATTTATTTGTATAGAATCTTTTTATCGATTCATATACCAACTTATTAAGAGGCCTTATGGGTCAATTGCAAAAAAATTGTACATAGTTAAGGGCTTTAATTAAAACAATGTTAATTGATTCCTTTGTGTGACGAAAGTTACCCATACATTTTGTATGACTAACTTTCGTCACCCAAAGGAAGCGATCGTATTTAATGTTAACTAAGCCTTTAACTATGTACAATTTTTTTGCAATCGACCCTTATTCCTTTGAAAAAAAAATTTTTTCGTATTATGACAAATATATTGGTAATTTCAACCAACTTTTTGGAGTGAATAATACGTTTCCCCGAGTTCTAGGTAGTAACATAGCTATTTCATGCTTTCATTACGTGCAGTCGAAAATAAGTTGGACAAATTCGAGTGGTTTTTTAAAAAAAAATTATCAATGGAAAATTCAAACTGTAGGTTTCAAATATATACCAATAAATTCCAATAGCCCTGTTCTAGTTAGTAACATCAATAATATGTTAAGAAACGTGTTTGAACATAGAGAAAAATATCTAAAACAATCAGCATTTTAAAAGGAATAAGGCCTCTTATCTAGGAAGTATCAGCAACTTCATCCGCGTATATTTTTTAGGGTTCCGTACCCAAAGGGTAAAACGGGACCCTATTACTAAGACTCCGCTGTCCGTCCGTCTGTCACCAGGGTGTATCTCATGAACCATGATAGTTGGAAGACTGATTTTCAATACAATTATAGAATTTTATAATGTAGGTAGATATGTCGATGACGTTATTATCCCCGCGTACTAAAATGCTTGGCATTTTTGTTTGTACAGTAAGTTGCACACAAAGAGATGTATCCATTTTTCATTTGATCTTATTAAAATATTTACACAAGTGATAAAATTCCGACAGGGCTGACAATAAATTATACGTTTATTGTGTATTTATTTACTTAGTCCACATTTTGCACAAAACAATTTAGGTATATCGTAATATATGCATATTAACCAGCAAAATAAGTGCACACCAAAAACATTTCATGTAAAATTGGCGGCCAAGACTCACATGCTCATAACGCCTTCGCTGTAGAAAAGTTATCAGATCCCAGGAGAAGCCAAGCCCTTAAGCCCTAACTTTACTAAACCTAAATCTTGGTTGCAAAAGTATGGACTGTCCGTTTCTATGCTAGTCATGGCGGGGGCACTACCGTGCTCCCACAACGGTCAGTTATTCGAATTTGTCCCGTTTTCACGCCATCACGACACTAAGTGTCCGTTGATAAAGAAAGTCGTACTTTATTATAAAAAACGGGACTCCCTTCAAGACCATGGACGTAACATCACGTCCGAAAGGTCGAGGTCGTTAAATAAACATTTGAACGCAATTAAGTCCCGTTTTGTTACAATAATGTGTGAAAATCGTGTATGTTTAAATCAATATAAATAAATAAATATCGGACAACCTCACACAAATCGATCTAGTCCCAAATTAAGCTCAATATAAAGTCGTACATTATTGTTTACTGTGTGTGACTTACACATTTATAAACTTCTAACTCTTTAAAATGAGCAAACAACACCCTTCAAGTCAAAAATCACACTGACGGTCATTTTGAATTGCCTAGGGTTGCAAACCCCGAGCGCCAAAGACGGCATATCACGTCGACGGAAAGTTGTGCCCCAGATGCCACGACGTCATTGGCCGCTATGCAATATCATTCTATTTGCTGTCAGCTTGGCGTTCGTGACACAGTTTTCCGCCAACGAGCTGAGCGGACATACGTAGTTCATAGTTATTTATTCAAAAAAACAATATACATTGTATTTGAATGTGACAGTATAATATTAAATTAAATTAAAATCTACATCATATCAATAAATTATTCACTTATATCTACATATTGCTAACAAAATAATTAAATGACAATTTCATTCTAAGTCATAACTTCACAATCTTGTCCCTTAATATAATAAAAATCCTGAATGAATGTCATCCGTAAGGTCGGGTTACTTTATCCCTGGGGGGGTAACAAATAAGTAAATTCTATATCTTATGACACATCCACTTTTGAGTGATCGCTGGTGCTGTTTTTAAAACTTTTCATAGTAATTGAAATGGATTGAAATGGGTGGACAATGTTACCCCCAGGGTTAAAGTAACCCGACCTTACGGTACCAAGTTCGTTTTACTGAAAATCGAATAATCTTACGACCATGCAGTTTTTTTTTTGCAAGATTACGTCCATTTTGGATTTCAAAATAACGGAAAATCGTCACGGATGTCATTTCTAGAGGTGCAGATGTTTCGACGTGTTACTCACCGGATATGTCGTGCTTGCCGAACGCGATGAAGCCGAACAGGCCCAGCGTGAAGTACACGCAGGTGCAGATGTTGATGGCGTTCTTCGTCACCACGTTCATCTTCTCTAGTGACAGCGTCGGCATCGACTCGAAGATCTCGAACAGTTGCCTAAACAACAATCTCAAGATAAATGTATAAAGCTCTATAACTACACTAAACTTAGGGAACCCCTTCTTTTATAGAAAAAAAACTTCACCGAATGCATATTCCGAATTCATAGAATTTAAAAATGTTCAGTCAATCTTGAAAATGTCAACCTATAGATTAGGTTAGGGTTGTGTTATATATACGATACCAAAATATATCATGGATTCAGAAAAAAAATGCATTCGATGAAATTGAATTTCTATGAAATGAAATTTCGATGGAACGCTTGTCTATAAAACAAGCGTAAACCCTAAATTTAAGGCAGCATTTTGAACACCAAAGTCGGCGTTAAAATTAAGTCTGATCATGATTGCAATCATTTAGAAGTCCTGCCGGATTAACGCAACTACCCGCGAATTCACTTGTCGTGCGACTCTATAAGCTGTCTCATTGGCACAGTATTGAAAGGTATCTCCTTTAGCAACATTTGTTGCGCATAACGCCTCGTGACGACCAAAACTCACTAAAATTTCTGTCACTACTCTTTAAAATCTCGTATCTAGTTTGTAGGTTGACATTGAGATACGAGCTGTTTTATAGAGGCCTTATTCCTTTTAAAATGATGATTGTTTTAGACATTTTTCTCTATGATCAAACATGTTTCTTAATATATTATTGATGTCACTACCTAGAACAGGGCTATTGGGATTTATTGGTGTATATTTGAAACCTACAGTTTGAACTTTTCGTTGATAATTTTTGTTTCAAAATCTACTCGAAACTTACTCTCGAAACTCGAAAAATTCGTTTTTTCAACTTGTTTTCGACTGCACGCAATGAAAGCATGAAATAGCTATGTTACTACCTAGAACTCGGGGAAAAAGTATTATTCACATCAAAAAGTCAGTTGAAATTATCAATATATTTGTAGTCTTAAGTAGATATTTGTTACTTAGTGGGTTTTGTTTGTCAACAGACGATATATATGTAAAGCTGTATACTAACGTCTGACAGAAGAGTGCCATCGAGAAGATGGGCACACACTGCAGCACCCCCTCGGTCTTCCACAGCTCCATGCGCGAGCCCCAGTCCACGGTGAACAGCTGTGATGCCGCCTCTGATATCACCTGCCAAAGAAATGTTAGATTCATATAAAATATCATAAAAAAAGGTGTTATATAAATTTAACATATACACGTGTATCTGTGTGATGGACCAATTTGAAAAGGATTCTCCGTCGAGCTGGTCCTTAGCTATGTTTAATGGAAATAGGACCAGTAGTTTCCAAGATATTCAGCTTTAATAGGAACAAGGGACAAGATCTCAGCCAATATTTAAACTAAGAATTCCAAACTTTGTATTTACTTTATATTTTTGTAGCATTTTCTATATCACTCATCGAATGAGGGTCTCATGATGACCAGCTACTTGTGTCGGGGGTGTTTTAAATTTTGATTTTTTTTTTTATTTATAATTTGTTTTGGCGAATAACATTTCATTTCATCAAAAGCATTTTACTCTGAAATCGTAAAATTCAAATATGTATATGTTTTTGTTACACAACAAACCTAACCTAATCTTATCTTATAAAAGAAAAGCCTAATGGTTTCTCTAATCTCCATAACCTCTATACTAATAATAAAAAAAGTGTTAAAAACAAACAGCAACTCACCTTTATCACCAGACAGAAGTAGAAGCCAATGGTAGCTGCGCTGACGTTGCTCAAGCTGTCCACGTTCCTGAGAAGGCCCAGCGGCAGCACACACACCAGCGACACTATCACCATTATTGATGTTCTAAAAACAAAGACAATATTGTTGGGTGAGTGATTAATTATGTGGGTCTGGGGTGTCGTTTTAGCATAGAGATTGCATATAATTGCAAGGTTTCTACTCAATGATAGAGGTGAATTGTTTATAAAGACAGACTATCTTTCTGTCTTATTCTTCACTTAGATACCAATATGACTGTGCACCTTTATTCTGAAAATTAAATAAATTAATATACTGCAAGATTTATTTTTTTATCCGAATCCTCCACCATATAATAACTTTTCAGGAAGTTTCAAGTTCCTAGATTAAAATTAAATTTGAACCCCTAGACAAACTTTCATCCCCCTTCCATCCTTAGAGGTTGAATTTTTAATAACGTTCAATTAATGTAATTTTTTTATGCTTATATATGCATATGCCCTTATATGAAGTTTCAAAGAATTTGTAATGGATTCAAATGTTCAATCCCTTTTTAACCGTTTTAGGGGATGAATTTTTAAAAACAGTGAAATTACTTTTCTTGTATCCACTCAATTGCTTCGAATTGTATGTATGTATGTATGTAATCACTTTATTGTACACAAAAACAATTCACAAAACTTCAAAAAAAAAAAAAAAAAAAAACATGTACAAAGGCGAACTTATCCCTATAAGGGATCTCTTCCAGTTAACCTTTGAGCAAATGAGAAAATAATGGGATATCCAAGAAGATAGACAAACGAACAAGTTAGTATGCACAGATAAACTAAGGACTAATGTCTTAATATAATAAAATATGTGTAATTCCAAAATATAATACATATAGATATAATTACATATATATCATCATATAAATAAATATCATATATATGAAGTAATCACTCTAATCAATTAACCTCGACGAGATCAGGTATCTAAAAGCCATAACTTTTTTAAGTTCTCCTTAAGCGATGCCACGGATTCTGAGTTGGACTCTATTTATATAATAAAATAAGAGCGGTGACAGGTAGCCGTAGTTACCAAAAGCAATCTAGTGGGTATTCTAATAGTTTGGCTTTACACAAAGATTAAAGTCCCGCGCTCAAAAAAAGTTTTTTAATCTCCATACAAACTTACAACCCCTTTTTTACCACCTTAGGGAATGAATTTTCAAAAACGCTAAAATTAGTTTTCTTGTCATTTAATAAAATACCTTTTTACAAAGTTTCTAACTCCTAGCTTAAAAAAGAACTTGTACCCCATACAACCTATCATCCCCTTTTTAACCCCCTTAGGGGTTGAATTTTTCAAAATCCCTTCTTCTATCCCTAGCCCACGTTATAAAAGTAACCTACTGTGCAAAAATTAACTCTCTAACATTAGTAGTTTCGGCTGTGCGTTGATGAGTCAGTCAGGACTTCTTCTTTTATATGTATAGATTAAATAACTGAGACACTAAATAATATCACAATAACAAATTCATGTTTTAATAACAAGTCACATATCTTTTAAATGATCCATACCTTAGTATGTCGCTTTGGTTAATGTTAAACATCTTGGCTATGATTTGTGGGCCGAGGTCTCCAACAACAACAAAGTAGGCTATGCAAGTGCCCATTAGGAAGCCGATTATACCCAGCTCCACCATCACCTTCCCCGCAGAGCCGAACACATGGAATGCTAAAAACAATTTGACAGAAATTAGGTCACTACAAAGTGCGAAAATGATTCAATTTAAAGAAATATAGTTATATACGTACTTTATTCATTTATTTATTTAATGTAAGTTATGTACTGCCATTATGCTTAGCACGGCAGTGTACATATATATTATATATGTATACATTTTTATTTTTATTAAACATAGCCAGGTCTCCTTTGCAGACATAAAAGCTTTTCAAAATTTAAACTATTAATGATTTTATCTACCCAAATATCATAAACCCTCCATGATGCGTTCAAGAACCGCACATTATGACAACCATAAAAATGGAGTGTTTTATTAGAAGAAATTTGTTATCTGTGAAAATGATATTATTGCTAAATAATAACATCGATTTCGATATCATTTATTCAAATTTCGAACACCTTTGAAAAACAAAGAAATTTGATTTGACCTTTATTCTAATATCAGCCGAGATGATGTTTAGTTCGAAATGAATTGTCAATTTGCATCAAATTTGACAAAGCACGTAAGTAAGATATCGAACATAGTTGGGGCTAACTCTAGTTTTTCTCTGAATTAAAAAAAAGCTATGACAGTTGGCGTAATGTGCGACTCCTGAATACATCATGGTGGCCTATGATATGTGGCTAGATAAAGTAGTGTATGTAACTGTACATAATTAGGCATTAAAATACTTGTGTGATGTTATTATGAAACTTGCCTTCGGTGCGTTTCATAAACCCACACTCGTGTTTAATACCCTTCATTATGTACAGTCATATAAACTACTATTATAACGAGTCATTGATAATTTTAACCCCATCTGTTATGTATTTTTATTTTTGTTTAAGGTAACCCCCTTATACAAGAGGATTTTCTGTTTTTTCTTCGAATTTGATGTTTTGAGGAATTGTTATTTTTCTATACAAAACATTTAAACATTTGGGTTAATGCATTAAACTGACTATCTTAACTATGGTCTACAGACTTAGGGGCTACAGTACAGTGAGCAGATAACACTAAGTTTAGTAGTCTATCTAAAGTGCCAAAAATATTGAATCATTTATTTCTTCTGATAGCATAACAATGTGTGTGTTTGGTTCTTACCAAGAAACTCGAAGTTTCTCCTACGAGCGAGGAGTGCAGATTTAAGCAGGAAATGGCAGCACAGCCTGGAGACTAGTCCCATCGACAACAATATCAACGTAGCGAGCAAAACTCCACACTGAAAGCATTTCATAATATTGTATCTTTATCAGAAAACATACATTCATACACGGTAATTTAACAGGCTGATAGTAAAAAACCAGCAGTTAATTGGATTGACGTTGAATTTAATACGATCGGCTTTTAATTGAGGAAAATTAGGAAGGAAATAATCAGAAAAATAACTTACTTTTTGGAAACAAAAAGGCATAGCCAGTATACCGACACCTATAATGCTATTAGCCAACGTGACCGATTGGCCCTTCGTGCCCATGTTAGTATTTTTTGTTTTATTGAATTTAAAACAAAAATATTACGCCTACAAAACGAAAATACCACCACATCACAGATTGTTTTGACAAATGACACTTTGACGTAGTTAATGTGACAGATATACATTTGTAAAAAAAAACTACAGTCATTAAAATCGTAAAAAAAGGTGGCGTAATGTTGCCAAAAAAGAAAAATATAACCGCCAATAAACCGCTTGCTTACCGCTCGTAATTCCAAAAATCAATGTCAGTGCCAGTCGTCCGGCAACGGAAATTAAATAAAAAAAAAAAATAGATTAATTTGGCGCGCTGTCAATTCGCCTATTGAAGTAAAAATACGGTTTTTAATTAAGCTTTATTAAGAACAATTTGTCCTAAACTCTAATCCAATGAAATTAGACATATTCTAACATAAATTCTGTTAATAGTTATCTGTTTACAACCCAGAATATGCACGACACTGCTACATGTTTCGAAACAGTTACTCCAGACTCATGGCTTGCAAATGAGCAGGTATGGAAAGAAAACCTGCTAAAACTGCCCAACTGGTACAAGGTATCCTCACAATCTTTTTCTTAAACAACATTGAACCTGGCGAAACTTGAAAGCTTTATTGACCTTTACTTAACCTTGCAGATTCCACTTATCAACT
The DNA here is from genome assembly GCA_905147355.2 of Apotomis turbidana. Lineage (NCBI taxonomy): Eukaryota > Metazoa > Arthropoda > Insecta > Lepidoptera > Tortricidae > Apotomis > Apotomis turbidana. Next base: position 6,946,232 of record LR990294.1, on the reverse strand, counting down.
CCAATGCCTCACACAACTTGCCCGATGGGGCTCTGGTGCGGTTCCGAGGGATGATACAGGACATGCATAACCCTGAATTTTACTTTGAACAGTTTGAAGTGTACAACTCTGTCACAAATGAGGTTAAGAATAAGTCTGGGAAGTATCGGGACGCAGCAAATATTTTGGTAAGTGTGTTTAAACTAGAAAACGAGAAGTTGGGGTATAGATAAGGGGGCCTAGATTGGGACTATTTAATTTTGCTTTGTCTCAGTAAAGAACATGTCTAAATAAACATGATTTGTAATATAAACTTTTTCTCTCCGAGCAAGTGGAGCATCAAAATACTTGCATGGTTGTTTGCATGTATACTCGTGAATAGTCTACTGTTACATCAAAATGCTTTAGGTAAGTAGACTTCAAAAATTTTGTCTCAGAGCCTCTCTCTCAGTAAATATTGATCGAAGAGAAAACATTTAAACATGTTAATTTTGACACATTCTTTACTATGACAAAACAAAAATGAAAATAAGAATTATTATCCTCCCCTTTTACCCCCTAATATCATCCTATTGATTAGGTCAGGTTAATAATAAATAATAATAATAATAAAGCCATTTATTCCATATTTCGAGTTAACATTTAAAATATACATTTTAGTTGCTGGTAGTAAAGTTGTAACTTAGAAGTTACCTGCTAAAAACTACCTTAACTATATGTTAGTCTTATTCTGTTTGGGTAAAGGCCTCCTCCAACCTCTTCCATAACTCTCTGTCCTTGCCTGACTTTATCCAATCATTTCCTGTCACCTGTACGATATCATCTGTACATTAGGTTAGGTTAGGATTGTTTTATAACAATCCCAATTAGTTAACAGTTTCAGAGAAAAATGCTTTCTATGAAATGAAATTTTTGTAAAATGAAACATTTGGTAAAAAGTATTCTGCAATGATTTACTGAACCTGAAATTACAGTACAATACAATATGGTTGGAATTTGTGTAGGTTATGGCTTGGTTCTATAATAAGATAAAGGTATACAACTTTATTTACAGGAAAATGAGAAAATAAATTATGCCAACAATCTTCAAAGCGCTCAACGGCAAACAATGGTCGTAGTCTCCATTCCAGGCCTTAATGACTGGGCACAGAAGTTGGAGGACAACCGCAATCATCTAAGTCACCTAGAACAGCAGCCAAATTCATCCAAACGTCTTGCATCTGCCACAAAGTTAAAACGGAGCTACGATGAAACAGATGAAGATGACGCCATGGAGGTGGAACAGGATGTGACAAATAAGGAGCCAAAGACAAAGGAGGCAGAGGCCAGTGCTACAAATTTAGTGTCTCGGGAGCATCTATTGAACTTTCCATTACCTGATGTTCCTAGCAAGTCATGTATTGTTAAGGTGAGATCTGAGATAAATTTAATTAATAAAACCATTTAATTTAAGACTTATTTTTACACAGCATGTGTATTAAAGGGAGTCTTTCAGTAATTTGAAGCTGTCTGACTCATCATACCCACCACACCCGTTCCCTCATTCAATCGCGAAGTTAGTCTTTGTGTAAATAATGAGCCTGCTCTGATATCGCCATGCTCACAAAATCCAATAAATGAAAGAGTGTGTCTGTTACAGGATAATATTTTCATGTTTACTATCTTTAATATAATTTTTTCTTCAATAGGATTGTCATTGTTCTGAGATTAAACAAACCTATAATCCTAAAACATGTCAGTTTATACATTTTGAAATTTATTAATCACAGGTATACACAGATGATGACCAACTGAAGCTAAACGAAATGATAGAAGTGGTAGGCTTCCTATCCGTAGACCCAGCTCTGTCCGGCGAGTTTCAGCCGGAGAAGGATCCTCTGGTGGACCCTCAGAGTGAGACTGAAGTGGAAGCTATCACGCACAACCCACCGCCGAGCCTTGTGCCGAGGCTGCATGCTGTTCATGTCAAGAAGTTGGAACACTGTAACCCGCTGGTTGAAGGAGAGTTTGATCAAAGTTAGTATTTAAACTTTTCTGTAAAATTTGTATACTAAGTTTTCAAACTGTAGCTAGCATATCTTGCTGCGACTTCACTTGTCGCGCGAAACAGCGTCACCTGTCTTGCTCGCACGGTATTGAAAGAAAATTGTCAGACTTAAAGTAACCTATGCAGACAAAGTCTGGTCATCATAAAAATGCTGACTAAAAGTACATGACGAATTTACAAATAATTTTGTAAGTAATATTATGTCCATACCTATTTCTAAATTGTGTTTTCTCAACGTACTTACGGATACGCCACGACTTTGCGCGACCAGCGGCGCGACAAACGGTTGAGCGAGAGCTCCGACCGCGGCAACATAACGTGTGATAGAATAAAAGTTTGGCAGCTCTTGTTCTAGGTTGTAACGTAATAAGGTGCTATTCAATAATTACGTAAGGATCCATACCCTATGGGATCCCCCGATTCATAAAATTTCTACCTACCTGGCGAATTACAACAGTATAAAAATTGTCTTACATGTGCGTAGGGGATCAAAAATAGCCAAAATTGTCCTTACGAATGGCTCCTTATTATTAAATACCTTTAAATTCCATATTCACGCACTCAGTGGAAAACTGAAGTATAAGATTTTGGATGTGATTTCAGGCGCGGTATTAAAAGAAGCGAACTCGGCGCGAGAGCATCTACTGAAGGCGCTGAAGGAACTCCTGCTCGGAGACCAGCTCGCCGCCGAGTACCTCATCTGCCACCTCATAGCTTGCGTGTAAGTTACTTAAAGCCTGACCAGAAATATATGAGGATTGTCAAGAGGGCGCTATTTATAAGATTTATATGGCAACAATTATGCAACCAATCGCAACCCACTATAATGACATTAGTTTAAATACCTGTCAGTTCCTCCCCATAACTTCGTTATATCATTTAATGGAACGCACTCTTTTCCTGGCCGTTTTTCGTGTAGTAAACACGTATAAGTACACTTTATTTATAATATTGCGTTCACGACTTTTAATAGTTCTCGGCATTTTCTTGGGATATTTTTAAATATTTGTTTTTTAAAGTAACCACCACGTATGACATTGTCATTGTTGACAAACCATCATACAATCATTGCCAGTGTAAGAAATTAGTTCCAGTGAAATTCCGCAATATGGCGCATCCTCATATATTTCTGGTCAGGCTTTACCTAATGATTATGATCCCTGGGGTAGAAATCTAAAATGTGTTGCAAATGTTGCAAAAAAATCTGTAGACCTATCTCGTAACTAAGCGCCGATACCGACGGACAGCATTTAAGTCAGTCCTGTAGACTGACTGCATGGACTGCCTTCACCTCTTCCATTTTGCAATCAGGTCGTTCAAATGCTGTCCATCTGTACCTATCTGCTTTAAAGCTCCTTATCTGTTCAAAAATGCTGATTGTTTTAGACATTTTTCTCTATGGTCAAACATATTTCTTAACATATTATCATGATGCTCCTGAGAACATTACTATTGCGATTCTATGGTATATATTTGAAACCTACAGTTTGAATTTTTCATTCATAATTTTTGTTTCAAAAACTACTCGAAATGGACAAAATCCACGCACAAAACAGTTTTTCATTCAACTTATTTTCGACTGCACGCAATGAACGCATGAAATAGCTATGTTACTATCTAGAACTCCAAGAAAAGTATTATTCACTTCAAAAATTTGGTTGAAATTATCAATATATTTGTCATAAAATGAAAAAAAAAAGGTATAAAGCCTTAATGAGTAATATTCAATAGTCGCTTATATTCAATCCTAATCTTCCAGCTACCTCCGCCAAGAGACCCTGACCCTGGGCTCGTTCTGCCTGAACCTGTCGAACCTGCCCACGCGCAAGTACCCGCGCTACGCGCAGCAGCTGTACGACATCATCAAGCAGTTCGTCACCAAAAGCTACTACCTGCCGCTCACCATCGACAACATGAACACTATGGCTCTGCTGCCCAAGTAAGTGTTGTTTACCTTTAAAAATAAAATGTATAAAATATCTAATGTCTCATTTTTTTAATGTGGGTATTTTTATATTAAACCAATGATACAAAGATCAAAGCTCAAAGAAAAATGAAGATGCGTTACCTGGTGGAAGAGACCGGTGTAAAGCCATTCAAATAAACTAGGTCGATGCAGAGTCAGCCACCGGCTAAGCTTGCACCATAGATTGGAGCGGAGTTTTTTTTTTTTTTTTCGAAATTTTCTCTTCGTCACGACCTAGCGAAATTTAATTTGTGCATTTTAAAACAAAAATTTCTAAAATCGGTTGAGAACTCGCTGAGATCTGCGCATTGTTACAAAGTCCATTCGAGTCGATCCATGGGAGCTTCGCTCGCCTAGCTCGCTCCGCTCCAACAATGCAAAGATCGACACACAGAACGTAAGGGGAATTCGATAGGTTGCTTGGGAGTTAGGGTGGCGGAAAGGTTAACGCGCTGGACCAGCAATCTAGAGGTACCGGAATCGATTCCCGGTCGCTTCCACCAGGTAAGTCATTTCAATTTTTCTCTAAGCTTTGATCTTGGCATCAATGTTTTAACTTGAAAATGTCAAAAAGTGTCTGTCTAAAAAAAATTTTTAATAAATAATAGTATTTTATGCAACAGTTGTATAAGAGGGGGCAAAAAACGCGAGTGGCATGGGTGAAAGGCAAGAAAGATGCCACAAGCGTTCTTTGATCTACTTATACAACGTTGCATACAATACTTTTTCTACGACTCGACATTTTAATAAATAAAATGCAAATAAATAACAAAGAAAATAATTACATGTTCCCGCTCGGAACCAACAAAATTAAAAAAAAAAATAGTCTGTAAAACTTTTTTTTTATTGATGTTCCATCTGTCAAAAAAATATGAATTTATACCTAAAGGTACTATACTATACATCCATGCACAGAGGATAAAACTATTTTTTTAAGTTGGCAGCAATGCATTCGTACAATAAGTTTTTTTTTAAATTGCATATTGTGTGAATGCAGCTGTTTATTTTGTAATCTGTGGTACTAAGTAATGCTTTTTTGGCGACATTATAACATCGTTTAGCAGTGTTTTTTTAGTATAGACTTTTACAGACTTTCATAATTTATGTTATAGTTTATATAAATGCCAGAAAAAAGTACTGGAGTAGAAAAAATTTATACTTATTAGATGCCCGATTACTTGGCGACTCCGGACACATTTTGAGTAGCGGACACAAGTCAAAAGTGTAGGTCCAAATGTCGATTCTCCCTTATCAACTTATGCTGACGGTTGTTTTGTTCAGGAAGGACTACGAGTGCAACCGCCTGACGAGCGGCGTGCTGCAGCTGAGCCGGCACACGCACCTGGTGCTGGACGAGACGCGGCTGCAGGCGGGCCGCCTCGACGCCGGCGGCGTGCTCAACGTGGCGGCGCTGGGCAACCTCATCAACACGCAGAAGGTGGAGTACGACTTCAAGTACTACAAGATGGACTTTGAGTCGGACGTGTCGGTGCTGATACTGTCTGAAGGGAAATCGTTGTTACCGGTATGTACATTTTAATCTCTGATAATGTTTGTTAGCCCTGTTTAGGATTTATTAGCCTTTTATATACTTTCGCAGTTCCTACGAATTTTTTTTTTTTTGTAAATTCCTTTGTGAGAACCATAACACTGTAGTATGTCAAATCGAATCAAGTCAAAACATTATTTATTCAAGTAGGCCTAGCTACAAAGCACTTTCGAACAGAGAGCAGTCAATTCATTTATAGAATTATTATTAAAAAATTAAATAAATAACATAAAAAAATTACATTATATAAATAAATAAAAAATCTCAAAGAGGATCGTCAATGAATAAATATTAATAGAAATAAAAAACGGAGGCTATGTTTATTTCTGAATTTTAGAGCAGTCTAAGTGTAGTTAGTCATTAGACATTGTGATCCCAATAAAAAATAGAATTGATTGACATCCTCAAACAAAAATTATCTACACGCCTATTCTCTTGGTTACAGAGCGACTTTCACGTCCCAATCCGGCCTGAGGAGTCATCGTTGGAGATTTTCGACGCCATCGTCGAAGCGGCCACTTACTACCTAAAGGAAGAAATTATGAACCTCATAAGGACATACATAACTAATCTTAAGCTTGTGAAGTACACAATTACAGAAGATTTGAAGGTAAATAGACTAACCAACTAACTTTTCCAAGCAAATGAACTGTCAAACCATACAAACGGACTTACTTTGTATGGTTTGACTTTATGAGAGTATATATTCTATAACATCCCTGTTCATAAAATTCCAAAGTTAGTTCAATTGAAGATAATATTTTCTTCCGTTTTCGCGACTCGCACATTTATACAATCTAAACGAATTATATCGCGTATATACATTATTCGAGCCTCCCTGAGGTTACGGCAACTTTCCAGGTACCGTTGTTAAAGGTGTACCGAGAAAAAAACATTTTTTCTCTGTCAAAGTTACATTTGTGTTTGTTGAATTTAAAACGTCATATGCTCAAATTATGAACATACGCGATATAATTAAATTGATTTATTTATATGATATATTATGTTAAAACTTTCATGAGTTTTTTTATCATGGGTTGATTTTATCTTCACCAATGATGATCTTGTAATTTGTTTTTGTTTTAGTTTGTGGAAGATGATTTTATAGAACTGCGAAGGAATTCCACGACCGATAACCCCGTCACTGCAGATGATTTACATAGAATGCTTGTATTGGCACGATTAGTGAGCCTGTCTCGAGGGTACGACACCTTAAACAAAGAATGTTGGGAGATTACAAAGAAGATGGAGGCAGATGTACAACACAGGCTGCAAAACAGGGTGCCTTCTACTATATAAAAATATGTTTAATTAACCAATTTCCACAGTGATGAGCGAGTTTTGTTCTCTCTGCATTTTTCCAGCATGAAACAGTGTTTTTATTAAAGTTTTTTTATTTACATAATTGTTTTATTCATATCGTTTTGTAATTCCTTCTAACAGTAAATTTTTGGTATGTACTGAAACTGAACCAAAAATTAAAATGTAAAAGAACTGGACATTTTAACAACTTAGTGTATTTATATATCCCGAAGCATTCATCCGCTGGGTGAAGCTGTGTTTTAACCGCACAGTTCTAACGACATTGTTGTCTCATAATTATTACTGCAATGAAAAGCTCAACGCTATAATTATTCAAACTAGGATATTTTTTTAATATATTCAGGTAACATTAGGTCCGCAGGTAAAATTACCTGTGTGGCTTAAAGGCCTCTGCAGCCAAGCCATAAAATCCACAAAAAAAAAAAATACCTGCTGGGGCAAAGTTGGAAGATTTCACAGTATGTATTCTACTTCCGATTTTGGCCACACTACTCGCGAAGTTGGACGAATATGATAGTGTAGGAGGCACTTCGCTGCGAAAACCCGTACTTCGGCCAACTTCGCCTCCGTCAATTTCGCGAGTAGTGTGAAGCCGCAATTAGGTTTTTTTTTTTACCTGGCAACTCTGATACAACCTTGTCAGTGGTCAGTGTCACAGTGACGTGTAATATTTTACGAATGATTATTGATTAGACTAATTAAGTGTATATTAACTTAAAACGAGAATATAATAGTCTGATAACACAATGTCCGCTAAAAATAAATCTTCTGACAGTGCCAACAAAGGAAAAACAGTAGAATCAATTTGGAAAAAGGCGTTTGAGGCGAACTCGGAATGGCCCGATAAGGTTAGGATTTAGTCACGGGATTTCTAAAAATTGTGACAAAAAACTAGTCGACAGTGACCTACATAGTGATTTAAATGTTTTAGGAGGAGTTCCTGGATGTTATTTATTGGATGCGACAGGCTATAGGCATAATATTGGGTCTGTGTTGGGGACTGCTACCCTTGAAAGGATTCCTGGGTTTAATGTTGTAAGTAATTATACTAAATAGATGAATAATATTTCCTTGACTGGCCAAAGGATGTTTAAATATTTATGACGATTACTAAGAGTAATGTAAAGATAATGCTAGATTATATTCATGTTATTTTACCCGCACGTTTTTGCTCATGTTTTAAAGAAGTATACTTCTCTGTGTTGATCATTTGCTTTACATAATCGGCAAACAGTGGTTCTGTACAAATTATTAATTCAATTTCAGGTTTGTGGCTGTAAATGCGGCAGTCATATACCTCTATGTAAGCAATTTCCAAAACATAGATGAAGAGGAATATGGGGGTATGTGGGAGATCACAAAGGAAGGATTTATGACCTCATTTGCTGGGTTTTTGGTGAGCATATACATATAAAGATTAATATTAAGGTAGAATTTCTTCTTGTATAGTAAGTGAAAGCAAATAAGGAATGAAAACTTGTTTACCAACTTAATTGTGTGTTATCTATGTTCTTGTCAGAAAAGATGTGTTATATATTTATGATTATTTGTATTTGTATAGTATTCAACACAAAGTACAAATACTATGTTATCTATATATGTATTTATATATTATGTATATCGTCATCTAGTACCCATAGTACAAGCTTTGCTTAGTTTGGGACTAGGTCGATTTGTGTAAGATTGTCCCTTAATACTTATTTATTTACTTATTAACATATAATTGTTAAAAGGCTGTTTTGCTTAATCCTCGCCCAGTTGTTTTGCCTTTTTAGAATCTAGAAAGTCAAATTCAATCCAATTCAGACAAATTTTCGTATCAGTATCAGTCATAGGGGACAAAAGGATCGCCTGTTGGTAAGCAATTACCATCACCCTTAAACACCTACAACATCACAAGAAGAGTCACAAGCGCATTGCAGGCCTTTCAGATGGGAGTATGCTCTTTTCTTGAAGGTTTGAAAGTTTGAAGGAAATACCGCAGACGACAATTCATTCCACAATGCAGTCATACAAATTAACTTGAATTTTTTGTTGTGTAAATCTAGCATTAATCCAATTATATTTTATATATTGTGTTTACAGGTCACCTGGATAATTGTGTACACTGGCCTGCACAGCAGCAGTTTATGAGGTTCACAGTAAAGTGCTACAGACTAAACCACAGACTTTGTAGTCTAAGTACAAGTAATGTGGACGGATAGCAGGAAGACAATATGTGAAAGTATTCATAGTGTGTAACTAAAGTTCTAGTCTGGTAAATTATCACATGGGATCAACTTCATTTGTAACTTTATTTCCTTTGCACTTGAAAGTGAAATGTAATTGATTTCATGAATGTGATGTGATGTAAGAAGACTATTTGTAGGCATTTATTATAGTAACACCCAGTAACCTAGCGAAAAAAATATTAGATAATTTCGATTGCAATAATATTTTTTATTGATAAATTGCCAGGCTAAGGCTATGTTAAAAAATCATTCAAAGTGTATTTTGATGGTAGTTTAATGGGATTGAAATTGGTTTTTGTTGAGCTGAGTATGAATGTTTATAAATTCTGTACAGGTTAGTACATATATCCTAAATGCTAAGCTTTGTCATGTTCATGTTATACATAACATAACAAATATTTTGTAGTCATGCTGCGAAAAATGTCTCAAAGTGGCAATTCCTTCACTTTATGTAGGTATGCTGTAGCTTAGCTGAAATTAATAACTGAAAGTGAAATAAGTGCAGTGTAAGACGCGATTATGCAATAAATGTATTTATTATTTTTACTACAACAGCTATTAGTTACTCTACTCAGTGCTCACATACATATATTGGAAATATATAATCAATGTACATATTTATTACTTATTGCAGAACTTTCATGCATTTTATTTGTTCCTCAGAGCTTTGTATTGTTTAAACGAAATTTATTTAAGTAGAATCATTGTTAAGTTTTGAAATGGCATTTAAGTCATTTTGTGAATACATGGAATGTTTATATCCAGCTACGTTTCTTTGCTAAAAGTGGCTAAGAATATGGCATACTCGTCTCTGGCAGCGTCCCATTCAGCCCTAGCTCGAATTGAATGAATGCTATAAATGAGTGTCAGAATTTATACTCAAATTACGTAGACACTCTCTACTCTGTACTCTTATGAGTACATATTGGTGTGTCTACGTAGTTTGAGTATAAATTCCCTAGACACATATGGTGTGTCATGAGCATAGGAGTAAGTGTTCTTTGAGCACATATGTTGTGTCACTGGAGACGAAAGTGAACCAGCTCATTACAGGGTGCAGTTCACAACAAACGCAGTCGACTTATATTTTCAGGATAGTTAAAATCAAAAATTGTGCCACTGTGACATGGCTACCTTTCAACAAGTTAAAAATTGTATATAGCCCTGTAATATTGGTTGGTTTACAAGATATGCGGTTTTTGGCAATAAGGCGTAAGCAGCGTGAACCTAAGCTGATGCAATAATGAAATGTTTTACCTTGTTTCTAATATTATATAGCGCGTGCGAAGTCCTGTGTTTCAAGTATCATGAGAACAAAGATGGTTGATTTAATAAAGTTTTTATAACTTATTTTATCTTATTATTGTGTGTAACATACTAACGAGCTACCATTGGCGTGGCGTCAAACAAAACCTCAGGGCAAGTTGGGGTCTACCAAAAATCTATTAAGCTTACTTTCTCTTCAGTAGCAATAAAAAATGGAGTTCAATGGTCCTGCATCTCTAGAAAAACTGTGACCGCGCGACCAAATAAACTGCCTGTCACTTTCCTATCCATACAGTGCGAGCATGACAGATGATGTTGAGTCGCGTAACAAGCGAAGTCGCGGAAAGATATGCTAACCCTGCTGAACAGGGCAAGTCGGTGAAGTAGTTTCTTAGGCTTAGATAGTATTTTTGTCGTGAAACACAGTGTTTGACGACTTCAGTCGTCTCTTTAACAAGTCTAAAAAACAAACATGTACCAGAGAGTATGAAAATCATTTTGAATACCCATGTGCCCACGATAAGTAAAAGTCCAGTTGTGAATAGCCTATCAACAGTGGACGTCCGAGGCTCTAAGAAAGGTGTGAAAGAAAACTCCAAATAAAATAAAAAACAGATTTAATCCCTCCACGTGACCAGCACATCATCAGTCCTGTACCTCTGCGTGATGGTCGCGTCCTTGAACTCCATGGCTGCCCCGGACCGGTGCGCCAGCGCGCCGGCGTACGCGATCATAACGCCGTTGTCGATGCAGAACCGCTCGTCGGTCGCGAAGATCTTGGAGCCTCGTTCTTGGCACATGATGCCCATCATCTCTTGGAGGCGCTCGTTGCAGCCTACCCCTCCGACTATAAGCACCTGTGAAGTTTTTTTAATAGAGGCCTTGTTCCTTTTAAAATGCTGACTGTTTTAGACATTTCTCTTTATGATCAAACATGTTTCTTAACATATTATTGATGTTACTACCTAGAACATGGTTATTGGGATTTATTGGTATATAATTAAAACCTACAGTTTGAATTTTTCATTGATGATTTTTGTTTCAAAAACTACTCGAAATTGACAAAATTCACGGGGAAAATAAGTACTTTCAACTTATCTTCGACCGCACGCAATGAAAGCATGAAATAGTTTTGTTACTATCTATAATCTGGAGTTTCAGGGAAAAAGTATTACTTATTCACTTCAAAAAGTTGCTTGAAATTCCTTATTCCTTTTAAAATGCTGATTGTTTTAGACATTTTTCTCTATGATCAAACATGTTTCTTAACATATTAATGGTTTTTACTACCAAGAACCAGGCTATTGGCATGTATTGGTATATATTTGAAAACTACAGTTTTAATTTTTCATTGTCAATTTTTGTTTCAAAAACTACTCGAAATTGACAAAATTCACGCGGAAAATTAGTTTTTACAACTTATTTTCGACTGCACGCAATGAAAGCATGAAATAGCTTTGTTACTATCTAGAACTCGGGGAAAAGTATTATTCACTTCAAATTGAAAATACCAATACATTTGTCATAATATGAAAAAAAAAAAAACTTCTTCAAGTAAACAAGCTCTATATAATATATCTTACTTCATCGGACCCGCAATGTGCCATCGCCCGCTCCGTGATCTCGACCAGCATGGCGAACACGGTCTCCTGCAGCGAGAAGCACAAGTCTTCGGGCGAGTACTCCGTCAGTAGCTCGTCGATTTTGTCCTCCATGTACGAGAGGATGCCGGAGAAACTCACGTCCATACCTAAATGAATAGTACATTACTGCAGACGCCAGGAAAGGGCTGGCCAGCTTCGTAGCCGGCCTCCCTATGTCGCGGCTGGGCATGTATAGTGCTTTTGTCAAACATATGATATAAAAAATACACCACTAAAACCAATATAGGTAATTCAGCTGTTTAGCCTATAGAACACAGACGCCATGTTCAAAAAAAAACTTCCCGGCCTTCAATTTTGTATGAAATTCCTTTACAGTTCTATCGAGTTATTCCGCCCGAAACGTTACACTTCGCAGCCTGTTATAACGCACGTTATGGCGACATTTCATTGCATGTTTGAGAAAATTATATTATTCGGGTGTTATCACACCCATCGATCCATTGTAGTGCAGTCAGCGTGAAAATCAGCTGACTATTTTAGTATATAATTTGATATCGTTGCAATCATTGTGGCGTTCAAAAAGTGAACGCTCGTAGATTACACATGTTGCTTGTCAATGAAATTAAACAGAAGAACATCAAGACTGATAAGAACCAGTACATAAGTAAAATTATTATAGTAATTGCATATTGCCATATCCTTATTGTAAACTATAAGTTTAGTGATTCAATTAAATCCCTGAACTCCTAGACTAGCGGTATTTAAGAGATAGCTGATAGTGTATACAAAGTTATTGGGTTTTTTTGAAAATTACCTTTTACACAGTATGGTAGATGTGCATATTTCTTTCCTTTTTTAGCAGCTTGCTCAATGTTGTAGCCAGGGCTTGGTGCATTTGATAGTTTCAGTACCCGTGCAAACCTAGAATTGTACCCACCAATATGAATTTGATTAAGAAGTGTGTTAATTGACCGAGTCAGTGAAGCATCTCCATTTTTTAGGTTGAGCAATAATTCTTTTGTGTTTGCTTGGATGTCCAGCTGTCTAGATTTCTAACTGTTTTCATCTAAGATTTTACAGGCCGCATTTCTCAACCAATTCTCATGAAACTTTGTGTGTAGGTTTGATAAGTATCTAGAATCTTGTCTATTAAGTTTTCGAAGTTTTTCAAAATACAGGTGATATTTGGGTTGAGTATGTAAAAAAAGAAATTCAAAACAAACTCGCGGACTATACAGCTCACAAGGCCTGCATTAGTGGATTAGGTTATTACAGTCTACATTTTATAAAACATTTACCATTGTGTGATTCAACAATGTGTAAGATTGCTGAGTCTTTACTGCTAAACTCATTTGGACAAGTAAAGGTGAAACACACAAGAGAAGTGAAGACCAGTAAGGAGCTAATGAAATGATAATTCAAGAAGTTGTAGTCACGAACCTTACCTGTCTAAACAGTTCCCAACAGCAATGTCTATGGTTTCTCCAAATATCCTGTACCTCTGACGAGAGTAAGCAATAATCTGTGTGTTGCCGCCACTCACATATAATACTGTTGGGTTGTTGGCTTTGGTGATCAGTCTACCCATCTCTATATCTGTATAAATTTCGTAAGGATTGGCAATTGTAGAGGTCATTTTCATTTTAACAATAGAAACTGGATGCTCAACTCAGGGCCTAGCCAGGCAATACCCCAGACTCCTCAGATTGCTGTCCAAAGTGATGGTGGCCTGGGGTAAACCTTGAACTGGACTCACACCGGGACTACATTCCTTTTTTTGTCCCAGGGGCCTAAATAACCAAGCTACGCCATTGGCTCAACTATGGCAGAAGGATGCAGGAAACATTAGAAGATAAAGATCTATCATTTTGCTTTAAATAGACTTACTACTTCTATTTCCTAGTGGAAAGATACACAGAAATTTTATATTGCAAAACTGTAAACATTTCTAGAAAAAAAGCAGGGAGAATCTGAGGAGTTAGGTAGCAGCCCAAGCCGGACCCTATTTTTGCTTACTTTTAATCACTAGCAACAAATGATGGTGCTCAATCATTGTGAAGTGAGCAAGCCGCTAGGAATCAGGTTGCAGGTTGTATGGACACTACAGAACTCTACCAGACTATACAATAAACAACTGCATTCAAAAGGATACGTCCAATACAATGATTTACGCCCAGAATAGGTTTCTTCCACAACAGAGCACATGTTCTGGCTACAATCGCACAGACCATCAAAGGCGCGCCCATTCCAGGTCCCTTAGTGTAGCACACCACATCTATGTCCTGGGGACTCAGGCCTGATTGGTCAAAGGCTTCCTGAAGGACTTCATGGATGTTCTCTTGATGGTGTTCTGCTGTTTCTCGAGGTAAGAACCCTGTTGTACGCAAAATATGAGTTGATCGCGGCTAAATTGTTGAGAGGTTAGTTTTAAAAAAGATGACGAAAAAGAGGCTTTTTCTAAATACCATACAATACAAGTAAAACGGAAATGTTAAAGTCTCATTATAAATACAGCATCACTAATCTAAACGTGAGAGTTTTATAGAAAGAACATAAAATAATGTCTAACCTTCACCGGGCGGTGTGATGTACGTTCTTCGACAATTGGCCAGTATTTCCCCATCTTTTACTATGCCAATACCAAGTTTATTGGCACTGCCTTCAAAGCCAATTGCTATAACCATTGTAGTAACTGAATATAATTTAATAGTAATGAGTGGCCGTATTTACCATAACATACCATACACACACAACACAAATCAAAACTGTTAACTGACATTGACGTAGGTTTTAGTGTTGCTAGTAAGTCCAAACGTTAAACCCGTTCCAGACCTTCCGATCCGATCCTAATTATCGGATGAAATCGTGTGTAGGTAATCGTTAGGATTAGGAGTCTGGTCCAGACCGTCTGGAACGGGTTTTAGTCGGTACCAGATATGCACAACTAAACACACATGCACAGGAACATTGCATTAAACATTGAATCTATCTTATGTAGAAATCTAGGTATGTATGCTATGAAAAAAAAAAAACATGTAGTATATCAGTTTATTACGCTTTAGCAGCATATACTTATACATGGCGGATTATATTTAATCTTATTGGCACCAATTAGATAAATCTAAAAAGAAAAATCAAGCTTGAGTAACATTATCGTCATTGACTTCATCAACAAAATCTGCCAACATATCTTCGACTGACACTTCCCCATTATCAGCAGCTATTTTAACAGTAACACTGGGCAGTGTTACGGTTAAAACGGCAGCAGTATCTGTCATACCTTCATCAGATATTTTCTCTGGCGATTTTACTCCATTAGTTTTAGGTTCATCATTCTTAATTTCATTTTCGCCACTTGCTTCAATTTCTTTTCTATCCTCATCAGGTGTAGCTCTTAACACCTGCCCGCAAGTGATTTGTACGTCGTCAGTATCATTAGTACTGGGCAAATTCTCGTCTTCCAGTTTCTCTAAAACAGGAACTTTTTCTGTACCGGTACTAGGGTAACCATATCCAACTTCTATTGATTTTGGACTCTCATTGCCGTCTACAGTATCGTTCGAAATGTGTAGCGGCATTTGAGTGGTTGCTTCATGGATGTTTACTTTGTCTACTGTTTCCTCAATTTCTTGTGATATTTCGTGAATATCAGTGGTACTAGCAGCAGTAATATCATTTATGTCCGTGGATATATCGTGAATTTCAGCGGTTACTTCAATTTTATTACGATTTTCGGCTGCAATTGATATTTCTTCAATTTCTTCGGAATCTGATTCACATATTTCCACTGGATCGTCGGAGTCACTACTAAGGCTTATTTGGTCAGAGACATCCTCCACGCGTGGTTTTTTATTGACAGGCTCATCCGGTTCCGGTAGAACTTCTACATCGTCGGTTTCTGGTGGGACTCTGACAAAAAAAAACATAAATATCAACATTTCATTATAAATGGCATTGTTTCACTTTGACAAGTTCAAATTTGAACATTGTCATAATGGCATTAAGTCTAATTTTAACTACCCTGAAAATTTATCATAGAACCCTGTAATATTGGGCCAGCGAATTGTCTTCGCAGACAGTAATTTTTAAATTTGTTATATTAGAAAGATATGTTCGGAATTTGGAGGGTTGACATAGCGGCTGAAACCTAAAAAAAGTGTCTGACAATTTCACAATTGTTAGGCTTTTTTTTTTTCTTCACATGGTGATACATTTATTATTATTATTATTGCAAGCCTATTGTGCCCCACCGCTGGGCCAGGGGGCAAAGTCCCCCGCCTCTTCTTTCATACTTTACATACATTTATAATAGGAGAAAATAGAAGAGAAAAATTACTTGTTAGCTCCCAACAACGACTCCAGTGCGTCTCTGTTCCTTCTTGAAATCTTCTTCTTATCTTCTACTGCCTTCTTCTCAGTTTGCACTTCGGCTGCGAAGTTAAGTGAAGGAGGAGCGCAGTGTAGATGCAGTCTAATGTCCAACAGGGCTTGCGAGCAGAACTTCGATATCTGAGTTAATAAAAAATACATTAGACTGTTTTATTAAAACTTTCGTGAGACATATTTAATTATTGTATTAAGCGGTTTACACTCACGTTTGCCAGGTTTGGTAAGTGACGAGTTTGCCGCGGCGGTGTACGGGCAGCCGTCCTTGATGACGGCTCCATACGAGTTCGGAACATGTCGGGCCGTTCCTGACAATTCCACGTGAGTGTAAACCGCTTAATACAATAATTAGACTGTTTGTCTGTTCATGTAATGTAATTTTAAAAGTCAACTCTTATGTGAACAAAAATAAATTAAAGATTTGATAATATAAAGAGGCTTTTACTCCTCAGTGAAAGGATGTAATCATATAACCTGATGATGACGAACAAAGATTTTTAAGAATAGGATATTACAATTGACAACCATTTTTGACAAGTTATTATAACAAAACGTGACTTAATCGCGTTCAAAATGTTCGCGTAATTCGCGTTTATTTCATTACCTCGACGTTTCGCACGTGATTTTACGCCCACAGTCTCGAAGGGACTCTTTTACTGGATGCGATTAAGTCCCGTTATGTTATGTGTGAAAATTGTGTGTATATCAATATATTTTTGACAAGCGTCTCAATAAACTACAAAAAAAAAAACAATCAATAAGTGCCCTAGAACCTACTGCATTGCCACACTGAATTTTCTGAATTGATTATCTACGTAATACTGCAGTTAGCATATCTTACCGAGGCTTCGCTTGTCGCATGACTTAGCCTCATCTGTCGTGCTCGCATATATCTGTCCCGTGACAAAGAGTCGCGTGTCACAGTTATCCTAGACGTGCTGGGGTGCAAAACTAGATCGTAGACGGGATTCTTCCTATCTTCTCGAACATTCTGCGCTCACCTCTCTATGCTGGCTGTTGATCCTCACACTGTAGAGCTGCAGGCAGTACTGGGTCGGCGGCGGCACGCCAGGCGGCGCGGATCTTCTAGAAGCTTCTAGAGCTCTGAGCAGCGCCAGGCCGCGGTCGCTGCTGTAGTCATCCAGGTGGAAGCATTCACGTACTAGGAGCTCATGGAAAACCTGTAAAGAAAACGTTATAAAAAAAATTTGGGCAAGTGCGAGTCCGACTCGCGCATGAAGGGTTCCGTACCATAATCTATAACAAGTTTGTTGTATGGCAGCCCCCCTTCAATATTTATTTTATTTTGTTTTTAGTATTTGTTGTTGTATTTGGTGTTTGCGGCAATAGAAATACATCATCTGTGAAAATTTTAATTGTCTAGCTATCACCATTCTTGAGATACAGCCTGGTGACAAACGGACGGACGGACAGCGAAGTCTCAGTAATAGGGTCCCGTTTTTAGGCTTCCGTACCCAAAGGGTTTCGCGTTTCGGTTCCCCGTTTCCTTTGATCGATTAGAAAGGGACGACCACAGACCATAAGAATACTATAGACTGGGTATTGGGCGGGGCACGCGTAACCAAGCTAAGGCCCAAATTCCCAAAGACATGTCAACGTGATGTCAACAGTCACTTAGTTACCGTACGAACGTGTTTGAGTAATTATGTGCTAAAAAATTAGAAATATGCCGAATTGTGCCATTATAATCGTCACAGGCGAGATCTGCATACTCAAAAAGATACCTGACACCGTTTAATTTCACTGGAAAGTAATAAAATTCGGTATTTTGTAATATTTCGTAAAATATTGCAGTGCATTATGGCAATTATACATTACTAGCTTGACATGGCAACTATTCACGCAACATCTTTAGGAGCACGCAATGTATACGTCCGTCTGACAATTTAGTGCGGGGGAACAAGTCTAAACCATAAATTGTCGATATTCTGTATGGAGGTTTTAATGTGAGCCGCTCGTGTTTCATACTAACTTGTCCATTTTAATAATATAATTTACACTTTATCACCTTGTTTTTTAGGGTTCCATACCTCTATCGAAAAAAACGGAAATCTTATGGGATCACTTTGTTTTCCGTCCGTCCGTCTGACTGTCTGTCTGTCAAGACCCTTTATCTCGAGAACGCGTGGAGGTATCGAGTTGAAATTAACACTATATGTATATATACTCAGGTCTAGGGTCAGGGACGTATTTTGAAATTTGGCGCCCCGGGCTTATAAGTTTCGCCGCCCCAGAAGTCAAGGAAATATTTAACGTTTTTTTTTTATATAATGGTAGTTGTGTCTATCAAGCACTTAGTTATAGCAAGTGTAAGGGTTGGGTCATAGGAAAAAACATTATTGGCCATAACACAATGAGATGAAAGCGCGAGCGCAGCGAGCGCCAAATTTTTCGGCGCGGGGGTACGTAGTAACACAATCAGAAAAAACGTACGTAGACTACGTAGTATAGTATATATTGTAACAGAAATAGATATTAACGCGAGCGCAGCGAGCCCGTAATTTTTCGGCGCGGAGGTGCGTAGTAACACGATCAGATGAAAACGCGAGCGCAGCGAGAGCGAATTTTTTCGGTGCAGGGGTGCGCGGTAGCAAAATTGACCGATATAGTGTAAAAAGATCCGATCTGGCAACACTGATACAATGTATGGCCTATTGCCCCTGCCCCTCTCGTCGCGCCGGCCCGCGACCTCGCTCGGCGCCCGCGCCCCGGGCGCTTCCTATATTTGGAGCATGTTCTTACTTACAGACGCGCCCCGAAGATATTGACGAACTTAAAAGCATGTTTTCGACCAAGACTAACCAGTTTTTGTTATTTTTCATGTTAATTTTACATTGTGGATTGACAAAAAAAAGGTGAGAAGTAATAGTTGGTTGAATGGCGCCAATACTAAAACAAAATGCAATCGGCCAGGGGCGCCTACGCCGCCCCTGTCGGTTTGGCGCCCCGGGCTATAGCCCGGATCGCCCTAGGGTAAATACGTCCCTGTCTAGGGTCCCTTAAAGCTGTGAAAAAAAAATCAAGCTTCTACGTTAACGTGAAAAAAAGATACAGCCGTTTATGTCGCCAAAAACGCACATTTCGTCACTCAAGGGAATCAAAGTGATAGAGTACTTCCCGATGACCTAGAACTATGAAATTTGGCAAGTACTACAAATACTTATAAAAATCTGAAATCGCCAAATACTTACTACAAATACTAATAAAAATCTTAAAAAATATAGTCCTTTTCAAACATCAAGTCCACCTTTTGTACGATACGTTTTCTTTTGTGCAATAAAGATTAATTAAATTAATAAATAGGTAAATCATATTTGGAGAATTTGGTTGCGTTAAGTTTGATTCAAATTCAAATTCGTTTATTGCAAGAACATAGTAATAAATTAGGTGATACAGGTATATACAGTGTTGCTTATGTTCTACCAAAAAGGCATGCAAACAAAATAAAACAATATTCAAATACTTAATTGTTACATATTTCAATTTGTTACTTATGTCAAAAATAATTACTAAAACTCAGAATTTGCAGATTAAATTACATTAATTATTAAATTATTTTTATAAGTATGTGCACCTCGTTTGTATGCGGCGCCATACATTTCAGATACAAACTTTACTCAACCAGGCCAATTAAGATGGGATAAGTGAAAGTTTGTACGGAACCCTCGGTGCGCGAGTCAGAATCGCACCTGGCCGGTTTTTTTAATTCAGCGAAATCAATAGCAGTGGGTGACAAAATCATTAGATTAAAACAGTATTATTGTTTTGCTAATCCATAATGTAATACGTGCTAGTCAGTTGACGACGAGGTTGGCGCAGTTTTAATGCACCTGCCTACTGAGCCGGCGGTCCTGGGTTCGAATCCCGGCCAGGGCAAATATTTGTGTGATGAACTCGAATATTTGTTCCTGGGTCATGGATGTTATCTATATATATTGTTTATATCGTCGTCTACTATTGGTTAGTATAAGGCCAGGTCGAGTTGTGTACGATTGTCCCTTAATTATTTTGTTTACATTTTATATGATGAAATACATAAATCTACTCCATTTATAATTTACCTACTACCTGTTCCAAATGTTGTAAGGTGATGTTTTTATTATTCATATATCACTACATGTAAAGTTAACATTCTGAACGATAGAAAGATTGTGATGGACGCTTCCATTTGATTTCGTCGCCAGAAATTAAAAGGTCTGATAATTTAATTTTCGACGTTTACGACCATACAAAATAAATATTTTCAACATGCATTATACATATTATAAGCCTATTACATATTATTATTTTATCGATATCGACTATTTTCATTTGATCACGCCCTTAACCTTTAGAATCAAGATGCATACCGCTGGCAGAGCTTACATTACATTTTCTGGGTCGTTAAAATTAGACCCCGTGTTACAAGGATAGGGTTCAATTTTAAATGTTTTAAAATTGTAACATAAAACCTTGCGATATTTAGCCAGCGTTAATATCAAAAGTGACACTACTGAATTGACGGAAGTAGAAATCAATTTCTTGTCAATTCGAGGCTTGTCGTACTGAATCACAAAGTCTCATTTGCCTTTTATTTTATTTCTATTTAACTTATAATAAAAATAAAGACATTGTCTGATATGCATATAAGGGCTAAAATTCTCGATACTTTGATTGTAGTAGTGTATGACCACGTAATACGCACACATTAGCTCAGCCAATGTCAACTCACTTCTGTTTGTTGTAAAACCTTATTTTTATACGAATATAATTGTGTGCGTGTAAAAGTCGGCTACAGCGGTGCTAGAACAAACTGCGCTGAATGCCATTTCCATATACTCCGTGGGGACAACACTACAGTATTGTCACTTTGTACTTTGTTATTTTAAATTAAGAAACTTTTCATATAAGTTTTTTGTTTTTGGGATCACACTAATATTATAAAGGCGAAAGTTTGTGTGTGTATGTGTATGTTTGTTACTTCGTCACGCTCAAGCGGCTGGAGCAATTATGATACATTTTGGTACGAAGGTAGCTGACACCCTGGATTAACACGTAGGCTACTATTTATCCCGAATAATTAAGTGTTCCCGTGGGATGAGCGGGTAACACCACGCGGCGCAGGTAGTAATGAAACAAGAACTTGATTAAATTATAAAAGCCGTGTTTGGCGAGAAATTAGCAAAACAGAATTCTGGAAATAATTACCTTATGCGTTGCTGGTTTGAGGAATATACCGCACACTGTCAGGAATATTTCCGTACAGTCCAACGCCGCTATAGCTGTCTGGTCATTTGATTCCGCGGACCTAAGAAAATAATTTTAATATTGTTATAAGTAGTCCATCTTTTTTGTCACGAGGAAAACACAATGTAACCATGTTGCATTTTTTGTGACACGAGTCAATTGACTGATAAACAATATTGACTTGAGCCATACCACACTCAATACGGTATTTGAATATAGGGCATTAAACACATTCAAAAAATACCCGGAACCACATAAACTGTCACTAACTTTTGGACATAATACTATTTAATTGGACAAAAACTAAAAAGAAGACGTGTTTTGACTACTGATTTTTATGACGTCACAAGGGTCGATTGCAAAAAATTTGTACATAGTTAAAAGCTTAGTTAACATAAAATACGATCGCTTCCTTTGTGTGACAAAAGTTAGTCATACAAAATGTATGGGTAACTTTCGTCACACAAAGGAATCAATTAATGTTGTTTTAATAAAAGCCCTTAACTATGTACAATTTTTTTGCAATCGACCCACAAGCCAGTATTCAATTCATTTAAATTTTTTATTTATAAAATAAAATTTTACATGTCAATAGGATTACAATAAGAGTTACGTATTAGATTATAATATTAACAACCTACCTACAGTGTTAGCTCTCGTAGAAGGCATCGACAGAGTAGTAAGCATCAGACGTTAGTTTTGTTTTAAGTTTGTTGTTGAAAGTTCCATCACTCGCAGCTTGTTTTATGTCTAGTGGGATTTCATTATAAACCCTAGGTCCTACCGTGTGCATACACCTTCTGGATTTGGCAAGTCGGGTCTTAGGTGGATAGTATCGTCATAGAAACTTCTACTTACTACAAGATAGTTTTTGTCATTCCATAAAGAGATGCCGATTTGAGCTGTGTTACTCACGTTGTCTTGTTGATCCCGCTGGGCGAGTAGGCGGCAATTGAACTTTGCTGCAGCTGGATTCGCGCTTGTTTCTTCTTCTGCTTCTTTGACAGGTTGCGCGATTGACTGCTCATCTAA
Organism: Apotomis turbidana; assembly: GCA_905147355.2. Taxonomy (NCBI): domain Eukaryota; kingdom Metazoa; phylum Arthropoda; class Insecta; order Lepidoptera; family Tortricidae; genus Apotomis; species Apotomis turbidana. The sequence continues at coordinate 6,923,602 of LR990294.1, read as the reverse complement.
GGGACAATATATTTTTAATATTAGTTAGAGGGAGTCCCTCCCATTCTTCTATATGCTCTGGTTCTAAGCGAACTCCCACTAGTCTTGGCAAAGATATTACAGACACTTTTTTTAAATGACTTGAACTTGATAAGTGGTGGTTAACCCTTTCCGCCAGCAACTCCAACTTTATGTGGGAGTAGAAACCTACTTCAGCTATGGCATCCAGGTACGATGAGGTAGAACTACGCTGTACTCGTGTGAACACTGCACAGAGAGCGCAGAAGGCTGCGTCGATCTGCAGTTTCGACTTATTGTCAGTAAAACAATTGGTTTTATAGTTTTTTTTTTTAAATACCACATTTGAAAAAAACTATTAAAAACGTTGAGAAAAGCGCCATCTTTCTCGCGGTCCTTGCACTTGTTGTAAAGCAATGGGTACTGGAGATCATGCGTGTAAACGCACATCCTAAGGTAATAATAGGGCTAATGCGCATAAGCATTTTCAACACATATGACGCGGAGGGCGCTCCGGTAGCGTAGAATTATGGAATACAAGATCTGACATAACGATGTGATAGCTCAGTTGGGAGAGCACTGCGCCAGAAAGGAAGGGTCGCAGGTTCGAGTCCTGCTTGCATTGCTGGATCACATTACATATTTTTTTATTATAGACCTTTGTGTCAATATTTACACTGACCAATCTACCAGCACGTCCAGACTCCTGAGTGTCCTGCTCTTTAACAGTGGCTACACTGGCTCTATGAGTAACAGGGTAGTATTGTGGAAGTAGTAGTCCGATTCTCTCTTTCTCTCTCACACCCCAAGTACGGACCAGTTAATCGTAACTTACTGTGAGCTGCACGGCGTGGCGCGCGGGAGTGACGTCACTAGTGACGCGCGCCACCAGCTCGTCGTGCCAGGCGCGCGCGCGCTCCGGGGCGCGGTGCGCGCGCAGCGTCGCCAGCCACGCGCTCAGGCTGCCGTACGCGCCGCTCCTCACACTGCTGGATAACTTACTGTGAGCTGCACGGCGTGGCGCGCGGGAGTGACGTCACTAGTGACGCGCGCCACCAGCTCGTCGTGCCAGGCGCGCGCGCGCAGCGTCGCCAGCCACGCGCTCAGGCTGCCGTACGCGCCGCTCCTCACACTGCTGGATAACTTACTGTGAGCTGCACGGCGTGGCGCGCGGGAGTGACGTCACTAGTGACGCGCGCCACCAGCTCGTCGTGCCAGGCGCGCGCGCGCAGCGTCGCCAGCCACGCGCTCAGGCTGCCGTACGCGCCGCTCCTCACACTGCTGGATAACTTACTGTGAGCTGCACGGCGTGGCGCGCGGGAGTGACGTCACTAGTGACGCGCGCCACCAGCTCGTCGTGCCAGGCGCGCGCGCGCTCCGGGGCGCGGTGCGCGCGCAGCGTCGCCAGCCACGCGCTCAGGCTGCCGTACGCGCCGCTCCTCACACTGCTGGATAACTTACTGTGGGCTGCACGGCGTGGCGCGCGGGAGTGACGTCACTAGTGACGCGCGCCACCAGCTCGTCGTGCCAGGCACGCGCGCGCTCCGGGGCGCGGTGCGCGCGCAGCGTCGCCAGCCACGCGCTCAGGCTGCCGTACGCGCCGCTCCTCACACTGCTGGATAACTTACTGTGAGCTGCACGGCGTGGCGCGCGGGAGTGACGTCACTAGTGACGCGCGCCACCAGCTCGTCGTGCCAGGCGCGCGCGCGCTCCGGGGCGCGGTGCGCGCGCAGCGTCGCCAGCCACGCGCTCAGGCTGCCGTACGCGCCGCTCCTCACACTGCTGGATAACTTACTGTGAGCTGCACGGCGTGGCGCGCGGGAGTGACGTCACTAGTGACGCGCGCCACCAGCTCGTCGTGCCAGGCGCGCGCGCGCTCCGGGGCGCGGTGCGCGCGCAGCGTCGCCAGCCACGCGCTCAGGCTGCCGTACGCGCCGCTCCTCACACTGCTGGATAACTTACTGTGAGCTGCACGGCGTGGCGCGCGGGAGTGACGTCACTAGTGACGCGCGCCACCAGCTCGTCGTGCCAGGCGCGCGCGCGCTCCGGGGCGCGGTGCGCGCGCAGCGTCGCCAGCCACGCGCTCAGGCTGCCGTACGCGCCGCTCCTCACACTGCTGGATAACTTACTGTGAGCTGCACGGCGTGGCGCGCGGGAGTGACGTCACTAGTGACGCGCGCCACCAGCTCGTCGTGCCAGGCGCGCGCGCGCTCCGGGGCGCGGTGCGCGCGCAGCGTCGCCAGCCACGCGCTCAGGCTGCCGTACGCGCCGCTCCTCACACTGCTGGATAACTTACTGTGAGCTGCACGGCGTGGCGCGCGGGAGTGACGTCACTAGTGACGCGCGCCACCAGCTCGTCGTGCCAGGCGCGCGCGCGCTCCGGGGCGCGGTGCGCGCGCAGCGTCGCCAGCCACGCGCTCAGGCTGCCGTACGCGCCGCTCCTCACACTGCTGGATAACTTACTGTGAGCTGCACGGCGTGGCGCGCGGGAGTGACGTCACTAGTGACGCGCGCCACCAGCTCGTCGTGCCAGGCGCGCGCGCGCTCCGGGGCGCGGTGCGCGCGCAGCGTCGCCAGCCACGCGCTCAGGCTGCCGTACGCGCCGCTCCTCACACTGCTGGAACTCATATCCTGTTATAATCATGACGACGCGGTTGGCGCAGTGGTTAAGCAACTGCCTGCTGAACCGACGGTCCCGGGTTCGAATCCCGGCAAGGGCGAATATTTGTGTGATGAACACGAATATTTGTGCCTGGGTCATGGATGTTCTATGTATTTAAGTATTTATTTATCTATATAAGTATGTATATCGTTGCCTAGTACCCATAACACAAGCCTTCTTGAGCTTAATTTGGGACTAGGTTGATTTGTGTGAGGTTGTCTGATATTTATATTTATAAAAAACGTAGCGTAGGCTACCCTATCAGGCGCAGTTGTGATGATTGCGGGAAGTCAATGGGTGCGAATAGTCCGAGACGGGTTATCGTGGCAATCGTTGTGGGCAGCACTAGCAGTAGTGAACATCATTCGAGGATAAGATGACGTAATCACAAGATGAGAGTATATACTATTCGCGATCAAGTCTTAAGGGACTACCCGGCAAAATTCACTATTTTCAAAGTGTTTTCAATTGGTTCCTCTTCGTGCAATCCCCGTGAAAATTAAACGCAATGGAGCTTAGTATTTGGTATTTATTTCTGTCTAAATACCTCATATAATGGGAGAAATCTGAACACCTGTAAAGTCCTTTTCCTAGGTTATGTAGGAATTTGCGTATAATTTTTAGTGTCGGGATCTCGGCCTTTAGAATTGCAATAGTACGGCAAAGGTGCAAAAGATGTCGCTAATCACCTCGACGTAGTACGAGCGGCGCCACCAAGATAGCGCTGTATACTTGACGCGGTAAAAATTGTAAGAACTAATGGGAAGTGGGAACAAAAAAGTTGAATGCCCAAGGTTATCGAGACGGGGTACGCCCTTAAGAACCCGACAACGAACCCTCGATAGCTCTATTATTTATTTATTCTTTACATTAGCACTAACAGATGAACCTTACATGCTAATTCTTAATTAATTCAATTCATACTACGTTCATTATAATTATTATTACTACTATTATGACGTGACGGTCGTGAACATAGGCATTGGATTATCTAGTCCCTGAATAATCGGAATATGCGCACGGTTTGACAATTTTAAGGAAAAAAAAACTTATTATTTTGGACCAAGGAATGAAAACATGTAACATGTGGTGTTAATTGCTAATCTGCTAATACCTGGAATTTTCAATGGGATTTTCAGAGCTCCATCGCAGCGTCTGCATCACGCATTTGAAGACTAGGGGCGAAAACGGTATCAAATTCGGTCCCAAGCTGAAATAAAATAACAAATATCAGGGAGTTCTCTTTTTGTATTATACATTATTTACATCATTAGAGCACATTTAGAGCATATTTAGAGCTACTTCATTCAATGAAATATTAGGAACTTAACTACGACTGTAAATATTGGCACAAAGGTAAATTATGAAAGAAATAAGCAGGACTCCAACCTGCGACCCTGTTTCCGGCGTAGTGCTCTCCCAACTGAGCTATCACATCGTTACGTCAATCACACCAAATCTACGCTACTGAAGCTGGAGCGCCCGCTGCGTCATATGTGTTTAAAATGCTTATGCGCATTAGCCATGCCCTAGGATGTGCGCTACACGCACAATCCCCAGTCCCCATTGCTATACAGCAAGTGCAAGGACCGCGACAGAGATGGCGCTTTTCTCAACGTTTTTTAATAGAATCTTTTTATCAACTCTGTTTTAATGTAGGAAATACCACATTTTTATTTTTTTAAATATTGACACAAAGAATTTTATGAAACAAAGAAGTTATTGGACGTAATTATACAAAAGGAAACCAGTCCGCATATCAAAAATGCGGGTTGGTTCCCTTTTGCATAAATACGACCAATTATGAAAGAAAAATGTAATGTGATCCTACATTGCAGTGGACTACTCACCAAGCTACCAGCGCGTCCAGAGTTCTGAGCGCCTGCTGTTTCACCGCAGCCACAGCACTCTCCGAATCGGCGCTGGCGCCGAGCGCGCGGATCACTGCGTCGAGGATTGCTTGTGGTCGCACTGGCTTCGATACTGGGTATATCTCGCTAGAAAACAAAGTTTTGGGTAAAGGTAAGAGCCAGATACATTATAAACTATACACTACAAATGGTAACTATTCATCAATACTACATACTACAAATCAATAATACATACATACTCGTACATACTACATATCAACAATACTACTACATACTACAAATGGTAACTATTCATCTAAGGACAAAGGGCTAAAAATATTTCAAAATATCCATGTTGTAGTTTGTACTGTTTCTTTATTGCACACTATTTTATGTATAAAATTAACCAAATATCAACAATTGCTTTTATAATTACAAAATACACATTATTTCAGCTAATCAACAGCGTAGATCTCTCACAAGAAAACATAATTCAATATATTAATATTAGTGACCGACCGAAACATGATTTTTTGCCGAAACCGAAACCGAAGGTTCGGCTTTGATTATAGTTTCGGCCGAAACCGAAACCGAAACCGAACCTTTTATAAAGGCGATTAAAACGTTGGATAAAATATCAGTGAGCCGTTTTTTTCCAGATATATGCATAATGAAACATCTTACTGGCCTAATATTACAGGGTTCTAGGTTTCGCTTTTCTTATATAGTGACTAAGGTGTTTCATATTTCCAAAATTTTGATTTTTATGTAACCGCACGCACAAAGAACGCACTTACCCAAAAGGCCGCTCTGTGCCAAATTTCAGCTTAATTGAACATTATATTGAAATAATGAATTGAAATAATGAAACAAGGGCACTTTTACATGTATGAGAGCCTGATTGAGGTTGCGTAACAGTGTTGAATTTAAAAGAAATGCGTTAATTCTTGAGCATTATTCAAATACGGATTTCACCCTTCGTGGTATATTAAATATTAAAACAAAAACTAAAGAAATAACTCACAATAAATTTAGCCTTAAGTAAAACTTTTACTAATGAATTTCTAGAAACTTATATACACACTTTTTTCTTGAGTAAAGTTCTGTTGTTTTATTCTAATTCTATATTGTTCTGATAAAATAAGTTACTCACACAAGCATGGCCTGAATGAAGACAAACACATTCCTTAATCTGTTGTAGAGTATATTTTGTCTGTTTAGTATCTTCTCCTGTCCCACCACCACAGATATGTCACTCAGGGCTGACAGTAATACTGAGTCCGATGATGTTTCACGCTGAAAATATATTTTATTTGTATTGCAGATCAAACATAGCACACCTAAATCTAATGCCGGAAGGAAATTTCTACCAGTTACATAAAAATATTTCTAGTTACAGTGATTAGTATAATACTGCTATAATTTAGCAATGAGACAATAAATTGTCATGTTTTGTATAATATTGTAGTGTCTGTCTGTGTTTCTATCCAACTTGATATGTATGCCAGTTTAGGTTTAAAAGGTCCAATTCTTTGGGTTTTTTCATGTAAATTTATAGTCTCATTGCTGAATTACAGCAGTATTCAAAAATACTAACAAAAGTTTAATCTATTACACAGATCTTATCTTCTAGATGGAATTACCTCCTGTTCCCCATTGCTTCTGTAAATATTGGCAGCTTTGGGAAATAGCTCAGAGATGAGAGAGTGCACTGCATTGCAGAGAGCACTCATAAAGTCCCTCCAACATACTTTTGGAGTTGCCGCTTTCTCCTGTCCTGGACGAACCTGTGGATATTTATTTGGTGATATATATATTGTGTTTGAAAGAAGTAGCAGACAAATAAGACAAGGTAGTTGTGGAGAGTTGCGGATTGTCATCAATATATAAGAGGACTTAGCTCATTAGCATTCTTCAGTATTAAGTACATCTAGCCTTTTTTTCAGTTTTCAAAAAAACTGAAATAGAACTGGACAGGCCATCTTATAAGAACCAATAGGGAAAAATGGGCTAAAGATGTGATGGAGTGGTGCCCTAGGTACAAGAAAAGAAAGCAAGGTGGTCAATACTGGAGGTGGGAAGACGACATAAAGAAAATAGCAGGAACAATATGTATGAGAACAGCAAGAGACAGATCGGCTTGGAAAATCTTGGGGAGGCCTATGCTGAAAAGCAAGACAGTCAATGACTGTAGACAAAGGCTTATATTATACATCTAGCCTACAAATGTTTCCCTGCTATCCCTCAGATCCACACATACAATAAGGATGACTATGGTGCGGTTTAGTACCAAACATTTAAAGAATTTTCAAAAATTTTAAAGTATTGAAAACTTGTTACTATGTATTTATTTAGGACCAAAAGCTGCACATAGAAACTTAAATACAAGCATGGAGCCAATCATAGGAACTCACAAATAGTTGTTGCACATGCACACAATACAGTAACAACGCACATTGATGTAACATGAATGCAGTTATTTTTACCCTCAGAAGCGTAAGCACTTTAAGATATATAATACTTGTATGGCTTCTCACAATCAATAGGAGCAATTTTAGACTCCTTTGATATTTAACCCCTTACTGCATATGAAGCCGTATGTGGCTGATAATAAATTAGACCTTATTGACATGGGGTAAAGTACAAATTCGTTTTTTTTTATATGTGGTAAAGATTTAAATATGATCTAAAGTTTATAAAAGTATCACAATAAAGTGGCTTCATTACCTGCTGTAATACATGTGCACACTTTGCAGCTTCAATGACTGAGTTGTAGCTGCTACTGTCTAAGAAATTTATTATATATTTTTCGATAGTTGCCCGTTGTGAGCCGCATAATTTAGGAAACCTGTAAACAATTTATGGTTCTTGAAAATCTTAAAGTATGTCAATTCTTTAAGTCAATCTTCAAGTATTCAATAATACAATTGTTATGGAATGTCGTATAAAATTCAAAACGATAAATTAATAACAACTGATATGAACTATATCTACCGGTTAATAACGCTTTCAAGTGCCCTTAACCAACTAATGCAGTCGCCGTCTTGGTGTTTGGATAAATTAGGGAAAAACGTAGACAAAGCCTCTTTTGCTACATCCACGTCGTGGGGATCAAGGTCCCGAACTTTATTCAAAATTTGACCTGTAAAATGAATGTAAGTTTATCAGTCAATAATTCTTCAAAATCTGATACTTCTCACGGATTTTTTTCGAAAATTCGCAAAACTTACTCATGTTGATGACTCTTATTCGTTTTATTAACTTATATTATAACATATATAACTAATCCTATCACAAATATGTTTTGAACTCGTCAACAACACGGTAAATACACATTTTATTTTGGAGGTTATGTTTTATGTCACTGTCAGTCACCTGTCGTTTCGTTCTACACTTTATCGTATTAGAATGTGAGTATTATATTCCTTGTTAGAAAGTTTGGTACATGTTTGCCAACCTTAAGACCATTATTATCTTCTTCGCAAAATAATTTTGTCTATGGTTTTTCACGTTTCAGAACGCAAGTAAGAGGAAATGAGGTATGATTCAGAACGCACCAGACAAATATTTTTGACATGAAACGTCACGTCATACGTCACGCAATAGGAATTATACGCGTAGTCAAAATCGTGATATCGCCCGTTCCCAAAGCCACCATCTCGAGCACCGGCAGGACCGGGGCGGCATGTAAACATGCGGATCGGCTGCGGCTGGATTCGGACCGAGAGCGAGTGTGGCGCGTGAGCTAGGGCGGACGATAGGGCTCGGGGCGGAGCGGACCAGCGAGGTCATGTCGGTCGAGTACGTGCTGGTGAGCGAGGGCGAGCAAGACGAGCCCATCGAGCTGCCGACCGAGGACGACGGGTCGCTGCTGCTGAGCACTGTAGCGGCGCAGTTCGCGGGCGCCAGCGGGCTCAAGTACCGCGACCGCGCCGCCGGCCGCCTGCGCGGTCTGCGGCTCGTGGAGCAGCGCCTGTCGCCGCCACCGGGTGGATGGGGCGCGCACCGTTACTTCTGCGCGTTCCCGCGCGCCGGCCGCGCCGCTAGCCCCGAGCCGCGCGCCTCGCCCGACGATATCGCGCGCCCGCGCTGCTCCGACCTGATCGTGCTCGGGCTGCCGTGGAAGACGGGCGAGGAGGCCGTACGCGAGTACTTCGCGGCCTTCGGCGAGCTGCTCATGGTGCAAGTGAAGCGCGACGCGGCCACTGGGCTCAGCAAGGGATTTGGTTTCATCAAGTTTGCTGACTACGGTGCGCAACTGCGCGCGTTGGGCCGTCGGCACCTGATCGACGGGCGATGGTGTGATGTGCGCGTGCCCAACAGTAAAGAGGGTGGTGGTGGTGCGCCACGAAAAGTATTTGTGGGTCGCTGCACTGAAGCACTATCAGCAGAAGACCTGCGGGAGTACTTTGCCGCGTTCGGCCAAGTGACGGACGTGTTTGTACCCAAGCCATTTCGTGCATTCAGCTTTGTAACGTTTTTAGACCCAGAGGTGGCACAGTCACTGTGCGGGCAGGATCACATCATCAAAGGAGTGTCAGTGAATATCAGCACGGCGTCGCCGAAGCGTGAACGTGCGAGCGCCGGATCCCGACCTCTGTTGGGCTGGGGCGTGCTACCGGAGCCGCGCATGTATAACTGGGTAGGCGAGGCATGGCCTCCCGCCACTGCCGCACCGCCACTTGACAAGCCCTACCTCAAGTACGAGTGACCTCTGTACATACTCGTTGTCCAAGGACAAACCCTTCGTTGATTACTGTCAGATTTTATATGAAAGAAATGTGTAAATAATATAATATAAATAGTATGAAGTTGTCACTCTGTGTTTGGATTTACCTATTTGAATTTTATGTAATTTATTACTAAGTTACATTCAGTCAGCTACTGGTAAGGAGACAAATCAGTCTACAAATGTTTTATTTGCTGGATGATTTAGAGGTGGAGTAATTGAGATATTTTCTGGTTAAATTGTAGAGTTTGATTACTATTACTGGGTAAATTGTATTGTTTTGTGGAATTACAGATACAAAGAAAATGGAAGCTGTACTATTCTCTCCACACAATAACATCTTGTCATACATCTAAGCAAGGGTCGAAGTCTGGTTACAAAATTTGTCATGTTCAAAGAATTAACTGTTGTAAAGACAATGCTGGATGAGTTGCAGGTATACTTTTGACTTCAGGTGCTCTTCTGATCAAGGGGATTGACTTACCTTTGGTCCAAAAGGTAAAAAATAATATTTTATTACAACAAATATTTTATTCAACTATAACAATGGCGCTGTGGTAGCTTTAAGAGACACTCTACATAGTCGAAGTGGAGGTGAACCCCATATTCACATTCATTAGACTTTGATAGAACAACTAACTAGTCAAAAACAGAAATTACCATCCAATGGGAAATTAATGAAATTTGAAAAAAAACTTGGAATTTTTCTATACCCCCTGCCATATTGGAAAAATTATCACTTTGTTTAGGTTACCGTACGATGCCCGTACAAGGTGGGAAAATACGTATTCGTCTTTTTTATTATTTGAGGCTACAAAAAATCTGCAACATTTTTCTAGGAATGAGGTGATAAACAAAAATTCTAGATAAAAAAAAAAAAACCACGTCCATAGTATACAACCATTGGAGTTATGCATTTTGCCACTATACTTCATACTCAATACATTATACATGTCACACAGAAACACAAAACTCAACCTAATTTAAAGAAAAAAACTACTACTGAAAGTCAATATTTTTTATTCCGCAGAGTAAAATAACATTTCATAGACTTCTTTAAGTTTGTACCGTTTTGATTTTGGTCTGCCAAGGAAAATTTTGAATTAATACACTAAAGGGGCATGTAGCAATGATATCTAAGCCTACTACATCAAATCTTGTTTTCTAAAGTTACGCAATTCCATCGATTAACATACTTAGATACAATATCTAAAAAAAAAACAATTACTTTAAATCGTACATTATTAAGTTATATACCTACATACCGATTATTTGCATAGCGTAGTTTAAAATACAGGATATTACATATTTACATTCAAGTTCAAATCGCAAATGTTGTACAGTCGCCATCAGATATATCGCAGCATATAAGGCGTTCATAAATATGTGAACATGTACTTTAACGCCCAGTCAATAAGAGTCGTGTTCAGATATTTATGAATACCTTACATGCTACGATATATTTGATGGCGACTGTACCCGAAGATCGTTCTTCAGATTCTGGTATATACCTAAAATGTTTAAAATTGGACATTCTTATTTAAAACGCTACCTCCACTTTTTTCCCAAGATTGTAAATGTTATGCTTTCTCTACTCAGAAACATGAGCACTATCTAATTCACCTGATATAAAAAAAAAAAAAAAATCTCGGTCCCCTTCTGTTTTACATTATTGTAAAGGATTTTCAACATGTTCTATAGAAATAATGGAAATTTAAAAATAGTATGATTATTTTGGAACAATTTTCACCTATCAGGTTGTATTCAATAGTATTCAACAGCCTCAGTAAAGAAACCATAAAATTTCCAAATTTGGGACAAAAGGTGGAGTTAGCGTTTTAAATAAAAATGCCTAATGACGACCTATTTTATATTTACACTGAAGGAAGGGCATATCAGTAGGTACTTGTCGGTATATAAGTCACGGTACACCAATAACTCTCCAAATCTACGTCCAGCACAATATTGAAACGTATACGTACATAGCAGCGGCCAGGCGTCATTAACCCTATGAACACACGTCAAAGTGTCACTCACACGCTATGTCACAAGAGAGTGAAATTGAACCTTATTTGAAAGGAAAGAGTTTGGTTTTATGTATGTCCCGGGTGCGTGGTAGCCACGACTGCACACCTTTAGGTGTCCTCGGCGTTCAAAGGGTTAAAAGCGATCCCACCGGCTTGAGTGTGTGAGGGTGATTATTTGAGCGTTTTAATCGTCCTAATACTCCGTCCCCAGTACTTATTGACGAACTCCGTAAGCGGCGACTTCTACAAGGCTTTCTAGAAACAAAATTTGAAATGTATATTATAGTAAATTTAATTCTCTGCGACATTGCCTAAGCTGTTTTCTAGCTAAAATGCTCCTAAATTAAGATATAGGCCAGAACTTTGATACATTTCTGGAAATTACGATTTATTACACTTTTTTAAATGTACATAGCTCCGTAACTGTCTGTCCTTGAAACAAAATTTAAAATGTAAATTATAGTAAATTTATTTATCTACAACATCGTCTAAGCTCTTTTCTAGCTAAAATGCTCCTAAACGAAGGTATAGGCAAAAATCTGCATAAATTGCCGGTTTTTTCAATATGGCGGCGGGCGCGGAGGAGGGGGAATTGTGCATTTTGCATTTTAAACAATCACTAACCATCCTAGACAACATATCAAAAATTCAAAACAACCGGACCGTTCGTAAGGTAAAACCCCTTTATTTACTGGCTTATTCAGTTGTCGTGTAGAAATCGCGGATTTTTCAATTATTATCAAAATTATGTTGATCGCTTTATGAATTACCAAATATTGCGAACAGAGTAAAACGCTCATATAATCAACGTTGCGCACCCTTGAGCAAATGTTATCATTTGCTCTTATAGAGAAGAAGGAACCCAAGTGTCGTCCATTCTGGATTCCTGTGTCGCCACGCTGCGGGGAGACGGGACGCGACGTCAGCGCAGGTACTTGGCGGCCCAGTCCACGCGCGGCGCGCCGCTTCCCACCGTCGCGGTCTCTGCAACAGAACCACGACAACTGTAGTGTTCGAACGTTCGAAATCGAGCATCTGGAAGTCATGGTCCGTCATGTTGGTTAGAATCGGCTTTATAAAAATTAAAGGACTAGATGTGATTCTGGATCGTATGGTGTGGGTGGTGCATAGACTTCTGCTTAACGCATTAGCGCCAGCTAGAGAATGCTAGGTCGAGCTATAGATGGCGTCGGTCTGTCAAGCGAAAGTCTAAGCGCAATATAAAACGTACTAGACAAAGATCTCACAAATATTTGGCTGTTTAAAAAAGGTCGGTGAAACGCGACTAGATATAGGCATTGGAATTTTTATGAAATTATTGGTTGGTGGCTTTTGTGACCAACTTGGCACAGCGGAGAGTTGCAGGTATCGCAAGCGAAGTTTACAGGAGATAAGTCGACCTGACCGAATTTTAGATCCTTGAATCTCTTTCTCTTTTGGTCTTTGCATTTTCATGTGTAGGTATTATTGTAAAATTATCCTCCTTCGTATCGTACATGTTGCTCGGTTTGTCTACCATTTACATTTGTGCTTAGCACTCATTTACTCCCGGAAGAGATCCCTTAAAGCGATAAGTTCGCTTTTGTAATGCTGATTCTTTTGAAATGTACCTATTTCATGTTTTTGTGCACCATAAAGTGTTTACATAATCACGGCACTGTACGAGCAACAAACAAAATAAGTGTCGGAGCGGTACCGTGGTGCGAGCGCATGGTGAGCGGATGGAAGAGCGAGGTGTCGATGCGCGCGCCGGCGACGTAGCGCGCGGCGCCGAGGTAGGCGGCGGCGGCGCCCAGCGCGCGCGGCGGCGGCGGCGGCGCGGCGACCGGCGCGCCGGCCCGCGCCGCCAGCACGCTGCGCCCGCGCGACGCCGCGCCCGACACGCGCCGCAGCGCCTCCTCCGCCTGCACCGCGTGCACCACCTCGCCTCTGCGCTCATACGAGTTTAAACCATGGATACGAAGCACAAAGCTCAAAGAAAAATTGAAATGCTTAACCTGGTGGAAGAGACCGGATCTCGATCTCTTCCTGGCACAGACAACCCCCACTAGACGGAGCATGTAAGGCAAGTATTAGGCGACCCGCGCGCACCAACGATATGGTACGGCAGAACATTAAAGTATCAACACGGCGGCCACCGTTTAGTTGCGTCCATGTTTATGAGGTCTTTCTACACCACTTAACACTACAATTTACCATGTTATTTATTTAATTTCTTTTTTCGTTGACGTACGCATGGATCATAAACATGGACGGCCGACGCAACTAAACGGTGGCCGCCGTGTTGATACTTTAATGTTCTGCCGTACCATATCGTTGGTGCGCGCGGGTCGCCTTACATGCTCCGTCTAGTGGGGGTTGTTTGTGCTTCCTGGTGTCTTCCACTAGGTTACGCATTTCAATTTTTCTTTGAACTTTGATCTTTGTATCAAATGGTTTAATATAAAAATTGTGGTGAGTACCCCACATTAAAAAATGAGACATTATGTTTCATAAATTCATACAAGTTTTTTTTTATCTACACCCATAATGTTAAATTACTATCACAAGTTCAGATAGGTAAGGACCTAATACATTACTTGGCAGCGACCAAAATCAGAGATATTATTTCATAACAGTACTTAGGTATATCCCTCGCGTGCTCACCTTAACAGTATCAAGTATCAATATCATTATCAAATACGACACTGTTAAGGTGACCACGCCCAACGCTGCGCGGGATCGCCTCATTCATTCCTCTGCCTCTCCTCTGCGGACTGCCTGGCAGTAGTGAATGTTTCATATCTTCAAAAGATATGGGTATAGAATAAAGTAGTGTATACAACTGTACATCCCATTATGATCGTAAAACCCATTTTTTTTAATAGTATTTTACGCAATCGTTGGACAACGAAGGTTCTTAAAGTCGAGTACCGCGTTTAAAGTGCACCTTGTTGCTATGGTTACGCAAAATTTGTCCCTCGGACAACCTAAGTATTTTTCTATGAAACAGTATGAAGATGTCACTTGGACAACGGCGACAGAGTAAACAACACAAAAAAGTTGATTCACCCACATACAATACTTTTTATACGAGCATAACGCAGTTTTTTTTACAAACATTCCCCACTACGAGTTATTATTTTTTATGTAACCTTTTATTATTATTTTTTATGTAACCTGATCGCGATGGTCATGGCGGGTGCCTCGTGATCGGTTATTTTTTGTGACAAGTAATTTCAACCAATCAGGGAACAGTAGCGTGTTTCTTTTTTAAGCAAATATGCTGATGTTCTCTTTTTGAAATTTATTTAAGTACAGAGATGTCTTATGAATATTAAAGTTCTGGAGCGGGTACCATAGAGTATATAATTATGGACATTATGGTACATGATTAAAAAGTGCGTTGCTGTGATTTTGTCTGTGAAATTATAATTGTCAGATTAAAGTAAGCGAGTATAAAAAACACATTTAAAGACCGCTCATTATGTTACAGTTGCATAAACTACTATTTATACATTTAACTGACAACATTAAAAAAATGTTTAATAATGTTTATTTTGAACTAATTTCATTAATTTATTATTATTACTTATCACAGTACCCAAAACTATTTTTTTATTTGACTATACCGACTAGTTATTAAAATATTAAAAAAATGTGAAAGCAGCGTCATCTAAAAATCGGTCCTTTACATGACGTAACCTCGCGGTAAATTTGACACTTACACACAAAAAGAACAGTGGTATACTATAACCAAATCCATCTTAGTAATAGTCCGACTGTAAGATTTTTGTGCTGTGACCAAGTACCGGTCGCCTACGCTCTTTTAGAATGAGGAACTCTACAAATGAATTTTTCAATCACAAATTGGGATATTTTTTAAAATGTAAAAATGTGGCAATATTTCATTATTTATCCTTTATTTGATAATATTAATCTATCTTTATTGAATTCGTAGATCCCCGATATACCTACAGCGGTGTCAATTTGGATCCGCTCTTTTTACGTGAGATTAAGATACCCACTGTAACAATTACAAACAGTATTCGGTAACATAACAGGTACTGTGTACCTAATCGAACAAAGACGCCTTATTCAGTGTCGATCACCATACATGAATAATTGAACGTGACCATGAACTGCGACATTCTTGTTAAATTAAAATCTATAGAACACCAGCAATTCTTTTTATCGCCACTCTTCGCCCAATATAAGTATAAGTTGTGATTTGTGATACTTGGTGATATTCGTTGTCAGAAACCAAAAGGCAGCCCCGAAACTAAGCCTAGTTTGATCACAATTAGCATGTCCTCGAGAGCGGAGCTGTGTAAAAGTGACCAATCACATTCCTCAGATTTAAATGTACTTTTTCGGGCTTCGCAAAGACGTAGCCTGATTGGTTTATTTTCTCCGCTGCGCTTCAGTGGACAGACAGCTTTACGGGAGCTTGCTCTTCCGTTTGACTAGAGTGGTCAAAACGCTTGGGGAGTTAATTTACCCACGCATAGCTTCACCTACAGAACGTATTTTCATCACGAAACTTAAAACTTTTTGTATCAAGAAGGCGTATTACTCTGTCAAGGAGTTCCTGAAGTGAGTGAGTGTGTCGAGTCTTTTTGGTGTACATATATTATATAATTGACATATTAATTTTAAATTTGATAACTGCTGCATTGGTTTCCTTGTGTACAATTGCAAATCTATTTTATTTTCTTTCGACACTTTAGTATTATTATTATATATTTTTTTAAGACTGAACATGTAATAATTGAATGTTTGACAATGTAAGTTTATTACAAATAAATTATTCTATTCATACCCGAGTATGTCGGCGAAGTGGTCCTTCGGCGGCGCCGGCGCAGGCAGCACGGGTGCGGGTGCTGGCGGCGGCGGCGGTTCGACCTCCGCTCGCACGCTGCTTCTGCAAAAAAGACCGCATAGATGAAGAACTTAACTAAAGGTCTAGGTGTAGTGTGTAGGATTGCCATCCATCCGGATTTGCCCGGATTTGTCCTAGGATTAGTAGGAAGTAAAATTTGTATAAGTACCTTCTAGCGTGTGACAACGGCGGAGGCACCCCTAGCTCGGTTCCAACAGCAAAGTAGGGGAACCTGAAATATATATATACGTGCCGTATGTATTCCATTTGAAATATCGATATACATGTAAGTACTAATACACTGCAGAATTGCAAGGTCAGTTTATTAATGAATTCCTCTACCTATAAATTAGCCATGCATTTGTGCAGCCCACTGTACATACATGTACGCGAAGAAAGTTTAGAGACACAGAAGATTGGATTATACGTACCGTAGTGCCTGCTGGGCAGTGGGCCGCTCCCTCGGCGGGTAGCGCAGCAGGGCGGCGAGCAGCGCGCGCGCCGCGGGGCCCGCGCTCGGCACCACCCGCGCCAGCGGCACCGCACTAGTGGCCGGGAACCGGAACCGGAGCGCCGCAGCCAGCGCCAGGCCTTCCGGCCATGTGTCTTGCGTCGGCGCACCCAGGACACCCGCGATCTTTAATACGAGAAAAAATAAGCACACACTTTAGAAAAGGTGGTTCGTGGTTCCCAAACTTCGTGGTGAACTCCATATAGCGTTTCTCGACGCCCTATTTCGGCGACCTAATTTACCTGAAACCTTAAATAATCAATTGGCGAAACATTTTTTTGTAAAACGTTGTTTGTCAAGTGTAATTTTGCGAAATGACTTTTGGTCAAACGGCAGGACACCAATTTACCTTGATTGGGTTAAAATATTTAACCTAAGTATACGCGCGCCTCGGAACTAAAAACGTTTGAGCACCTCTGATATAGTTTATGCTATCCTTATTAAGTTATTATAGTTATTAGTCTTAAACAACTATCAAACCTCCAAAAACATTTATATTTTTTAAGAACACATCCATGCTGCACTATAGATATGAACTAATTGACAGTCAAATACTAGGTCAGAATCTCACACGTGTCTATGGATTAAATCCACAACAGCTGAACCGATCGAAAAAAAGCGCACGCAGCAAATAGGGTGTAGAAGAAATAGTTTAAAACAATTTTGCCTAACGTAAATCTAAATCATTCAACGTGATAGAGGACAATTTGGATAAAAAGGGGATCATTTTATCATGATCATATTACCTTATACAATTGATCTATCTCCGACGACCCTGGGAACAGCGGTCGCGCTGTATGCAGCTCCGCAGCGATACACCCGACCGCCCACAGATCCACGGGTGCTCCATACGCCGGGTCCCGTAGTAACACCTCAGGAGCCCGGTACCACCGCGTCGACACATACTGGGTGTACGGCGGCCGCGATCGCACCTCTCGCGCCAATCCTAAATCAGCAATCTTGACTAACTCAGGCCCACTGCAAAGCAGATTCTCAGGCTTCAAATCTCTATGGAAAAAACCGTGGCGATGCATATGAGCGAGTCCCCTCAACACCTGCAGTAGCACATTCCGCAACGCGGGTTCCCGTGGAGGTTGTTCTCGTAACAACTGATATAAATTCCCGCGCAAATGCTCAAAGACGAAATAAAGCGTGTCGTCCTCTCGAATCACTTCTCTAAGTTTTACTATGTTGGCGTGTGAGAGTTTTTTCAGCGCTTTGACTTCGCGTAGCGCCATGGCCTCTTCCCAGGAGTAGTATTTGCGCTTCATGCGTTTTATGGCGACATGTTCGCCCGTGTCCCGACGCCGTGCGAGGGCCACGCAGCCATACGTGCCGTCTCCGAGCTGCTGCAGAACTATATAGCGGTTCATCGTCATCGGCGCACGCTGTTCATTCGTGACTCAAGCCCTACTGCACGGATTAACTATCTAGCATGGTATTTCGAAGAAATAATTAAACGCAATAAAAAGAACATCTCAGCTAGCTTGTACGCAGCATCGGCCATCCGCTTTCGTGGGTTTTTTTACTACACAGATTTATAATACCTACTGCACTCGAATTTATCGGATTTATGCAACTATAATATCACTATAGGTACTTGGATTGTGCAAAAAAAAACTATTTGATTTCTTTATTTATTTAAAGACACTCGCGAAAGGATTTCACATGACGCAGAACAGTATTGAGTTTACGCTGTATTTGTGTCATCTATAATGGTCCGTAACCATGGCAACGGGCGAGGAAGCACCACAAAGGAACCGAGAATAAAGGACTATACCTACCTTACGATCGGTGTAGGTTGGTAAACCATTTTTAACCAAAATCGTGCGAGTGCCCTAGCACTGAGATTTCCGTACTAAAGGCCAATAGTAAGTTTCAAGGTAATCCGACCGGTCAAGAGAAGATAGCACCACACATTATTACCATCTAAAAACTTACTTATTTACAATAAGAAATGCGCATAAATTTATAGTAAGGGAATAAAAAGGTTGGCGAGCCTTTTTATTCCTTTACTATAAATTTATGCGCATTTCTTATTGTAAATAATCGCCACTTTTCAACTCTATGTGACGGTGTTAAGGTTTATATTTATTTTTTTATTCCTTTAATAAATGTTTCTTTTTGAATTTAGTACTTCAGTAAAAATTTTAGTATATCAGGTGCAATAAGTTTTATTTTAATATAGACGAATATTTAAATTAAATAATGTAATATTAGGCTTTCCTTTTGCCTGAAACATAGGGGGAACGCTAGTTCAGGTTATGTAAATTTTGAATGTATTTGTTTTTTGTAGAATTTAACCGTACCTCTTCAGGCTCTCTATGCATTATATTTGTTCAATAAATATATTTGTATTGTATTGTATTTGTATATCAAGTGTTGACATTCCACTACTTTACAATAAATTAAAGCCCGTACAATTTTAACATCTATAAACTTATTTATTTACAACATAATTCGCAACGTAAGAAACACTACATCTACTTGAAGTGTCTACTCGGCGACGGCGGCGGCGTCTAAAACGTTTTGCGGCGGTAGCGCCGGCGCGGCCAACCCGACGCGCGCCGCGACATCGGCGTATGTCTCATCGGCGCGTCGGCGCGCTTTATCGGCGCCAGCGTCTAAAATATCACGAAGCAACCTCGGCCGTT
This sequence comes from Apotomis turbidana, assembly GCA_905147355.2. Classification (NCBI taxonomy): domain Eukaryota; kingdom Metazoa; phylum Arthropoda; class Insecta; order Lepidoptera; family Tortricidae; genus Apotomis; species Apotomis turbidana. The sequence continues at coordinate 6,904,311 of LR990294.1, read as the reverse complement.
CACGCAGTTGTAGGTACCGCGCGCGGACAGGTCGTAACTCGTTCGCCAGGGCTTCTGCGACTACGCCCTTGTATTGTGCTGTAGTAAGCTCCTTCGCCGCTTCAACTGCTTCTTCGGGCTGCATCCCCGTCGATAAACAGTGCATTTGAATCAGGTTTGAGACGCCGGGCCGATTTTCTGGGTCGTAAGTCACCTGGAAATATTTTAAAGTTTTGCTTTGTTTCATTGATTTCAATTCTAACTTAAGTGTATAATATTTATAATTATTTTTAATTGTTACGCATAAGTTATTGATAGCAATGTAGTTTTCTATCTGCAGTCCCTGAATATATCATAGAAAGTTTATGAAATGGTGACAAATATTTATTTATGAAAATTTTATTGCACAGTACAAAAAAGTATATGAATGGCAGACTTAATGCATTAAGGCATTCTCTGCTACTTAACCACTTGGTTAAACAGAAACATTATTTGTGTCGCCAATACACAGGTATCGGGTATCAGACTTAGCACAACTGCGATGCGAGACTTACTGGTTGCATTACATGACAGATATTAACTATCTCATTCGATTTGAGAAAGACGTAATAACTTGATGACATATCCCGTAAAAATCGAATTCTCAAAATCAAGCTCTCAAATTGATAGCTGAGAAGAAAGGCTAAGTAGCCTAGCTGAATGAAAACTACAGATGTATCTGACGCAGTACCTCTGGAGTAAAATCGGTGACAGCCTTCCTCAGCTTGAGGGAGATGGTTGCATCGTCATCGGTGAGCAGCACGCGCGACTTGACGTCCAGGTCCGACTTGGACATCTTCTTGCTCGGATCTCGTAAGCTACGGATACGGTCGCTGCCGTCCTCTGCACGAAAAGGTTATACGCTTTATCTCTTTCCGTAACATAATACCAAATTCGCAAAGTTCCTACGCACGCAAAACTTCAATTTGGCAATGTATGTTATCACACTAATATTATAAAGGCGAAAGTTTGTGAGTGTGTTTATGTGTATGTTTGTTACTTCTTCACGCTCAAACGGTTGGACCAATATTGATAAAATTCAGTATGGTGGTAGGTGACACCTTGGATTAACACATAGGCTACTGTTTATCCCGAAAAAAATACTGTTCCCGTCGGATGAGCGGGTAACACCACGGGGCGCAGCTAGTGTTATTATAAAATCATTTGTCTTAATGCTATGATGACCTCAGAAGTAAGAACAGAAACAGAATAAAGCAAGAAAAATCTTAACAACGTGATTTATTATTGGAATAAAATTTATAGGGATTGATAGATAGGGAATGATTTATAGGGATTCATAACGATACCCATCGATCGGAATATCGTTCACGCCAATCACTCATTTGTCAAATTTTCAATGAAATTTTCATTTATTAACCCCTTAGGACCTCCACTAATTTGGATGGTGTTCAGAGCAAGTGCACGCTTATGGGTAAAAATTTCGTTTCACGCGATCGCGTCAGATAGCGCTACTCGTACTATTTTTCAATAGGCGTTGCCTCGCCCCATGCAACCCACGCGAGTTGACGGAGGCCTTTAGGAGTTGAATTTTAAAAGATTATTATCTAGTGATCCTTTAAGTCTCTAAAGGAATACATGATTAAAATTTAATGTTACACCTTCAGTAGCTTAAGCTGTGAGTTGGCTGTCAATAGTTAAGTCACAATGTTTACACAGTTTACAGTATCTTACCGGGCAGCAACGCTTTGGGAGTGGGGAACGCGGTCCCATATCGATGAGCGAACTGGCGCGCCAACCCTGACGCCACCTGAAGATGTTGGAGCTGGTCGGCGCCCACGGGTACATGGGTCGCGCGGTAAACTAGGACGTCGGCTGCTTGAAGTACAGGGTACATCAATAGTCCGAGCGGCACATCGCGCAGCTTGGCTGATTTCTCGCGGAACTGCGGCAACGCTGACAGCCGTGCCTGTCGTGTATACCAGGTTGTGTGTTATAATAATACGTATAATTATGTAGGTAAGTAACATCATAGACCGCCAATGCTTTTGCTTCTTTATAAAAAACTGGATACCTGACCTCACCGAAGGAACGTCATTTTCCTTTGGCGAGGACTCTGTCCCATAAATTCCGTATGAAGCTTAGTCCTCCGCTTGACACACTAGGGCTCTACTGACATATCTAGAAGTTTTCTTTGGATGACGGTAGACGGTAAGCATAATTACAGATGACAACAGCAATATACAGGAATATAGATTTATATACAGTATACACGTCTGCGTTAGCGAGAGCGTCTATCTCACCTAATCGCGCGGGAAGGCACCTGCGTGCCGTTGTACTAGCTAAGGTGTGCATGCCCTACGCAGTACATTAGCTCATCCGCCGCCAGTGTTTTTTTAGGCGAGAGCGCCGCAACTAACAAAACATCCAGGTTCGGGACTACTGATTTATAAAAACTATCTACCTAATATTTATTGCAAAAAGGAAAATTTATCGACCCAAGATCAGATTTATTTCATAAAACCTATTATATTTCCTATACCGTTCAAGGTAATAATGAAATTATAAATGTTTGTCCTTACTTGCGTCGCAAGGCAGGCAAGGACCCAGCACAGCTCGGCGTGGCGCGGCACGGCGGACTGAACGAACAGCGTGCCGCGCGCGGGATCTACTCCGCTAGCTATAGCCAACGCCGTCAGCTCTAGCGCGTCCGCACGAAGCGCGGCAGCATCCTGAAACCAAGAATTATTTTAGTGATAGGTACATTCAGAGATAGAAAGAAAGAAATTCATGGGAAAAAGAAAACAGTCCATGAGAATGGTCGTGCCACGATCTATTGGGATCAATCTATCATCTCATCACGGACAGGACTATTGTAGCCAATAAGCCTGATATCATGTTGGTAGATCGTTCCAAGCACAAGGCAGTGCTCGTAGACATCACCATCCTGCATGACGAGAAACTTGTGAAATCTCAGCAAGTACCTTGACTTGGCTCACGAGGTGACCGCCACGTGGGATGTTAATTCGACGATCATTGTCTTAATAGTCGTTTTGGCGACTGGTCTTATAGCAAAGAGTCTCGACAAACACATTAAAGAGACTCGCGCTAGATGGCTGTATTAAGGGTCAGAGTTCCTGTGCTACAAGACTGAATAATAATAATAATAATAATAAGACATTTATTCATTGTTTTTGTACATTTTTGGTTATTACATGTATAATAGCAATTGTATAGTATACAAAACAATGAAGAGGTAGATGGCTCAGCTAATGCCAGTGGCCTGAGCCAATATGACTCTTGGTCACCGACGCTGTTATTCTGCCACCCCCATGACTTAGTAACTAAATACATAAAATTACAAATTATATTAACAGTCAGCGGTTCTAGAACCTACCTAACCAGTTTTTTGCAGATCCAACAGACATGCCTTACAACGTTTTTTAAAAACCTTCAGGGACTTACTTTTCCTTACAGGAGGTGGTAAGTTATTCCAGCATTTAGAAGCAGCGTAACGGAAGCTGCCTCTAAATGCCTGAATCCGGTATAGCGGCACTGAGATGGCATCGCTATGCGCTCTCATACCCTTGTCCTTTCGTTTTTGCTTCCATTTAAGTTTACGTGCGAGGTATGGCGGCACGCCAGTCACTTTCAGGGTAAAAACCATTGAAACCAATTTCAACTTACGCCGGTTAGACATGTTGAGGAAGCCCGATTTATTTAAATATGGCGTTATGTGGGAGCGACGCGGAATGTCTTGACAAAAACGCATGCAAGCGTTTTGTACCCGCTGCACAGCTTTTTCGGTTCTCTTAAGTAAACACGGTCCATAGACTATATCACCAATAGGTGAAGGATTGTGCAAAATACAACACAGTACAGACATTGATGTCACAAAAAAAAGATACATACATGTCTAGTAGTGAGAGAGTGCAGATCAGCTATGAAGAGTGTGAGGTCCTCTCCGGCCTGCTGGAGACGCGCACACCGACGCAGCGCGGCAAAGTAGTTGCCCACATGCAGAGTGCCCGTCGGCTGCAGTCCAGAGACCACACGCCGCTCCCATTGCCCCTCACCATCACTGGTACTAGTCTCACTCTGGAGGGTAAAAAAGAGTGATCACTGCTTTTAGTCAAACTGCTTAATTGATTTTCTTAATTTTACATTGAAAACTCCCGTGGGTCTCAGACATATTAAAATCCATATGAAACGGGTTTACTAACATTGTTTAATTCACATATGTATTGCTTTACACGTTTTGAATCGGTATCTGATTCATCATCAGGAGCTCCGAACAGGTAGAGCTCCTGATGATGAATTGTGACATGAGTAAACCTGTTTTATATGGATTTTAACATTTTCTTAATTCCTAGAAAATCTCTTGAATTCACATAAGAGACAAAACATGGTTAATCAAAATCGGTACAGCCAATAAAGAGAAAAGATACCACAGATTTACAGATACACAGAAAGTACTTTCAGACAGGGTTTAGTAATTAAAAAAAACACTAACCATGGACACTATTTTTACACACAAATTACAAAGAAATCAGCCTTGTAGTAGTATAAAGTATGTATTTACTCACACAAAAAAAAATTACATGATACAAGCGGAGATTACTCTTGCAGCTTTCCATCTGGATTGTTTACAGTAACTCTATTCAACTACATTAAACTGTTTCCGATTTCTCGAATAAGTAATAAGTGGCCTAATATAACCTAAGTGCTGTATGGCATATAACCTGTCCATGATTGAGATACGATTCGTAGCGGCGGTGTACCACTTGGATCGAAGACTAACCTTACTCGAAAATGCTGCAACACGACTCCGGTGTATAGCCTTTGCGGTTAAACACCGCTTACAATTTATTAAACTTCTCTTTAGCAGCTCCATAACTGTCCTTTTATAGCACCTTATATTATTTGTTATATAAATTTAACACATAATTATTTATTTATTATTTGATTCGTAAAGTGAGAGTGAGCGGAGTATTTAATTCGGAGTTCGGTTCGGGTGCTGGGGTTCGGATTCGGCTGTGGGATTCGGACTGTTAACAGCTGATTGTCAGTGTCATTAAATACGTGAGCTGTTTCATGCTGATAAATATTCTAGGAATATCATGATTGGAGCAGTTATATAAGGTCCTTAAACAGAACCACGGACCAAAAGAACGTTCCGATATAACATTGAGTAAATAGTTTTCAACACCATCTAGAAATATGTTTGAATAAAATACGACATGCCACTAGAATAGTATTGTTTCATAATTTAAATAATATTTAATCTGTTAAATTCATATTTCACTGAAAATAAATATAAATCTTATACAAGTGAAGTCTTGTCTTTGCACATCGAAATTCGAACGCTTTCTGGTAAGAAACGTCAAAATAAATAAATCGAAGATTTGATTGGATTTCATACCAGAAATATTTTTACAGAAAGTTGTTAGCGGACTCCTTCCAAATTTCGTTAAAACAGGTAATTGATCAATAAAAAGTATATAATTAAGTTAATAGCCTTGATCTTATTTTTTTTACAATCAATTACGCAGTATTTTTGAGGTTAAGAGTTAGATTTTGTAAACAAATTGTCATATAATTTATGTTTCTGTGCCACATACATACCGGCATCACCAAAATAATACTGCAGCTATAAAATGTCACTATCATGTCTTATGTTATCTTGTGTTATTCTTCTTGTGTTATTAGATTTTCCTTTTTTTTATTTTTTACTTTTTTTTTTATTGTTATCTTGTTTTATGTTTAAGTACCTACCTAATTGTGTTTCTTTTTATATACCATACAAATGTTTTGGTCATGTGTACTGTGAATTTGTATGTAATAAATAAATAAATAAATTAATTAAAGTATTCTGACCAAAGGCCTCTCTTAGGGATCTCCGCCATAACGGGTCGTGCGGCGGCGATCTCATCTATCGGTTTCCCGGGACCCTGACCATATGTATAATAAGTTTTCACTTGTGATATATTGTGTTCAAGAATAATTTTTTATCCTAATGTGCCCCAAAATTTTTGTGTGGAAAATTTAAAGCTTTAACTAATATGTTGAAAGTGGGTAATTACCCCCTCTCGCATTTAAACCTAGTTCAAAAATTATATAAGTTCCATATAAATTCCATACACTGCTGTCTCTGGTACTCTAAAGTCTGCGGTCTTAAAGCAATGATATTACAATAGGGTAGTTGGGGACACGGGGAGTAAATGGAGTGGTTATCATTAATATGGAAACCTAGTTACTATGTTACATCTATTTTCCAATTCAATTATTTCCAGGCATTTTTATGATGTAAGGGAGCCTGTAAATTAAACTGTTTCTTTTCCCATTTGCTCTGCAGTCAGCATAGATACCATATTTTACATGTTTTATGAATGGGATGGCTTATAAGAAAACATAATGTAATCAAATTGATGTTACCCTAATAATTAAAAAAATGAATTTAATTACAATTGCTTTAAATCCATAGCTATAAATTTAGAAAATAAGTATAGTAAAATATTATAGTCAGGTTTAAATTTTCTTCTGTTCATCTCAGGTGACAATGGCCTGCGCACGAGGCTTGTCCACAGCGGCACGGGCGCGGGAGGCGTGGCCCGGCGCCGGGCGCATGGCGGCGTGGCGCGCGCACACCTACAGCGGCGACGGCGACGCGCTTACCGTGCTGCAGCTGGAGGCTGCGCGCAGACCCGTGCGGCGAACAGCTGATGAGTTGCTGGTGCGCGTGCACACCTCCTCTGTCAACCCCATCGACCTGGCCATGATCCGTGAGTGAAGTCAATCATCTTGTGCACACATACAGCGGCGACGGGGACGCTCTTACCGTGCTGCAGCTGGAGGCTGCGCGCAGACCCGTGCGGCGAACAGCTGATGAGTTGCTGGTGCGCGTGCACACCTCCTCTGTCAACCCCATCGACCTGGCCATGATCCGTGAGTGAAGTCAATCATCTTGTGCACACATACAGCGGCGACGGCGACGCTCTTACCGTGCTGCAGCTGGAGGCTGCGCGCAGACCCGTGCGGCGAACAGCTGATGAGTTGCTGGTGCGCGTGCACACCTCCTCTGTCAACCCCATCGACCTGGCCATGATCCGTGAGTGAAGTCAATCATCTTGTGCACACATACAGCGGCGACGGGGACGCTCTTACCGTGCTGCAGCTGGAGGCTGCGCGCAGACCCGTGCGGCGAACAGCTGATGAGTTGCTGGTGCGCGTGCACACCTCCTCTGTCAACCCCATCGACCTGGCCATGATCCGTGAGTGAAGTCAATCATCTTGTGCACACATACAGCGGCGACGGCGACGCTCTTACCGTGCTGCAGCTGGAGGCTGCGCGCAGACCCGTGCGGCGAACAGCTGATGAGTTGCTGGTGCGCGTGCACACCTCCTCTGTCAACCCCATCGACCTGGCCATGATCCGTGAGTGAAGTCAATCATCTTGTGCACACATACAGCGGCGACGGCGACGCTCTTACCGTGCTGCAGCTGGAGGCTGCGCGCAGACCCGTGCGGCGAACAGCTGATGAGTTGCTGGTGCGCGTGCACACCTCCTCTGTCAACCCCATCGACCTGGCCATGATCCGTGAGTGAAGTCAATCATCTTGTGCACACATACAGCGGCGACGGCGACGCTCTTACCGTGCTGCAGCTGGAGGCTGCGCGCAGACCCGTGCGGCGAACAGCTGATGAGTTGCTGGTGCGCGTGCACACCTCCTCTGTCAACCCCATCGACCTGGCCATGATCCGTGA